>JAEOAD010000038.1:18017500-18617500 GCA_036365145.1 Orientallactaga sibirica | reverse complement strand
TACCCTCCCCAGTACACCACCGCATGCCTCGGAGACAGCGACATCTTCCCCGTCCCGCTACTGCACTGAGGCACACAACCCGGGGTCCGGGAAGCGCGGCTCCAACACTCCTCAAAAGACCCCCACAAACATCTCCCAGAACCCAGGGGCAAGAGCCCACGGCCCGCCACATCCGCAACTTCAGTTCCCTGCGGCTCTCCAGGAAACACGCGCTCACGTGAACTCTACACCCGACTTCCTAGGAGGGACTGATAGCTGGCCCCGCAGGACCCGGAGGTGCGCGTGGCAGCCAGAGTCGCCTATGACACTCCGATCACGCCACCCCATCTCCATCCTTTTCCTTGCCCGCCCCAGCAAGGGGACCCCCCATCCCTGCGCCGTGCTCCTCCCGGAGCGACGGCTGCCCCTGGCTGTGCCGGGTGCACGGGAAGCCTTGACTGTAGGAGAAGCGGGCGGCACCACGCCGGGAAAGTGCAGCCGCGGGACTGCGCCCGGGAGGGACCTGCCGCCTTTTCCTCCACGCCGCGCTGCGAAGTCGCGGGGCAGCGCCCCCGCCGCCAGCCCGGCCCCTCCGGCTCTCACCTTGCCTCGCCGCCGCAGGAGGTGGCTGGTGAAGCCCAGGATGATGTCCGAGTCCAGGCAGAGAGCCCCCATCTCCAGCAGGCTGGGAACCTTGCGGGGCGCGCCGCGGGGCGGCTCGGGGGACCCCGGCAGCGCCATGGAGGAGCGCAACGCAGGGAGCGGCCCCGAGCGCCTCCCGCCGCCCCGCGCGCCCGTCCGCCCTCCCGCGCGCTCACTGGCCGCGCGCCCGCCGCCACGGCGCCCCGCACGGCGCAGGCAGCGCACCAGGTCCCGGTCCTGGGCGGCCGGCAGGCGCCGCGCGCCCCCGCGCTCCGGCCCCGCACGCAAGCACGCACGCACGCGCGCGCCGACAGCGCCCCCTCCGCCCGCGGCGAGCCGGCCACGTGGACCCGAGTCGGGGCGGCGTGCTGTGGAGGATGGGGGAGCAAGACCAGCCTGGTCCACCCAGACGTCAGCGCCTCTGCGCTGACCCGGGCAGCGCCGCCGAGATGGGCTCCGGAAGCTCCGTGGATGGGGACATCGGTCCTGTTTATTCCGCGCCTTGGGGCCCTGTCCCCGAAGACCCTCGGGGAGCCGGGCGACACTGTGCTCCCACTCGGCCCACACCCCAAGGCTTCTGGGCAGCTCTCAGGAAACCTCCCATCCGATCCCAGAGCGCAGGTGGTAGAGACCCCACGTGCCTCCGTGGCCTCCAGGGCTCTTCTCTGGCCTGACCCCTCCTCTAGCAGTTCCCCAAATTTCCTCAAGCCTGAGAGTCTGGCTGCCCTCTGGGCAAACCAATTTGCTTTTAGACTTTGGAAACCAACACAAACTCAAGTGGTCCTAGGGAGCGCTGCTCCCAGCCTCCTGGGCAGGCTGGCAGGATGTCTAGGCAGCGTCTAGCAAGGAGTGCCTAAGTAACGGAGGCCCCGCGTGGAAGGTCTTTGGGACGTAGCACAGCTCAGGGGACCATGACCCTGGAACAGGACTTGACAGGACAGCAGGCACAAGATGGCCTGGCTGGACTGCTGAGGCTGGGCCAGGCACTCTTTGCACCCTGACCCCTCCACGCTCCACATGGGCGAACTGTGGAGTCTCCCCTACCCCTCTTCTGCAGCCAGAGGTATTTCAGCTCTGGAATCCCTTACTTGACTCCCCCACGTGGCAGCTAGAAAAGTGTCTCAACTCTACAGCCCAAGAGCCTTCGCTCTGTTTATTTCCAGCACACTGGTCATAAAAACTGGCAATGACACCTACCCAGTGCCTACAGAGACTTCCCCCCAGGAGAGAAACTGGAAAGGCTGCCCCTTTCTTGCTTCCATGGCCAACCCTGTCCTGGCACAGAGATCAGGTCAAGACCCTCCTTTCAGTATCCAGGCTTTGTATCTGTGGGTCCAGGCTCCAGGAGAACACAGTGCCCCCCTTCCTCTCCCCATGCAGACAACTGGGAAAACCACCCTGTCCTCCTCTGCCCCCATCCCACTCCCTCCATCACCCCCCCCCGTCTCTTCCAAGCCCCTCAACCCTGGGAGGAGGCCACTCGCCATCACTGTGGATTGATTAAAGTCATTGTGGGGATTTTTTTTAACATTTAATTTACCAGACTGAGGCCTGGGCAGAGCTGTCCCCAGGGAAATCTAGGCCAAGGGAGCAAAACGGAAGAAGAAGAAAAAAAAAGACCCTCTTGCAATTGAGCGGAGCCTCCACAGGATTAATTGCTGGGACTCAGCATCCAATCAGAGCAGCATACAGTGATGGTCCAGGGAGGTGGTAGCACTCAGGTTCTTGCACTGGGCATGTGGAGCTCTGATCCCTCCATCTTCGGGAGGAGCGCCCCTTCCTGGAAGACATTTTGACCCAGCACAAACCAGTGTCTCCCTGCAGAGGCCTGTGGTGGCTTCGCCCAGCCTCACCCTCTTCAGGCCTTTAAAAGCAGAGTGCCAGGCACACTGGGAAAATGCAGTCTTGTCAGGGCGTGAGACACAGCCAGTACTAGCATTCATCTTTGGTGACGGGATAGACTGCAGGTGGGAGCAGGGGACCTCTTGGAATGATGACCTAGATGCAGTGTAGGTTTAGCAGAGTGGGCACTGTGGCCACAGCTGCGCTGCTAAGGACTGTTATGGTCATCAAGGCCTGGACCTTCGCTGGGGGCAGGAGAGATAGAAGTGGAATCTGTGGGGGACAAAGAAGAGCTCTTACTCCATTTGATGCTGGGGTATAACTTTTAAACATTATTTTAACCACTAGTTTGAGCATTTAATAAAGAGACTAGGAAGGATGTGGGCTCTGAAGTTCATGGTCCTCAGACAAAGCTCAGCATTAACAGACCCTCAGCCATCCAGGAAAGGCACAAGGAAGTCTTCCCCTAATCCAAGGGAGGGTCTTCGGAGCCTCTCCCACTTCCACATGCCTGGTGGCTACTGGACACCCAAAGACCCAGGGAGGCAGTTCCTGCTGGGTGTGAGAAGAGAGGGTGCCTCAGGAGGGCAGGCAGTGATGATGGCTCGGTCCCCAGAGAAGCAACCTCAGCTAGGGGCTGGACGTCCCCTGCAACACCGAAGGCAGCTTCTCTAGATTGCTGAAGACCATCGTCAGGAGGCATCTGAGGACAGCGTAGCTGGCCTGCCTCTTGGACGCAGCAAGCCCTGTTATTCACTGTGGACTGGGAACTACTCCCCACCGGTTGTAGCCAGCTTCACATTGCTGGGATGAACCTCCAAACCAGACACAGTTTGTGGGAGGAATGGCATTTATTGAAGTCTACAGATCCAGGGGAAGTTCCTTAACGGCAGAAGCTGCCCTCCTTTCACAGGTCCACGCAGAGAGAAAATACCAGCAGCACCACAGCAAGCACACTCCAGGAGCCCCAGGCAGAGTTCAAGCTCTCCGCATACCTTAGACTGGAATTCAGATTGGCCCCCAGTAACCCCTTAGGGCTGGACCCCAGGATCCGCCCATAGTGACACCTCCTCTAGCCAGGCAGCTGGAGAACTAAGTTACAAGCTGTAATAAACCCCTGAATGTATTGGGGGGACATGCCTTCAAACTACCACACTACCTAACAGTATTTGCTCATTTAACCCTCAAAGGGGAAAGGGGGTCACTGTGGTCCCAGTATTACAGATGAGAAAACTGAGGCAGAATGGTGTCTGGGCTCCTCAGTCCTGGGTCTTGCTGTCCCTGATACCCTTTGCCGCCAGGGTCTAACCTTGGGAGGGCAGATGTGAGGGGAGGGTAGATCTTGGCCTGAGAATGCTGGGCGGGAAGTGGAGCTAAGTCAGCTCCGCTGTGGCCAGTGGGAGCCTTGTCAGGATCCATGGGAGGACCCTGGGTTGAGGGTTGTCAACGAGAGATTCCAGAATAGTCAAGCCAGTGCTGTGGTGTGGGGATCCTTGCTGGTCAGTGGATCAGCCCTTCCTGCCCTCTCCCTCACCTCACCCTCCTGGCAGGAGGGCTAGCACCCTGAGCCTGAGGCAGACACGACACTTCAGCACCTCGGCCAGCGCCCGCCCCTGGGGCGGAAAAACGAAGCCTCCTGGAAGCGCCCGTCTCGAATTTGCTCACTCACACTCCAGTCCTTCACTTGCTGCAAGTCCTCCTTGGCTCGCTCCATGCCAGCATCCCACCCATCAATATTTCCTGTCCCTGGCTCCTCCTCCACATTACAGCCTCCAGTCAGATGCCTCACAGCCTGGGCACCACCACTCCACTAGCCCTTCATCTGACGCATTCTTTTTTGTCTATGCAAAACCCACCGAAGTCAGGGGAGTCACCCACTTCTCTGCTCCTGTGCTGCCCTCTGAGGCCTGGCACCACAAGGCCTGGCTTTCTTCCATACTGTCCCCAAGCTCAAATCAAGCTCAGCAGGCCCCTCGCTGCTGCCACTAGCTGAGGGCAGGGAGGAAGAGGGCTCTTCCCGCAAACATCTTTGGAGCCTCTTACCTGCAGGTCTTCTTGAAATGCCACCTTGGCTGTAAAGCCTTCCCCCATCGTATCTGAAGCTCATGTCTCGGCCAAGTCCTCCCCATCTCCACTTCTATTCTCCTCCTTAGCACTTCCTACAAGTTAAATTCTTCTCTGCTTTTTATTTATTTGAGAGCGAGAAAGAAGGGGGGGAGAGAGAGAGAGAGAATGGGCACACCAGGGCCTTCAGCCACTGCAACCTCCACATGCCCCCTTGTGCACATCTGTGAAATTGTGAGCTTGTGTCACTGTCTGGCTTATGTGGGACCTGGAGATTTGAACATGAGTTCTTGGGCTTCGCAGGCAAGCACCTTAACCACTAAGCCATCTCTCCCACCCAGATTCTTCTCTTTTTGACTGCCCATCAACTAGCATAAAGTCAGCTCCAAAAAGACAGAAAGTCATAAGCTGTTTCCGTGGGGTCTGGAGCAGAGTAGAAGCCTTCTCATTCCTTCACAAGAGAGAAATGCCTGGACTTCTGGTTCTCTTGGTGTCAGGTCCGATGCCAGTCCCAGTGTAGAGGGCTCCCGGCCCCCAATCTGAGCATGGCTGCAGACTCCATCAGGGTGACCGTCTAGCACCATATAACTCAGCCCTAAGACAACAGGGCCATGCCCACGTGACCTGAGCTCCCAGCTGCCCCAGGCTGAGGGCATGTCTCTGACCTTCCTGCACGTGGAAGCTCCTGGAAGCAAATGCATTCAAGCGCTGGGTGGCCCCTAACTTCCCAACCAGAGCCTGTGCTGCCTGAATAGGGCACAGTCTACCACCCTCCGCCCACCTGCTAAGGTTTCAGGCCCTCGTTCCCACCCCAAGTCGCAGTTCCCAGACAGCCTACAAGACCTCCAGCAGCTCCCCCACCTCCTGCCTGCTGTCCTTCAGGCTCCACACCCACGCCCTGGCAGGCGTCTGGCCTCCACTCGGCTCAGAAGCACTGCGCTTGAGGCCAGCAGGTGGCGCCTCTTGGCCACAGTCCCTGTGGCAAGAGAAAACCCAAGCAATTACTTGGTTCAGTGTTTCTCCAATGCAGAGAGAGAAACTGAGGCACTTGAGAGGGTGAGGAGTGCTCCAAGGCCTGGACCCAGGGCTTCTGCCTCCAGTCAGCTGTCTCCCCGCGATCTCCTGTAACTAACAGACCACAGACACCCCCCAACACTTCTGTCTCCTTTCCCATCTCCCTCTGTCTCTTCCTCTAAGTGTGAACGCGGCCTTCATCTTGCACTAGACTGGTCTGGGGGAGGGGCGCATTGCAATCCAGAGTCCTCCTGAGCTCCCGGGCATCTTGGCTGAGCACAATATGATCCTGACAACTTTGGAAGCCCCCCAGCACAGATCTGTCACCTGAACACTGTGCCAGAAATGGCTCCAGTGGTTCCCGAAGATCCCTTTTGTGCTTCCTCACCTCTCTGGGGGCTTCTCCAAGGTGGAGTATGAGAGTGGTGTTATGGATGTAGCTCCACGTTTGAGTGTGGGACACAAAAGAGTTCTGAGAAGCTAGCTCGGTGGGTAAAGTGCTTGCCATGTAAGCATGAAGACCTGAGCTCAGATCCTCAGAATCCACATAGAAAGCCACGCGCCATGACGCGCACCTATAATTCCAGCCCCGGGGAGGCAGAAGCAAGAGATCCCCGGGTCTGGCTAGCTAGCTAGAGTGGACAAATCCAGTGAGTGCCAGCTCACCTTCTGACATCTTTGTCTCAAAAAATAAGGTAACGAAGGCCGGGCGTGGTGGCGCACGCCTTTAATCCCAGCACTCGGGAGGCAGAGGTAGGAGGAGCGGCCATGAGTTCTAGGCCACCCTGAGACTACATAGTGAATTCCAGGTCAACTTGAGCTACAGTGAGACCGTACCTCGAAAACCAAAAATAAAAAATCAGATAGAGAGCAATTAAGACACCTGATATTAACGTCTAGCTTCCATACTTATGTACACACACCATAAACATGCACACACAAAAAAGAATGTGGTTCAGTGGTGTACCACACTGGGTGACAGCAGTGTGAGCCATTGTGCTGGCTGCGTGCAGACGGTGCTGAAGGTCGAGGCAGACTGCTGACCATGATAAGGAGCTGTGAGCCCCGCGGTTTCCCCGCATTTAGCTCTGGATAAGTTTCACATAAGCACAGATGAAACCCAGAAAACACGTGAAAAACACTTCAGTAATGTGCATGTGCACCTCCCTACAGCCTACTAGATATTAAAAGAAAAGACATCAGGGCTGGAGAAATGGCTTAGTGGTTAAGGGGCTTGCCTACAAAACCTAAGAACCCGGGTTTGATTCCCCAGTTTCCATGTAAGCCAGCTGCACAAGGTGGTGCATGCATCTGGAGTTCATTTGCAATGGCTAGAGGCCCTGGTGTGCCCATTTTCTCCCTTCCTCTCTCTCTCTCTGTCTCTCTCTGTCTTTCATAAATAAATTAATTTAATTTAATATTTTTATAAAGACATCAAAGTAGAGGAGAGACTAATTGGAAAGAAGAAAGAGATTCAGAGGAAGGGAGATGGAGGAGGGGGACAAGAGAAGGTAATGGGAGGGGAATATGAGCAAAATACATTATGTACATGTATAAAGTGATCAATAAAAATTTAAATGAAATATACATACATAACAGAAAAATTTCAAAGAAGGACTGAAAAATAAGAACAAAGAAAAGGAGGAAGAAGAGCTGGGCGTGGTGGCGCACGCCTTTAATCCCAGCACTCGGGAGGCAGAGGTAGGAGGATCGCCGAGAGTTCGAGGCCACCCTGCGACTACATAGTTAATTCCAGGTCAGCCCGGACTAGAGCGAGACCCTACCTCGAAAAACCCAAAAAAAGAAAAAAAAAAAAAAAGGAGGAAGGAGAAAAAACCTATAATATTGGAATAGGAAGTGAGACATTTGATTTACAGGAGCTGCAAATTATGTATATATATATATATATGGAAATAACACAAAACTGGAAGCTCACAGACCGAGACCAGGAGTCCTCCACGTGAACACACATTAAGCAATGGAAGCCAGCATTGTTGTAAAGTTTCAAAATAACGCTGGAAGAGAGGGAAGAGTTTCTACGAGAGGACCTGAAAGTGCACAGGAGGCATCCCAGTTCCGACTGACACCAGAAGAGGTTGGGACAGCAAACTTCTGCGAGGACTCGTGCTCATCCCCAGAAAAACTACCGGCCGAGCACGAAGGCAGACACAGGGTCCTCTCTCGTGGAGTTCTCGGAACATGAGCTATTGCTCACCGGCCCCCGCCCCCGTGAGGAACTAAACCAAGGAAAACAGGACAAAGAATCAAGGAGAAAGAGGCAAAGGGTGTTGCATGATGGTGGTGACTGGGGGCTCCAGGGTGTCACCGTGTTAAAGTCCCAAGGGGTCCATATTGGAGCAAGTATCTGAAGTACCTCCAGCCCTGGGGGTAGATGGTTTGACGTATAACTTGATATATCTGAACCCATTTAGAAGAGAATAAAACTTCCAAAAAGCATGGGAAATATTCACAATCATAAAACCATAAAATTTTTAGCACTAGACATTTATTTAAACTTTTTAAAAGAAAAGGAATAGCAACCATATATGCTACAAGGCTCAGCTGAGAATCTTCTTCCAGTGGCTCACAATGTGTAGATTTTGAGTGCTAATTTGCCCAAAAATTGTGGCCAAACTTTAGGAAGGACAGGGGTGAGATAAGGATAGAAAAACGTCAGATAGAAAATGCTCAGTGGTTAAAGGTGCTTGCTGGCAAAGCCTGATGGCCCAAAGTTCAATTCCCCAGTTCCCATGTAAAGCCAGAGGAACAAAGTGGTGCATGCAACTGGAGTTCACTTGCAGTGGCCTGGCACACCCATTCCCCCAACTCTGCTTGCAAATAAATAAAACAATTTTTTAAAATATTCAACTTAGAGCCAGGCGTGGTGGCGCATGCCTTTAATCCCAGCACTCGGGAGGCAGAGGTAGAAGGATCTCCATTGAGTTTGAGGCCACTGTGAGACTACATAGTGAATTCCAGATCAGCCTGAGCTAGAGTGAGACCCTACCTCGAAAACAACAACAACAACAACAACAAAATTCAGTTTAGTAGATCCCTAGATGATACATAAAACTGAATGGGAAGGCTCACAGGGAGGCCCATTGCATGGAGGAGACAGGGGAATATGGAGCAGCTGTCAAAGGAGGCTGCCCAGTGGTGTAACTTGGAGTGGGGATATGAAGGATAGAAGAGGTTTCTGTTATCCTCATTTCCTTTTTCTTTTCTTTTCTTTTTTTTTTTTTTTTTTTTAGAGAGAGAGACAGAGAAGAAGAGGCAGAGAGAGAGAATGGGCGCTCCAGGGCCTTTTCAGCACTGTGAACAAACTCCAGACATATGCGCCCCCTTATGTGCATGTGTGACATTGCACACTTGCATCACTTTGCATCTGGCTATACGTGGGACTTGGAGATTTGAACAAGCGTTCTTAGGCTTTGCAGGCAGGTGCCTGAACCACTAAGCCATCTCTCCAGCCCTGTTATCATCCTTTCTTACAATGGTCAAGCATGGCAGAGCACACCTTTCACCCAGCACTCAGGAGATACAAGTAGGATGATCACTGTGAGCTCAGGTCAGCCTGGGAATACTGAGTCAGTTCCAGGTCAGACTGGACTAGAGTGAGACGCTTCCTAAAGAAACAAACAAACAAAAAATCTTATAATAGATTTGTCTTTTAAAACCCTAGGCATTGTAGCAGTTACCTTCTTGTTGCAGGACAAAACACCCAACTAGAAGCAGCTCATGGAAGAAAGGAGTTTGTGTCAGCCCATAATTTACATAGCAAGTTTCATCATGTTGGGGAATCCTGACAGGAGCAGAGGGCCGGTGGGGTTTCACATCTCCGAAGCAACAGGAAGGGTGTCATCTGGGTGCTGGGCTCGGAGCTGGCATATTACTCTAAAGCCGGCCTCCACTGACACACCTCCTCCAGCAAGCTTCCACCTCCCAAGGCCTTTCCCAAACTGTCACTTAGCTGAGGATCAAGGGCTCAAAATGTATGAGCCTATGGGGAACGTTTCATTTAAACCACCACGTGCATGTTTAATTTTATTTTTAAAACAGTTCTGTTCAGGTGGCCTGGCATGGTGGCACAAGCCAGCACTTAGCAGGCCAAGGTAGGATGATCACTGAGTTCAAGGCCAGCCTCGGTCTACAGAGTGAGTTCCAGGTCAGCCTTGGCTAGAGTGAGACCCTACCTCAGAAAAAATAAAATAAAATGAAATAAATATCTATTCAGTTTAAATGTGCAGATCAAAGTGAGGACGGGCCTGAGTCCCCTCTAGAGAAAATTCTAATGGAAACTACAAAGAAAGAAATTAAACACATCACTACACGTGATCTCTCAAAGGACATTCAGTCCTTATATGGGTAGATGATAGAAAGATTAAGGACTAACTAAGCTAGGCTTTGTCAAATGCATGGCCAATGTGGCTTTAGCCTGGGGTCTCACCGGCCTGTGTATGGGGGCTTCTGCCCAAGACACCATTCATGAGCGGGACTTTGGCGAGAATCTGCCGGAGCTAGAGGAAGGCTGGCAGAGTTAAGAGCAGGAGCTATCTGGAAGTCTGTCCGGACTGCGAAAGCCCTGCTCCCTATGTTACTTCTGCCAGCCCCAATATCAGGGAAGCAGGAGAATGCAACACGAGGCACAGGAGTCCAGCAGAGATGAGCTCCAAAGAAGGCAAGAGGTAGCTAGGACGGCCCCCCAGGGTGTGTCCTAACACGGACTGAAGGGTACATCTGCAACCCTGGCATGGCCTTGGAGGAGGAAAGAACAGTCTTGGGAAAGGAGTGGGGTAAAAAATTGTCAGCCGTCCGCAAGTAGAAGTAGGAGCTATACTCTTGGGTGCCAAAGGTTCAGGGCTTTCTCTCTGGGCCAAATACAGTCACAGGGACAAGGCCTGGGCTCTGAACAGAAGCACCTTAAAAACTAGCAAAGTACCTCAGACAGTAGTTCCTAGACATTGGTGATTGGCCCACCAGGAGAGTGGTCCCCAAGGGAGGTAAGTCCCGCCCCTGCCCAGCTTCCTGCATAGAAAGAGCTCAGGAAGATCCCGGAGAAGCTCACAGCAGCCCTGCATGGAGCCCAGGACCCAACATCGAACCCAGGGTCAGAGACAAAGGAACGCTCCAAAACACAGCTGCCCATATGCTGCAGCTGAGGACAGAGAGGCCTGGAAGGAGCCACCGGAAGCTGCCATGGGAAGCCAACTTGCGCACCTGTGCTCACAGCAGCATGGCTGACAGCAGCCTGAAGCAGTGACCCAATGTCCACCAGTGGATGGATGATAAGCAGAAGCTGGTAAAGCCTGGTTGGAGAAGTAGCTCAGTGGTAGAGCGCTTGTCTGGCATAAGCAGACCTTGGGTTCCATCCTTAGGAAAGAAAGAGAAAGAGAGAAAGAGAAAGAAAGAAAGAAAGAAAGAAAGAAAGAAAGAAAGAAAGAAAGAAAGAAAGAAAGAAAGAGGAAAGAAAGAAGGAAAGAAAGAAAGAAAGAAAGAAAGAAAGAAAGAAAGAAAGAAAGATGAAAGAAAGAAAAAGAGAGAAAGAAAGACAGGAAGGCAGGGAGGAAGGAAGGAAGGGTAGGAGGGAAGAAGAAGAAAGAGAGAGGGGGAGGGAGAGAAGGAGGAAAGAAAGAAGAAAGATGGGGAAAGGAGCCTGGGTTAGAGTGAAACCCTGTCTTAAAATTGAAAGAAAGAAAGGAGGGAGGGAGGGAGGGAAGGGAAGGCAGGAAGGAAGGAAGGAAAGAAGGAAGGAAGGAAGGAAAGAAGGAAAAGAAAAGAAGACAAAAAGCTTGGGGAACACTGTGTAAGAGGTGGCAGGAAAAAAAATGTAAGCGCCAAAGGATGGGAGGAGTGCTTTGACACCTGGAACATTGTCTTCTGGCTGTGAGGCAGCCATTGCCCCGTGACCTCGTGACCTCGCAGTGGCTGTCATGACCCGCACAACAGTGGATGGTCCCATCAACACTGCATCATGGCTGATGACGGAGGAGAGAAAAAAACCAAAATAAAAGAAGGACTCGTTGGAAAGAAGAGGTTCCGTAGAAGGGGTTTGGGGAAGGAGAACAAAAGTAGATAATGCCAGGCACAGTGGTGCCCACCTTTAATCCCAGCACTCAGAAGGCAGAGATTTCAGGTCAGCCTGGGCTACCTTGAAAAACCAAAACATCAACAAAAAAAAAAAAAAAAAAAAAAAAAAAAAAGAAGGGGATTAAGACCAAAATACATTATGTACATATATGAAAACTGTTAATAAAAAGTTTGTAAGAAGGGGCTAGAGAAATGGCTTAGTGGTTAAAGTGCTTGCCTGCAAAGCCAAAGGACCCAGGTTCGATTCCCCAGGTCCCATGTAAGCCAGATGCACAAGGAGGTGCATGCATCTGCAGTTTGCACCCATTCTCTATCTGCCTTTCTCTGCTTCTTTCTCTCTTTCTCAAATAAATAAATAAATAAATAGAAATATATTTTTTAAAGTTTGTAAAAAGGGAGAAGATTCTGATGCATACTACAACATGACTGAGCCTTGAGGACATTATTCTCCATGAAATAAGTCCGTCATAAATGGTCAGACATTGTATGACCCCACTTGTGCAGAGTGCCAGAGTCACCAAGCTGAAGAGATGGAAAGCAGCACGGTGTGTGCCACGGGGGCGGGGGGACATCAGGGCTTTCTGGACACTGAGTTTTAGTTTTGAAGCTGAGAGTGGAGGTTCTGGAGGCAGATAGCGTGACAGTCACACACTGAGTAAACTAAATACCACTGAACTGTACACTTAGAAATGTCGAAAATGTTCTCCCTCTCTCTTTGCCTCTGCTTGCAAATAAATAATTTTTTTTTTTTTTTAAAAAAAGGACCTGAGAGTGCTGGAGAGATGGCTTAGTGGTTAAGCCCTTGCCTGTGAAGCCTGAGGACCCCGGTTCGAGGCTCGATTTCCCAGTACCCACATAAGCAGTTGCACAAGGAGGTACATGCATCTGGAGTTCGCTTGCAGTGGCTGGATGCCCTGGCGCACCCATTCTTTCTCTCTCTTTCCATGCCTATTTCTGTATCTTTCTCTCAAATAAATAAGTAAAAATAAAATAAAATATTTTTTACGGGGGGGGCCTGAGAGGGCTGGAGAGATGGCTTAGCATTTAAGGCACTTGCCTGCAAAGCGTAAGGACCCAGGTTCAATTCTCCAGGTCCCACGTAAGCCAGATGCACATGGTGGCACATGCATCTGGAGTTCGTTTGCAATGGCTACATGCCCTGGCACACCCATTCTCACTCTCCCTCTTTCTGTCTCTAATAACTAAATAAAAATAATTTTTTAAAAGGGCCTGAGAGATTGCTCAGTGGTTAAGGAGCTTACCTGCCAAACCTAACAACTCAAGTTTCATTCCTCAGTACCCACATAAAACCAGATGCACAAAGTGGCACACGCATCTGGAGATCGACCATTTGCAATGGCTAGAGGCCCTGCTGTGCCCATTCCCATTCTCTCTCTCTCTCTCTCTCTCTGTGCAAATAAATTTGTTTTGTTTTGTTTTGTTGTTTTGTTTTTTCGAGGTAGGGTTTCACTCTGGTCCAGGCTGACCTGGAATTTACTATGTAGTCTCAGGGTGGCCTCTAACTCATGGCGATCCTCCTACCTCTGCCTCCCAAGTGCTGGGATTAAAGGCATGCGCCACCACGCCCGGCTGCAAATAAATATTTTTTAAAAAGAAATATCTAAAATGGCAAATGTTATCTATTTCCCCAAAACTTTAAAGCTTTTTTTGCACGTGCATGGTATGCATGGTCTATGCATGTGTGTGTGCTGACAAGGCCCCTGTGCACTCACCTGTGATGCCCTCGAGTGGCTCCTGCCACCACTCAGTCTCCTGTTGTTTCCTCACAACAGTCTCTTGCTAATATCTGACTTGATATTTGCAAAATCTAGCAAGTCTGCAGTCTCTGAACCCCATGGGACTAGGGTGTCAGGTGTGGTCATGCCTAGCTGTTCACTTGGGTTCTGGAGATTGGAACTCAGGCCTCCTCGGGCCCTCATGCTTGTTCAGGAAGCACACTTAACCACTGAGCCATCTCTCCAGCCCCTTTAAAACTTTTTTTTTTAAGGTAGGCTGACCTGGTATTCATTCTGTAGTCCCAGGCTGGCCTTGAACCCACAGTGATCCGCCTACCTCGGCCTCCTGAGTGCTGGGATTAAAGGTGTGCACCACCACGCCCGGCTCAAAACATTGTTTTTTAATGGATGAAGAAAACCCATGCTGGATATGGTTTGTGTTCTCACCAACCAGAAAGAAACCCGTTCATCACTTCCATGGCACAGGGTAGAAGCTTGGAACAGTTGTCGCTGTGAAAATTAGTCGTATATTAAGGGTTAGCTTATCTTACCTCACAAAGCCAAGAGTGATCCCCAAAAGAAGCACTCTAGGGTGGGGAGATGGCTCAGCAGCTAAAGGAGATTTCTAACAAAGCCTGCCATCCTGGGTTCAATTCCACAGACGCACAAAGTGGCACATGTGTCTGGAGTACACTTGTAGCAGCAAGAGGCCCTGGCATGCCCATGCTCTCTCTCTCTCTTTTTCCTTGTAAATAAATAAATAAATAAAATATTTTTTTAAAGAATCACTCTTTTAGGACTGGGGAGATGGCTCAGCAGTTCAGAGCACTTATTGCTTAAGCATGAGGGGAGGGAGCGCCTGAGACTGTTCCACTTGGAATCCTCCCAAAATACATGACAAAGCTGGGCATGGTCACACACATCTGTGGTCACACACATCTGTGGTCACACACATCTGACACTGCAGTCTGTGCAGAACAGATACAAAAAACTGCCGGGGTTCACTGACTGACTAAAGTCACTCCAAGTCCTCCTCTGGCCACCACACAAGTGACACAGCATGTGCATCTGCACACAGACACACATACAGCACACATAGCACATCAAACCACACACACACACACACACACGAATCAATCTGTTTACAAGTAACTTACCCAGAAATAATGGCTGAAAACTTTCCCAAAACTGGTAAAGTAAAAGCCCAAATCCAAGGTTGGAGGCACACCTGGTCCAAGGCTGCTTGAGCCTCAGTGTGTGGAGACTGTTCTCTAGTGTGTCACATTCACTCACATATGGGACACGTGCATGTGTGTATATTGGATGGTCTGACATATGCTATGCCTCTGAAGCCAGTAACTAAATCTAGCTAATTTGAAGGCAGCATTTGGGAGGTGGAGACAGGAGGTTCAAGGCTATCCTTAGCTACATATCAAGTCCAAGACTAGCCTGGGCTATGTGAGACCCTGTCAAAGAAAGAGGGGAAGGAGGAAGGGAGGGAAGGCTAGTTTTGCAAATCGCCATGGTGAACACCTGCAATCAAGGTAGGGCATCACTCGAGTCCAGGCTGACCTGGAACTCATTCTGTCCCAGGCTGGCCTCAAACTCACATGATCCTCCTACCTCTACCTCCTAAGTGCTGGGATTAAAGGCGTGCCCCACCAGGCCCAGAAAAAGAAGGGGTTTTTAAAAATTCATTATTGGCCAGGCGTGGTGGCGCACGCCTTTAATCCCAGCACTTGGGAGGCAGAGGTAGGAAAATCGCCTTGAGTTTGAGGCCACCCTGAGACTACAGAGTGAATTCCAGGTCAGCCTGGACCAGAGTGAGACCCTACCTCGAAAAACAAAAAAAAAAAAAAAAAAAAAAAAAATCATTATTTAGTTGCTTGACAGATAAAAATTGCATTTATTTGCTAATATAACTTGTTTTGAAACATGTACAGATATGGAATTGCCAAAGTAATTAATATGTGTTACTTTATATAGCTATATTTTGTGTTGAAAACACTTTTAATCAACATAGGGGCTGGGAAGATAGGAAGTGGGTAAAGTGTTTGCCACATGAGCAGAGGGACCTGAGTTTGGATCCCAGCACCCATGCAAAAGCTGGGTGCTGCTGCATGTGGCTCTCAGCGGGTGAGGTAAGAGACCTAAGGGTCCCTAGGGCTGGCTGGCTAGTCTAGCTAAATCGGTGAGCTCCGGTTCCAAACCTCACTCAGAAGATATGGTGGAGAGCAACTGAGGAAACACCAACACCAACCTCTGGCCTCTACATGCACTCACACACAGATTTCAACATATTGTTATTAAACATAGTCACCATGTTGAAAAATAGATCTCTTTTGTAAAAAATATTTTATTTATTTATTTGAGAGAGATACAGAAATAGGTAGGTAGAGAGAGAGTGAGAAAATGGGCACACCAGGACCTCCAGCCACTGCAAACGAACCCCAGATGCATGCACCCCCTTGTGCATCTGGCTTATGTGGGTACTGGGGAGTTGAACCTGGGTCCTTTGGCTTTGCAGGCAAGTGCCTTAACCACTAAGACATCCCTCCATCCCCTAAAAATAGATCTCTTGAACTTAATTCTCTGAAATTTTGGAACTTCTGGTTATTATTACCTCAATTTCTTTTTCTAGTTTTTTTGTTGTTGTTGTTATTTGTTTTTTGAGGTAGGGTCTCATGCTAGCCCAGGCTGACCTAGAATTCACTATGTAGTCTCAGGATGGCCACAAACTCACAGTGATCCTCCTACCTCTGCTTCCCAAGTGCTGGGATTAAAGGCGTGTGCCACCACGCCCAGCTCAGATAATTGTTTCTCACCTTCTACTCAGTTTGAAGCAGAGGCAGAGTCTCTAGTTCACTGTTGCATTTGCCTGTGTGTGAGAGAGAGAGAATGGGTGCACCAGGGCCTCCAGCCATTGCAAACGAACTCCAGATATATGTGCCACCTTATGCATCTGGCTAACATGGGTCCTGGAGAATTGAACCTGAGTCCTTTGGCTTTGCAGGCAAACACCTTAATTGCTAAGCCATCTCTACAGACCCTAGCATGTTTTTTTAATGGAATGAAAAGGCAGGAAAATATATATACATTTTTATGATGAAGTTAACAGTGCTTAGAGATAAATTCATAGCATTAAAATGTCTATGTTAGTGGCACATGCATCTAGAGTGCATTAGCATTGGCAAAAGGCCCTGGTGTACCCATTCTCTCTCTCTGTATTTCTGCTTGCAAAAATAAATAAATAATTTGTTAAAATGTCTGTATTAAAGCAGGTGTGGTAGTACACAGTTGTAATCTCAACACTTGGGAGGTAGAGGCAGGAAGATTGGAGGAAGTTCAAGGCCAGCCTCAGTTACAAAGTGAATTTGAGACCATGCTGGGCTACATGAGATCCTGACTCAAAAACCAACAAAAATATGTCGAGATTAGAAAAGAAGAAAGATCATATACAAATGACCTCAGCTTCCACCTTAAGAAACTAGAATGCAGGGTGTGCCCATTCTCTCTCTCTCCCCCTCTTTCTATCTGTCAAATAAATAAAAAAAATAAAAAAAAATACATGCTAGGGAGGGCTAGAGAGTTGGTTTAGCGGTCAAGGTGCCTGCCTGCTAAGCCTAAGAACCCAGTTCCAATCTCCAGGTCCCACTTTTAGCCAGATGCAAAGTGATGCAAGGGCGCAATGCCTCACTTGCCCACAAGGGGGCGCACACATCTGGATTTCGTTCACAGCACCTGAGAAACTGCTGGTGCGCTCATCTCTATCTATCTCCCTCCCCTCTCTGTCTGTCTCTCTCTATGTCTCTCTCCAAAAATAAATAAAAATAATAATTTAAAAATTTTTAAAAATACATGCTAGGGCTGGAGAGATGGCTTAACAGTTAAGGAAATTGTCTGCAAAGCCTAAGGACCTGGTTCAGTTCCCCAGTACCCACATAAGCAAGATGCACATGTAGCACATGCGTCTGGAGTTTGTTTGCAGTGGCTAGGGGCCCTGGTATGCCCATTCTCTCTCTCTCTCTCTCTCTCTCTCTCTCTCTCTCTCTCTCTCTCTCTCGTAAATAATTTTAAAAACATTTTTTAAATACATGCTAGGCATATGCCTTTAATCTCAGCACGTGGGAGGCTGAGCTAAGAGGACCACCATGAGTTCCTGGCCAGTTCCTGGGACTACAGCATGAGTTCTAGCTCAGCCAAGGCTAGAGTGAGACCCTGCCTCCAAAAAAATTACGCTAACTTCTCTCTTCCTTCTCTCTTCCCTCTCACTGTGGCAGCGCCAGGGACTGAACCCAGGGCTTTGACATGCTAGGCACCATGTCATTGAGCTACATCCTCAGTCTGCTCATTTCTTTTGAATTTTTCTTCTGTGTTATCTAGCAGTGAATGGTTTAGTTACAAAATATTTGGGACTATCTTTTTAATCATGACTTTAATTCTGTCACGGTTAGATGCACACTCTGTTGAGTCACTTTAAATTTGTTTCATGGCCTGTAGATGTTCTATCGTGGTAAGCATTTTGCGTGTGCTACAAGGAATGTCTACTCTGCTGCTGCTGGGTACCAGTGGTTGAAGCTAGAGCCAGCTTTCAATGGTTCGACCTAAGGTTTTTCAAGCTTAGGATGGGTTAACAGGGATATTAAATGTATTTTCAACTTACAATATTGTCGACTTACAATGGGGTCATTGGGCCACAACTCATTTGTAAGCCAAGAATCTCTACATGCCAACGGACTCAGTCGGATGGTAGTTTCCCTAACACATCACATCCTTGGTTTTCTTACCTAATTGATCTAGAGAAGAGTGCCCCTCCCCCACTGGAAGCTCCTGCAGGTCTGCCTCAGGGTGGGGTGGGGGCTCCCACCTTGTCCTTGCCCCTGCCTGCAGCTCCTGGAACTTTAAGCAGCTGCTCAGAAAACCAGTGTTTTAGCCCCAGAGCTTTCCAGAGCTTTCCCAGGTGGACAGATGAGTTTTCCCACCGGGACCCAGAACCAATGACAAGCTATCCTCTAAACTTCCTTTTCTATCTACCAGTGTGAACACTGGGGACCTGGACCAGCCCAGGCCTCCATCTTGTTACCTGTTGGAGGGGCTCAGGCTAATATGGTGAGGGTCCCCCTTTGCCATGGAGTTCTCTGGGGAGAGTGAGCCAAGGATATCTCCAAAGGCCTGCCCCCTCCCCTCTCGCAACCCTTTTTCCTTGCTGAGGTCTACTGCTCTGCCTCGGGCGGGCGTTCACCACAATCCCTGGGAACCTGCTGTCCTGGTTCAGGAGCCTGGGCCTCTGTTCTGCATTAGCCCTGCAGGTGAGTCAGCTGCCCAAGCCTGAGAACCTCCGGCTAGCATACTGGCTTAGCAGCTTTAATGGAGACTAGAATAACAACAGCACTGAAAACACAGGTGTGTTTCTCCCATGGGAAAGACAGGCGGGTGAGGGAAGTGATCCCAGTGGCTAGCATGGAGAGTACCATGAGCTGGCCCAGGTAGGGTGACCACTCGCCCCTATAGGCCTGAGAGCTCCCGCAAGGGTCCCAGGCAAACCTCCGAGAGAAATTGGTCTGTCACCCAGGGATGCTATGCTGGCCCCCTAGGTGCAGCCCACCATCTGCCCAGCCAGTGTAGTGTCCGCCTCGCCGCTGAGAGGCAGAGGTAGCAGCCGGGGAGGACATTGCAGCCACTTCTGTTCACATCCCTCGAGGCAGGATGGAGCCTTCCACCCACACTACAGCCCAGGAAGGAGCTGGGAAAGTAGATATGCGGGGGCCCGTGTGCCCTGCAAACATTGGGAAACCCTACCAGCAAGGACATGGACACGGGGGACCCTTAAAAGGCTGAGGACACCAGGAATCACAGGTCTAGTGTCAGAGGAGCCCCCTGGGGCCTTCTATGGATCCTCCAAGTTCCTAACTACAGGGTGCCTCCTCCAGTGGGCCTATCACAATCCTCCCAGCATAAGGCAATCCCAGCTGTCACCCTGAAGGGTGAGTGCTCAGGCAGTTGGCCACATCCCAGTGGCCTTGCTCTTCATCCCCTCGGCCCCTCTTTGCAAGAAGACACAGATGGTCCAGAGCATAAACGGTTTGCCACACTTGCTTGCTCGTGGGGGATAGAGTTGGGGTTCAGACCCAGACAACTACATGTCCGAGCTTCAGGCAGCCAGTAGGAAGGTGGGGTGGGTGGGCACAGCCAGTAGGAGGGTGGGGTGGGCCTTCTGCCTCTCCAATCCTTGAGCCTGCACACACATTTCTTCAGCATGTCCCCAGGGCCAACCCATGGCCTCCAGCCTGGAATGGATGGATCCAGCTGAGGGACCTTAACAGCAAGGCCAGCAGTAAGCTGCAGTGGCCAGAATTGGGGCCCGGGGAGTCAAGACCACTGCCCACATTGGCTAGAGGCAGCCACAGCTCAAGCCCTTAGAAGCGTGCCCAGCAGCCTGGTTCAGGCCAGCAGGTGCAACTGTGAGGTGGCCCACTCCCCAGCCACAATAAAGCTGGCAGAGAGTAGCCTGGCGCCATTCCTGGAGGCCAAAGAGCCCAGAGGCCAGGCTAGGGTTGGAGCAACTACTTCCCATGACCCCCCAACCCGAACCTACCCAGGCTCCGTTTCTGTTTCTCTGCGGTTAGAAGAAGGGTGGCTAGCTCGGAGGGAAGAAGCCACAAACAATGAGGCCAAGTTGAAAAGCCTGAAGGACAGACACGGCGATGCTTTGGAATTCTTTTTTATTATTTTTTTACCAACCTAAAATGTAGGAAGAATGATTTAAAGCCAGAGGCCAGGCTAGGGTTGGAAACAATGAGGCTCCGTTTCTGTTGAAAAGCCTGAAGGACAAACAATGAGGCCAAGTTGAAAAGCCTGAAGGACAGACACGGCGATGCTTTGGAATTCTTTTTTATTATTTTTTTACCAACCTAAAATGTAGATATTTACACCAAGAAGAATGATTTAAAAGTACAGACAAGGGACACCCACCACCTGAACCCCAATCCCTCACAGGCTCAGAGGACAACCAGCACAAGGAAAATGTACCTGGTACGAAATGAAGCCTCTACAGTGGTGTGGCCCAGGCCCGGTGGCCCCTCAGAGCACACTTGGCTGCCCAGGACATCAAGCTCTCAAGCTCCCAGGAAGTGGCCACAGTGGAACCGGCTGGAGAACAGAGCAAGGTGCTAACCCAAGGAGGACACTCCTGGGGGAATGTCACTCCCTCCACGGAGTGACCAACCCAGTTCCAACCCTCTTCTTACAGCCCTCCAGTCACACAGTGGCCTCTACCCACACCACCGCACGAGGAAGGAGTACCTTCCCACTGGCAGAGGGTGCAGACTCACCCAGCTAAGTCAGGGCCAGCCTCAAACTCAGGCCTGTCAGACCGGCCCAGGCTGCCAAAGAGGCTGGCACAGGGGGTCCCTTCCTTTAATCCCAGAGATGTGGCCAAACCAGCAGACCAGGGCTCTCCAACAACCTCCCCCCCACACCTAAGCTGCCCCCAAGTAGACAGGCCAGGCTGTGCTCCGCTGCAGGTGGGAATGGACCTGGCCCTTTGCTCAGGGCCACCTAAGGCTTCACATTAACTCCTCCATACCTCTCTCCCATGGGTGGGCCCAGCTGTGACCAGGAGGTGGACCCAAGGCCCTCCAAAGGGTCACTGTGGCCCAAGGTGTCAGCCACCAATTCCACATCAGGGTTGAGCCTGTCTCCATTCACTCCATACTTCCTCCCCAGCCCTTGGGGTTCATTCATTCAGAACTCACTCATGGGACCCCCACCCCACCCCACCCCACCCCACCCCACCCCACCCCACCCCACCCCACGCCGATGGAGGGAAGGCGGCTGCAGATGAAGTCCCAGTCCGCGGAGGGCGCTGCCCCAGTGGCCACTCCCTGGAAGGCCGCGGCAGGGAGCGCTCCTGAGGCCATGCAGCCGCGTCCTGGCTGGGGACCCGGGCGGCCCCCCACGGCAGCGCGGGCGCCCACCCCACCGCCTCCCGGAGCTCGCGGGGCGGGCCGCGTGCGCCCGAGCTGACCTTGGCCGCCCCGTCGCCGCCGTGCGCGCCGGCTCTAGTGGTCCTAAACATTTCACAATTGCACTACAGAACTGTTGAACTGTTAAGAACCACTGGACCCGGCGCGCGGTCCGCGACGTCCGGCCCCACGCAGCGCAGAGACGAGCCCGGGCCGCGACCTCCGGGGCGGCCGGCGACCTGGGCCCGCGTGGCTGCGCTCCGGCCCGCGGCGCCTTTTATGCGGCGACGCCGCCCTGCCCGGCGCCCGGACGCGCCCGCCAGACCGGTTTTTCCGGGCGCGCGGGTCGGGGCGCGCGGCGGGTCGGCCCGGGACCTGCGGGACGCGCCCGCGCGGGGGCGGCCCTGACTCACCGGCCGCGCGGCCCGGCGCCCCCGCCGCCGCCCCGGAGCCCAGCGCACCGGCGGGGTCGGCGCGGGGCGGAGGGAGCCGAGGTGCGGCGGGCGGGCCGCGGGGACTCGCCCGAGCGCGCCCACTTCAAAGCGAGCCTGGGGCGGCAGGAGGAGGGAGGAGGGCGCGAAGAGAAAGTGAAACTGCGGCGGGCGGGCGCGCGGGCGCGTCGGGTTTCTGGTTCGCAGACGCCCGCCGGCCTCCCCGCGTCCACCCCGGGCCCCTGGCCTCCGCCTGCTCGCGCCCGGCCCCCAGCCCCCTCGTCTGCGACCCAGGCAGGAGTCAGCCACCGAGCACTGAGGCGTTCGTTCCTTAGCGCTACTGATGCGGTGTCACACTTAACGATTGCAAACGCACCCTGGAGGGTGAATAGTGAGGGTTTCCATATATATATAAATTTCCTGTGTGGGGGTATATATAGGTTTTTCAAGGTAGGGTCTCACTCTAGTACAGGCTGACCAGGAATTCACGATGTGGTAGTCTCAGGTTGGCCTCCAACTCACAGCGATCCTCCTACCTCTGCTCCTGAGTGCTAGGATTAAAGGCGCATGCCACCACACCCAGATTATATTTCCATTTTGCAATTGGGGAAACTGAGGCTCAGAGAGGAAGAGTGACTTTTTGAAGGCCCCACAAGTTCTTGGCATTGAAGTGTGTAGGTCTGAATGGGTCAGAGGGGCTGGTGTAGGGGGAGTGGTGACCACACACTGCCTCACTTCCTGTTAATAGCATTGTATCCTGGAACAGCCTAGTCCAGGGCAGAACCCCCCTCCACAACCAACTTGGGTGGGATCTCTTTCCTGAGCAAAAGCAGGCACTGTCTTAGCCTCTGAGGGAAATATTGGGGGCCCGTGTCAATTACAAGCCTCTGTGGTTCCCTGGCAGCCTGAAATACTGAGCTGTTGCCTGTTGTGTTTGGGGGTGGCCTGAAGGTACCTCAACTGCAGCGTCTGATTCTATTCTAGGCTAGGAAGAGCTGGGAAAACAGAGGGTGTGATGAAAGGGAGCGATTCCCCAGAGATAGCCCTGGCACCCAGGGCTCGGGCTGCCTCTCACATGCAAGAGCAGAGCCGAGGGGCCCCACACCCTCCCCAGAGAAGAGGCTGGTCCTGGGGCCCCTCAGCTCTGCAGGTGCCAGTGTGGGCACAGGCCCAGACAGATCTGTACCTTAGTTTCATCAAGTAGAAAATGAAGGATGACCCAGTGCCCAGCTTAGGAGCCTGGTGGGCTAGGAGCCTGAAAGAACAGGCCAACATGTGGCAGAGTGTGAAGCGTCATGTTGTGACTTCCCTCTGTAGTGAAGGGCTGGGGGCCTCTGTCTACACTGCTTCTCCCAGCCATCAAGAGGAGCTAACTCACCTATTGCTGAACTTGGTAAAGAACCCCACTCCAAGGACTGGAGATGGTGCTGGTGACACTTGCCAGCGCTGTCTGCTGCGAGGCCCTCGTTTCACTAGCAAGTGTGAAGGGCCCAAAACCAGGCTTGGCTGTCAAAGTCCCCTTCACCTGCCCAGCTGCTGGAGCCCCTGACCTCTACTGCCCCAAACATCTCTACTGAACGCATGTGACCCACTTTGGGGAAAGCCTCAGCCAGGCCTCTCTGGACGGCAGTGCACGTGGGCATCCCTGGCTGGCAGGTCTACGCCTGCTAGAAAAGGTCCTGTGGAGGAGGGTCTACCCAGTGTCCTGAGTGTGGTGCGGCCATAAGCAATCGCAGTGACAGTCCTTTGGGAGCAGACAGAAGACCCAGGCACTGGGAAGAACAGTGGCACACAGATGTCAGAGCAAGCTTGCCCTCCACTCTTCCATCAGGCATAGGGACTATTCCGCCATCCACCCCGAGCCCAGTGACTTCAGCCCACAGGTGACATCAGGACTCCTGGCATTTGTGCTCCATGGCCCTCCTCGCCCACTCACCAGGACTTCACCAGGTGTGGGGCAAAGGCTTTCTGGCCCTGCCGTGCTTAGGTGGTGTTACCTGGTTGTGCAAGGCCCAGGCACACCTGTCTGGGTGGGGAACTGGGAAGCTGCCAAGGGAACACCAGCCAGGGCCTGGGAACCAGGCTGGGGAGCCTGAGGTGTGGGCAGGGCAGCCCCAGCCTAGCCCACCTGAGTGCCAAGAACCAGCTCTTGGGGGTCACACTTCTACCCACCATCCCGAGGGCACACAACCTCATGGGGGGGGGGAGAGGGAGTCCTTGAGCTTAGTCAAGAGACAGGTGGGCATGAGGCAGGGGACCTGAGACTTGGAGAAGCTCCTTGCTGCTCATACTGTGAACAAGACCCTGGGGTGGGTGGGCCCTGTTCCTGATAGATGCTTGACGTTTGAACCCAGGACTGAGCAGGAATCTAAACCCCTGAAGCAAGGCCCTTAGGCCTTAGCCAAGGCACCCACCATGCTAGGCAGCAGGATACCTGCCTCCACAACCGGCAGCCTGGATCACAGAGGGTGGAGGCTGGGGGTGCAGTGAGCACTGCTGGGGGCTGTCTGCAGTGCCAACTTCCCCTTAGCTCTTGGGCCTCCACGGCCCGACTGCCTAGAGGAGGTGCCAGCACTGGAGGAGAAGAAGAAAGGTGTGCACAGACGAATAAATCGGGTGGAGGTGAGGCAGGAAGCTGGCTTCCCCAGGCTTCTCCCCATGCCACCCTGCCCTGCCTGGCCTTGGGAAGATTGCCTAAGTGGCCCATTAACTGGTTACACAGATGGCTCTCTGCTCCACAGCCCAAGGCCTACTTCCCACACACCTCCATAGTAGCAGCCCACAGACCCATCCAGCCTGGCTTTGGGGACCTGGGGAGGCAACTGACCCCCAACAACTTTATTGACGTTCTGCCCAGCAGAGTCCCCCACATTCTTGTCATGGAAGCAGACCCGGCAATGGAGGCCCCGTCTCGGGCACTGAGGCAGAAGGAACCAGAGCATGGCGAGGTTCCTCCAGCTGACCACACCCGGAAAGGTTCACAGTGCAGCAGGGTGACTTCAGGCTGGGCTCCACACAGCACTTTCTGGAAGTGAAGTCGACTGAGAACATGTGGAAGCCCAGGGTGTGCTCTGTCTATAGGGTCCAGCCTTTCCCTGGGGGTTGGGAAGGGCCCAACCAGCCTTGAAACTCCAGGAGTTTCAAGTGGGGATGAAGTGTCAAGTGAAGCCCGGCCTGGGTCCCCAGGGCAGGCAGTGAGCTGGTGCAGGGTGGAGCTCAGGGAGCCCTGGTTTTGCCCACCCTGGTTGTCCCTCTCAGTGCCAGCTCTGGGGCATGTCCCCAGTCAGGGCCAGCCACAACCTATGGGAGCTCTCTGAGGGGACGCCAGCCAGGGACTTACTGAGGCCAGAGCCTACGCACCAACCCCGCCCTGAAGGCTCTGCAGAAGGGCCACCATCTCTTCGTTCCCAGCTGCTTCCGCCTGTCGGGGAGACACGTGAGCCCTGCCACACCACAAACCCCTCTCAGGTCCCGCCTGCCAGGATGCCCTACTCAGCCCCTTCTGGCTCCTCCTATCTGGACACATGGGTCAGGTCTCCCCCACCCTCCTGGGACAGGAAGCAGGACAGCCTTATGGACGGCTCTTGGGGGAAGCATGTCCCTAGCTGGGCTGGAACACTCCTGACCCCAGAAGCTGAGGGCCAGTCAGGAGGCCTCTAGGGAGGACACAAGAGGCAGAACACTCACAACGCACAGGGCACTGCGCCCGTCATAGCCTGGCTGCTCTAGGTCAGCTCCTGCCTGCCACCATGCCCGCAGGCCTTCACTGTCAGCCCTGTATGCCAGCCTGGGGGATGGAGGGAAGCTGTCAGGGCCTGCTGAGCCACCATTACCTGCCCACATACAGGACCCCGCCCAGCACCCTGGGCACTCTTACAAAGCCAGTCCCAAACAGCTGACCCAGCAAGGCTGGGCCCTGGGGCAGGAGTCTCAGCCTCCAGCGGTTTCACTCAGTGGGTGTGACTGACTGTGACTCAGTTCAAGGGCGCATACCTACACACACACACACACACACACACACACACACACACACACACGTGCGCACAAGCAGCCATGAGCATGCACACACCCTCCACCTGCCAGGCACCCCCTGTTAGTTTCATATTTCACAACACAGGCCTTATGGGCGGGGCTTCTAGACACAGCCCAGGCCTAAAAGGCAGAAGGCAGTGGGAGGCAGCCAGTGACTGTGAAGGAGGGGACCCAAGAGGAGTTGGGTCAGGGTTGCCTGAACCCCAGAAGGCTGCAGGGGTTGGGCCTCCTGCCTGAGCAAAGGGTGAGGGCACCAACTCTGGAAAGGGAGGTTGGGGTGAGGGTACCCTGGCTCTGGCCAGTGTCTGCATTCTCCCACGCTTCCCATCTTTCTGCCCTGGGGGCTGGTGGGTCCAAGGAACTAGGGGATGAAGGAAGGAGTACCCTCAAGGCCTAAGGGACTTGATGACCCCCTCCTGCTCAGAAGGCTGTAACCACACTCGCAACCAGTGACTCTGGTAATTTCTGGAGTGAGCCACCTCCCCACCCAACAGCCCAGACAGCAGCTCAGGTCAGAGTCTTTCAAGATAATGGTTCTGGGACCTGCCTGCTGCCTCAGTTTCCCCATCGCCCTGGACCAAGTGACCCCCAAAGTCCCTTCAAAGCCAAGACCAGCTTTAGCTCTCTTGGAGCCCCTCATGTCCTGTCACCTGCGTGAATCTCTCCTCACCCTCCATCATTGACGAGGGTGGAGGCGGGGACAGTATAGACCAGTGCTGGGACCAGCGAACTGGGGTGTCCCAGCCAGTCCGCCAGCAGTCCCACCACCATTCCTCATGCCCCAGGCACACTGCTGATCATGCCCCACCCTAGCTACCACCCCCAGCCCAGCTCAGCTCTCACCTCTGCTCTTCTCCTTCTTCCCCTCCTCCCCCTCCTCTTCCTTCCTTCTCTTCCTCCTCCTCCTTCTTCTTTTTTTGAGTCAGGGTCTCTCTAGCCCAGGCTGAACTGTAAGTCACTCTGTAGCCCAGGCTGGCTTTGAACTCAGAGTGATACTACCTCAGCCTCCTGAGTGTTGGGATTAAAGGACGCACCACTATACCATTGACTGGCCTCTCCCTTTTGTGACCACCCCATGTTTCTTGAGTCCACCATACATTCACACACAAGTATGCACGCACACGCGCACGCACACACACTCAGCGCCCAGCAGGCCTTCCTGGAACCTGACCCCTCCCCCCACAGGTACTCTGGCCTCTCACCTGCACAGCTCTGTCCCAGCATCCTCCAGGTCCTGGGGAGACAAGCAAGCGCCAGCTGCCCGCAGTAGCCCAATGGCACCCCGTTGCCTGCCACAGAAAGTGCTGCCTGTTGGCCGGCTCCAGACCCTGCCACCTCCCTCTGCTCTCACATGCCAATCTGTACTTGTGTCCTGGACACCAGGGCAAGACCTGCCCTCCTGGGACCCACACCTGGCCCCAGATAAGGGCTGCCCCTGGGCCCTTTGCCCAGGCCTAGAATGTCATCTTAAGTCTGTGGTTTCCATTTGTCTGGACAAGTCCCCAGGTCACCTGGGGTCTTCAGTGTGCAGCCAGGACCTATCCCAAAAGGCACCAGTCAGCCCTGGCTAAGCAGTTGAACATGCAAACTGTGTGCCCAGGTGGTCTCCTGGCCTATCCGAAGGACAGCACCCTCTAGGTCAGCCCCATTGTGTCACACACCTGCAGTCACCTGCCTGGCCAGACCTAGAGTAGGCAGTGGAGAAATTCAGTCCGTCATGTCACCCAGCACTGCCCCTGTGAGGGTGAGGCATGTCCTGAGGCAGTCTTGCTGAGCCAGGCCTGGGAGGAAGCCACCTGCTGGGGTGAGGGCTCCAGCAAGGCCAAGGAACTGTCATGCCCAGCCTGAAGCCACCTGGCAAAGTGGGATGGGGCCGTCACAATTGCCAACTATGCCCCCTTCTTCTGCCAAGTGTTGAGAGTAAATGAAATTACATCATGGCCACCTCACTTTTTTTTTTTTTTTTTTTTTGTCTTTCAAGATAGGGTCTCACTCTAGCCCAGGCTGACCTGGAACTCACTATGCAGTCTCAGGGTGGCCTTAAACTCACGGCGATCCTCCTACCTCTGCCTCCTGAGTGCTAGGATTAAAGGCATGCGCCACCACACCCAGCTCTACCTCACTTTTCCGGTGCACTGGAGGTGTGTGGGTAATGGGCTGGGAGGTCCCTAGCCTGCCAAACTCTGTGGACCCTGAGCACTGTATACAGTAAGACTGGCAGGCAGCCTGGGGTCTCCACCCACCCACACTGCAGATGCTCAGTGGGACTTCCAGTGTAGATCACCCCAGCCTGAAGCAGGAGTCTCCTGAGGCCCCCATCCACACCAGGCCTGTTCTAGAAAGAAAGTGCTCTCCCTTCCAGTACCCCAGGGAGGGGGCAGGATTGGACACCACCACCTGGTGACCCTGAGCTCAGACTCTGCAGCCTCCCCATGTGCCTCACAAGCACCCCTCTCTCCAGTGCCCCAGGCTCTGTAGACTGTGTGCCACAGGGTGAAATCCAGGGAAGCTGATCTGGGATCGGGCCGGGGGCAACCCTTCCAAACAGGTCTGTCCCCTGCCATACCACATCAGGCTGCCAACATGTGTGACACAGGGTGCAGAAAGAAGCACCTGACAGCACGCACGCATGCCCCTAGCCTGGTGCCGCCCTGCTCTGGGGACAGGACTATCAGTATGGCCATACAGAGTGGCCTGAAGCCTTCCTGCCTGATGCCAGAGCCACAGACAGGCCTGAAGGCACCCACGAGAACCTGGCTTCTTCCCTCAACAAGCTGCTGGGTAATGCCCACAAGCTCACTCTTGGCATCTCCAGGGCCGGGCCCAGCCTGCCGGAAACTGGCAGGTAGAACTGGAGAGAACAGGCCAAGGTGGGTGAGACTTCCAGCCCTGCAGGACTCAGCCTTCCTGGGTGAGGTGGGAGCCAGGCAGGGAACTCCCCCCATGGTACCTGTGCCGGGCATAGCCCATCTGCCAGCTTTCTCTGCGCCATTCCAGTGCGCACAGATGACTGGGGCACACCTGAACCTCCTTCTTCCTTAGCAGTTTCCAGCACCTTCCAAGGCTACCTTCCAGATTGCACCCCCCACCGGGGTCAAGCCTCCCTCGCTGGCTGTGTTCTTGCCTCACCTCACCTCACCTATGTTTGTCTTCTGTGTGCAGCCCCTGTGCACCCACTCATGGCAATGCCCAGGCCCTGGTACCTGCCCCGCACGGCCAGCAGCAGTGGGCTGTGGCCGTCCTCATTGAGGGTGTTCACGTCAACGCCTCTCTGCAACAGCATGGCAACCACTTCAGTGCGGCCCCTCCATGCAGCCACATGCAGTGGGGTTTGACCGCTAGAATCCTGCAGGCTCAGGTCATGGCCCTGGGGTAACACAAGAGAATACAACCCCAAGAGGGCTAGGCAGGGCCAGGCAGGCCACAGGAAGAGGAGGGGGGAGGATGGGAACGGGGTCCCCAAAAAACACATCTGCCCAAAGCCACAGCAAGGCCCCCTGGCTGGCAGGCTGGAACCACTGCCGAGCCTAGCAGGGTCTGTGAGGTCTGGAGGGTTCTGCCGGGTTTCCTGGGGAGGGAAGGAGGCTCACCAGCTCCACAAGGGCCTGAAGAGTAGCCAGATCACCAGTGTGGGCTGCAGCCAGAGCCAGGCTGGGCATGAGGACATCCTGTATGGCATCAGCCTCCTGGTAGGAAGATGGTGGCATCCTGGGACCTGCCATATTCTGAGACCCTTCATGCCCTCAGGGTAAGGGTAAGTGGAGCTGGTGGTCCTCAAACTATGTGAACCCTACCTCCCCACAATAGGGAAGGGGGTCCCAGCACAGCCGGAAAGCACCAACACCACTCCGTTGGAGGCCTTTGACTGGAACCTCCTGCCCACCCAGAGGCCCTTCTGCCCCCATGCCAAAGGTCAGCCCACCAGGCCACCTAGCTCCCCTCACCAGCTATGTGGTAGGGCCTGCACCACACCCCAAGACCTATTTCCTTTCCTGTCTGCACTGCTGACAGGGTTAGGGTGGCAAGGGGCAAAGACACCCTACCACCAAGAAGGGCTTAACTGCGAAGGCCTGGTATTCTTGGAAGGGCACGCACACACAACAGTGCCAACTTTCCCAGGGGCTTCTAAGGTCTCAGAAGGCCCCTGAAGTGCCACACTGTCCACCATCCATGGCTGCTCTGATCACAGGCTGCTGCTGGCTAGCTGGGCCCCTGGAGGCATCAGGGGCCCCATGCAGCCACCCTAATGACAGGTCACACACCTAGTCCCTTTCATCTGGCCACTACCCACCCCCAACATGGAGCACTTAATGATGTGCCTCATACAGCAGCTTGGCAGGGGCCCGTAGCTCCACCCCAACCTTAAGTAGCACTTGGCCATGTTGTAGGGTCTTCAGCTGCCCCTCCTGTTACTGGGTCTGGACACCCAGGTCATGAAGGCAGGGAGCTTAGAGCTTGGACCCTGTTCGCAGATGCAGGTCTGGGAGAGCAGCCCTGACTCTTGGGCTGCCCCTTGCTCAGGCACACCCCAGTTCTGAAGCAGTACCGTGCCCGCAGAAGTGCTGACAGCTCTTGGCCACAGCAGCCCTTGCTGGGTGTCCCCATCTCTGCGTCCACACTCTGAGCAGGTCCCTGACCCAACTCTGCCCCAGGGAATTCTTCAGATCTTCTCATCAACCCCTCGCCCTCCTCCCGTCACCCTTCTGTCTTGGAGTAACAGAGACAGAGGCCAGCTTCTGCAGTCCCATGGGGACGCCATGACCACCCCCATCCTTCTGTGCGGTACCGGTACCTGGCTGCTACTGAGACCAAGAAGCCAGGACATTCTGCGGCCCAGCATGCCACACTGTAGGGAAGGCCTGCCCTCATCTGCTGCAGGCAGTGTCACCTCCCCGACGGAGGTCCTTTGTCAGCAGCTGGAGCAGGAAGACACAGAGAAGGGTGGGCTGAGATAGGACCAGGTCAGGGTGTCCAGACCGATGGAGGGAGTCAAGACCGCCCAGGGCAGGGGAAGGCCTGCTCCAGGCCTGAAACTCCACCTCATGCTCCATCCAAGGGTTCGTGTGGCCCCAGCCCCTTCTGAACCACACACTCAGCAGCCCCCAGTCTAGGCCTCCACTCTTCCCAAGTCTCCTGGGAGCTCTCAGGAACCAGTCGGTACACAGTGTGCTCACATAGGTGCTGTGAGTCTCTGGCCCAGCTCCTGGGTCCACATACCTCCTTCCTGTCATCCAGGCTGAGTCCCGTCTGTCCCAGCACATAGGACAGCTTGGCCAGGGCAGCCTCTGATGTCATGTCAAATCCTGGGATAATGCCAGCTCCTGCCATCGCCTGGGATGAGGGGCACACAGGCCAGGAAGGGTGGCTAGTCCAAGGTCCAACCTGGGTCTCTGCTCCAGCCCAGAGAACCCCCCAGCTTGGGAGTGGGCAGAGCTGTGACATTTGCCTGTCCTTTCCACAGACCCACACTTCCCATGCCTACCGCGCCCGATGCATAGTCCGAGGTCACAGCTCCCTGGAGGCAGTGGGTACAGTTGACAATGACTAGGCCTCGCTCCACTGCTGCCTGCAGCTCCTTCAGCAAGTCTGGCTTGGTAGGTCCATTCCCCGAGCCGAAGGTCTCCATGACCACGCCCTTCAGTGGGGGCTGCAGGAAGGCCCGAACCTGCACAGGTGGGATGCAGGCTGGCAGGAGCTCCAGCAGCCTTGGAAGCTGCAAGGCTTGCTCTGGGCTTCCTGTGCTGGCCCAAACCAAAAGTTGGAAGCAGCTAGCCATCTCCCTTCCTGCGTGGCCATGCCTGATGCTTGTGCAGCCACTGCGCCTCCTAGCCCTCCACCGTGGAGAAGCGCTAGGCCAGAAAGGCAAGGCTCCAGACCCAGTGAGTACAGACAAGCCATCAGTGAGCTCAGCAGGGGCTCCTGGGAGCAGTGTTGGAGACCTGACAGGGTGCTGATCCAACATGCACACAGGGTCCCCCAGGCTGGACAGCTCCTCCACTCAGGTGACAGAGGTGAGGGAGGCACCAGCATCCCTGCTGAGACAGCTGGGGGCTCAGAGGCCAAGGACAGGAAGCAGACAAAGGATCACTCAAAAGTTAAGTGGCCAGGGGCTGGAAAGACAGCTTAGCAGTTAAGGTGCATGCCTGTGAAGGCTAAGGACCCAGGTTCGATTCTCCAGGTCCCACGTAAGCCAGATGCACATGGTGGTACATGTGTGGCTGGAGGTCCTGGTGCACCAGGAGTCAGGAGCACCCTCCACACCCCCACACAGATAAGGCAAGCGGACTCCACACTCTCAGCTTAGGTGGCAGGGAGTGTGCACAGCCTTTCAGACCTTGATGCAGGCCACACTTTCAGCCCAGGAAGGGGCCAGCCTCAGCTGCGAGGGTGGGGCTGCCTCCACTTTTGCATACCTGGGCTGGGAAGGGCCTGGGACAAAGGGAGGCGTGTAGCAGGGGGGAGCCCTGGGTGTGTGTGGAGGGGCGTAGAATCCACATTGGACATGCTTAGGGCCACAGGTAAGGCACTGAGGTGCTACAGGGGCATGGGAGCATGACAGCGACAAGGGGCAGCAGTGAGGACCCTCCCTACCAGGGAGGCAGGAATCCCGGGGTAGAAGCTCAGCAGGCCCACGTTGCGCTCCATGCTGCTGTGCACCACCAGCTGGTCCTTCCCGCTGGCCTTCCGTACCAGCTCCCTGTTGACTGTGAGGACAGAAGGATGGAATATGGGAGCAGTGGGCCACTGCCAGCTAAGCCTCCAGCCCAGTGCCTGCTCTGCTCCCTTAGTGCCAGCCTCCCTTAGGCTTGCTCCAGGCTCTACAGCAGGCCCAGGGCCTGGGAGAAAGATCAACATTCAAGCAGCAGCACTGCAGTTGACCAAGCTGACCGGGCTGGGGAGTGGGAACTGAAACACGACTGCCTGGTGAGGGACAAGGAGGAGCCTCAGGTGCAGGCCTGGCCAAGCTGTATGGGAATATACGCAGGAGGAAGTGGCATCCGGACAGAATGAATAACGCGCCAAGGCTAGAGTCAAGCAGTCTGCTGGGTCCAAGGGAAAGCGTAGGCAGTGTCCTCTGAGGAGACAGCCTGGCATGGGTACCTTCAGTGCCCACTGCTCATCTAGTGAATGAATGAGTGAATCTTCTCAGCCCTCACCTTTGGGAAAAACACATCTCCATCCAGTTTACCCCAAACCCTGAAAGCCTCGGGGTTCCCACCACCCTTCCCACTCCCAGGTTGAATACTGGCAGATTCCAGGCCTGGGAAAGGTAGAGGGGCAGGAATTTGGTTCAGCATCCCTTGATCCCAGCATGTAGTAGGTAACCCATCCATAGGACCAAAGGCCATTATGCTGCCAACACTGAGGCCATGGATAGACTGGAACTGGCATGGCAAGCTGGGCCCTGACCCTCATGAGCCCTGGATGCACAACACAGATGGGACAACGGTGACTCCTGCTGTGCTAAATGCCTCAGAGATGCTGGGGCTCAGGAAAGGTTTTGCGGGGGACGGGGGGAGCAGCACACAGTGAGGATAGCATTCCAGAGCCAGGACCCTCCCTCAGGGCTCATCTGTCTACTCCACTGTCCTCCTGACCCATAAGGAAGATGTAAACCAACATGGCCTGCCTGCTGTGTCAGTCATGTGATCATTGACTAGAGAAAATTCTGGACATATTAATTGGGGATCAGGGTGGGGGATAGAGGCGTAGCACAAGAGAGGGAGAGAGATCTCCTCATCAGACACAATGGCAGCTAGAGATGGCCTTTGATTTAGAGATGTGCCTCTTTCCTGGGCAGACAGATAAGACTGGGGTGGTGTGGGGCTGCTGTCACCAGAAGAGTTATGGCTGCCGAGTCACACAGAGACAAAGGCCTACCCCACGGTCAGCCGCCCTTCTGAGGAGCAGGGAGAATCCTGAGGCCTTCCTCTCTATGGGGCCTCTGGAGCTGGGGACAGAGGAAAGGCAGCAGTGATGACACCAGGCCACTGTCTCAGCCCAGAACAGCCCTGCTTTGTCAGGAGCAGATGCCAAGTCTGAACCCAAGCCTCAGGGCCTGGGGGTGGCCCTGGCACTTCTGGGGGGAAGGTGGCTCACATGTACAGAGGTAGGCACTGGGGTTCACATGTCCGTGTGTCAGCAGAATGGCCTAAGACCCCGAGCTAGTGGGCAATAAGGCCCAGGGGCCTGACTCTACCAGCGGCATCCACCCCACCCCGGCTGTGAGGGTGCAGCTAAAGGAAGCGTGGCAAGAAAGAGGGCCGTGAAGACAAGAAGCAAGTTTTGGACATAGAAGAGAGGCGGCCTGCAGGAGCCTGCTGTCCCCAGCCCACCATGTCCCCCTCGGCGCTGAGCAGACCCTCTACACCCTATCACCAAGGATGGTCGCCTGCTCCCCTCACCTCCCAGAGCCAGTGACAGCCTGCCTGGGCCGTATCACATGGAATCACCACAGTGCTGAACCAGACTGGCTGGTAGGAGGCAGGCACATGCTGATGAAGGTTTCACTGGGACCCCCAGCACCCCCGCAGCCACACCCTGGGCCTGGCATGAGCTTTCTCAAGTGAGGTGTCAGAACCCAGAACCGGCTGGGCAACCTGATTTCAGCTAGTGGGTGGGGCGCGTGCAGGACAGTGGGGGAGGAATGGCAAAGGGTGGCGAGGCTCTGGGCCAGGACAGCTGTTGCTGGGTTAGCCTGTGACCCATGTGTCGCAGGTGGAAGAGGTCCTGAGATCCAGGATGACATCCTCTTTACCCGTGCAGAAGCTCTAGTCCTGAACGCAGACAAGAAGTGACTCACACCCAGGGAGCTAGGAGGCTGCATGGCCACCAGTGTCTCCACCCAGCGTGGGCCAGCAGCCCGCGTCATCCAGCACCAGGTCATGCAGGCTCCTCCAGAAACCTGCTGACTGTTGCCCTCAGGGGGTAAGTGGACCCCAGAGTCCCCGGGGGTGAGACACAGTAGACAGACTGCTGGGATATGGACTTCTCACTGCCTGGAAGGAAGGTGCCCGGTGGGCAGTGGGGGAGGGGTACAGTTAGGAACCCTGAAACAAGCTGAGCCCCTGGGGTCCTACCTGTGGGTCCACTGAGAGAAGCTTTTAGGAAGTAACCCTACCCTTTCTGGGGTGCTGATCCCCCAAAGGAGAAGCCCAAGGCAGCCACACTGGATAGCCCCAAGAAGAGTCCTCTTCAGGCCCCATCAATACTGTGTCCACCCATGAGGTGGACACACTGAGCCCAAGCAAAAGTGCCACATGGGTGAAGACCCCCTCTGCCCCCCCCCCTCCGAGGGCTGGGACATCACAGTCATGCTGTCACACAAGAACAGCTACTTGGTTCCAGAGCAGTGGCCAAGCCCCACTGTGAACATGGAAATTCATCATTTTAGGGCACCAGAGCCCTAAAATGCCCCTTGTGCTGTGGGAGCCTCTTCTACAACAGGCCACCAGGGACAGCATTCCATAGAGAGTAGGGTGGCCTATATGTCAGTGATTGGGCAGGTCTAGGAGTACACTCAAGAGCCAGGGCCAGGGTGGGCAGTAGAGCCACTCATGAGGGGGCGATAGCCCGCCTGTCCCTGGACCACACACACACCCTGAAGGGCCGAGTGGGACAGGACCAGGAGTCAGCTGTCCTGAGTCCAGGGAGCGGTCCCTCAGGAAGGTAGACATTCCAGGTGGACAGGTGGGGGCATTAGGGTGTCCTAAGTCTCTAGTAAGGCCTGACTAGGACACTGACCTCAGAGACCACCCTGTACCTCAGGGAAACCTCAGGGTGGCACTGGGTAGAGAGTTGGGTTGACCCCATGAAGACAGCGTGGCTGCCTGGGGACCCAGATGTCATAGGGACCCTCCAGGATCCACACTGCACCACAAAACCCAGGTTCCTAGGAGGGTCAGCTGTGCATCAGAGCCATGGACCTCCTCAGCTGGGGATCATGTGGTGGGGCAGGACACACAGCAGATCCCTCAACCTCCCAGCCAGACACCCCAGTTCTAAGCCTGTGGCGGCCTGACAGTGCCTCCAAGTCCACACGAGGCCCAGCCTCTCACTGAGCCAGCAGGCCCTCTTCTCAGATTCACTTACTGGTGACATTCACGCCCACAGTGGCCAGAGGGGGTAGGTTGGGGGAACAGAAGGCTGCGAACCTCCGAGAGTCCACCTTGGTTGTCCGGTTGCCCCGAAAAAGCTGATTCTGGAAGAATAGGCAGACCTGGGGAGGTGGGGACGGCAGCTCAGAACTGGGCCCATGACACCCTCCAGCTTCTACTCCCGTCAACATACCCACCCAGATCTCTGCAGTTGGCTGCTTCCCTCAGGCACTTGCCTGCTCTGCCAAACCCATCCAACAGACACTTGAGCTTGCTGTGCCAGGGCTGGGGGAATCTGGGCACAGAGTACACAGGTACCCTCCCCACACAACCTGCTCCACCCCTGCTCAGCCCACTGCTACAAGGAGCCAGTGATTCCAGAGACCCTGTCTCTGAGCCACCCTTCAGTAAAGCCATGAACCTGACCCACTTGCTCAGTACACTGCCAAAACAAAGCAGGTTCCAGCTCTGGTCCTTGCCTGTGATGTAATGTCTTTAAGTGTCTTTAAGGTGGGACATGGGGTCTTGTGTCAAGCGACATTAACATGCACCAAACCTAAGGTGGGCACAGTATATTTTTTCCTTTGTGTTTTATTTTATTTTATTTATTTATTTATTTTGGTTTTTCGAGGTAGGGTCTCGCTGTAGCTCAGGCTGACCTGGAATTCACTCTGCAGTCTCAGGCTGGCCTTGAACTCACAGCGATCTTCCTATCTCTGCCTCCCGAGTGCTGGGATTACAGGTGTGCACCACCACACCCGGCCCCTTGTGTTTTATTTTTGAGAGACAAATCTTTAAAGACTGTCCTGATCCCCAATCTGAAGGTCCCACGGAGGGCCACACCCACAAGCCTGCCTCTGGGCTCCTGGCTGCAACACTCACGGTCCCACCTGCCACCCAGGCGGCTGTCCACACTGGCCAGGTCAGGTACCTCGGGGATGACGTACTGGCCAGCCATGAGCAGGGCCCCCAGCAGGTTCTCACGACCATCATTCCACAGCGTATGGATGGGCACCTTGGGAGAGGTCAGGAGGACGGCTAAGGTCTGGGAAGCCAGGATGGGCCCAGCGCCCCCTCCAGGCAAGCCCCTCAGGCCTAGAGAAGGAGAGCTGGAAGGCAGGTCTGCCCACCATTCCTGTTCACAGTGCAGCTTGCATCTGGAACCTCTTCCTCCCTACTTGGGTCCCACACACAGCGAGTGCCCAGTAGGCAGCCTCACTCCCAGTCCACATGGCTGCCTAGTCCAGTTCCCTCAATATCTGAGGAGCTGTGGGCGAAGCAAGGTACCAAGGGCGATGGCTGGGTGGGTTATAGTGGAAGGACCTCCCCGAGAGATGCTGGGAAGTCTGGCTCATCCCTCCACGGCCTGAGTCTACCATGGACAGAGCCTGCAGGGCCTAGCTCCCCACCACTCCTGCCCAGGAGGACCCAGAGGGGCAGAGGCCAGGGTCTTCAGGCAGGACCAGCTAGGGAGCCATAAGGAGGGGGTGGTGAGCCCAGCACTTGTGGAGGGAGCCCCTCCCACAGTGCATGAGCCTGGAGGAGCCGCACACTCGAAGCCTTCCCGGAGTGAGGCTAATGCACTGAGACTCCGGGAACCTAGGAGACCAAGCTAGCACACAGCCCAGCTGCCACTCCCAACAGCAGCTGGCACTTGGCAAGAGGGATGCCCTGGAGCGTCCATCAGGTGCTGCTTGGAGGGACCTAGGCACTGGCTTCCCGTGCACAGGCCTTGGCCTCTGCCCCATGGAGAAGGCTCCTGAGGGGGCTGAGTAAGATCAGCTCCATGCTTCTCACAGGCAAGAGGGGCCCCAAGTCAGCCTCTAGTAGCCCATAGTGAAGGCCCGGACTGCCTCTGTTCCCTCCACTCAAGCACAGCACTTTTCTAGACTATTCCATTGGTCTTGGCATTGAGAAAGCTGTGTTAGGTTAGAGTGAGAGGGCCGGGCATCATGCGCTAGGGCTCCTGGGAGAAGCACAGTGAAGAAGGTATGAGAGGCGGGTGAGGGGTCTCCTCAGGCAGCTGCTCTGTGCAGCCACCATGCTGGGTTTTAGGTGGGGGCAGTGGACAGCAGACACAAGGCCCATGACGAGAAAAGGACAAAGCTATGCCTGGCAGAGCTGTTCTGGGCTCTGAGTACTCCTGAGGCCTCACTGCTGGATAAGACCCCCAGGAGGCCATGGATCCCCGGCCCCGAGGACTGATGGGAGCTTGCCAGGGCAGTTCAGCAGGAGTAAATGGGCCATGATGGACACCACCAGCTACCGTCTAGAGTGTCCACAAACCCTAGCCTAGTACACAAGACAATGACACTGAGAGTCGCTGCCCTGAGCGAGATGCCGAGGGCTGACTTCCAGCTGACTGTGGCCTCTGGAGGCCTCTGGCTCTGGGGCGTACTGGACCATGTTACCTGTGCACCAGTGAGGACGACGGGTTTCTGCAGGTTTTCCAGCACGAAGGAGAGCACTGAGGCGGCGAAGGCCATGGTGTCTGTGCCGTGGATGATCACGAAGCCCTGGTACTGTGTATAGTGTCGCTGTGGAAGACAGTGAGCTCAGGGCAGACAGCAGGCCATCTCCAGGTAGTGACTACTGGTACAGGTGATCGCCTGCTCCCTGCACAGGCCACAGGAAGGAGGAAAATGCCTGGATGAAGGTGGTGGGCTCAAGGAATTGCCGTGCAGTCACCCACTGTCGTTCCAGAGCCCTCGCTAGAAAGCCAGCCCCTGGCTGGAGACTCAGGCTACCCACCTCTGAGGCTGCTTCAGAACACAAATGAATGTGGATCTCAGGAGCTCTGGACTCTGCTAGGATCGGCCCCAGGACTTCTAACCAGTGCCTCCCAGACAGGGCATGTCAGGTCTATGTCAGAAACCCTCCCAAGCATGTCACTGAGCAGTAAGTGAACTGGCCAAGGCTGTGGCTGTGGGGGCACTGGTCTGAGAGCCAAAGGGCTCCAGTCTATGACTAGGCCCTTCTGGCCCGCTGGAAGGTATTCAGTCGCATAGGGCTGGGTGCCCTCTGCTGGTCAAACAAGGCCTGACTGCTCATTCCTGAAGGGCAGTGCCAAGGCCCTCATGAAGCTGTGCCACGATCACCCCTGCTGCAGGGACCTCAGGGCACTAGATGGAGCTCTGCAGAGCAGGCCCAGCCCAGAGCCCTGCCAGCCACAAAAGATGAGACTGCCTTGGACCACCACCACCCAGGCTGGGGGTGCCCCCTGGCAGCTCTGTTCCTGAAATGGGGCAGATCCAGGGTTACACACTGTCCTCGGCAGCCCCCAGTTGAAGCAGGCTGTTGTCTCTTAGGCAGCACCGTGACCCCACTCGTGGGAGTAGGGGCTTCTTAGGGGAGGCAGATGAGAACAGGGACTAGGGGTCGGTGGGAAGTCCCTCCACTCAGGGGAACAGTGACAGGGCCTGGGCCTGAATGCCAGTGTTGGGACAGTGGGGGAGAAGAGAGGAAGCTGGCGGAGGGCTGGCCCCAGAGGAAGGCACCACAATCAATGCTGTGACCACCAGACCCCGCCGTGGAGCTTTTTGTCCCTGTCATGGTGGGAATGTGAAATGTCCCCACAGAGTGCTGGGTTTGAACACTTGGTCACCAGCTGCTGGCACTGTCTGGAAAAGCTGTAGAACCTTTAGTAGGTGGAGCCTCACTGGAAGAAGTGGGTCCCTCGAGGCCAGCCCCACTTCCTGTTCACTCTCTGCTTTCTGACTGAGGGTGTGACCAAGTGCCTCCTGCCACCTTCCCCGCCATGATGGACTGTAACCCTTAGAACTGTAAGCCACACACACCCTTCTGTAAGCGGCTTCTTGTCAGGTATTTGGTCACAGCAAGGAGAGAAGGAACGGCGCTGTCCTGATCCCTCCCTGGACTCTACAGCCCTGTCCACACTGGAGCCCCACCGTTCTGCTGTGTCCAACCCTCTGGCTCCATTACACTCCACAGTTCCACTCACAACCATAGTTCTACCCTCCAGCCCTACTGGGGCCTCTAGCCCACCCACATCTCACAGTTCCATCCCTGGCTCCACAGTTAGACGCTGCATACTCAGCCCCTCCCAGAACTCCACAGCTCTGCCCACACTGTCCCTGCCCACATTCCCACTCGGCTACCTCTATGGTCTGGGCAATCTGAACCCACTCAGTGATGGTCATGTCACTGGAGTCGAAGAGCGGCTGGCACTCCAGCACTGTGTAGATGATCCTCTGGTCAGGGCTGGCTGGGCTGCGGGGGGACAGAGAACGTCGCCTACTCGGCCTCCTCCTACTCCAAAGCCCCCAGGCTGCTCCACTGCTCTCTGGCCTGGGGTGCAGGAGGGGCTGTGGGACAAGTGTGGGTGGGCCCACGCTCCCTTCTATCTGAGGTCCCCAGAGAAAGGGACCACATTTCCAGAGACAGACAGGCTGGCCCCACACCAGCGCTGAGAGGAAGGAAGGCTGGGGTCAGGTCACAGGAGCAGAAGTCTACCTCAGCTCAGCCTACGAAACATGAAGGACGCCTGGCAACTGGGCCAGTGCCAAGAGACAGGACAGCCATGCTGGGTCGGGAAAGGCCACCTGGGTCATCTCAGTTTCTGGTGATGGGCCGGTTCCCATATTTGTTGAGGACCACCTCTACCCCTGCCCCTGTGGGCCCAAGAGGCTTGGAGAGGAAGACGGGAGGGAAGGTGGGAGCCATGAGCAGAGGCCCTGGCACACTGTACTGCATTTTCCTGGCGTTGGGGGAGGCAGCTGAAGTCAGCTCTACATCTCCACGAACGTGAGAGGTGTCAGCAAGACCTTGTACACATGGCTCACATGGAAGCATCAGGGTTAGAAGCTGCTCATTGGGCCTCTGGAAGCACTGTCCAGTCTCGGGATCCCTCCACCCTGTAGCCCCAGAACAGCCACTGGTCATCCCTGCCCCAGACCCCGGAGGAGCATGCACTCACGGTAGCACCAGGGTGTCTTCAGACAGGCCACGCGCCTGGGCATACTCCTCATCGTGGAAAATGTGCAGCGTCCTCAGGACAGAAGCCAGGCCTCTCCCGGGAACAAGTACTGCAGGCAGAGCCCAGGTGGAGTGTGAGGTCAGAGCCACAGCCAGCTCCCCCAGTCACCCACTCTTTCTCCTGCTGGGTGTCAGACCCTGGACAGGACAGGGAACAGGACATGGGCCTGACCAGACAGAATCCTTTCTTAAAAATATATTTATTTATGGGCTTGAGAGATGGCTTAGTGGTTAAGGCCCCTGCCTGCTAAGCCTAAGAACGCTGGTTCCAATCTCCAGGTGTCACATTTAGCCAAATGCAAAGTGACGCAAGGACGCAATGCTGCACTTGCCCACAAGGGGGTACACGCACCTAGATTTCGTTCGCAGCAGCTGAGAGGCTGCTGACACGCCCATCTCTGTCTTCCTCTCCTCTCTCTGTCTCTCTCTGTGTCTCTCTCCAAATATATACATATTTATGAGAGAGAGAGAAAGGCAGACCGAGAAAGAAGGAATATGGGCATGCCAGAGCTTCCTGCCACTGCAAAGAAACTGGACACATGCACCACTTTGTACAACTGGCTTTATGTGGGTACTGGGGAATCAAACCCAGGCATGAGGCTTTGTACAACTGGCTTTATGTGGGTACTGGGGAATCAAACCCAGGCATGAGGCTCTGCAAGCAAGTGCCTTTAGCCACTGACACATCTCTTCAGCCCCATACAGAACCCTTATGACCGGGAGGAACAGACCAAGCTACCCCCAGACTCTCCAGAGCACAGGCAGTGTCCCCTGTCTGGAAGCCATGGCAGCTCAGACTGATGCCTCGCCTCAACTCCAGGCAGCCCACGGATCCCTGCCCGCCACTCCACCCTTACTGCCTCTGCTAACACCAAATGTGTCCACAATTCCTGTCACTGAGCAGGGTCCACAGGGCCAGGCCCTCTCGGGCTTTGTCTGGAGGGCTGCCACATGTGTCCATGGCTCCCCCCGTTCACAATGCACTGTGGGTGCTACCCAAAAGTCCCATCTCTGCCTCCACTTCTCACCCAGCAGGTGCTTCAAGGTGAAGCTCATGATGCCAAGACCATAATGCCCTCCCCACAAGCCAGCTCTGAGCTTCCACAGAGCAAAAACTGTCTGGATTCCTCCAAGGTCTAGCTCAGGTCCCCTACCCTGTCCTGTGAATGTTAGGATCTACCATACAAATGCCCCCACAAGATAGTTCCCACCTCTGCCTGCAGCCTCCACTTCTCAGAAACAAGGGCTGAAGAGAACATCACACAGACGCTACCCTGATCTTCGGACACCCTAAGTTCATAACTGCTTGGTACAGATGCCAAGAAAGTATAGGCTTGAAGTCCCAGCTGTTGCCCTGAGCTGCCCCTGCCTCTGTGACCTTGGGCAGGTTAGTTAACCTCTTTGGGCACATTCACTCTTTACCACCATCTGTAAGCCTCCCCACATGCCCAGGCACTGGGTCACAGACATGAAGCCAACAAGGTCCCCCCTCCCTGAGAGGCACCTGACTGAGCACATGAGACTTGGCCATGGAGGGTCAGTGCTGGGCATCACCTGCTCCCAGCCACGGCCTTTGCTAACTGCGTCTCATTTCCAGGAACTGGGAGTCTTCAACAGCGCGGTGGGTCATCATCTCCCAGTTCTGAGAGAGCAGCCAGGCACGCTACGCCCCCTACTGGACGCTCTACACAGAGCCCTCACCTAGGGCTGTGGGATTCCGTCCCAGATGCTACAGGCCTGTTGCTCACCAGGTTCCTTCCGCCTTCAAAGCCCAGCCCCATCGCGCCCCCACCCCACCTCTTCTCTGATCACCTCTGCCAAGTCCCTTTGCCATGAGGCCTCACACTCACAGGCGCAGGTGTGGGGAAGTGGGCCCCTCTGAAGGCAATGATTTTATCTGTCACACATACTGTAGCCGGGGCACGAGAAATAGCAAGAGCCCCATCTCTGGCCCCTGGAGTGGAGAACAGCTGACCTGAGGTCAGCCCAGAATCGCCCTAGCCAGCCACCCTTCCCGCCCATGCTGCCTCTCGCGGGAGGTGCTGCTGTCATTGGGGAGCGCCAAGGAGAGGGGTCAGCCATGCTGCATCCTTTTAAGCAGTTGGCAGACCTGCTGGCCTCAGAGAGGTGCCAGGCTGTGGCTAGCCTCACTGTCCACCTCAGCCTATTGCTTCTGACCACTGCAAGTATGCAGCCTACCACCTGGCCTGGCATATTCTCTCCAAGTACACACCTGGCCAGATCATCTATTTTCTGGGGTGAGAATCAGGACGAAGAGATCCCAACTAGTCCCAGATGTTCGCCAGCCCCTCCTCCCCGAGCAGCACCTCCCCTCCCCCTCCCCCATCTGGTCCAGCTGGCAGTGCTTGGCTGCTGCCGCCAGCCCCTCACTGACCACCAGACCAGGTCAACCACAAACTCAGGTCTCAGTCTATGCCACTCAGGGGCAGCACCGGGAACCCCGCAGGCTTTGGAGCTGGCAGAGTCATTGCCCCCATTTCCCTGACATGCCCCTGGCTTCCTCAGGCCTCCTCACATCTCTACCTGCCACTTCAGTGGCTTCTCCCAGGCCTCACCATTTCCCACTGCCTGGCACAAAACCCCACAGGCCTCTTGTACATTTGCAAAGATGCAGTGCGCTGCTGTGCCCACTGCTTACAGAAGCACTGTGTAGACAGGGCTCAGTAGACAGCGCTTGTGTCAGCCCCACAGTACTCCACAGATATCCTAGGTATGATGTCAACCTGCCTCCATATTCTGGAGTCACCCATGTCACCCAATGCGGGACCATGTGTCCCTGGCCCCATATGTAGCAGGCTGGAAATGGCCACATCCTAATTCAGGGTGTGATACTTGCAGGTGTGACAGTGACAAGATCTTCAGGTGGATGTGATCCGTGTCCTTATAAGAAGGAGGCAGAGGCTGGAGGCGCAGAGCGAGAAGGCCATGCAGCACAGAGAGCAGACATGCTGTCTTGCCGACAAGAGGGCTACAGGCCAAACCAACACCAGAAGGTGGAGGAGGCAGGAAGACTCCTCCTGGCCGACAACTCAAGACTTCACACTTTGTTTCCAGGGTTGAATAAATCAATCTTGTGGCTTTTAGCCACTTGGCATGTGCCAGGTGGTTGGCAGCCTTGGGACACTAAGACCTCCACACTCCACTCCAGCTCCCCCACAGCAAGTGGAGCCGGGACATTCTTAGAAATGTAGAGGTCCACTGATGGGGAGAACGACGTGGGAGTGCACGTGGCTTGGGGTTGGCGGGACATGCTGTGTCAGGCAGGGCACCTCTACTTGGAGCTGGACTATTGTTGCTGACTATGGGCAGTGGCTCCCAGGAACACACAGCACACTGCAGAGCAGTGAAGACGGGATGGCCAGAGAAGGTGTGGATCTGTTGTGATTTCTTTCATTATCCTAAGGAAATTGACTTTCACACCCAACTCTGATTTTTTTTTGGCCCACCAAAGCATCCAGTCCTGGGATGCTAAGCCCCACCCTGCCTGGGACCCCCTTCTGGCTCACATAGCTCACACTATGGCCACCAGGATGCCACAGGCATTGCTCCAGCTAACAAGCCTCCAAGACTGGGACCCACTCTGGCCACTGGGCAGGATGCCATAGGTAGGCCTGGCCTGAACCCTTTTACCAGAAGTTCAGCTCCACTGCTGTGCTCACATTTCCCAAAGGAAGCAGGCAAGTGATTCACCAGGAAACACAAGAGGCCTTTGGGTGCCTGGGTGTCCTCCGAGGTGTGCCTGGGCCCAGGCATGGAGCCACTGGATTCATGATTGTCACTGAACTCTAAAAGGGGATGAAGGGGTAAACCCTGCCATCACCCTCTGCTCTCCTCAAACTTTGGCAGGGCTTGGCATGAGGTGCCTTCTGCCCTGCAGGCCACTGTTTACCAGCAGGCACAAATGGTGTTACAACAACGACAATCCAAACAGCTTTCCCTTGGCTAAAGCCACCACTCCCGCTCACTGGCCCTTACAGAAGGCCGGGCCCTGCTGGTTAATCATTAGTGGTGATGGGGTCTGCAGCCCCAAGTTCAACAACCTCCTTAGCAGGTCACACGGAGGGCTGGTACTTGTCTGAGGCCCTCAGAACCCAGAGCCCCAGCCCTTGGGCTCACTCCCAGGTTGCCTAGCCTGTGGGGGTTGCCCCTTCCTGGAAGCCTTTTTTCTTTACACACATTTTCAGGTAGATAGCAGACACCCCTGTCACATCTGCCTCTGAAGAGCAGCAGGCGGCAGGCCCATGTGCGGCTGGTTCAAGGCCCTGGAGCATCACCCCTAGCTGTTCACGCAGGTGTGCTGCTCCCTCTTGGAGGTCAGCGAAGGCCAGACATCTTGTCTAGTCCTCCCTTGTTCTCCAGGATGATGCCCTTGGCTCCCCAAGGCCATTCTGAAGGGGACAAGGACCAGTGCTGCAGGCTATGGGGGCCCTTGAAGGCCTGAAGCTGGCATTTCTGAAAGGGGCTGGTCTAGGGAAGAGAGCCTTCAGTGCTCCCCATGTGTCAGGCCTGGAGAGACAGTCTCAGGAAAAGTGACAGGACCGGTGTACATGGAGCCCAAGTCCCCAGAGCCAATCCCTCTAGGCAGCACTGCAACCTCTTCTCTGCACCAGCCCAGCTGAGCTCCTTTCTCCCACCTCCCACTACTGCTCCTGGCCAAGCCCATGGGCCTTGTGTCCCCAGGGGAGCCTTCTTAGAGCAGCCCCAACACAGCACAACAGCACACACTGGGTTCCAGGCCATTAGATGCCCACCATGTCCTGGGGGCCGCTAGTGCTCTGGGGCCCAGCTGCTTAATGTGTGTTACTTTGAAGGTCAGCCTCTCCCGGTGGGTGGTGAGGGTCAGGCACAGTGGCCAAACCATCTCCTCCTGCTGGTGGAGTGTCCCTGGGGGCAAGCAGAGGCAGAAGTATTCTATAGAGGACTGGCCCCCAGCAGCTTGGGCAATCCCTGAGCCCGGGCCTGTGTCCTGGGGCGCAGCATTGGAGGGGTCTGTGGACTTGAACTGACTGCTGCAGCTGAAGATCAAATCTGCAGGGACAGACAGACTGAGACCAGGTGCCACGAAAAAGTGACAGCAACTTCTGGGTAGCCACTGCAGCAGATAGGAGTGGCCAGGAGGGTAGGTGGCTGCCTGCCAGAGATAGAAGGTCATAGAGGACAGGAGGGAAGGGACGCACTGGCAAGGAGACAGTGCAGCTAGCAGACCTGCAGGCTCTATGGACTTGGGGAGGCCCCTGGGAGTGCCCGGAGGAGGAAAGCTGGACAGGGCAGATCGCTTATATGATGTGTGCAGGGCACCTGTGGGCAACAGACCCTTCAACAGTTGGCTCCTGGACTCCAAGGGACCCCTGGGAGGATAGTGGAGGGAAGGGGCAGCGGGTAGGGCAGCTGGCAGGGGAGGCAGCTAGGAAGGAGAACTAACTGGTGCCTCAGGGCAAGCTAAGCAGCATGCCTCAGGGAGCTTGGGCCCGAGGCAGCGGCGGCCCAGCCTCACCAGCGCAGCCCACCAGGTCCCAGCCGCCGTCCAGGCGAGCTCCTGCCGGCTCCTACTGTGTCCAGGCGCACAGCACCCCGTCCTCCCACCTCCGGGCGCGCTCAGAAGGGCAGGGCGAGCATCCCTCCCTTCCCACGGACTCCCCGCCACGACTCCGGGTCGTGGCCGAGCCCCGAGTGGGGTCGCCCACTCACCACCGCCCTCGCTCCGCATGCCGATGGTGCCGCCCGTGTAGACGACCAGCAGCCGTCGCTCGGGCCCCGTGGCGCGCGCCATGCTGGGTCCACGCGACCGGGACAGCGGACGCCGGGCTGAGGAGGGACTGCGCGGGCCTTCGGAGCGGACCTCAGCTGGGGGCGGGGCGGGGCCCGCGGGACGGGGCGGGGCCTGCAGAGATGGGGCGGGGCCTCCGGGAACGGGGCGGGGCCTGTAGATATGGGGCGGGGTCTGCAGGAACGGGGTGGGGCCTGCAGAGATGGGGCGGGGCTGCAGAGATGGGGCGGGGCCTGCGGGAACGGAGCGGGGCCGCGGGGGACGGGGCGGGGCCTGCAGAGATGGGGCGGGGCCTGTAGAGATGGGGCGGGGCCCGCGGGGACGAGGCCCTGCTGGAGTCTGTAGCTCTGATGACCCCGAGATCTAGGCACCTGTCTGGACTGGACTAGTGTGGAGGCGGGCGCGGGAGGGGAAGGACTCGGGGATGGGGTGAGGAAATCGCCCTTGGGTGAGGGAGGGGCGGGGCCTGGCGGTCTGGCCCGGGCCGGGGATTGAGGGTGTGTGGGCTTGCTTCTCTTAAGCCTGTACAGCGGTCAAGGACCTGGGGACAGCCTAGAACAGGCGCCCTCCACAACCCAGCTGCGCCAGCGCTGCTCCCCAGGCCTCCGCGTCCTCTCCTTGCATCAGGCACATGGGCAGAGCTGGCCGGCCATCCAACTGCAACTTCATCCGCGCGTGCATCAGAGCACCCAGAGGGCAGGGCACAGCGGGTGCCACCTACTAAGAAGTCCCGAAATGCTAGGTTCCAAATGCAGACAGCACGTTTCTCTGTCAACCTACGTGGGCTTGTACCCCTCAGCCTTGAAGAGAACCCAAAGGAAAGTCCTCCAGCAAACTGCCTGGGGAGAGGTGAGCTTGTCTAGGGACCGGGACCCACTGCTGAGTTAGTTTGGGAGGCTGGAATTGCGGGACTATGGTGGTAGCTGGCTCCCATGCTTGTCAGGCAGAAGGCTTCTGCACTGTGTCCTCATGCATTTTGAGTGCCTGATGTCTGCCCGAGTGTCCACATTTCTTCTTGTAAGAGTATCAGTCAGGCAGCGTTAGCCTCATTTGATGATGACTTCCAAACCAGTCCCATCTGCGGGACATTCAGCATATGAATTAAGGGGGAAAGTCTCATTCGTAGCAGCCTCCCTCAATGACAAAGGCTTGCCTCTCTCTGCCTGTGCATTTCAACATTCCTGGTGTCATGTGGCAGTGGCACTTCTGGGGCTTCTTTCTGTAGCAGTGCCCCACTGAGGGCTGGCTCTCCACACACTCACTCTTCAAGCCTATGAAAGTGTCTTTAAACCAGCCACCTGCTGCCGTGGGAGCCGAGCGCCAGAAAGGCCGCTGCATCTACTTCCAACAAGACTGTTTTCACAGATTCAGAGCCAAATTTATCTTGAGCTGTCTCTAGTCTCCCTAGTAGCCATGTATTGCCCGCCTTTGTGTTTGACCTCACATCCCTACGACTATAAGGTGAACCTTTGGAACATACTAACAGACCACGGCTTTCACCAGCCCAAAAGCCAAGAATTTCATTAGAGAGCATCTGAGATCTATAGCAGAGATCTCTCCACTTTGCTGTAAACATCCTACCTGTTGCTTCCAGTAACATGATTTTTTGAAAAAATATTTATTTGCAAGGACAGAGACAGAGAGAGAGTATGTATAGGTGTGCCAGGACCTCTAGCCACTGCAGATGAATTCCAGATGCATGCACACCATGTTCATCTGGCTTATGTGGGTCCTGGAGAACTAAACCTGGATCCTTAAGCTTTGCAGGCAAGCACCTTAACCACTAAGCCATCTCTCCAGCCCCTCATGACCTTCTTTTATTCTGTTAAGTGTAAAAATTTCATGAAATTGTTAAGTTAGAACACGGAACACCTAAATCAGTGTTTCCGGGCCACGGTTGCTCATATGTGGCTCCAGAATGACCATCTCATATTCTCTTTGAGGAGAGAGCTGTGTGCTTGTGTTGACAGTCACAAGCCCCAGGAAGCCTTGTCGGCCATAGGGCAGGTCTTTACTGTCCTCAGCCCCATGGCTTTTCTTCCAGATGTGTGTAAGCCACACTAGGGAGCAGCTGTCTAAATTATGCAGGAAGAGCAGTGTCTCCTGCAGACCCAGATGCTCTGCTCTCACTTCTCTCTCGTTTACCTACTGCTGAGGCTCTCTTTGACTTGGTCATCTGAGTCATACATACATCTTTGCTCCAGGGACACAGCTCGTATCATCCTGGAGTTTGTCCTCTAGTGAGGAGACAGCAGTAGACAAATAAAAATACCTTGGTGGTGGGGGGCAGTGGCAGCTGTGAACAAAAGGACAGAGTGAAGAGGTCAGTGCTTGTACAAATGGGTGAGAAGGTCTCCTTGGAGGGCACAGTGGGAGCAGGTATCAAGGCCCAAGGGCAGAATGAGCATGGGAAGTCTGCACAGTGTCCACATCAGCTGGAGTAGGAGCAGTTAGAAGGTGATACTGGCTAAGAAACCACAGGCCCAGGCAGACCCGGGGACCCTCCAGATCCTACGTGCACCTGTCAGTTTGCAGAAGGCTCGGGCTGGCTTATCCCAGCCTCCACTGGTGTATGGAAAGGCAGGGACAAGGATGAAGGTGGGTGTGACAGGGTGTGTGGGGGGCAGTGAGAAGACCAGTGCAGGAGGGTGGGGAATGGTGGTGGCTGAGAAGGAAGTGGGCGGTGGCATATTGGGAGTGTGAGGCACGGAATCAAAGCTGGCTGTTTGGTCAATCAGTTTTCCACATTGTGACAAAGGACTGAAGAAAATCAGCTTATAAGGAGGAAAATGAGTGTGGTAGTGTTCACCTGGAATCTCAGCATGACAGAGGCTGAGGCAGGAGAATCAAAAGTTCATTATGTAACCTGTCTCAATAAGAAAAGAAAGAAAAGGAGGGAGGGAAGGAAGAAAGAAGGAAAGAGAGGAAATGCTTATTTTGGCTCATAGTTTCAGGGCTTCAGTCCATGGTCTGCTAGCTCCCTTGCCCTGAGCCTCTGTCAAGACAGAACACAGCCCGAGTGCCTGGCAGAAGCGGTCTCCTCACCTCATGGCACCCTAGAGGTAAAGACAAGTGGGGCCAGGGTCCCAATGCCTTTTTTTTTTTTAATCTTATTTTTTGGAGAGAGAGACACACACACACAGAGAGAGAGGGGGGGGAGGGAGGGGAGGGAGGAGGGGGGAGGAGAAGACAGAGATGGGTGCGGGAGCAGTGTCTCAGCTGCTGCGACTTTGCATCTGGCTAAACGAAAGCCAGATGTGTTCTGAGGGTTAGGAGGCAGGCGCCCCTCTAAGGCATTTTTTTTTTTTTTTTTTTTTTGTGAGAGACAGAGAGAGGGGAGAGGACATTGCGCCCAGCTGCGATGCACTTTGCATCTGGCTAAACGTGGGACCTGGAGATTGGAACAGCTGGAGATTGGAACCAGTGTTCTTAGGATTAGGAGGCAGGCGCCTTAACCCCTAAGCCATCTCTCCAGCCCCCGATAGCCCTTTTAAGGACACACTTCCAGTGACCCAAGTTCCTCCCACTAAGCCCCACCTCCTAAAGATTCCAACAGCTCCATGGGCTAGAAACCAAGCCCTCAGCACGTGGACCTTTGGGGACATTGCAGAGCCAAGCCACAGCTCTTGACAAGATTCTCAGGACTGAGTCAAGAATCCTGGGGCAGGAGTTACCCCTGTGCTGGTCAGCCTTTTGTCACTGAGAAAATCCAAAGAAAGTAAAGGAGGAAAGATCTCTTCTGGCTCCTGGTTTCAGAGGTGTCAGTCCATGGTTGGCTGTCTGCTGCTGTGGGGCCATTGGTGAGGCTAAGCATTGTAACAGGGGCCATGTGAAGAGTGCAGCTGTTCAGCCCCTGCCCAGAGGAACAGAGAGAGATGGAGGCGTGCCAACAGAGAGAATAGCTGTGTGCTTCTATTTTATTTTTGTTTGTTTTCTTGTGTTGGTGACACATGGGCCTGGGTCCATGGACCAACTTCCACTGGCTGATAGTGAAGTGGGGAGTATGGCAAAGACAGAGGAGTGTGGCCATGTGGGAAACATAAGGAAGAGAAGACCTGAGAGTCTTAGGTGGGGAGAGAGAGGGTCTTGGGGCCAGAAGTAATGTGGGGGACACCCTCAGATGAAGGTCTGGCCAGGCAGGGTGCATAGTGAAGCAGCACAAATGGGCTCCCGCTCTGCACCACACAGAGAGCTCAAGTGCAGGTCTCTTGGAGCTGTGAGGTGGATGCAGATGCTGAGCACAGTCATGGGCTATTCTCCATGCCCGGACTCACCCATCCATCAGGAAGAGGGTAACAGATGGATACAGGCCACTGGCTGCCCTATACACCACAACCCAGCCAATGCATGCCCTCTGTGACACTGGAGCACTCTGAGATGTCACATCCTGGTTGTACCTTGGCCACTAAGCTCCAGTTAAGTTTCTTTATCAAAAACAATCCCCAAAGAACACAGCGATTTGGGCCACTGTCACAAAGCTCTCAGATATGTGGATCTTAGTGACAAATATTTGGACTTGTGTGTGAGTTGGAATAAAACTCAGTGGCAGAGGCCAGAAAGCTAGAAAGGGGATAAAAGGGAGGGAGGGGGGACTTAAGGGGATGGTATTGTATTTATTGTATATATGTAAGTTGAACAGATTACTGGGGGAGGGGGTGAAAGGCCTAAGTGAGGTCAGGGAAGAGACTGAATAAAGAAAAGGATGGGGGAAGGGTTAATCAAAATCTAAGAGTATATAAATAAGTCATATGGAAACCTACTTTTCTGGACAATGGCCATAGATTGTTACTAGAAAATTTTCAGTGCCAGGGATGGGATACCTTTCAGTGAGTTGTTGGCCAGGGAGGTCCCTGGTACCACCAAAGCATTACAGGCTATTGGCAAGGCTCTTGGTTTCCCACCAGGAATAGATGGTAAGACCCTACTGCTGAAGACTCCACATGCTTGGGCTGCAAGGTCACTGAGAAATCCTGCTGGAGCTGAGCTGAAAGCCTCTTCCATGTGGACCAGCTGACAGAAAGCTGGAAAAAGGTACACTGCATGCAGCTCCATGGGAGATAAATCACCAGTGAGATAAACAACAGTGGACACTATAAGCCTTAAATTTGGCCAGCCAGGCCAAATGAGCCAACAGGTGCAAGAGTGGCATGTCTGTTATGGGGGAGATCACCACTCTCTAATTTGACTGGAGGACTGCTCCATGGGAAGGAATACTGAAAACTTATGATGGGTGAAGTCATGAGCCCTAGGGGTGTAACAACTGCTGGTGTCTGGCTAAATGTGTACACTATGTTCACCAAACTGCCCAGTAAGCACTTCTCTTAATGTTCACACCCATATATTAATGCTACTCTCACTTTCTGGTTAGAGAAGCTTCTCTTTTCAGATGGTGGTGATGTTGGGGTGACTCAGAAGGTACCATAGTCCTGAGAAGACATGACAGAGTAGTGTTCAGCACTGAAACATCTCCATCACACCTTCTAAGGCTCAGGGTCCATTGTGGAAGAGATGGCGAAAACAATGTAAGAGCCAGGCCAGAGAGATGGCTTAGCGGTTAAGGTGCATGCCTGAGAAGCCTAAGGACCCAAGTTCCATTCTCCAGGTCTCACATAAGCCAGATGCACATGGTAGTGCATGCATGTAGAGTTTGTTTGCAGTGGCTAGAGGCCCTGCCACACCCATTCTCTCCCCCCACCCCATCTCAAATAAATGAATAAACATTAAAAGTCTTTTCTTAAAAAAAAAAAAAAAGAATATAAGAACCAAAAGAAGAACAGGACTCCTTAAAATGCACTCTTTCAGACACAAAATGGCCTGGATATCCATGATCTCACAGTGCCTGACACTATCTACACAAGACCATCATAATAGGAGGAAAAGGTGATGACATCAAAATAAAAGAGAGACTGATTGAGAGGAGGAGGGGAGACAATGGAGAGTGGAGTTGTGAAGGGACAGTGTGTGTGGGGTGGATTACCATGGTTTTATTGTCTAAAAAGAAGCTCTCAGAAGAACACATCAGCTCAGGGGTAGTGGAGGAGTGTTTCAATGCCACAAACCACTCAGTGAGGCCAGGGTTGTACGAGCCATTCATGCAGAAAAAAAACTAAACCCCAGTCTCATCGTAGCATACACAGGTGCTGTCTTGAAGTGGGTTACAAGTGCAAAAAGAAGCTATTGAAGCTATGAAGTTTCTGGAAGACACAGAGAAGAGCTTGTGGCTTGTGTAGACTAAGTTTTCTTAGTGAGCTGACTCTAGACATGAGCTGTGAATATTTAAAATCGGCAGGCTGACAAAACCCTGATCCTCTACTCACCTAAAGAGACAGTAAGCCTGGGCTACATAGTGACTTACAGGCCAGCCTGGGCTACATAGTGACTGAGACCCAACCCTGTCTCAAATTTAAACAGAAAAAAAATACATGAAAAGGAATAGACTATACAAAAACTAATTTAAAATACGTTACAGATGTAAATGTGGGATTTAAACTGACAAAGCTTCCAGAAGAGCCCATGGTAGAAAAGCAGTGTGGCATTGAATCAGATGGTTATTTATTTCCACCCTGAGCAGCATTACACCCAAAAGCACCAAGAAAAATAGTCAAATGGTTTCATCAAACCTAACACCTGTGTAAAGTGTCCCCCATGGCCTTAGCTGGTGGCAGTTTGGGAAAGGAGAGGAGCCTTTGGGAGATGGAACCTTGCTGGAAGAGGTGTGTCAGTGGGAGTGGTCCTTGAGGCTCTTGTCCTGGGTAGCCAGTGCCAGTGCAGTGCAGTGCAGTGCAGTGCCAGTGCGCTCACTCTTGCTGCTTCTTACCAGCTGCTGTGGCAAGATGTCATGTCTCTGCCATGTTTCCTCCACCATGATGAAGCTCCCTCTTGAAACTCGATGCCTGAACTAAACCTTTCCTCTTGTTAGATGCTCTGGCCACGTGTTTGTCCCAGGAACGAGAAGGTAATGGCTACAACTTTTGTGTAACCAAAGGACAAAATTGACAGAGGAAAGGATGACTTACAAAACAAAGGAAATGTCTGCACTGTTTATCTAACAAAGGGTGATCATCCAGTATACTTAAACGACTCCTAGAATCCAACACCAAAAAGTCAGCTAACCTGATTTAAAAACGTTGGGCCAGCCATGGTGGCGCACGCCTTTAATCCCAGCACTCGGGAGGCAGAGGTAGGAGGATCGCCATGAGTTCAAGGCTGCCCTGAGACTACACAGTGAATTCCAGGTCAGCCTGGGCTGGAAAGAGATCCTACCACAAAACAAACAAACAAACAAACATGGTTGTACCATGGGCTTCTGGGAACAGCATGGCCATAATGGGTTCCATTATTTTCATACATGTACACAATATATTTTGATTATATTTGCAAATATGGATAAATCTAAATATAAGGAATTATTGGGCTGGAGAGATGGTTTAGTGGTTAATTTGTTTGCCTGAAAAGCCAAAGGACCCAGGTTCAATTCCACAATACCCATATAAAGCAGGATGCACAAAGTGGTGCATGCATCTATAGTTCATTTGCAGTGGTTAAAGGCCCTGGCATGCCCATTCTCTCTGCCCCCTCTTCCATCTCTCTCTAAATGCAAATAAAATATGTTTAACAACCTAAGAAAACAATAAAACTAACAGGATATCCCTGGATTTTTTATTAAATTTAATTTATTCACAAAAACAAAATTGCAAAAAAGAAAAAAATGACAGCAAAATAGAAGTGGGTTAGTTGGAAAGGGGTTCAGTAAAGAGGATGGGGGACGACCAGAGATAGTGATGGGAGGCGCCATGATCCAAATGCATTAGGTATACGTATGAACATTGTCAACAAGAATGGTTCTTTACAGTGAGATCGCAGAGGTTCTGGGAGCTTGTACATGGACAGGGGCCTGGTCAACTCAGGGAAACAAGGGAGCCTCGAGCAGGTGGGATAAAAAAGTAATGGGGGGGGGTGGCTGGAGAGATGGCTTAGCGGTGAAGTGCTTGCCTGTAAAGCCCAAGGATCCCGGTTCAAGGCCCGATTCCCTAGTACCCACGTAAGCCAGATGCCTTGAACTCAAAGCAGTCCCCCTACTTCAGCTGGGATTAAAGGTGTGCACCTCCACACCTGGCTCCAAACTTTTCTTGATGGAGCCCAAGGAGTGAGGGGAATCTCTGTACTGTCAACTTGTTGGTACTTCCTGTTTCTGCTAACAATGGCCACACTACGGATCATTTTCCTACCCTAGCTCCTCTTCCTTGGTGACACAGTCCCGAAAAGACTCTAGGCCCCAGTAAATCCTTTCCTGGGATGGATAGAAACAGATCAAAACCCCCCTGAAGGTCATGGAAGTAATACACATGGGCCTGCACTTGAGTCAATTCTTCAGCTAGCTCACAAACCGCTCCCCAACCTTGTCCCTTCTCTCCTCCTGTACAGTTAATTCAGCCATCATCACACCTTCATGCAGATTCTTCATGCAGAGCTGCTCCTCGTCAGGGTGGCGAGGGAGCCAGGCCACTGGCAGGATGGAGGTGCCCCGGGACCTCATGGGTGCATTTCAAGGTACACCTCTCCTTGAAAAGCTTCAGGAACTCCTGGGCATTTGCTGGCTATTTCCAGAGAAGGAGGGAACGTATTTGTGGAAGACAGCTTGGAATTGAGGAGGAATCAGTTTCACAGTGCCCCCTCCAGGCACCACTTGCTGGAAGTCCCCTCACAGACAAGTCTCAAATGGCCTACTGTTGCCCAAATACTGTAGCATGGTAATCAGGAAGTGTGTGTCTGCTGCTTGCAGACTTGAACAAGCTACGTTGCTCTGGGATGGGAGGGGCAGAGCCACAGTTGGGGGTGAGGAGCCAGGCAGAGATACCTCATGATTTGCCCAAAGGGGGCCCCCAGGACAAGGGTCTGAGGTTCCTCCCAGGTGAGCTCCAGTTTCTTGAGCCCTTCATCAGGGGAACTTGGCCAGGGAGGCAGAGGTCATAACATGGGGTTTTGGGCAGGATCTGGGTTTCTGTATTCCTTGCTGCACCCAAGGGTGTAATGGCAGCGTGGATTCCACTCAAGGCCATACATAGATGATGTCTCTTGGGTGCAGCCCAGGCAGTAAGGGACATTGTGGACACAACACGACAGACCAGTGAGGTCTGGATTCAGCTCAGGACCATGCCTTTCTACTCCATACAGGTCCCTGGGGGCCAGACTGTAGACTCAGCCACAGCCATGGCCCAGATCACTACCACCACAAGGGCAGCCACCATCTATGTGAGTGCCACCAGGCCACCGGCTTCACGGTCTCTTATGGAGTTCTTTAGAAGCATGCTTTCACAGGTCGCATGTCTGTTTCCTCTCCAGCTATAAGATCCGTTTCCCGTTGTAGGTGGGCTTCTCCTTCAGTTCTGAGGTGCTGCCCGCCAGGCACAGGTTGCAAGCTCATGTTTAGGGAAGCTTCGGCTTTGCCTTGACTGCCCAGCCCACGCCAAGCCTGCAGTGCTGGGCAGCATGCACTAGGTGGCAGTGCCGGCTGGGCTGATCACACAGGTCGCCTGGAGATCCTCTCCAGACTCCTATACTACACAAGTATCTAGCAGCACACTGCAACATAGAAAATTCACAGAAAACTTCAAGAGAACAGTATAATCTCAAAATCTTTGTGATTTAACATTTTTTTTAGGGCTGGAGAGATGGCTTAGTGGTTAAGGTGCATGCCTGCAAAGTCTAAGGACCCCGGTTCGATTCTCCAGGTCCCACATAAGCCAGATGCAAATGGTGGTGCATGCGTCTGGAGATCGTTTGCAGTGGCTAGAGGCCCTGGCACACCCATTCTCTCTCTCTGTGTGTCTCTCTCTCTCCCTCCTTTCTTCTCTCTGTCTCTAATTTAATTTTTTTAAATTTTAAACTTTTAATTAATTTATTTGAGAAAGATAGAGCAAGAAGAAGAATGGCATGCCAGGGCCTCCAGCCACTGCAAAGGAACTCTAGAAGCATGTGCCACCTTGTGCATCTGGCTTAGGTGGGCCCTGGAATATTGAACCTGGGTACTTAGGTTTTGTAGGAAACTGCCTTAACCACTAAGCCATTTCTCTAGCCCTTTGTGATCTTTTTAAAAATGGTATTTATTTATTTATTTATTTGAAAGTAGAGAGGGGAAGAGAAGGAGAGACAGAGGAGACAGAATGAGTGTGGCAGAGCTTTTGCAGCTGCAAACTCCGGAAGCATCAATTCGTACATCTGGCTTTACATGGAAATTGAACCTGGGCTGTCAGGCTTTGCAAGCAAGCACCTTTAACTGGGGAGCCATCTCTCCAGCCCTATCTGTGATCTTTTAACATTACTACTCCAAGTTAGAATGGCACATTACTCTTGGGCTAAAAGTAAAGCAAACCAACCCTTTTGTTCTGTGTATGACTGTATCATTGCTCGCTCACCCACACCCCTGTTGAAGGACATCTTCATTGGCCCCAGCTTTCACAACTATGAATAAAGCTCACATCCGGGCTCTCTGTGGATGCCTGCTTCAAATCGCTCAAACACCCTTGGTAGGGTTACTGGGTCATAGGGCAGATTCTGGTTTAACTTGGTAGAGATGCATCTTCCACTCTGCAGCCCAGCAGAGAGCTGAGGCTCCACTGCCACGCCTCTTCCCCACCCTGGTCATTACCAGCATTCTGCACTGGGGCCATGGTACGCATGCTACTCGGTGTGTGGCATGTGCAACAACATGCTAATGTCACCATGTGCGCTTGGTTTATGTGGAATCTGGAGGATGGAACATGGGTCTCTATAGGCATTGCAGGCAAGCGTCTTAACTGCTAAGCCATCTCTCCAGCCCACGCCCATTCACCCAACGATGGATCTGCTGGTAGTTCTAGTTTCATCTTTTTCAGGAGTCCATATTGATTTCCATAGTGGTTGTACAAGTTTGCATTCTCACCAGCAGTGAATGAGGGTTCTTATTTCCCCACATCCTCACCAACATTTATTGTCATTCGAGTTTTTCTTTAATGATTGCCATCCTGGCTGGAGTAAGGTGGAATCTCATGGTTGTTTTAATGTTCATTTCCCTGATGGTTAAGGATGTTGAATACTTCCTTAAGGGTGTGTTTGCCATTTGTATTTCTTCCTCTGAGAACTCCCTATTCAGTTATCTGCTCCATTTTTTGAGTGGGCTGTTTTGAGTTTTTATTTAGTGTTTTTGAGTTCTTTGTAGAGTCTAGATATTAGGCCTCCATCAGTGGTATAGCTGGTGAAGATTTTCTCCCATTCAGTGGGTAATCTGTTGGTTCTGCTTGTGGTATGTTTGTGCAAAAGCCTTTTAGCTTCATGAGATCCCACTGGTTGAGTGATTGTTTAACTTCCTGGGCTATTGGGACATTGTTCAGGAAGCCTTTTCCCACTCCTGTATCATGGAGAATCCATTCTACTTTTTCTTCCAGGAGTTGAAGAGTTTCGGGTGTTGTATTTGAGGCCTTTAATCCATTTGGAGTTGATTTTTGTTTATGGGGAGATGAATGGGTCTAGTTTCATTTTTCTACATGTGGCTATCCAGTTTGTTCAGCACCATTTGTTAAAGATGCTGTCTTTTCTCCAGGGTATGTTGCTGTCTCCGTCAATGATCAATTAGCTACTTGACCTAAGGGCTAGGTCTTCAATTCTGTTCCATTGGTCTATGTTTCTGTTTGTATGCCAGTACCATGCTGTTTTTGTTACTCTGGCTTTGTAATAGCTTTAGATCGGGTATGGTGATACCTCCAGAGGTGTTTCTTTTGCTGAAGAGATGTTTGGATATCTGAGTCCTGCCGACATGCCATATGATTTTTTTATTTTTTTCTTTTTCGAGGTAGGGTCTCACTCTAGCTCAGGCTGACCTGGAATTCACTATGTAGTCTCAGGATGGCCTAGAACTCATGACGATTCTCTTACCTCTGCCTCCCAGTGATGGGATTAAAGGTGTGTGCCACCACGCCCAGCCTATACGAATTTTGAGATTACTTTTTCTATCTCTGTGAAGAATGATGTTGGGGTTTTTGTTGGTATTGCATTAAATGTGCATATTGCTCTTGGTAAAATTGCCATTGTCACAATTTGTTTTGTTTTCAAGGTAGAGTCTAGCTTAAGCTGACCTGGAATTCACTGTAGTTCAAGGCTGGCCTCAAATTCATGGCAATCCACCTACCTCTACCTCCCAAGTGCAGGGATTAAAGGCCACCACACCTGACCACAATATTAATTCTACCTATCCAGGAGCATGGAGGTCTTTCCATCTTCACATGTCCTCCGCAGTTTCTTTCTTGAGTGTTTAAATGTTTTCATTATACAGGTATTTCACATCCTTGGTTAGTGTTATTCCAAGGTATTTGATTTTTTTTGCAGCTATTGAAAATGGGCCAGCCTTGCTAATTTCTTTCTCTGTATATTTGTCCTTTGCATAGAAGGGCTACTGATTTTTGTGTGTTGACTTTGTAACCTGCCACTGCTGAAAGAGTTAATCACATTTAGGAGTTTTGAGGTGGAGTATTTTGGGTCACTTATATATAGGATCATGTCAGCTGCAAATAGGGCTAACTTGACTTCTTTCTTTCCAATTTGAATCCCTTTTCTTTCTTTCTCCTGTCTCATTGCTTGGGCTAGGACTTCTGGTGCTATGTTGAAGAGCAGTGGTGAGAGTGGGCACCCCTGTCTTGCTCCCTGTCTCAATGGGAACTCCTTGAAGTCTTTCCCCATTAAGTATTATTTGGGCTTTTGGTACTTTGTATATAGCCTTTATTGTATTGATATGTAAACCCTCCATGCCTGTTCTCTCCAGCATTTTGATCATGAAGTGGTGGTGTATTTTGTCAGAGGCCTTCTCTGCATTATTGAAATGATCATGTGGTTCTTGTGATTAAGTGGTGATTATGTGGTGAATTACACTAACCAATTTCTGTATGTTAACCCATCCCTGAATCCCTTGGGATGAAGCCTACTTGATCAAGGTGGATAATGCTTTTGACGTGTTGTTGAACTTGGTTTGTGAGGATTTTGTTCAGGATCTTTGTATCTAAGTGCATCAGGGAAATAGGCCTAGGGGTGCGCATGGGCCGAGGTGCACACTCAAGGCCGCCTGCAGGCAGTGCAGCCGGGAAACCTCGTTGTGGAGACAAGGGCTCACAGGGGCCAGGGGCGTGTTGGGGCTACCTGCAGGCAGGGCAGCCGGCAAACCTGGTTGGAGAGACGGGCACATGGCGCCAGCTGCAGTGAGTAACAAGGGCCCTCAAGGATCCAGTGGGCTACATGAGAGCACGAGAATCAGCAGATCCCCGACTATGCCTCCCCCACTCTGTGCGCACAAGTGGAGGTCTGCTAAGACCTACTTGCACTGGAGCCCCACAATTCTTGCCTGACATGACCCCAGGAGCTGAAGTGTGGTTAGGAGGCTGCCATCTTGATCACAAGTTGTTAGTTTTTTTAAGATATGAAAGCAGGGCTGGGGAGATGGCTCAGCGACAAAGGCATTTCCTGCAAGGCCTAATGTTGTGGTCAGGTTTGTGTTGCTGGCAGAAATCACCCGACCAAGAGCAGCTTATGGGAAAAAAAGGTTTATTTTGGCTTACAGACTCAAAGAGAAGCTCCATAATGGCAGGGGAAAATGATGGCAAAAGCAAGGGGTGGACATCACCCCCTGGCCAACATAAGGTGGACAACAGGAATAGGAGAGTGTGCCAAACACAGGCAAGGGGACACTGGCTATAATATCCATAAGTCCTCCCCTAGCAATACATTGTCTCCAGGAAGGGTTAATTCCCAAATCTCCATCAGCTGGGAACCTAGCATTCAGAACACCTAAGTTTATAGGGAACACCTGAATCAAACCACCACATTCTGCCCCTGGCCCCCATAAACTGATAACCATACATGATGTAAAATGCAATGCATTCATGCAACTTTAACAGTACCCATAGTTTTTATCAATCCTAACGATGTTCAAAGATTAATACAAGATTCAAAACAGGGCAACATCAAACTCTGTAGCTTCAAGTCCAACAACTCTAGTCAATGACAAATCTCCAAGTCCAGTAATTATAACCAGCAACAAGTCTCTGGAGTTCCAATTCCTCCCTCCAGCTAGGCTACTCACAGTCCTGGAAAACTTCATCTAGGGTTGGCAGCTTTCCTTGGCAGCCATCTCGTGGTCCCAGCATCTCCACTAGGTCTCCATTGCAATCCATGGTTCATCCTCACAGCTCTATTGGGTCTCCGTGCAGGCATCCATCCAACTTGCTTCACACTGCTCATGGCCATTTCCAAAACACAAGACCATGTGGCAAATTCAATGACCCCCTCTTTCCTGCATTTCTTATATTCCATAATACCAGGTGGGGTGCCAATTTGATAATCTGGGGGGGGGAATAAAGCAGACTTTGAAGAATAGGACACTCCTTCAGCATTCAGGCCGCTTCGAAAGACTGCATTCTTCCTGTCGCCCCAGTGCAGGTCAGCCGGCCCAAACTCAAAGGTTGTAATCTCTCATATAATTGCAGCTGAGTGGGCAGAAGTTTCAGCCCAAAGATTTCATTTCTGTACCATGTTCTTCTGCTCACACCAGTCTGTTTCTACGCAAAGCAACCCTGCACAAGATCTCAGGACACAGGCATAACAGCAAGCCTCTCACACAAACTGCTTTTAGCCCAGTCCAGGCAAAGTTCTTTCTCACCCTCACAAGACAAATCTCATAGTCCATAGTTCTTACTGCATTCAGGTCTTTCAACTATGGCCAGAACAGTCCATCAAGCTGTACTTACAGCACTGCAAGGCATCTCTTAGGCCAAGGTTTCAAATCCTTCCACATTCCTCTTGAAAATCAACTCCAAAAGGCCAAAGCCACACACTCAGGTGTCTAGCAGAAATCCCACTCTTGGTACCAACTATACTGTTGCAGTCAGGTTTGCATTGCTGGCAGAAATCACCCAACCAAGAGTGGCTTGTGGGAAAAAAGGTTTATTTTGGCTTACAGACTGCAGGGGAAGCTCCATGATGGCAGGGGAAAACGATGGCACGAGTGGAGGGTGGACATCACTTCATGGCCAACATAAGGTGGACATTAGAAACAGAAGAGTATGCCAAACACTGGAAAGGGCAAACTGGCTATAACACCCATAAGCCTGCCCCCAACAAAACACTGCCTCCAGGAGGCATTAATTCCCAAATCTCCATCAGCCGGGAACCTAGCATTCAGAACATCTAAGTTTATAGGCGATACCTGAATCAAACCATCACACCTAACAACCTGAGTTTGATTCCCCAGTACCCACATAAAGCCAGATGTGCAGTGGTACATGCATCTGGAGTTCTTTTGCAGCATCTGGAGGCCCTGGTATGCCCATTTTCTCTATCTCTGTCTTTCTTTGATCTCTCTCTGTTTGCAAATAAATAAATATAAATAAAAAAATTAGGGCTGGAGAGATGGCTTAGCAGTTAAGGCACTTGCCTGCAAAGCCCAAGGACCCAGGGTAAATTCCCCAGTACCACAGCAGCACAAGGTGGCACATGTGTCTGGAGTTCAGTGGCTGGAAGCCCTGGCACACCCATTCTATCTGCATTGTCTTCACATACACCCACCCACCCATCCACCCACCCACACACACACACACACACTCACTCTCTCTCTCTTTCTCTCTTAAATAAATATTGGAAATTTTTTTAAATATATGAAATCAGAAAGGAAACTATATAAGAAAGGAACTAATTGAATCAGGCGTGAGCAAGATAGGGGTGAATATGACCAATGTACATGATATACATAATGAAAATGACAGAAATGAAACCCAATGTGTTATATATTTAATATAGACTAATACAACTGTTTAAAAAGAAGAAATAAGAGATATACAGCTTGGATAAAAAGTGGAAATACTGTCTTTGTTCACACATGACAGGATTGTTTACGTAGAAAATCCCAAAAAATTTTCCGAAGGACAGGAGGAAACCTGATACAAATAAGCAATTAGAGCAAGGTTTCATGATACAAGGTTGACAAATAAAAGTCAATTGATTTCCTATATTCCAGCAATGAGCAGTTAGAATACACCATCATTTGCATTAACACCCCCCACCAAGAGGAAATAGTTAGGGATAAAAATCTAACAAAATATGCATGTCCTCTACGTAAGGAAAGCCCAAATCTCTGATGAAAGATGTCAAAGGTCTAAAGACACAGTGAGCTGTCCCCTGTTCATGGACAGTGTGCCAGTTACTCTCCTGGATGCTGGGACAAAACACCCTGTCCGAAGCAGCCTGAGGAGGGAAAGAGTTACACACTCACACTCACACGTACACATACACGTACACTTACACTTCGGTTCCAGGTCATGGTCCGTCATGGCCAGGAGCAGGATCTGGTCACATTCCGTCCACAGTGAGGAAGCAGAGGAGAGGTGGATGCTGGCCCCAGCCAGTTCTCTCCTGTCCTTGCCACCATCCAGGATCCTGTGGACAGTGACGATGGCCCCGCCCTCCTCAGCCCAATCACGGATCCAGAGGCTGACCTCATCCCATGATCCCCCACTGGTGACTCCAGGTCCTGCCCAGAGGACAGCCAATATAAACCGGCCCAGACAGGAAGATTCAACGTGATCTGGAGGTTCCCGCGATCCCCAAAAGTTACTTTGTGGATGTTTTCACAGACAATCAAGGTGGAGAGCAGCCAAGACAACTCCAGAAGGTGGACACACCCAACTTCAAGACCTTGGGGAAGCTATGGGAACTAATGACTGGCAGAAAGAACAACTGGACCAATGGGACAGAAGAGAGGACCGAAGAATAAACCCTCCCGGATGTCCAGTGGGAAAATATATTCTTTGAAGAACTGTACAGAAAAAATAAGATATAAGTATCAATCTTGTATTACCACCCAACACCCTCCCTGCCAAAACAAACATGGAGAAGAAGAGAAATAGAACTTGAGATGGACTGGAGAGATGCTCAGTGGTTCAGGCACTTGCCTACAAAGCCTAAGAACCCACGTTGGATTCTCCAGAACCCACATAAAGCCAGATGCACAAGGTGGAGCATGTGTCTGGAGGCCCTGGTGTGCCCATTCTCTATTTGCCTCTCTCTCTCTAATAAATAAGTAAATAAGTAAATATATTTTGAAAAGCACTTGAAGTGGATCCTAACCTAAACATAAGGGCTGACACTAAGTTCTCCAGAAGACTATGTAGTGGCGCCTTTGTAATCATGACTTAGCCAAGAAATTCTTATGTGACACCTATAGAATAAAGCATAAAAGAAATATGACTATGTCAAGTATTTAAACAGGAATTGGAATTCCTCTGCCAATCCACCAACACAATAGAATTTTGGGGTGTTCCCAGATTCTTATCTTATGAATTCAAAGAATTGCAGTCTTCACTTTGCTAGAGGTCATAAGGATCTGGCTTCTCCTTATCTCTTGCTACCTAAAGGATTGCCTAGACCTGTTTCTCCTTAAACTCAAGCTGAGTCCCTCCCTACGCAGGAGTTCTCCTTTCCTGGCATTAAGATTCCAGGAAGGACTAAGCCTGCACCTGGCATTGTGGTTGGTTAGCTCAGCCCCCATTCAGAACTTAGAAATGACTCCAGCCTGGGACTCTAGGTGGGCTTTACCTCCTCTTGCCTTCTCCAGGCCAGGAGTTCTTCATAATCTCTCCTCTTTCCTTCTCTTAAACTAATGAAGTCAATAAACTTCACCCTTTAGTCTGTGCATTTCATTTCTTTGAATTTATCAGACAAGAATCCGGTATACCTCCAAATTCTCCTATCATATTGGTGTGTTGGCATATATTGGCACATTTGTGGAGTTGGCTTGCAGGGACAAGAAGCCTGGTATACCCACATACATATGTAAATAAATAAATAAATAAATAAATAAATAAATAAATAAATAATTTTAACAGAAACCCTGTCTCAGGACTGGAGAAATGGCTCAGCAGTTAAGGTACTTGCCTGCAAAGCCTAAAGACCTGGGTTTAATTCCCCAGTACCCATGTAAAGCCAGATGTACAATGTAGCGTATGTGTCCGGAGTTCGTTTGCAGCAGCTAGAGCCCCTGGCATGCCCATTCTCTCATTCTTTGTCTGTCTCTCTTCTCTCTCTGCTTGCAAATATAATAGATTGGGGGTTTATTCACTCTTTCCTTTGTGTTGCTTGCCAGGGGCCAGTGGGAGTTGTGACACTTCTCAGCTGCCCCCACTCTGCTCCCCACCATGAGTGACAGCAAAACGCCCAGCACCTCTGGCAAAGATTTGCTCAGCTGTTAGCACTGCACACTCCTATGTCACTGCAGCTCACGATGGTTTCCAGCACCTTTTGTTATGCTACAGGGCGGACTGTCTGCACTGAAAGGACAGAGGGCCCACAGACCCTGTGCCACCCCTCACATCTCTGATGATCCAGGACTTAGCTCCCACACATCAACTCATGCAACTACTGGATGCCCCCACCCAAACTCCCATGGCTGGTTTCCCAAGTTGCTGATCCTGAAGGAATAAACAAGCTTTGTTCTTATGTCCCAGGCCCACTCTCACTGCATACAGTTCTCATGGGTTTTATTTCCGTCTCTCCCCTGTAAGGCCAAGCTGCCTCTCCAGGTAGATGCTTGCTGGCTTAGATATGTGCAGCAGGTTGCTTGGAGACGACAATAGTGCAGGGACCTTTACCTTCCAAGGCAGGAGACTCAAGCAAGACCTGCTCAAGATGGTCCCCCAATACTGCATGTGGGGAGGACTGTCTCCCTGCTGGCATACTATGCAGGTCCCAGGTTCTACAGCCTTCTTCTAGCTGTACTCTAGCTTCCCCCTTTCTTCCATCTCCACCCCAGCCTCCTATTGATAGTGGGACACTCTTACCACTGTTTCACTATCAAAGCCTGGACTTCTCCAGGCCGTGTGTCTACGACTGAAGGCAGGCATTCCCACAGTCACTCACCTCCATGAGCAGCTGCTCTTCGCTTGGTCGGATGTTTCTGGCCAGGCTGGCCGAGACTCAATCCACTTGCCTCAGCTCCCAGGCACTAAAACTGCAGCTGTGGAACACCACCCTTGGCCCTCTTGTTCCACTCATTTGGTTTAGTCTCATAGAGACAATGGTAAGTGATGGATGTCCTTAGTGCACCATCTTGCTCTCTCCAAAACTGGAGTTTTTAAAAGAGATCTGTATCCCTTCCCCAGTTTCATAAATTCAGATCTATTAAGAATGCAATATATATTAATGTTCTGACCAAAAGTACCCAAAACAGAAACACTGTCTAATGCTTTTATTGTTTTAACACACATGTCAGTTTACAGGTTTCCAATTTCTGAAACATGGACCAAGAACTGCAACTTCACTAAAATCCCTAAATATACAAAACTGAGGTTCTACAAAAACTGAATATTTGTAATGAGGAAAAAAGTCAGAACATGCCACATGGTCCCCTGTTGTGAAATGGCAGTCTATCTCTCTGTCTCTGTCTCTCAGCCCCACACTTGCACCCAAATTTGAACCTGTGACAGGGCAGGACATGCAATCACTCTGGAGCCTTGTTTCTGAGACTAGCTTCATACATCTGAAGCAAAACACAGCCTTCTCCAGAGCAGTCTTCTCTTACAACAACTTTTAATATGGTTATGTGTGTCTAGAAAAAGGTGAATTTCCAGTGTTTCCCACCTGAACAGAAACACCAGTATACCCTGAACAGAGACCTGAGGTAGAGCAGGCCTGGAAAGTGGATTCAGAGGAGTCTCAAACAGGCCTCTGTGGCATCCTACAGGGCGACTGGGTGCAACTGCCCACATCAGGGACTGAGCACGATGGGCTTATGAAGCTGGTAGAGAAAAGTATTCTTCCCTTGGCTGCCTTCCCTGTCAGCCTGCTCCATGACCAGCTTTGGATCCACCTAATGGGGCAGTGAAGAGTGCCAGTCAGGTCTGTGATTAACCAAATTAATACAATTATACACACATGGATGTGTACAATAGCAAAAGTGTTCTTTCCATTTTGCAAAATTATTTACAAATGCTACTCTACTCTCATACCTAATAATCCAGTTTTAATGAGATTTTTAAAAATATCTATTTTAATTTGACAGAGATTGGGAAACAGAGACAGTCAGAGAGAGTATGGGCCTTCCTGCCACTGCAAATGAACTCCAGATTCATTTGTGTATCTGGCTTTACATGGGTACTGAGGAATTGAACCAGGGCCATCAGGCTTTGCCAGCAAGCACCTTTAGCCACTAAGCCATCTCTCCAGCCTTGATAATCCATTTTTTACCAGAGGCTAACGTTACTGAGAATCTTCCACTCTGTGTAAATAGAACAGTATAAGGATAGGCAAGGTGGCACACGCCTTTAATCCCAGCACTCAGGAGGCTGAATTATAAGTATCATAAGTTCAAAGCCAGCTTGGGCTACAGAGTGAGTTCCAGGTCAGCTTAGGCTAGACTGAGATCCTGCCTTGAAAATACACAAAGAAACAGTGGTGTACTTATTTAAACCATGGCTTTTAAAATGCACAGCAATCTCAAAATAAAATAAATCTGCTTTAAAAGTACTTCCTCCTACTGTGTCAACTTCGTGGGCCCAGACTAAGTCTGGCAGGCTTGGGGCTGCATGCAAAGGTCTGTGCAATGACAGCCATAAGGGTTCCACAGAGGGAAGCCACTCTGGGGCACATGCAGACAGGATGTTGTGCACTGGGAGAACATTAAGCTCAGCAAAGAAACAGCATCCCAAGGGACCAAGTCTAATGCCAGAGGGACCAGGACAACTGCCCAGCTGGCTGTTTTATACAGACATCTCTGGCTTCACAGCTAAAGCTGAAAATCCCTCTCTCTGTTCCTCACCCTGAAACCACAACTTATTATTTATTTATTTTTTTTTTTTGGTTTTCCAAAGTAGGGTCTCACTCTATCTCAGGCTGATCTGGAATTCACTCTGTAGTCTCAGAGTGGCCTCGAACTCATAGTGATCCTCCTACTTCTGCCTCCCAAATTCTGGGATTAAAGGCTACACCACCACGCCTGGTGCTTAGTCACATTCTTAAGCCTCAGAGAGAAATGTTCAAGGGATAAAGATGGGCTCCACCCTGCTTCGCAACTGAACCGTGTCTCCCAAATTCCTATGTTAAAGTGTAATGGGATAAGGAGGTAGGATCCCTGCAGTGACTAGGGTTCACTGAGGCTGGGGCGGGTCATGAGTGCTTCTAAGAGACACCAAGAGCTCACTAGCTCTGTCTCTGCCATGTGAAAACAGAGAGAAGTAGCCATCTACAAGCTCTCAGCCTGTTGGCACCCTGATCTCTGATATCTATTCTGCTTTCCAGAGCCAGCTCTCTTTAGTGCTCATTTCAACACAGAGACAACAACGTGGCCCAAAGCCAATGAGCAGACCTAGTGGCAGGAATGACAAAGCAGTTTCCAGCCCTCAGTGAGAGGTGAAAGGCCCCATCCAGGGGCTTGTTTTGGCCAGATTCACAGAGAAGCTGCCCAGGGTCCTCCTTTTATACGCAGGATGCAACTGCTCACCACCTGCACCACTCACTCTGCCTGGGGACCCCGCTCTCCACACTGGTTGGGTCTCAGTCTATGTCAGTCAGTTGTCTTGCCCTCATCCCAGCAGTAGGTTACTTTCCACATGCACCCGCGTCCCACACACCTGATTCCATTCGTAGGGTTTTTCATACCACTTAGGAACAATCTTCTCTCTGGGCTTCAACCGACAGAACAAGCTAAAATAAAATAAAAAAAAAAAAAAAAAAAACAAAAAAAGATAGTCAAGGGGGTTTGTTGTTGGTGGTGATTTGTTTTGTTTTGAGACAAAGTTTTGCTTTATAGCTCAGGCTAGCCTACATAATCCAGTCAGATCTGGGATGCACCATAGGCATGCACCATACCCAGCAAGTTACTGTAATTATACATTACTAAATGAAAACAGCAGAGTGATTTTTATATATTTTATATATTTAAATCATATCTGTTTTCCAAAATTAGAACTATGATAGGACTTTGAAATATGAAAATTAATATAGCTATAATCAGAGAATATTTTCTAGTACATTTAAAAACAAATAGAGCACAACAGATTTGGAAGGAATTATCCAAATTACCCAAAATGTTCAATTTTCAACAACAACAATGAAAAAAATAGGAGACATGTAGAGCAGGAGATAGGAGCATGAGTTTCTACTCAGGACAAAAGAGTAGTGACAGAAGCTGTCTGAGTAGACCCAGATAAGGAGTCAGTACAAGAACTTCAAACCATGGCATGGGCTGGAGAGATGGCTTAGCAGTTAAGGTGCATGCCTGCGAAGCCCTGGCATGTCCGTTCTCAGTTTCTCTCTCTCTCCCCCTCTATTTGTCTCTAATAAATAAATAAAAAAAAAAAAAAAATTAAAAAATGACAGATGCAAATTGTCAAAAGACTTAAAGAAAAATGGGGTTGGAAGAAGAGATGGTTTAGCAGTTAAAGTGCATGCGAAGCCTAAGGACCCAGGTTTGATTCTCCAGGTCCCATGTAAGACAGATGCACATAGTAGCACATGCATCTGGAGTTTATCTGCAGTGGCTAAAGGCCCTGGCATGCCCATTCTCACTCTCTCTCCCTCTGTCTTAAATAAATAAATAAATAAATAAATAAATAAATAGATAAATAAATAAAATCTTTATTAAAAATAAGAAAAAAGAAAAATAAGGCAGTTTTGACTCAAAGATGTCTTCAATAAAAATTTAATCAAAAGTTAGAAATTCTAGGGCCTGGAGGGATGGCTTAGCAGTTAAGGCATTTGCCTGCAAAGCCAAAGGACCCAGGTTTGACTCCCTAGGACCCATATTAGCCAGATGCAGAAGGGGGCACATGCGTCTGGAGTTTGGCTGCAATGGCCAGAGGCCCTTGCACACCCATTCTCCCTCTCTCTCTCTGTCAAACAAACAAACAAACAAATAAATAATTAGAACTTCTAGATTGGGCCTGAAGAGATGGCTTAGTGGTTAAGGCACTTGTCTGTGATGTCTAAGGACCCAGGTTTTATTCCCCAGGACCCACATAAGCCAGATGCACAAGGTGGTGCATGCGTCTGGAGCTTGTTTGCAGTGGCTAGAAGCCCTAGTGCACCCATTCTCTCTTTGCCTTTTTCTCTCTCAAATAAATAAGTGAAATATTTTAATAAAGAAATTCTAGGGCTGGAGATATGGCTTAGTGCTTAAGGCGCTTGCCTGTGAAAACCTATGGACCCATGTTTGATTTACCAGATCCCACATAAGCCAGACAGTTAAGGTGACACAAGCACAAGGATGCACATGCACACAAGGTGACACACATGTATAGAGTTTGATTACAGTGGCTGGAGGCCCTAGCACACCAATTCTCTCTCATTCTTGCTCTCACTCTCTCTCATAAAAAGGTCAGTCTGTTGGGCTTGCCTCAGGAAAAAAAAAAGAAAGAAAGAAATTTAGGCTAAAAAGGAAAAATAATTGAAGTCCAGGCATGGTGGCACATGCCTTTAATCCCAGCACTTGGGAGGCAGAGGTAGGAGGATCACTGTGAGTTCAGCCTGGGCTAGAGGGAGACCCTGCCTAGGTAGAGGGACAAACAAGATGCACCAGCATGAGGAAGAGGCACTGCCTAGTAACAGAATTGAGCACGGCAACATGAGTGAACATCAGAAGCACTAAGTTACGTGAAAGAAGCCTGGCTCTGCAAGAATGACACACGTGTCAGTCTCAGAGAAGGCAGATCTACAGAGGAGGAGTCTGACCCAGGCTTGTATAGGCTGGGGTCGAACAGCAACAATCATAACTTGGGTTTTTACAAATAGCTTTGGTGCAGTATGTAGTCTACATACCACAAAATTCATGATTTTTAAAAATTTACTTGAGCCGGGCATGGTGGCGCATGCCTTTAATCCCAGCACTTACAAGGAAGAGGTATGAGGATTGCTGTGAGTTCAAGGCCACTCTGAGACTACATAGCAAATTCCAGGTCAGACTGGGCTAGAGTGAGACCCTACCTCAAAAAACAGAAACAACTTTTTACTTATTTATTTGATATGCGCATGTGTGTCCCTGCATGTGAGTGTGGCACATGTGACATGAGCACATGCACCAGTCAGAAGTCAACTTCTGGGTCAGTCCTTGCCTTCTACCTTGTTTTTAAACCAGGGCGTGTCATTGTTCACTGCTCCATTCCCAAGCTTCTGGGAACTTCCCCTCTATCTACCTCTCTTCTCCACACAGGTACACTGGAATCACAGAAGCCCACCATAGCGCCTGGCTTTTCTGGGGGTCTGGGGACATGGGCTTAGGCACTCAAGAGTTGCAGGAAAGCACTGTAGCCACTGAGCCATCTCCCCAGTCTTAAGCACAAAATTCATTAGTTTCAGTAAGTTTAGAGTTGTATAATCATCACCACAATTTGGTTTAAAAATATTCATCAAGCACATGACATCTATGTCCTGGTCCAGAGCCCAAGTCCTGCTGCATCTTGGTGTTAGAGTGCCCCAGGAAAATACATCAGATCAAAAAATGGGCTGGAATGAAGCTTCCCACGCACAGATGGGATGGAGCAAGACCAGAAGCAGGGGAGGGTGTTGGTCCAATGACCAGTAGATCCCTCTAGTGGCTTATGTGGAATCCTTGGCATGCATGTGCCCCTCTGATGTGGCAGAAGAAGAACCCACCCTTCTTGTATGGCAGGCTTGCCCAGACACACAGCCCAGGCTTTAACTCACCACCACATAACTTACCCTAGAAGTTTCTGGCGAGCATTCTCTTGTAACTGTGCAATTCTTTCTGGCCCAAGATACTTGGATCCATTTGGCCCATCACACACTAGCTTATTGATAGCAGCCCTGAGAATATTAATCTGTAAATAAAGGGTAACATACTCATATGGCACCACACAGCTGAATTTCATCCCACCATAAATAATGCATACCATTCAGAATTACATTCTATGACTACCATTAGTAAGGATTCTGACAGAATTAGCAAACCAACAGAAATAATAATCACAATCATAATTTAAGAAATAACAGCAGGGCTGGAGAGATGGCTTAGCAGTTAAGGTGCCTGCCTGCTAAACCTAAGAATGCCCGTTTGATTCTCCAAGTCCCACATTTAGCCAGATGTAAGGTGATGCAAGGGTGCAATGCTGCACTTGCCCACATGGGGGTGCTGGCATCTGAAGTTCATTCACAGCGGCTGAGAGGCCACTGGCGCCCCCATCGTCTCTCTGTCTCTCGAAAGAAAGAAAGAAAGAAAGAAAGAAAGAAAGGAAGAAAGAAAGAAAGGAAAGAAAGAAAGAAAGAAAGAAAGAAAGAAAGAAAGAAAGAAAGAAAGAAAGAAAGAAAGAAAAGCAAAAGAAAATTTAATGGATCAGCAAAAAAGATTCAGTCTATGGTCGAAAGACTTGTCTACTAGTCTCACTTGGAGGTGACACAACTGGGACAGATGTCACACTGCTTCCTGGCTTTGCTGATGACACCTATCCATCCAAGGTTCAGAAGTCCTGCCCTGCCCAGACTGCTATTTAAAGACTAGACTGTCTCCTTTTGAACAGATTTGAATTTACATTTATCTGAGTGTTGTAAGAGCACAGTTGGGTTCTACAGGCCACATTCAGTCACCGTTACACCTATCACAGCTAAGAAACCAAGGTGGACACTGCTGCCAACCAAACTCCAGCTGCTTGGAGCTGACCCACTTTCCCATTGGTATCCCCTTTCAGCTCCAGGATCCAGGTCCAGGCACCAACAAAGCCCATAATGTCTCCTCTGGTTTGGGATGAGTTCTCAGCCTTTCTTGCTTTCCAAGATGGTAGCAATTTGAAGAGCTCTGCCAGGGGATTTGGGGGCATGCTCCCTAGTTTGAGTTTATCTGTCATTTCCCAAAAAGACATGTTCCTCTTGGTATGCCTATAGGCCTGTCTGCCACCATCATGACCAACTGCTGAGGCCATGGCCATGATTGCTCACTGAGGAGGAGTCACAGGCTTGTGCTGCTGGAAAACACCTCCCTTCCCTACTCTGCGGTTCATCAAGCTTCCTCTGTCCAGCAGCACCTACCACCCTCCTGGGAATTCTGTGAGGAGGGCTCTTTTCCCCTAGTGAGCTATTCAATCATTTGTTTCTCTGTTTGGACACAGAGATATTTTACACTTTGGGCTACAATCCAATATGATGTCATTGTTGCCCAAACTGTCCCAGCTCAGAACACTGGTAACTTTCTCTCCCCTTGGCTCTTTGACTTCAGACACACTCCTCCCTGTGAATATCCTTCCCTCCTGGTGCTACAAGAAGCTCCAGACTCATCTCCTACATTTCCTGCTCCAGCCCTAGAGTGAGACATTTCCCCCATGGAGACCTTGATCCCAACCTGGTGCCCTCACCAGAACTCACATTCTGGTCATCAGCCCTGGTCTTCACCCCTGGGAAGAAGAAACCAGCCCCCACATTCCTTCCTTAGTTACTCCTGAGTGGCATGCAAAGTGGCTTCAGATCTACTTGCTGGCACTTCCCCACCCTCAAGAAACTACCAACTACAGGTCCTTTCTCTCTCTCCAGTGAGCACTGCTTCCCAAGCTCCTTTTCTCTTCACCCCTTTGATATACGTATGCATGACATGTACCAGGCACACTTGTCTCTTTCCACATGTGTAGTCCATTCAGGCAGTGCTGACATCCTGCTGGGGTGCGTATGTGGATGACATATATTAGAGGCTACTCCTTGAGAAAGGCTGGGCTAAGGGCGGGACAAATGCACAATTGTGTGCCATCTCTGCCATTGTAAGTTCTGAGAGCTGTGAAAGCTTAACCTAGGCCTCTACAAACATCACAGCAGGGATGATGTAGCTCTGGACCTGCTGCTGCAGATTGTTCTCCAGTCTGGTAAGCACCCAGCCCTGAGAGAAGCAAGGTAGCCGGGGGGGGGGGCGGGGGGCAGGGCTTTGTCTCCTGATTTCCACATTTGTGCCAGCAAGGAGAGGGTCAGGAGATGCACTGCTCCCATGACATGGGCAAGAACATCACCTGAATGCCTAACAAAGCTTCCTGCACCAGGAGACACCTAAGGAGAAATACTAGTCAGAAAGCAACAACTCACAGAAGTGGCAAACAGGCTAACTAAGAAATGCTCCTTCTGAACACTATACACTGTGGTCACAGGGAATTGAGAGATCATGCTGGAACTGAGATAGAAGCCAGTTCCCTGCTGGCTAACTCTCATAATGCTGGAAAGAACTATGTGAGCTGCTGTGGGATAAAGTCACCAATACTATGAACAAGCAGTGGATCCTGCAAGCTGCAAAAGCAACCAGCCAGGCAAGATGTATCCACCACTGGTGTAAGAGTGACACAGTTATGGGGGTAATGAGCTGCTCTCCATATACGAGATCTGTTCGTGGGAGGGAATTCATGCCTAGAACTGAGGACCAAGTCCAGAAGCCTATGGCTTGGAAGTTCATAGACTCTACAGTAAGGCTCCCACTGTCCTTTGTCTAAAAGGGAAGTTTGGGCAGAAGCACACTGCAGGAATGGAGAAAGCTTTACCCTAAAACCATAGGCTGCTGCTGGTAAATCCCAGTGCCAGAATTGGGATACCCCCCACAGTGAGCTATTGTTCCGAGGGGCTCATGAGGCCCCCAAAACAATGCAGGCCATTGCCAAAGTGCTTGGTTACTCACCAGTACTAAGTGGTGAGGCCCTATTGCTGATGACACCACAAGCTGTGGCTGCGAGACACTGAGAGATCATGCTGACTTGAGATGAAAATCAGCTAGTTTCTTGCCTGATAGCTCTCACAGTGTTGGAAAATGCTATGTGAGACACTGGGGGATAAAATTTACTAATAGCATGAACAAGCAGTGAATCCCGAAAGCTACAAAAGCACCCAGCCAGGCAAGATGTACCCACCAGTGCAATAGTGGCATGCAATAGTGGCACACAAGCTTGGGGGTGATCAATGCTCTATGACTGGATGTGAGGTCCACTCAGTGGGAGAGAATTCACACCTGGTTCTGAGAATCAAGTCAGAAGCCCATAGCTTAGAAGGTTGTAAACCCTAGAGGGAAGCTTCCACTGGTCTTTGGCAAAAAGGAGGGCTTATGCCCATCAAAACTCTTCTAAATATGTTTATGCTACTCTCACTCTTGGCTAGAGAATCTGCCTTTTATAGTCCCATCAGAGAGACAAGAAAAGAAAGCCAACTGCCTAGCACGAGACAAGTCGTCTCTATCACATCTGCCGTTTCAGAGGAAGTGGTGGATTGAATGTAAGCACTACTCTCAGTGCTAGCCTGAGAACCTCCTCCAGGGAGATCCCAGTAGACACTGAGGAGACTCAACACTCATCAAAGCTGCTGAGAGCTCAACACATGAAAGGAGACTTATAACATGCCCTCCAAGGATCAGGGAACACTGCAGACCAGACTAGGGCACAGAAAGAATGTGAGAGCCACAGGGTGGGAAGGTGTCCTCTGAGGCATTGTTCCCACACATGCACAGAGGCTGACTGGGGCATTCCTGACCCCACAATGAATACTGATAACCTCACTGAGGATGGCCCTCAATGGAATGGGGATGGGGAGAGGGAACCTAGAGTCATAGCCTGATGAGGATATGACCAATATTCAGTGTTTTCATACAATAAAGTTCTCAACTTTTCAAAAAAGAAGTACTCCTTTTGCACTGCAATCTCCTTGGGCAATCATGTTTCCATGTAAAACACTGCAGCAGATGCCATGTCACAGGGGTGCAAAAGCAAAACCACTCTCTATGGACAGTATATCACACTTACCTCTACTATGTCCTCCATGTTGAACTGCACATCAAAGGCCAGCTCAATGTCATGCTCCGGCAGTATAGGAGCCTCGGTACTTGAATTCCATCCCAGACCACAAAGGACTCCAGTATAGGATTTTCCATCCCGATCAATTCTAAGTACAAAGTTTGAGAGGTTTAAATTACTGTTTCACTGTTGGAGCATGAAATACTGGCTGATAAAATCATCCTATATTCTTTAGCACTACTACAGCAATTAACTTTGCTTACATGTTCCTTCCTGTTTTTACGTAGAAATACAGATTAAATATCACTGTAAGGATGGTGGGTTAAATATTTATGTAAACCCAATATTAGGTTTCTAAATCTCATTGATACAGAAAAGAACTGACACCTAAAATTCAGCCATATGACTTAAGCCCTGAGCTATTATGTATATTCTATGTTCACCAAACTGCCCAGTAAGCACTTCTCTTAATGTCCACACCCATGTATTAATGCTACTCTCACTTTTGGTTAGAGAAGCTTCTCTTTTCAGATGGCAGTGACCTTGGGATGACTCAGAAGGCACCATGGTGCTGAGAAGAAGTGACAGAGGAGTGCTCAGCACTGAAATATCTCAAACCCACCTTCCAAGGCTCAGGATCCATTGAAGAAGAGGGAGTGGAAAGAATGTAAGAGCCAAAGGAAGGGTAGGACTCCTTACAATGTGCTCCTCCTGACACAAAATGGCCTGGGTATCCATGCCCTCACAGTGCTGATACTACCTACATAAGACCATCACAATAAGAGGGAAAGATCATGACATCAAAATAAAAGAGAGACTCATTGAGAAATGGAGGGGATATGATGGAGAGTGGAGTTTCAAAGGGAAAGTGGGGTGTAGGGAAGGAATTACCATGAGTTATTGTCTACAATTATGTAAGCTGTCAATAAAAGTACATAAATTTTTAAAAACAGATAAAAATGTTTCCTTAACTGCAAGCTCTGCCACATTGTTAATATATCATTTTTATGATTTTTTAAATTAAAATATATTTTTATTGACAACTTCCATAATTATAGACAATAAATCATGGTAATTCCCTCCCCACTTTCTCCTTTGCACCTCCACTCTCCATCATACCCCTTCCCCTTCTCCATCAGGACTGCTTCCATTTTGATGTCATCACTTTTCCTCCTAATCATCCACCACAGGTGGATGCCTAGTGACCATGGGCTGAGATCTCTGAACCTCTGAGCCAAAATAAACCTTCTTCCTCCTTTGTTTTTGCAGGTATTTTGTCATAGTAGTCAGAGCTAATACACTGCTTCACCTACACATGGAGAGAATGCAAGCTATGAAACCCCAGAGCTCACACAAAACCTTACAAAGTGGATGCCTCATCTCACAGTTCCCTGCAATACTTGCTGGGTCTTGGCTTAAGAGCTGCAGTCTGCTGGGTGGTCTGTCTCTAAGCCTTCTACTTCCCGTGGGAAGAGAGGCTAACAGGCATCTCACTGACAGCCACCAAAGAGCTTGGACTCTAATTCACACACTGGACAACAGGATACAGTCACCACATTTACTGTGAGCTACATTCCTAGATCCACTTCCTATTTCTTTTGCTTGCTTTTAATTAAGCTAGAAGTACCTTCACAACCTGAGCTCCTTTTTTTTCCTTTTTTTTGAGGTAGGGTCTCACTCTAGCCCAGGCTGACCTGAAATTCACTGTGTAGTCTCAGGCTGGCCTCAACCCCGTGTGCCACCACACCTAGCTATCTGACCTCCTTTTGAAATAAGTACAAGCACAAGAACAGATGCCCATCCCCCCTTATGGTGGGCTCATATCCCATCACAGTGACAAAATACCTGACAGAAACAAGTTAAGGGAGGAAAGGTTTATTTCAGCTCATGGCTTCAGGGGTGTTAAGAGCCCACCATGGTGGGGAGAAGGCATGTCATCAGGAGCTCAGGGCAGATGCTTGCTCACACTGCAGCAGGCAGGAAGTAGAGACAGCCGCCAGAACCAGAAGTGGGTTATTCCCTTCAAAGCCTGCCCCCAGTGACCTACGTCCACCAGGGAGGCCCCATAACCTCCCCAAACAGTGCCACTGGCTGGGGATGAGGTGTTTAAAACCATGAAAGTTGAAAATACTCTGTGGAAAAGACACTGAGAACACTGGCCTACTGAACACCACAGCATACCACAGTGTGGGTCCTTACCACTCAGGAAGGCTGGGCTTCCTGGAGCTTCCTGAAACTTTCCAGCATTGTTAGCCAGAGAAACATCAAAATTCAAGACCAGAAGCACAGTGAACAAGTGTCACTTTTACACCACCATAAAGTAAAAACCGAGATGTCAAACCCTCCTAAGCCAAGCCCCACATGTACATTAATGATAACCCAGCAGGGAACAAATCAACCCACAGGCTCAAGCCCAAGTCTTCTACGGAAGCTCTCTCTCAAAGAAGGGAAGGCCCCTCTCCCCACGCAGACTCTCATTTCACAAAAGCCTGTGGACCGACAAAATGGAGGCCCATACCATACCTTAATTCCATTACTGGTGTGAATAACATGCTGAGGAGTGCTGGGAGGCCTGGGATGTGAGGCATTAGGGAGGTCTCTCTTAGCAGCATGGTAGATCCTGTCACACAGTGGGGTGAGTCAGCATCAGGCCAGTGTCTCACACTATTCAGTGTCCCTCCCCCCTAGCCCGAATTATAGCATCTGCCTTCTGCTGAGTTTGTCCCATGTGTTCCCTCCAAGGAAATCATGCTCTGTCCTTGGCTACCACACACCCCACTGGAAAGTCACTCTTTTCTTCACTTTTTCATTAGACTATCCTAGCATGTTTTCCTAGAGCCACAAACCTCACAGACAACATGGAGGAACAGGTGAACAATCAAAGGATTAATTAATTTCTATATTCTTGTGGTATAAGGGAAAAGTGGCATTTCATTTCTTAAATTTACATTTATAAATGTACTCGGAAAATGGCCCTAAAAGTATAACACTAAAGCACAAATTCATTCAGTAATTATAGGATAAACTGCTCCTGGTAACTGAAGTTAAGGAAAAGTAAAGTAGGAGGACCGCCAATAAACGGAAGCCTTTGGGTTACCCGTCTCGTTGACTGAGACAGAAGCTGCCACCAGCATCCTCTGGTGCTGCTCCGCAGGAGTGTCACTAATGACCACAGAGTTGATGCTCTCCTTCTCAATCCAGACACACCTGGCAAGAACAAGCAGGACACAGGCTGCTGATCCACTGGCCAGCAGATGGAGCATGCTCAGCATGGTGGTGTGATGTAAAATGTCCACTATAACCTTGTGTGTTTGTGATTAAGCCTCAGAGTTAATTCCCAGCTGGTGGAGCCTTTGGGAGGCGGGGCCTTGCAGGTTATTAGTCCACCCCCATGGGGTGTCTCAGTGAGCTCACTCTTGCTGTTCCCTCCCTGCTGCTGTGGGGATGTGATGCCCAGCTGCCTGTTCTTGCTATGCTCTCCTCACCAGGATGAAACCTCCCCTTGAACAGTTAAGCTGGAAATACACACTTTCCTTCCATAAGCGGCTCCTGGTCAGGCACTTTGTCTTAATAATGAGAAGGTATCTGCTACAACCAGGCCACAAGTGTATTTCAGAAGGATGGTCACACATGCCAATGCCATGAGCCACACACAAGTTGAGCCACAGGAGGCCCCCTGGTCTCCCGCATCACACCAGTCCTCACCCACCTTTAGGTCATACTCACACATAAGGTTGCTCAGACCTGTTCCTCTACCTGTGCTCTGTCCTGTCCTACAGGCCGCATCTCCTTTTGGCAGAGCTCAGCAGCAACTTCACATGGGCACACTCATTTTTCCTCAGGCCTCAGCCACTGGTGTCCACATCTAGCCTGTTTATCCCACTTCTGAAGGTGCTCAGGAAGCTGCTGATTTATACACCTCCTGCCCTGGCCTCAGCTTACACCAGAGACCAGCCCAAGGAGCATGTTCCTGTTTAAGGACCTTTCAAGTGAGAAAGCCATGCATTCTTCACCAACTTTACTGTGTATGCAGACCTTCTGGAAAGTTGTGAGCATGCATACTACTCAAAAGGTCTCGGCAGGGCCTCAACATCTGCATTTTAGCAGCTCCCCAACACCTACTACTGCTCCCCAAAGGGATTCTGTGAAGCCAGTACTTATCTAGGGTGATCTTTTTTTTTTTTTTTTTTTTTTTTTTTTGAGGTAGGGTCTCACTCTGGTCCAGGCTGACCTGGAATTAACTATGTAGTCTCAGGCTGGCCTTGAACTCATGGTGATCCTCCTACCTCTGCCTCCCGAGTGCTGGGATTAAAGGCGTGCGCCACCACGCCCGGCTAGAGTGATCATTTTAAAAACTGATTGCATACATGCACATGTGTTCACGTGGGGGGGGGGCACACGTGTCTGTGTGTATGGAGCCAGAGGACAACCTTGTTATCATTCTTCAGGTGCTGCTCACCTCTTTTTGTTTTTAAGATTTTATTTATTTATTTATTAAAAACAGAGAGAAAGAGAGAGTGAGAATGGGCACACCAGGGCCTCTAGCCACTGCAAACGAACTCCCAATGCATGCCCCACCATGTGCATCTGGCTTATGTGGGACCTGGAGAATTGAATCGGGATCCTTAGGCTTCGTAGGTATGCACCAAGTAGGCTAGCCTGGCTGGTCATCAAACCCAGGGGCAAACTGTCCTGCCTCCCCAGTGCTGGGATTACAAGCACACTCTACCATGTCCAACTTTCTTTATGTGGGTTCTGGGTATCAAACTCAGGTCTTCGTGCTTCAAAGCAAACTTTACCAACCGAGCAACCTCTCCAGTCTCAAAGTGGTCATTTTTCAGTGCAAGTAGTTAAGGCTCAGATGTGGCTTATGAAATGTGCCCTTGTTTGTCATACAGTCTACAGCCTCCTTTCTCCTTCCACCAGTTTCTCTAATCATATTTAATTTATTCCAAGTCCCCACAAGTAAAAACCCTCAAAGTTAGGGTATTTGCTAGACATTGGATCCAGACCCCCCAAACCTCACCCAATACTACATGTTAAATACCTATAAAGACTTTGGGTCTCAGACAGCTCTGTAAAACCTTCAGGAAGGCCCTCCAAACATGGCTGTGGGACCCCAGATGCTTCCATGACATTGTGGGCCCTTACTGAGAACCTTGTAACCCTATACTGTCACCATTAGTTTCATTTTCTGTCCCCACTAGACCCATGGTGTTAGGAAAATGATAAATGCATCTTGTTCAACACTGTTCCCCAAATCAAACACTGCTCCCAGGACACAGGTCCCACTCAAATGTTCCCAGCACACCTGCTGAATGACATTTAAAACCAGAACAGATGAAGTCTGGCAAAAGATTCTCAAAGATGTCTACTATAGAACTTATTTCACTCAAGAGAAAAAAAACCACCTTAGATCGAGAGGTAGGAGGGAAATTAGGATGAGCTAAAACAGTCTAACATCTTAAATACAAAGTAAGACTTATTTCTGATGAGGTCTATAAATAGAGGAACAAAGAAAATATTTCATGGGAAAATTAATTTAGTCATACCTGAACTTGGATATTCTGGTCAGACTATGACACTTCAGCTCATAAGGGTTAAAGGGCCCATGAAGTACTGCCTGTATACACACAAAATACACAGGACCAGTAAGTAATAAATACATCATTTAACACAGAGGCGTGAGTCCTAAGGTCAGTTTATACTTTATAATCATACATACTTAAGTGGCACACTTTTACCCTAGCACTTAGTAGACTGAGGTAGAAGGACTGTGAGTTCAAGACCAGCCTAAGCTTGGTAGTTGGGACTCTGTCTCAAAAAAAGGCGGGTGGGGGAGGTTATCGGGTTCAAAAGAAGGCAAGCCTCCTTAGAGCTCAGGAACAGGCTGCTGACAGTTATAGCAATTTTCTATAAAGATTTTTTTCATAAAGACAATAAACTTTGACAAAGCAGCCTTTCTGTGTGATGCTGTTATTATGAACTGTAAAAGCAAAGGAGCTGTCAGTTTTTTTCCTCCCAAGAAACAAGTGCAGCTTTTCCCATAAACAGCCATCTTGCATTGGCCAAGTCCCTGACTATCTTGGACCTCTGTTCTTGACAAGGAATCATTATCCCTCAAATTATGTTGCACAGCTCTCCTCAGACATCTGGCAAGCAAGAGATCAACAATCACTAAAAAATAATTCTTCCATTCACTTATTACAAGTAGATGATTAGTGGGAAGAGAAAGTACATCAAAGTATACAGTCTTAAACAACTGGTGCTGACCCACGGCTTTAAATGTTGAGAGAAAGCTAATGTTCACAGAACACACTCCCTTTGAACAGAAAATAATGGGGCCTTTCTCCAAAAGGTATCTCATGGAGATGTTAAAGGTACATGCCAAATCTGAATATACATATGAAAATAACATGAAAAGGTCAGATTGCATTATCAAGCTTAACATAGGAAAACACTGGGTGAGTACATTTACATGTCTCAGGAGATAACCCTTTGACCCACAGGAGAGATTGTTTGAAAATGGAAAATTAAGTCTTCCGTGACTTATTTTAGTCTTGTTTTGAATAGTCCTTTCTCCATATCAGTTCTTGAATAGTTGTATGGCCTTAAAAGGTCAGAGTGGTTGTTTTTTTGTGTGTGGTACTGGGGCTTCATGTGGCATGTAAGCAGTTAACATTTGGTTACATTGCCACCCCAGAATGTTTTAAAGGACTGCTGGCTGGTTGATGAACCCATCAGATCTTAAGTATAGAGCTCACCTATTTTTAGTCACTGATGCTAATTGCATATGATCAAGTAGGATACCTGAAGCTAAAAGCCACTCAAACATTTTCCCACTACACACTAAAGTTAAAATGTCTAAGTATATAATACAATAAACCATGCTATTAACTAAAAAAGGTATTTTTCACTGGGGATACAGGTCAGAGGTCTGAGCACTTGTGTGGCACGAAGAAGGTCCTGGACTTGAACTCCAGCACCACAGAAAAGAAGAGGAAGAAGAGGTAGGAGAGGAGGAAAAACAATAGAAAAAAAAGAGGGAAATGATAATGAAGAAGCAGAAGGAAAAGGAAGAGGAGGAACAGAATGAAGAAGAAGCATTTTTCTAGACTATGACTGTTTTTCAGATACTAATAAATAAGTTAGTACAAGTGTTCTGCATGGGTGTATATATGTATGTAAAGGCCAGAGGACACCATGAGGTGTTCTCCTCTATTTCTCTTCTGCCTTTTTTTTTTTTTAAATAATTTTTTAAAACTTTAAAAATATTTATTTATTTATTAGAGAGAGAGAGAGAGAGAGAGAGAATGAGCGCACCAGGGCCTCCAGCCACTGCAAACAAACTTCAGATGCATGCGCCCCCTTGTGTATCTGGCTTATGTGGGTCCTGGAGAGTTGAACCGGGATCCTTTGGCCTTGCAGGCAAATGCCTTAACCACTAAGCCATCTCTCCAGCTCCTCTTCTGCCTTATTTCCTTAAGACAGAGTCTCTCACTGTACCTAGAGCTTGCACCATTTTTCTGGTTAGAATGGCTGACCAGAGTCCCAGCGATCCTCTTGTCTCCAGCCCCTTTAGCTCTGGTGTTATAGGAACGCACCCAACTTTTTATGTGGATGCTAGAGATCAAACTCAGGCTCACATGTTTGTACAGAAAGCACTCTTACTTGCTAAGCCATCTCCCTAGCCTCCAACATTCCTCTTTTTTTCTTTAGTAGTTATATACATACTCAGTGTGTAAATAGCACATGCTGGTACCATCCTTACCCTCATCCCTGTCCTCCCCCCTCTAAAGGGACCCTCCTTGTTTGGGTTGCCAGTTATCCCCATGGGGACTGTGGGTGGTGCATTGTGGGGGTAGCTATCAGTTATGGGGAAGAGGCAGTATCTCTGTGCGCAATGTCCTGGTTTGTGGTTCTAAAACCTTTCTCCCCAGGGAATTCCTCTTTTAATCACCACAGACTAACCCAGCTGAATAGGCAGGTTTGAAGTCACAGGGACAAAAGCAGGGGTAGTACAAGTTTATTAGAAATGGGACTCTTGCCAGCCAGTCCCTTTCCATAGCCAGGTGACAGCACTAACCCGCACCTAGCCTAGAGCCTTTGGGAAGGAAGGTTAAAAACAAAATCTAGTCAGGGCTTTTTTCAAAGTCCCACTGAGGAATTGAGACTTAGTAATGCAAGCTGCACGGCAGGAGACGTCTAACCCCATTTTGTGACCAGGAAAGAGCCAGGTATGTGCGTCTGTGACTAGCACTAGCACTAGCACTAGGAGACTGAGGCCAGAGGATTCTGAGCTCCAAGCAGCCTGAGCCACTCATGGTGACCCTGTCTTTAAGGGAAAAATCAGGGAAAAAGAAAAACCATCATGACCAAAACTCTTAGCAAATAATGTAGAACAACCTCAAGTTTTAGATCATATTCTAAACCACTCTGACAACCACCTTGCAGTTCGGGGCACCCAGTCTATTGGAAGAAAAGCTCTCCAGCAGAACTCGGATGAGGTGCTTCTCATTGTCCTTCAAAGAAGTGGGCACTGACCCATCCAACATGGTTTCCACTGATTTGGAAAAGAAACCCTTGAGCACTTCATGGCTTTGCTGACAAAGATAAATAAACAAGAAAAATTTGTTGCTTAAAAGTAAAAATTAAATTACAAGCACCTATTCTAACATAATCAAGACGTTTCATAGACATAATCCTCTTCTGCTCTGTATGTTATTAAGGTACATGGAGATCATCTTAACAAGTTCATTTTAAAATTCTAACAGCTGGGTGTGGTGGCACATGTCTTAATCCCAGCACGTGGGAGGCCGAGGAGGTGGGTTGCTGTGAGTTCGAGGCCAGCCTGAGACTACATAGTGAATTTGAGGTCAGCCTGCACTACAGCAAGACCGTACCTCAAAAAATAAACAAACAAATTCAAATAAATTTCAGCTATTGTAGAGAAATAAGCCTTTTTTTTTTTTGGTTTTGCAAGGTAGGGTCTCACTCTGGTCCAGGCTGACCTGGAATTAACTATGTAGTCTCAGGGTGGCCTCGAACTCTCGGCGATCCTCCTACCTCTGCCTCCCAAGTGCTGGGATTAAAGGCGTGCACCACCATGCCCGGCAAGAAACCTTTTTAAGAGGAACTATCCTGCTGGACATGGCAGTGTACGCATATTATCTGAGCACTCTTGAGGTAAAGGTAGCCTGGGCTACATAGAATCCTGTCTCAAAAAAATAATAATAAACAAGCAAAAATGACTGCTAGTGGTAGAGCACTGGCCTACCATGCTTACAGCTGTAGATTCAATCCCCAGTATGACACAAAGAAAGAACATCTCACATTCAAAATTCAGTTTTATACGGGATATTACCATAATTACTGCTTTTCGTGTTTTAGAAAGCTTAACCAGCTCTTCGGTTCATATTTTGTTAGATTTCCCTTTCCAATTTCCCGTGCCCTCATTCCTAGCAGAAGTCACAGAAATACGATGAAAGATCATCACCAGGCTCAAGAGCAGCCTCTCAGCTTCTTCAGGCCAAGAGAAGTAACTTCAAAACTAATTTTGAAAGAGTTAAATGTTTGAAATTTATGAATTATTTATTAACTATTTTCACTATGCAAATAATTCTTAGAATTCATTAAAAAGAAAAAATTCAAATAGACAATGTTCTATTACAAGAAGAAAAAAGCTTAGTCAGGAAGCTAGCAAAAAAAATATACATCCACTATGTTGTAGCCTCCAGAAATCCAGAAGATGTTTAAACGGTACCACAGATCAAAATGATGAACAAGGCCATGTACCAGCCATCCTATCCCTCAACACCTCACCCCCTTCCACACACACTTGAGCTCTGACAAAAACAAAACGGTGCATACTTTTGACTCATAGGACTCCTCAGCAAGTTCAGCATGACCCTCCCTGATGAGAATGTCTCTGATGTTGACGGCGTCCTGGGAGCTGGAGTAGCGGTACACGTCCACATGCAAGACGCTGTGCACGACGGAGAAGACCTTCACCAGGAGAGCGCAGCCACTCACCAGAGAAGCGAACCGCCCACTGGCTCCACCACTCCAGTGCTCACCACACACAAGAGACTTGGCTGAGGGTTGCATTTTGCAAATCTTAAATTCCAAAGCCTATGGGACAGAAAAGTACAATGAAACAGTTTTATAAATGAACAAAACACTGATCCCAAATACCAAGTAAACATGGTCTTGTTCATGTATCTCATCAGTGCTCCCACAGAAACCCTCCTGAAAACCATGTGAGGCAGCGAGGATTTCCCAGCTAAAGAAAGATGACTTATCTTTTTATCCACAGCTTTCTCACTGAGGGAAAGGGCACATGTGGACGTGTCCAGACCCCTCCCCCCTCCAACAAGCTTTATCTGGGGGTCAATGTAACCAGAAATCTAAGGAACAGTATTACAAGGTAGCAAAGAATTTAAAAAATTTCTTTTGCTCAAAGTTTGAAACCCTCCATATATTTTAACTCACTTCAGAAAAAATAATGACAAGAATATCTATGGTAACTTATTTTTTAAGAGACCAAATTTGGCTAGTGTGACACAGTCCCTTCCCTGGTTACAAAGGACCATGCAACTTCTCTCCAGCTCCCTTTTGGTATCCTACATTCATGCCACAGAATCTTTTCTATCTTACCTGAAATGGAAGCTCAAGTAAGTGACAGGGAATCTCCATGAGAAGATCTAGATTTACATGAGATCTATTACCATAGTCTACAAAGAATACCTAGAAGATGATAAAGAAAGTAAGCACTCTGCTGACATACAGGGTCTCAAGGCCCACTCTCCTCAAGCAATGGCAATGCAGGGTCCTCTCAAACACTGTGCTCACACTGACCTAGGCTCAAACCCACATACTGACAAGGAAAACACTTTAAACTCCTATTCTAATGGTAATCGCTTCCTATTTCATTCCCACTTCTAACTGCAAAAGATTTTCTAGAAATCCTTATGCTCGATTACTTTCCCTCTCGGTGAATTGTATACATAAAAACATACCTCAGCAGAATTTCCAGAAACATAAAGAATTTGAGCTCTAAAGTAGCTTTCCCTATTATAATCAGCAAAAGGTGCCAGACAGACCAAGTCTGGGTGTGGGTGAATGGGCAGGGGTACCAGCTTCAGACTGTTGATCTCATCAGTAAGCTTCTTCAGAAGCTCTGCGTTCTTTTTGTCGATCCTGTACCCCCAGAAGTGCCCCACTTCCACCACCTGGAAGGGAGGAAGATGGGCAGAAATGAAGCCAATTCACATGCTTGTTCCTGTGTCTGTGTGTACTCCATAGCTTTTTAATGGACTCTTGGGAGGGAAAAAAACCACGAGGTTTGTCAACAACAGGAAGGAAGTGTGTCAAAGTCATCCTGCTCTCAGAGACACAGGATTCTATGTCCAAGTCCTGAAGGCTTTGAAAGGTCTCAGGTTTTAGCCCAGATAAGCCAGCTCCACAAGGCCTAGGTACCCTCCAAGTTAGTGAAAGCAGGTGCAGGGCAAATGTACAGCCCACAGATAAAGAACAGCATGTGAGGCTTGGCAGGGAAGAGTGAACATTCCATCAAAATGCCAACACTGAACAGTTTCTACCACTGCTGCATCAGGCCACCAGTGTTCCCATCTGTGTGAAACTCATATTTCTACATGAAGTTTCCCAATGAGATACAGTCATTTGTTTACTTGTTTACTTTTTGTAGTGCTGGGATTGATCTCAGGGCCTCATACATGCGAGGGAAGAGCTCTACCACTGAGCTTCACCCCCAGTCCACATACAAGTATTTTAACTAAGGTTTTATTTTAAACAAGTAAAAACCACACCCAAATAATAAGTGACAATGCTAGTTTTGTTGCTATAAACTGAATTATGCAGGCATATGTTATGCCATTTTTGATGTTGGTTGTTTCTTTTAAAGTGTGTGTGTGTGTGTGTGTGTGTGTGTGTGTGTATGTAGTAGAGAGAGAGAGAAAGACAAAGAGGTAGCTAGAAAGAGAATGGGTGTGCCAAGGCCTCCAGCCACTGCAAATTAACTCCAGACACATGCATCACCTTGTGCATCTGGCTTATGTGGGTCCTGGGGAATCCAACCTGGGTCCTTTGACTTTGCAGGCAAGTGCCTTAACTGCTATACCATCTCTCCAGCCCTTATGCCATTTTTGAAGCAGGGTCTCACTCTAGTCCAAACTGACCTAGAACTCACTTTGTACCCCAGGCTGGCCTCAAACTCACAAGCATCCTACCTCAGCCCCTAAAGTACTGGGATTAAAGGCATGTAGCACCACAACCAGCTATTTTAGCAATTTAAACACGCTTGACATTTTAAGAAACTAACTTTGATTAGAAAACTAATTGTTTCCCTTTCCATCTTAGCCACATTCTAGTATACCAAATAGAGTGATTCACGCATGCTCACATTCACCAGATGTCTAAGGGGCACAGGTATATGTGTGTGACCCTGTTTCATGCACACATTGTATCTTTGGTATGGAAGAAGGAAAGGCTCTATGACAAGCTGGCGCTCTCTCACCTCAGTGACATCAATAGTTAGGAGGAGATCTGCAAATGTCCGAGGCCTGCCCAATGTGTTGAATGAGACTTGCAAAGGATCTACCGTCTGCTTCTGGAAGTCCACATTCACTCTATATATCATGAAGACAATAAAAATCAAGTGGCACAAAGTATGTTAACATATGTGAAGTTATCACTTGACTTAGTCTAGTATTTCTAAAAAAAGGGGGGCATCTTAATAAAATACCTAAGCCGAAGTTATGAAGTATAGATCTTAATCATCCCCCAAAGGCTCTGTGATGAAGATACCCAACCTCTGGGGCTTACTGAAAGGTGGTGGAACCTTTAGGAAATGGGCCCAGAAGGAGGAAGTTAGGTCAGTGGGGGAAATGTCTTAAGGAGGTAACTGGGACCCAGCCTGCTGTTTTTCTCTGCAGTTCCTGGTAAGTGGTATTTTCCATTATCTGCTCCCACCATGATGTGCTACCTTACCACAGTCCCCAATCAACAGGACGTACCAACCATGGACTAAAAACCTCGGATTTGCTGGGTGTGGTGGCACACACCTTTAATCCCCAGAACTCGGGAGGCAGAGGTAGGAGGATTGCCGTGAGTTCGAGGCCACCCTGAGAATACAGAGTGAATTCCAGGTCATCTTGAGCTAGACAGACCCTACCTCGAAAAACAAAACAAAACAAACAAACAAAAAAACCTCAGAGTCCATGAACCAAAGTAAACGTTTCTTCTTGCAAGATGATTATCTCAGGTATTTGTCATAGATATGGAAAGCTACCTGATACAGGCAGTTATTAAGTCTGATCTCACCTTACATCAAATTTCTGTGGCTTCCTAAGCATCGCTGGGAGCAACACACAACCTAATCACTGTGCATCTCTAGGGTCCTTTCTAGAAGGCAGGACAGAGCTTCCATTTTAAGGGTTACTTTATCCTACAAAGCGATCTACCCAAACTGATGAAGAAATAAGGACATTCCAAAGAAAAACAGGCTAAAGAAATAAATGACCACTAAACCAGCTCTGCAGAAAATACATGAAGGTATCCTTCATGCTGAAGAGAAAGAAAAGCACACACGTAAGGAAACAGAAAAAAACAATGCTCAAATAATAGTTAATACAAGAGAGTAAAGGAAAAACAGGAAGAACTACAAAACAAGAAGAATAGCAGGAATAAATGCACACCTTTCAATATTAAAGCTTAATATAAATGGCCTCAATGTTCTAACCAAATGACCCAGGCCTGCAGACTGGATTAAAAATTAAGATCCTAGGCTGGAGAGATGGCTTAGTGGTTAACGCACCTGGTATAACCATATCTGATTTTAAGCTATATTGTGGAGCCCTAGTAACAAAAATAGCAGGGTACTGGCACAAAAACAGACACATAGATCAATGGAACAGAATAGAGGATCCAGATGTAAGTTCAGGAAGTACAGCCATTTGATTTTTGACAAAAATGCAAAAATATTCGTTGGAAAAAAGATGCCCTCAAGTTGGAGAGATGGCTTAGCGGTTAAAGCGTTTGCCTATGAAGCCAAAGGACCCAGGTTCAATTCCCCAGGACCCACGTAAGTCAGATGCACAAGGGGCACACGTATCTGGAGTTTATTTGCAGTGGCTAGAGGCCCTGGTATGCCCATTCTCTCTCTCTCTCTCTTCTCTCTCTCTCTCTCTTTGTTTTCAAATAAATAAATAAGTAATTTTTTTAAAAAGACACCCTCATTAACAAATGGTGCTGGGAAACTGCATAGCTATATGTAGAAGGATAAAAATAGATCCTTATCTCTCTACATGCACAAGAATCAAGTCCATATGGATCAAAGTCCTTAATATCAAACTTGAAACTCTGAACTGCTAGAGGGAAAATAGGGGAAACCCTTCAACATATTGGCATAGGCAATGACTTTCTGAATATAACCCCAGTTGCTCAGGAAATAAAACCACTAATCAATCACTAAGGCCTCATGAAATCAAAAAAGCTTTTATATAGCAAATGACACTATAAATAGAGCACAGAGGAAACCTACAAAATGGTAGAAAATCTTTGTCAACTATACATCTGACAGAGGATTAATATCCAGGACATACAAAGAAACTCAAAAAATGGAATAATAATAAATCAAACCACCCAATTTAAAAATGGGCTATGGAACTAAATAGAGAGTTCTGAAAGGAAGAAATACAGATGGCATATAAACATCTCAAAAATGTTCTAGGGGGCTGGAGGGATGGCTTAGGAGTTAAGGCATTTGCCTGCAAAGCCAAAGGACCCCAGTTTGATTCCCCAGGACCCACATTAGCCAGATGCACAAAGTGGCACATGAGTCTGGAGTTTGTTTGAAGTGGCTGGAGGCCATGCCATGCCCATTCTCTCTCTTTCTCTCTGTCAAATAAATAAATAAAAATAAAATATTTTTTTAAATGTTCTACATCCTTAGCCATCAGGGAAATGCAAATTACAACTGCTTTGAGATTCTATCTCATTCCTGTCAGAATGGCTCTCATCAGAAAACAAATGACAATAAATGCTGGTGAGGATGCAGAAAAAGAACCCTTCTACACTGTTGGTGGAAATGTAAACTGGTACAGCCATTGTGGAAATCAACGTGGGAGGTTCCTGAGACAGCTAAAGATAGATTTACCATATGACCCAGCTATAGGACTCCTACATATATATCCTAAGGACTCATCTCACTACCTTAAAGATACTTGTACATGCCACACTATTCACAATAACTAGGAAATGGAACCAGCCTAGATATCCCTCAACTGATGAATAGATAATGAAGATGTGGTACATTTATACAATGGAGTTTTATTCAGTGGTAAAGAAAAATGAAATGAAAATTTCAGGGAAATGGATAGTTCTGAAAAGGATTGTACTAAGTGAGGTAACTCAGGCCCAGAAAGCCAAGCACCACATGTTCTTTCCCATATGTGGGTCCTAGCTACAAAGTTTTAGACTTCTATGTGAGTTGGGGTAAAAATTGGTAGCAGAAGCCAGTAAGCTATAAAGGGGCTGGCTATAAGGGAGGGAGGAGAGGACTTAAGGGGATGGTATTGTACATATGTAAATAAATGAAATTACTGGGGGTGGAATGCTTTAAATGAGGTCAGGGGTAAAGAATGAGTAAAGGAAGGGAGAAGGAAGGTTAATCAAAATTTAAAAGGATATTAATAAGCCATATGGAAATATACTTTTTTGGTCAATAGCATACCCAGAAGCCATAGATTGTTATTAGAAAAATTTCAACTAGCTGGGTGTGTGTGGCACACACCTTTAATCCCAGCACTTGGGAGGCAGAGATAGGAGGATCACCATGAGTTTGAGGCCACCCTGAGACTACATAGTTAATTCCAGGTCAGCCTGGACCAGAGTGAAACCCTACCTTGAAAAACCAAAAAAAAAAAAAAAAAAAAAAAGAAAGAAAAATTTCAGTGCCAGAGATGGGATACTTTCCAGTAAGATATTGTTCAGGGAGGTCCCTGAGCCCCCCAAAACATTATAGGCCATTGCCAAGGCTCTTGGTTTCCCACCAGAAATATATGATAAGACCCTATTGTTGAAGACTCCATATGCTTTGGCTGCAAAATCACTAAGAAATGAAGCTGGAGCTGAGCTGAAAACCTCCTCCCTGTAGACCAGCTGGCAGAAAGTTGGAAAAAGTTACACTGCATGCAACTCCATGGGAGACAGAGAAGTCATCAGAGGAGATAAACAACAGTGGACACTGCAAGCCTTAAGTTTGACCAGCCAGGCCAAATGAGCCAATGGGTGCAATAGTGGCATGTCTGTTATAGGGGAAACCAACTGCTCACTAATTGGACTGGAGGCCTGCTCCACAGGAAGGAATACATGCCTGGTACTAATAATATATTACAAGGGAAGTCATGAGCCCTAGGGGTGTAATGCCTGCTGGTGTCTGCCTAAATGTATATATATATGCTCACCAAACTGCCCAGTAAGCACTTCTCTTAATGTCCATACCCGTGTATTAATGTTACTCTCACTTTTGGTTAGAGAAGCTTCTCTTTTCTTATGGCAGTGTCCTTGAGATGACTCAGAAGACAACATAGTGCTCAGAATATGTGACAGAGGAATGCTCAGCACTGAAACATCTCTATTACACCTTCTAAGGCTCTGTCTGGGTCAAGTGCATAAGAGGTGGTGGGAAGAATGTGAGAGTAAAGGAAGGATAGGACTGCTTACAATGCATTCTGCCAGACACAAAATAGCCTGGATATCCATGACCTTGCAATGCCTGGTACTACCTTTATAGGACCTTCACAATAGTGGGAAAAGATGATGACATCAAAGTAAAAGACAGACTAAGAGGGGAGGGGATATGATGGAGAATGGATCTGTGAAGTGGAAAGTTGAGGAGGGGAGGGAATTATCATAGTTTACTGTCTATAATTATTGAAGTAGCCAATAAAGAAAGTTTTAAAAAAAGAGAGAGAGAAAGAGAGAAAAAAGAGAGAGACAAAAAAATGATTCTACACTTGGCTCAATGTGAGTTAGAACACAAGACTAGCTAAACAAGGCCAAGAAATAGCATTCATCCCTTAGAGCTATAAGTCAGTAACTGCTAAAATTCTGGGATATGAAAGATAAATTCAATAAGCATAAAATGTTCCTTTAACATTGTTATTCTATTTTTTGTAGTATTTTTATGAGGGGGGGGTTGAAAGACAGGGCCTTCAGCCACTGCAATCAAACTCCAGATGTGTGTGCCACTTTATGTGCATGTTTGACCTTGTGCACTTGCATTACCATGTGCAGCTTAGGTGGGACCTGGAGAGTTGGACAAAGGTCTTCAGTCTCTGTAGGCAAGTGCTTTAACCACTAAGCCATCTCTCCAGCCTTGATACTTTTATTCTGAAATAAAGGGAAAGAACTATAGGAGATCTGAACCTACTCTTCCCATTTTTTAATTTAATTTTTGAATTTTTATTTATTTACTTACAAGCAGAGAGAGCTAGAAGAGAGACAGATTGACAGAATGGGCATGCCAGGGTCTCTAGCCACTGCAAACAGACTCCTGATGCATGCACCACTTTGTGCATCTGGCTCTATGTAGGTGCTTGGAAATCGAACTTGGATAGCTGAGCCATCTCTCCAGCCCCATCTTCCCATTTTGGGTAAGTTGCACAATTTTCAACCAACACCAGGCACAAATGTCAGCAGAGTCTGACTTTGACCAAGCAGAACAGTTTCTTTGAGGGATGACCCCACCCCTCTTCCAAATGCTGAGAAACCAGAATGCCACACACCAGATGCACCTAGATGAACACGTTTTCCTTCCTTCATCCTTCCATTACATTCCTGCCCAGTTCAGTTCCTCCCAGAATCACAAAGTCTACAAATAAAAATATTAGACTTCTACCCCCATGGTGGTAAGGATATGGCCCAAGAGGCAAGGAACTTACAAAGACCCAAGAGTATTTAAACTGTCCAAGAGAAGATCCACAAGATGATGGCCATTGTTGAGTGGCAAATGCCCTGCTCTGATCCGACTAAGTTGATCAGGCCATTCCTGTCCCCACATCACTGATGCCAAGGGAAATGACACACTGAGCAGATGGTACTTGCAGGAACCAGGGCCCCAAATGCACCTCCATTATACTGACCCTCCACTCTGCAAAAAACAAAGAGAACTCCAATTTGTTTAACAAGAGAATTCTCAGAAGGAAATTCAGAAGCCCAAAGAGGAAGACCAGAAATTATTAATCTTCTTTTTATGGTTTTTCGAGGTAGGGTTTCACTCTGGTCCAGGCTGACCTGGAATTAACTATGTAGTCTCAGGGTGGCCTTGAACTCACGGCAATCCTCCTACTTCTGCCTCCGAAGTGCTGGGATTAAAGGTGTGCACCACCACTCCTGGCAATTATTAATCTTCTTGCAGCAGTCTGTATACCAGACATTATATGTACTAAAGAGGAAGATGGAAAATTATTAATCTTCTGTCAGCAGTCTGTATACCAGACATTGTATGTACTAAAGAGGAAGACAGGAAATTATTAATCTTCTGTCAGCAGTGTGTATACCAGACACTGTATGTAGTAAGCAGATGAAGAATCCTGGGGCTCAGGAAGGTATGTAACATGCTCAAGCACACCCAAGGAGGTGCTAAAAACCAGGACTCAAAGCCAACGCCTCCAACCCTGTGCTATAGCAAGGTTGAATAGTCATGCTAGAACATTTGAAAATGTGAGTGTAGGTGGAACCTTCTGGAATTACCTTGTGTTTCTGAGCTTTGACACCGACCATCCTTGCACCTTCCCTTCAATCTCCTCTGCAGCATGAACACTGAGCTCCAGGGGCACTTTCAGCTGAGACATCTTAACTGCCAAGTTCACTGCAGGAAGTGTCTTAAATCTCTCTGTTGGATTCCGTGAAAACTCCACAAAGGCTCTGCTCAACAATTATGAACCAAAACATAAATTTACCAGGAATCTAACAAAAAAGAACTACATATTAATTTCTCTCTGAGGCTAGGTAGAAATTCTCACTGAAACCTCTCCTGAAAATGCTAGTAACTTTTCACTTTGTGCATCAGGCTTTCAGTCGTTACTGAGGAATCAAATCCAGGCCAGTAGGCTTTGCAAACGAGCACCTTTAACCCCTGAACCATCTCCCCAGCCCGCTAGTAACTCTTCATTCTAATTAATCAATACAAGTATTGATTAATTAAAGTATGATTATTCACTACGAGAAACAAGCATTGTGTATATGATCCCACATGTTCTCTATCAAGATGTCACACAGATATGCCAACAGACTTATGATCCCTTCCACCATTATAAAATCATGTTGGGACTAACGCTGCCATGGTAACCTACCATTTTGGGTGGCACAGAAGGAAGCCTAGGATTGAGAGTTCTTGAGTCAGAGCTCAACCTGTGGGAGCCTGTTGTTCAAGTGCCCCACCTGCCTGCAGCCTGACCAACTTCTGCTTCCTGAGCCCCCTCTCCTGCTCTCATACCTGTATGTCCTCCTCCCAGCCTCCTTCTCATCCCACCTTCCTTTCCCCCACGTATTTCCCTTCTAGTCACTGCCTAATTTAATCTCTTCTGTTTCTATCAGCTCTTTTGAGGACTCCTAAGTCTCTTCTTAGAAATAATTCCTTTTAATCTCTGTACAATATCTACATGTCACTAACTTTACATGATGAGTACTTTCATCCTGGCATTTCCATGATAAGGTTGTGAAAACTCTGCCCTTCCCCATTGCTAGCCCACTCACTTCCCCAAGCTCACCATTACGGCCTGTGCTTTTAACACCCACGTCCAAAGCTTGAGCCTCCTGGGCTCATCTCTCTCCTTTGTCCTCCACAAGCAATTCAAAAACAAACTCAAGAATTCTTTTTTAAATTTTTTTAAAAAAACTTTATATATTTTCAAGGAAAAAGAGAGAAATCACATTGACACTAGAAGTCTTCTTGCCACTGCAAATGAACTCCAGACACGTGTTACTTTGTGCATCTGGCTTTACATGGGTGCTGGGGAATTAAATTGGTCCATCAGGCTCTGCAAGCAAGCACCTTTAAACTCTCTAGCCCAAAGAACTCTTTCTCCATCTTTCCTCCTCACATCCCCATCTACTACTGCTCTGTGATGGCTAACGTGTGGCTGTCAGTTTGACAGGATTTAGACTACCCATGGAAACACATCTCTTGTCACGTGTATTGGGGATTTTTAGATTAGGTGGTAAGATCTAACTTAACTGAGGGTAATGCAATCCCATGAGCTGAGTTCCTGGGACAGTGTAAAAAGGAGCTGAGGGGCTGGAGAGATGGCTTAGTGGTTAAGGAGCCTGCCTGCTAAGCCTAAGAACCTGGTTCCAATCTCCAGGGGTTTAGAGATGATGCAAGCTTGCCACACTTGCCCACAAGGGGGTGCAAGGATTTCGTTCACAGCAGCTGAGACTGCTGGCAACCCATCTCTATCTGAACTCTGCCTGTCTCTGTCTGTGTCTCTCTCTCCAAAAAAAAAAAAAAAAAAAAAAAGGAGCTGAGCCGAGGCACAGATTCCCACGCCCTGCTTCCTCCCTGTCAATGTGAGATTGTGATGCCAGTGTGAGGACATGATGCCACCTGCTCTGCCCTGCCTCCTCCATGCCAGTGTGAGGACATGATGCCGGCTTCCTGCTGCCCTGCCTCCTCCATGCCAGTGTGAAGATGTGATGCAGCAGCTCTGCCCTGATGCCAGTGAGGACATGATGCCAGCTTCCTGCTCTGCCCTGCTTCCTCCATGCCAGTGTGAGGACATGATGCTGTTCTGTTCCCTCTCCATGCCAGTGTGAGGACATGATGCTGCCTGCCCTCTTCCTCCATGCCAGTGTGAGGACTGCTCCCTGCCTCCTCCAAAAAAAGTGTGAGGACATGAAAGAAAAAATGCCAGTGTGAGGACATGATGCCGGCTTCCTGCTCTGCCCTGCCTCCTCCATGCCAGTGTGAGGACATGATGCTGAGCCGTGTGAAGATGTGATGCCAGCACCTGCAGCATCCTCCATGCCAGTGTGAGGACATGATGCCAGCTTCCTGCTCTGCCCTGCTTCCATGCCAGTGTGAGGACATGATGCCCGGCTGCCCTGCCTCCTCCATGAGTGTGTGATGCCAGCTTCCTGCTCTGCCCTGCCTCCTCCATGCCAGTGTGAGGACATGATGCCGGCTTCCTGCTCTGCCCTGCCTCCTCCATGCCAGTGTGAGGACATGATGCCGGCTTCCTGCTCTGCCCTGCTTCCTCCATGCCAGTGTGAGGACATGATGCCGGCTTCCTGCTCTGCCCTGCTTCCTCCATGCCAGTGTGAGGACATGATGCGGCTTCTGCTCTGCCAGTGTGAGGACATGATGCCTGCCCTGCCTCCATGCCAGTGTGAGGACATGATGCCGGCTTCCTGTTCTGCCCTGCCTCCTCCATGCCAGTGTGAAGATGTGATGCCGGCTTCCTGCTCTGCCCTGCTTCCTCCATGCCAGTGTGAGGACATGATGCCGGCTTCCTGTTCTGCCCTCCTCCTCCATGCCAGTGTGAGGACATGATGCCGGCTTCCTGTTCTGCCCTGCCTCCTCCATGCCAGTGTGAAGATGTGATGCCGGCTTCCTGCTCTGCCCTGCTTTCTCCATGCCAGTGTGAGGACATGATGCCGGCTTCCTGCTCTGCCCTGCTTCCTCCATGCCAGTGTGAGGACATGATGCTGGCTTCCTGCTCCTGCCTGCTTTCCCTGCCATGATGGACTTTCTCTTGAAACTGTAGCTGAACACAAGCCCTTTCCTTCCCTCAGCTGCTTCTAGTCAGGTATTTTGATCTAGCAATGAGGAAGTGGTTGTAACACTCTTCACAAAATAAAAAACAAAAGTGGTGCTGGGGAGATGGCATAGTAGATTAAAGCAGGAGTTTGGATTCCCAGAACCCACAAAAAGCCAGACACAATATCTGGTGCCTATAATCCCAGTGTTCCTATGGGAGATGAAAGACAGACAGGAGAATCCACAGAAGCTTGCAGGTCAGTTAGCCTACTGCATGCAGCAGTGAACAATGGGAGATCCTGTCTCAAACAAGATGGAAGGCGAGGATCAACATAGGAAGTTGTTCTCAGACCTCCACACATATACACCCATGCTTATATACATGAATACACACACAAGATCAAAAAAGAATTAAAAAATTTAAAACTATAAATAATAAAACTCCCAATGACACTCCAACAGACCATTTGTTCCTGGCCTGCAAATAAAATTAGGGCTAAATTAACTCAACTTTTACAGTGTCTATCTTCCAAAATATGTAGAATATTTATTAAGAAAATAAACAGATAAACTCTACTAGGGGGCCTCTTCATGGATACAGAGAACTGCAATAGTGTGAGTCACAGTGAAAATCTAGGGACAGAGCACAATGGTGAGGCAAGCGCAGAGGAGCGGGAAACAGGCGTAGCCCTGAAGTCCTGTGGAAGCCTCTCTGCATTATAGCGCAGGCCACCTGCACAGTTCCTCCTGATCATGCACTTGAAGAGGATGATAAACCCTGCTGAAAATATGATAAACTTCATTTCAAGAGTTAACCCAGTAGCCTCCAGGAAGACCCATTCCCATGTGTATCTGGCTCTAAAAAAGCAAAGTCTAAGCTGGGCGTGGTGGTACATGCCTTTAATCCCAGCACTTAGGAGGCAGAGGTAGGAGCATTGCTGAGAGTTTGAGGCCACCCTGAGACTACATGGTGAATTCAAGGTCAGCCTGAGCCACAGTGAGACCCTGCCTCGGAAAACCAAAAAAAAAAAAAAAAAAAAAAAAAAAAAAAAAAATCAAAATCTGTGACGATTTGAAATGGTGTGCTGCCTTCACAATTGTAGCTGATTACAAAACAGGACTACTTACTTTGCACCATCAAACACAATGGATTTGACTTGACCACATTGTCTAAAGAGAGACTGCAATTGTTTGTAGTAAAGAAATCCGTAGTGGGGAATATGCTTCAGCTGTAAGACATAATGCAATGCTGGTCAGAGCTATCAGCAAGAGCTACTGAACAGTCACAATGCCCATGAGCAAGAATCAGCTGCTCATTATCCTCATTTGCAAGCACAGCCTTTAGCCTTTACAGGCAGACTCAACCTATCAGTGTATCTAATGACTGAAAGACTAATTCCATCTAACTCCATCTTTCTAAAACATACACTTCTGTGTAAGGAGCAAGGGGAATCTAAGCAAAGGAGGACAGATGGCTCATCATCAGAGCCTTTTTCCTCCTTGTGGGAGCCAGAGGCAGGTTCTTAGCCAGTGCTTCAAACCAGAGCTGCTACAATGCTTTCATGGCACTTTCTGCCCTCTGTGCTCATTGGGCTCCTCATGTTCCAAGCTCTGGCTCCACTGGAGACTCTGTAGACTGCCAGATCCTGCTGAGCTAGAGTCCTACACTAGCTGCAGAAGGCAGCAGGTGAGTAAGGGCACAGCTTAAACATGGGCCCAAGTTCAAGTCCCATTTCACTGTTCCCAGAAGCTAAGGGTCTCCTTAGTCAAATTATGAAATTCACACATCATGAAGTTAAGATGATGGTAAATCCTCATTCAAAGGGTATGACGCTTAGAGAAGGATGAATTTAAGACCCATACTCACAGGTTCTCATAGAAATGCTAGGCACAGCTAGCTAGCTATGATTTAGCTACTTGGATGCACAGTTGGTCACCTACAAGTGACCAGGCTGCCCAGGTCTGAGGCAGGGTCCTGTAAGAACTTTCCCTGTGCACAGCTGAAGGAAAGACACCCAGAGGGAGAAATAGAGAGAAAGGAAGTCAACCGCAGAGCCTCCTCAGCAATGAGAAGCACAGAAGGCAGGCCTGGGCAAACAGTCCTCAGAACTACAGAAGAGTTAGCAGCCACCTTTTAAGTTATTTATTTAAGTAATTACTTATTTGTGTGTGTAAATATGGGCATGTGCATGTCATGGCATGTATGTGGAGGATGGAGAACAACTTTCTGGTTGTCCTTGCCTTCTGCCTCATTTGAGGCAGGATCTCTCATTCACTGCTCCTTTTGCAAGCTTCCAGGAAATTCTCCTGCTCCTGCCTCCCTTCTCACAATAGGAAGACTGGGATTACAGAAGCCTGCCGCAGCTTTTGAATTTTACATGGGGTCTGGAGATCCAAACTCAGGAACTCAATTGTGCAGCAAGCATTAATGGATAACACTAAGCCATTTCCCCAGTCCTGCAGCTTGCCTTTTAAGTTGACTGCAACTCTGCACTCCCTTACCTTTAGGGTTCTTCAAAGACCTCAGCTTGTAATTCTCTGAGAATCTAAGCTCTGCTCTTGTGACTCTCCATTTCATCAGCAGTAGAAAAGGTGGTATAATAATACTCAGGACAAAAGCAAGCAATGACTGAGCACTCACTACATGACAGGAACTAACTTTACCAAGTGTGTTCATTCCTGAATCAGGCCTTGGGCTTATATCAGCCAAGGAGCCCAATAAAAGCCCAGTTCTCAAAGGCTTGATTCCAGCTATGAAACATGATGGAAACAAATGACTCAGTGTATATTCGATGGTCAGTGCCTATGGCTGATCATCAGAGTCCCTCAAAGCTCACGTTACTTATATGATGATTTCTAGGTCATATCCTCTAGTCCAGACTTTGAGGGGCCTCAAATCTGAACTTAAACATTCTCTAAGGAGTTCTGTTGAGCATTTAAGCTGCCAACCAATAACATTTTGCTTTGTGTAAACTAAGCTGTTAACTTTTATTTTTTTAATTATTTATTTATTTGAAAGAGCAAGAGAAAGCCAGGGGTAGGGGGACAGAATGGGCACCAGGGCATCCAGCCACTGCAAATGAACTCCAGACGCATGTGCAACCTTGTGCATCTGGCTCACATGGGTACTAGGGAATCAAACCTGGGTCCTTTGGCTTTGCAGGTAAGTGCCTTAACCACCAAACCATTTCTACAGCCCTAAGCTGTTAATTTAACAAAAAGCTCTTGAATATATAGCAAAGTTCCTTAAATCCTTCCCAGAAGCACATGATCAAATCAGCACTTGCCATGAATGCAAAACAATCATCCAGGCCTTCCAGTAAGATGAGGTCTATAAAAAGGAAGAGACTGAGGGGCAAGTAGAAATGCCTGAAGGCTAAACAGGCCCAGATTCACTTTAGGGAGACATCTACATAGCACTTACAAGAATAGAAACAACTAAGAAACAAACTCTCTGTACTGGCCACATAAAGGCAGCTCCACCTGTGTGGCAGTTTGAATGGATGTCCTCCAATAGATTCAGGAGTTTATTAAAGCATTACACGTCCAGCCGCCTGGCTGGAGGAGGTGTCACTGTGGGCAGATCCTAAGGTCCAGCCCTAAGGTGTGTTTGGGGGTGGATCTGGAATTCCAGCCTAAAGATATGCAGTGTCTGAGTTCTGGAGTGTGCTTGCTTATGGTGCTGGTGGTGGTATTTCTCTCTGAGTGGATCTTTGAAAGAGGGCCAGCTTCTTCCGCCATTATAGAACTTCCCCTGGATCTGTAAGTTTCAATAAATCCCTTCCTCCCATAACTTCTGCCTGGTTTGAAAGTTTATCCCAGCAACATGTAGCTGACTACAACCTGAAAACCAGCATTCAGCCTACTCTGGCTGTCACCTACCACAACTGTTGTCTTTGGGTCTTTGCCAGCCAGTTCCCTCACTGCCATCTCTTCATCCGGTTGTCCAAAAGTAAAGTAATTTGGATAAAAAGCACCAGCCAATATGACCTGGAAGAAAAGCATGCGTTCAGTTCTTCTCCCCAGCACTCACCTCATTTCAGCATACTGGCATAGCTTGTGACACGCAATGTATAAAAGATTGACCTGGGCTGGAGATGGCTTAGCAGTTAAGGTGCATGCCTGTGAAGCCTAAGGACTCCAGTTCGATTCTCCAGGTCCCACGTAAGCCAGATGCACTTGGTGGTGCATGCGCCTGGAGTTCGTCTGCAGTGGCTACAAGCCCTGGCGCGCCCATTCTCACTCTCTCTCCCCCCCTCTCTCTGTCTCTAATAAATAAATAAGTAAAAACAAAATCTTTAAAAAGATTGACCTCTCTCACCATCGAGTGCAAGTTGCCCTTCTGGTTTCTTCAGAACAGCTGATGTGCTTCTGAGAATGAGCTGAGCAAGGGAACTATCGCACACAGAGCTCTGGGGCCTCAGCTGGATTTCTCTACCCTCACCCCAACATTTGCTCTGATGGGTCAGGCATTCTTTCAGGTAGACAGATACAACTCCAACTGGGACACCCAACTAACCTGGGCAGCATGCTGGCCTCAGTGTACACTTCTGAAAGGCACCCTGAGAAGCCAGGTGTGGTGGTACATGCCTTTCATCCCAGGACTTGGGAGGTTGAGGTAAGAGGATTGCCATGACTTTGAGGCCAACACAGGCTACAACTGAGTTCCAGGTCAAACTAGACCAGAGTAAGACCCTGCAATACTACTACTACTACTAAAAATAATAATAATTAATAATAATGGCACTCTGGGCTGGAGAGATGGCTTAGCAGTTAAGGCACTTGCCTGAGAGGCCTAAGGACCTATGTTTGACTCTCCAGGTCCCATGTAAGCCAGATGCACAAGGTGATGCAAGCGTGCAAGGTTGCACATGTGCACAAGGTGGTGCATGCATCTGGAGTTCAATGATAGTGGCTGGAGGCCCTGCCGAACCAAATCTCTCATTAAAAAAAAAAAAAGCCGGGCGTGGTCGCGCATGCCTTTAATCCCAGCACTCGGGGGGCAGAGGTAGGAGGATTGCCATGAGTTTGAGGCCACCCTGAGACTACATTGCTATTTCCAGGTCAGCCTGGACCAGAGTGAGACCCTACCTCAAAAAACCAAAACACAAACAAACAAACAAACAAACAAACAGCCAGGTGTGGTGGCACACACCTTTAATCCCAGCACTCAGGAGGCAAAGGTAGGAGGATTGTCATGAGTTCAAGGCCACCCACCCTGAGACTGCATAGTGAATTCCAGGTCAGCCTGGGCTAGAGCAAGACTCTACCTTGAAAAACAAAAAAATGTGGGGGGCAGTCTCTTGGGGTTGCCTCAAGAAAAAGGGCGTTCTGAGGCCAAGCATGGTGGTACATGCCTTTAATCCTAACACTCAGGAGGCAGAGGTAGGATTGTTGTGAATCCAGGACCACCCTGAGACTACAATAGTGAATTCTAGGTCAGCCTGAGCTAGAGCAAGGCCCTACCTTAAAAAACAAAAAACAAACAAAAAAAAGGCACTCTGAAGTCCTTTCTTCAAGGAAAAATATGCCCTGGTAAAACACAGCCACAGAAGACTCTCCCCTGGCCGTAGAGCAACTTCACATCCAGAAAAGCACTTAAAATCCCAGCCACCCCATTTACACCTGCCCACCTCATGCTGCCCCAGTTCTGTGGGCATCAGCCAACCCTGTTCTGTAGGATGACCGCAAAAGCTTGCTCTATCTGTCTAGACATACATCTCTACAAAATTCCTGGGAGGTCCCATCCCACAGCTAGTCATCGGCCCACACTCCAGAGTTAAAGTGTTCCATAAAAGAGAACAGTTACATATACTGAGCAGCTGGAAGGGCAGTAGTGACATTGGAAGTTCACTGGAAAAGAGAAAAGGGTCTGGAGCATAACTCAACACTAGGAAGGACATAATCAATAAAGGGTGAAAATGGCTCCTGGTTCCCAAACACACAACATAGGACCACTTTAGAGCTAAAATCATCGGCAACAGGAGAGAACACATTCTTAGCCAAGGCATGAATGGGAAGAATCAGGAAAGGTACCCCAGGACATCACACCTGCAGGATGAAGCGCTGCTTGTATGGATACTCTTGGTCCAGAACAGGACGCTGAGGATCCATATACATGTTGAACTGTGAGATTCTAGTCTTCAATTCTTCATATAATTCAGCCACCTAAAGAAAGCACATTGAATTCTGACATCTCAAAGCACAGATGCTATGCAGAGTACTGAAAACAGGGGCACAATAGGGAAAGCAAATTAGCACACCTATGAGGTGAAACAACACCGATATTAACAGATATCTCACCAAAGACTAATAAGGCAAGAAAAGAGGCTTAGTACAAATGACGGCAACAGAGCACCCAGGAAAAATAACTGTACTTTACAACCTCAGCTTATGGACAGACCACTGACTAAACCAGCATGATTCATAGTAACAATCACCCGGGAGTGAGGCATGCAGGCAGCCATGACCACATTTATAAGCCCTTTAGACCCTTCCCCAACCTCCACCATGAACATGTTCTGCTTTTGTGGTTAGAAACAAGGTCTGTGCTGGGCATGGTACTACACACCTGTAATCCCAGCACTCAGGAGGATGTCATAAGAGGATCTCAAGTTAGAGGCCAGCCTCCAAACCAACCAACACATAAGGCATGTGACACAAGTCCTCCACAGGAAAAATCAAGATTGAGTTATAATAAAATTTTTAAGCCAGGCATGGTGGTGTACACCTGAAATCAACACTAGGGAGGCAGAGGCAGGTGAATTAGGCATTCAGGATTAGCCTGAGTTGCATAATGATTTAAGGCAGACGAGATTCTCTCCCTCAAACATGAACAAGTCAAAGAAAAGGAAAAGAAACATTTCATATAAAATGTCTAATATTAAATGCCTATGAACTAACCACTAATTAAGTCATCACAAAATTATCTCAATAAATTAGAAAAATTAAAAAAGATATACAATAAATCCCTGTAACAAATTGAAACGGGCTAGAGAGGTACTAACTCATGGGAAAGTGTGTGCTCAGAATGCTCAAAGCCCAGGTTCAGTTTCTAACCTGTGTGCATACATGCACAACACAAGAAATGAATGAACAGGAAAAACTTCCCAATCACTGTCTCTAAGTAGGGGAAAGAGGCCAGGCCATGTGCAAGAGGAGAGCAAATTCCAATGCCAGCCTCCATGCTTCTAGCATGAAATCTCGTACAAGGCTCTAATCACTTAGGATGTATCTAATTTCATTTAGAATTATGTCAGTCACTTTCACAAAATCAGAAATTAACAATGAAGAGCTGAGAAGACGGCTTAGGGGATATAAAGTACTTGCTGTACAAGCATGATTGCTGGAGTCCAGATCCCAGACCTAGTTAAAGCCAGAAGCACACCCATGGCAAGAGTAGAGACAGAGAGAGTTTCCTGGAAGCCACAAGACCAGCGAGCCTGGTGAAAAGAGGCATGAACAAGGGATTCTGCCTCAAAATGAGGTGGAAGGTGAGCACCATCACTTGAAAAGTTTGTCTCCTAATCACCACACATGTGATGTGACATATATGAACCCTCATGCACATGTACACACACACTAAAATAGGAAATACAGGCTGAAGAGATTGCTTAGTGGTTAAGGCACCTGCTTTCAAAGCCTAGTGACCCAAGCTCAATTCCCCAGTACCCACATAAAGCCAGGTGCACAAAGTGGCACATACACCTGGATTTCGTCTGCAGCAGCTGGAGGCCCTGGTGTGCCCATTGTTTCTGTCTGTCTATCTCTCTCTGCTTGCAAATAAACAAATAAAAGTATTTTTAATTTATTTTATTTTATTTATTTCACAGAGAGACAGAAAGAGGCAGATGAAAAGAATAGGCACACCAGGGCCTTCAGCAACTACAAACAAACTCCAGACGCATGTGCCACTTTGTGCATCTGGCTTACATGGGTCCTGGGGAACAGAACCAGGGTCCTTTGACTTCATAGGCAAACACCTTAACCACTAAGCCATCTCTCCAGCCCAAATTAAAAAAAAATGTTTTTGATTTTGGTTTTTCGAGGTAGGGTCTCTCTCTAGCCCAGGCTGGCCTGGAATTCACTATGTAGTCTCAGGTTGGCCTTGAACTCATGGTGATTCTCCTAACTCTGCCTCCCAAGTGCTGGGATTAAAGGCATGAGCCACCATGCCCGGCAAAAAAGAAAATTTTTTAAAGAAATCCAGGGCTGGAGAGATGGCTTAGTGGTTAAAGTTCTTGCCTGTGAAGCCTAAGAACTCATGTACGAATCTCCAGGTCTCACACAAGCCAGATACACAATGATGAAAGCGCACAATGTCACACACATGCACAAGAGGATGCATGCATCTGGAGTTTGTTTGCAGTGGCTGAAGGCCCTGGCACAACCATTCTCTCACTCTTTCTCTGCCCTCTCTCTCAAATAAATAATTATAAAAGAAATCTAAAAACTTTTTTTTTTTTTTGGTTTTCCGAGGTAGGGTTTCACTCTAGCTCAGGCTGACCTGGAATTCAGTATGCAGTCTCAGGGTAGCCTTGAACTCACAGCAATCCTCCTGCCTCTGCCTCCCAAATGCTAGGATTAAAGGCGTGTGCCATGACACCTGGCTAAAAACATTTCTTTCTACCTAGAAATGATCAAAAACTTCATGCTGTACCAACAGTTTAGATAGAAGGTACACATGGAGGCCCAGGACTAGGAAGTACAGATGCTAAAAACTGATCTTAGAACCACAATCAGCCTGTGGGTACAGCAGGCCTAATACCTATTGTGTAGTAAGAACCCTGGGAACCAAAGCATAGGTGAGTACCCCTGGCTGGAAATGCTTCATACCTGTTGCCACACCCAGAAGCCTGCCTCACAGTGCTCTTGGGCTCCTCCCTATGTGTCTTTCCCTCTGTAGACTTACACCTGCTCCTTTGTCTAAGAGCATGATAACATTCTGAGTCTTCTGACTCCTTGAGCCAATCCCCAGTGCTACAGGTGGGTTTGGGGACCCTTGAACACACAAGCATAGGCAGCACAGGATAAGAGTGTACACACATGCTTTCCAGAAGGCAAGAGATACTACTGCTACAAACAAACATGAATGAAGTAGAAAATTAAGCACATCCAATATATGACTAAACATGTAAGTCATCAAGACTTAGAAAGCAGAAAGAACCAGCAACTATAAGGAACATTGAAAAAAAAATTAGTATGTCACTTTACTGGTCACAGTGGCACACTTCTGTAATCCCAGCAATAAGGATTACGAGTTCTACGCCAGCCTGGGCTACATAAAGAGACCCTGTTTCAAAAAAAAAGAAAGAATTCCCACCAAGCTGCCCTGAAAGCATTACACTTAATGTTCATATTCACATATTAATGCTACTCTCACTTCTGGTTAGAGAAGCTTCTCTCTCTCTCTTTTTTTTTTTTTTTGGTTTTTCGAGGTAGGGTCTCACTCTGGTCCAGGCTGACCTGGAATTAACTATGTAGTCTCAGGGTGGCCTTGAACTCACGGTGATTCTCCTACCTCTGCCTCCCGAGTGCTGGGATTAAAGGCGCACGCCACCACGCCTGGCCACAATGATTTTATACATTAGTCCTATCAACTTAAAAGAAACATACTGCCAAAGGTGCTTCAGGGCACGGAAAGATACTCATCCTACGATGGTAACCTAACCCTAATGCCAAAACAGAGCACTGTGCATGTATGCATACATTCCACAAATGCATAGGAGCCACAGTTTTGCTGTAATTTTAAGTCCATTTGGGAAATCCTACAGAAAACAGTGGCAATCACACCCCAGCAATGTTTTGAGAAAAAATATGATCAAGGAGATTACTCCAAGAGCACAAGTGGATCGACAGTACAAAGCACACATTTGCTTCTGTCAGTCAACACTGGAAAGCCCACATGCTTATCTTGCTTCTACCAAAAAGCTGCTGAGATTATCATCTGTTGGCCATCACTTTACACACAGGAATGGATTTCTGTAACCTGGAAAAAAGTACTTATTAGGACCCTAACAGTTACCAGGCTGAAAGCAGTCTTTACCTTTCGAGGCTCCCCTGCCAACAGTGGAAAGAGACAGAGATGCATGTACTAGCCCTGTGCATTGTTGGTGCTCAATGACCATTTGGTAAGTCAGCTTATCTGATCAATAGTCAAAGAATGTTCACCTTACCTCTCTGATTCTCTTGATTTGAATGTAGTTTAACCGTCCCCAGTCAAGTTCATCCTTAAATACAAAAAGCTTAATGGTCAACGTTAGGGTAATAGTAAGTTAGTTTAATTTGGCTACTACACTACAGATATGGCTCATCCAGAACCTAGACAGTGAATGTAAATCTTTGCAGCACTACACAGGGCACTCAAATGATCATCGCATGTCCTCCCACTGGAGCCAGAAACAAGATTCAACTGCAAACATTACACAGATCACTCTTCTTATCAGTTCATCAAGGCAAATGCAACTTGACTAGCTTGGAAAGAAACCTGACAGATTGCACACCAACAGGGAAGAGAACTCAGTGGAATATTTAAGGCAGCTTGTACACTTGTTGGCAAGAGACCCATTGAGACACAGCAAAGGTACACACACAGTCCTACCAATGATACTTGAAGCCTAATCAGTTTAGGAGAAGAAAAAATTGATCAGAAAAAGAAATGTGGAGGTGGAGAGATGGCTTAGCAGATAAAGCACTTGCCTACAAAGTCAAAGGACCCAGGTTCAATTCCCCAAAACCCACATAAGCCAGATGCACAAGGTAGTGCAGCATCTTGAGTTTGTTTGCAATGGCTGGAGGCCCTGGTGTACACCCATGCTCCCTCCCTCTCTCTCCTTCTCTCTCTCTCTCAAAATAAATAAAAATTTAAAAGTGGGTTAAGAAGAAAAAAAATTTTTTAGAAGAAATGAAATGGAGGCTACTAGGCTAAGTTCGCATTAAGTCCATTGTCTAAATTTAGCCGAAAGTAGCAAAGGCTACAGAGTTCTTAGTTCTGAGCTACCCTATCCATCCCAAACCCTGAGGGCACACCTTCAGGAACCAGCAGCCCCCATAACTCTGTAGGCTGGACAGCTCATTTCTCCCAAGTGACCAAAGCATGGCACTCTGTGATAGGACCAGGCCACTAAGATCCTGGCCTGCTCCTCTAAGAGGACAGTGAGTAATGACTACCTGCAGTGCTATCAGCTCAGGCCTCAGCACCACCATAATTCTCATCCAGTCACCATCCTGAGACAGAGGCCTCAGGGAAGCTGATGGCTCTCAGCCACGCATGAGGCCGTGAGAAGTAAGCGGAACCAACCTTGGGATGCCGTAGCTCTCCTCGCTGTCTGCAAGCCTGCCAGGCCTACAAGGACATAATATACAGTTTCAAAATAATTTATTAGCTAACTAAATTTAATTCATATTACAACGCATTGTGACCAAAGAAAATTTACAAATTTAATGTTTTCAATCAACTTTATAAAATTGGCCTCAGACCTCCATCCACCTCTTCTTCTAGCAGTTGTTATTTAATGCTCAGTGTGAGTGGCTCTAACACAACCACATGAGAGAAAATCTCTCTCCTCTTCCACATCAGGGTGCACAAACTCTGATGGTCGGGCCAGCCACCTCTCAGCACCCAGGCCACAGCATAGACTTACTTTAAATGCTTCCACAAGTGCAAGGCAGTCACTCTTACTGTTACCCGAGAAGTTGACTTTGTTCCTGCACAGATAACAGACCACAGATTCCATACCATTATGAATATGAGCATTAATATTAAGAATATAAAAAGTAATGGTAGTATGGAGGTTAGTATTACTGATAAAAACAGGAGAAATATGGATATGAACATTAAATACCTATATCCATCCAGATGCTGCCGAAAAGGCATCGTGAAAAAATTCTTCAGAGAAAGAGCTGCCGCTAACAACAGAGAACACAGAGAATGAGAACTGCTAGCACGTGCCAACACACCAACGTCCCATGGACACACTTGTGTGCACACTTACCTATGATGAGACACAACGTCCCACGGACACACTTGTGTGCACACTTACCTATGATGAGACCATGGACACACAACACCCCATGGAGACCTGGCGTCCCATGGACACACTTGTGTGCACACTTACCTATGATGAGACACAACGTCCCATGGACACACTTGTGTGCACACTTACCTATGATGAGACACAACGTCCCATGGACACACTTGTGTGCACACTTACCTATGATGAGACACACCTATGATGAGACACACCAACGTCCCATGGACACACACTTGATGAGACACACCAGCCCCATGGACACCATGATGAGACACAACGTCCCATGGACACACTTGTGTGCACACTTACCTATGATGAGACACAACGTCCCATGGACACACTTGTGTGCACACTTACCTATGATGAGACACACCAGCGTCCCATGGACACACTTGTGTGCACACTTACCTATGATGAGACACACCAACGTCCCATGGACACACTTGTGTGCACACTTACCTATGATGAGACACAACGTCCCATGGACACACTTGTGTGCACACTTACCTATGATGAGACACAACGTCCCATGGACACACTTGTGTGCACACTTACCTATGATGAGACACAACGTCCCATGGACACACTTGTGTGCACACTTACCTATGATGAGACACACCAACGTCCCATGGACACACTTGTGTGCACACTTACCTATGATGAGACACAACGTCCCATGGACACACTTGTGGACACACTTGTGTGCACACTTACCTATGATGAGACACAACGGACACACTCCCATGGACACACTTGTGTGGACACACTTGTGTGCACCTATGATGAGACACAACGTCCCATGGACATGGACACACTTGTGTGCACACTTACCTATGATGAGACACACCAGCGTCCCATGGACACACTTGTGTGCACACTTACCTATGATGAGACACAACGTCCCATGGACACACTTGTGTGCACACTTACCTATGATGAGACACACCAGCGTCCCATGGACACACTTGTGTGCACACTTACCTATGATGAGATGAGACACAACGCCCCATGGACATGGACACAACGTCCCATGGACGGACACACTTGTGTGCACACTTACCTATGATGAGACACAACGTCCCATGGACACACTTGTGTGCACACTTACCTATGATGAGACACAACGTCCCATGGACACACTTGTGTGCACACTTACCTATGATGAGACACAACGTCCCATGGACACACTTGTGTGCACACTTACCTATGATGAGACATTCATCCAGGCATCCAAACACATGCCCAAGCACGATGAGTTTCCCCAGCTGCTGGCTGACAGGGAGCTGAGCCAGCACTCTTCCCAAGAAGGTCAATTCGCCATCATGAGGGTTCTCGTCTTCTCTCTGCCCACTAACTGCCAGTGCTCCAACCTTGTGACACAAACTAGTGTCATTAACAAGCCCTGACATATCCAGATGCCCTTTATCCTTAAGTACGAGACAGGAATAAATACCAACTTTTGGTTGATACGGTTCTAAATCAACTTATCAAAGGTTCATGTTACCAACATGCTCTTGAAACTTTCACTACTTCACTATTTTTAAGTAAGTATGCTAGTGGCAGGCAACACACAAGACTTCCACAAGTTCACTCAGCTCCCAACTTAACAAATAGGTCACACACAGTACCAAAGAGCCCAGATCACAGTCATTCACCACAAACACTCAACTGCACCCCTACAAAATAAAACAATTGTCACAAACATTGTGACTAGGCAGCCTGTCTGAGGGCAAAAGAAGAGTGGCTTCTTCCGCTTTGACAGGCAGAAGCACAGCATCTCTGGCCCCATTAAAAAGCATGGACTAGGACACAGCTAATCCCAGGAGTGGGTTGCACAGGCTAAAAAGGGAAGAGCAGGGTCTCTGGCATGAAGTGGAAGAACAGAAGTAGAAAAATGAAGAAAGTAAGCTAAAGGGGATAAAACAGAGCTCTCTGGATGCTTCTCAGGACAAGACTCTCAGGGAGGAGCTATGCTGGACTTCCCTGACAACACAGCTAGCCTGGAGTCACATGCTAAGCATTTACAACAGCCAAGATACTTTAAAGGTTATGAAGTTTAGACTCCCCCACAAAGTAAACATCATAGCTTTGCCCACACAGCCCCACCTCCTTTAGGAGAAGGATGGTGCGCTCGATGTCACTCAGACTAGGTGGAGAAAGGGCAGTTGCCAGCAGTGCTCTTGGTTCACCCATGTCAAGTAACTTCACTTTCAGTATTGTGCTTCCCAATGGACAACGCTGAAAAGAACAAAACTTAAATTCAGAGATCGTAAGATAACTAAATCCATCAACACAGTCACATGACTTGTGCACTAAGAGAAATACAAGAGAAAGGGGGAAAGGAAAGAAACAATAAAAATAGAGGTCAAGAGCAGAGATAGTGCAAAGATGCACAGCTGGAAAACTGCTGAAAGTAAGTGACTACAATGTGCTCAGCTTCAAACAGGACAGTTAACCCACCTCCTCCAAGGCTCAGGGAACCTCAAGGAAGAGGGGGCAGAAAAAATTTAAGAGCGGGAGAAAGGGGAGGAGGGCTTCAAAACATTGTTATCTAGATACAACATGGCCATTATACTCATCAACTCACAGCAGCTGTGATTTCCAGCAAGAGTGAGTCTATCAATACTTCACCATTAACAGGGAAAGGGTACATGAGAAACGAGACTTCCCAGACTAGCTAAGGTCAGCTAATGATTGCTCAGAGAGGGGGAATCAGATTCTTCAGTGGTGTAGCCATGCCATTCCATTCCACCATAAATAAATAATGATCATGCAAGCAACCCTAATTTAACTCATTAGTTTTTTTTTCAAAGATGATCTGAATTCTTTTTTTTAATATTTTATTATTTATTTATTTGAGAGAGAGAGAGATACAGAAATAGGCAGAGAGAGAGAGAGAATGGGTGCACCAGGGCCTCCAGCCACTGCAAACGAACTCCAGATGCATGCACCCCCTTGTGCATCTGGCTTACGTGGGTCCTGGAGAATCAAGCCTCGAACCGGGGTCCTTAGGCTTCATAGGCAAGCGTTTAACCACTAAGCCATCTCTCCAGCCAACTCATTAGTTTTTACAGGCATAGAATTAATATGGGGAAGAACAGTGTTAATGGAGGGGATAAGAAAGGGTAACTGAGGAATATAAGATCAAAATACATTATGTACATGTATGAAAATGGAAAAAATTTTAAAAATATAAATGGGGGCTAGAGAGATGGCTTAGTGGTTAATGTGCTTGCCTGCAAAGCCTAAGGACCCATGTTCAACTCTCCAGATCCCATATAAGCCAGACACATAAAAGTGAGGCAAGTACAAAGCCACACATGCTCACTAGGTAGCACAAGTGTCTGGAGTTCAAATGCAGTGGCTGAGGCCCTGGAGCACCAATTCTCTCTCTCTAAAATTAAAAAAAAAAGAGAGAGAGAAATGGGACTAGTAGGAGGAAGAAAAGATTCAAAGAAAGATGGAGGGGACAAAAAGTATGGGAAGGTATCAAAAAACAAAATAAAGAAAACAGAGAAGAGTGAGAAAGAAAAAATAAGACAGGCCAGGTGTGGTGGTGCATGCCTTTAATCCCAGCACTCAGGAGGCAGAGGTAGGAGGATCACTGTGAGTTCAAGGCCACCCTGAGACTACATAGTGAATTCCAGGTCAGCCTGAGCTAAAGTGAGACTTATCTTGAAAAACCAAAAAAAAAAAGAAGAAGAAGAAGGAGGAGGAGGACAGGAAGGAAGGAAGGAAGGAAGGAAGGAAGGAAGGAAGGAAGGAAGGAAGGAAGGAAGGAAGGAAGGGAGAAAGGGAGGGAGGGAGGGAAGAATGGAGGGAGGGAGGGAAGGAGGGGGAGGGAGGGAGGGGGAGGGAAGGAAGGAAGGAAGGAAGGAAGGAAGGAAGGAAGGAAGGAAGGAAGGAAGGAAGGAAGGAAGGAGGGGAGACAGAAGGGAGCGAGCCAGGTGTGGTGGCACACACCTATAATCCCAGCACTTAGGAGACAGAGGCAGAGAATCAGAAGTTCAAGGTAAGCATGGTAGTATGTATGATGTACTGTCTCAAAAAAACTGAAAAAATGTAGAGAGGGTAGGAGAGAGGAGGAGTAAAGACCAGGTTTGGCATGGTGGTGAATGCCTGTGGTCCTGGCACTTTAGAGGCTGAGACAGGTGATTGTGAATTTAAAACCAGCCTGAACTATATAGCAAAACTTCATCTCTAAATAACTAGGAAAAGGAAAGAGACCAAAAACTAGGAGAGAAAGGACTAAAGAAGACTGGAAGGGACAGAAAAGTGGGGTGGGGGGAGAGAGAGGGAGAGAGTAAGAAAGGCAGAACAAAAGCTGCTCACAACCACTCACTGTCAAGCAAAGAGAGTGGCAAGGTTAAGAAACAACTACAGAGCTGGCAGACAGGCGGCAGTGGACTATGCAATGCTAAATAGACTCTAAGCTAGTGTTATGAGGCAAGATCAGCAGTCAGTGATGTTTCTGAAACCAAAACCTTATTTAGACTGCTCAGCAAAACTCTTTTAAAAAATAACTTTAGCCAGGCATGGTGGCGCACACCTTTAATCCCAGCACTTGGGAGGCAGAGGTAAGAGGACTGCTGTGAGTTCAAGGTCACCCTGAGACCACATAGTAATTACAGGTCAGCCTGGGCTAGAGTGAAACCCTACCTCAAAAAAAAAAAAAAAAACACCCTAAGTTTGATGATGACAAGTCACCAAAGTGTATTACCAAAATCTCAGGAACAACATGATCAGGGATGGTGTTGTCCCAGAAATCCTTGTGTATCAGTCTGTAACAGTATCCTTTAGACACTCGTCCAGCACGGCCTGCAAAGGAGATATGCTCAACACCATGTGGAATGAATCACTTTAACAACATGGGAGAATAAACAAGCCATTAAAAAGCAGTCAGGGAGCCGGGCGTGGTGGCGCACACCTTTAATCCCAGCACTTGGGAGGCAGAGGTAGGAGGATTGCCATGAGTTCAAGGTCACCCTGAGAATACATAGTGAATTCCAGGTCAGCCTGAGCTAGAGTGAGACCCTACCTCGAAAAAAAAAAAAAAGCAGTCAGGGGGCTGGAGAGATGGCTTAGGGGTTAAGGCGCCTGCCTCCTAAGCCTAAGAACACCTGTTTGATTCTCCAGGTCCCACATTTAGCCAGATGCAGTGATGCAAAGGTGCAATGCTGCACTTGCCCACAAGGGGGTGCACACATCTGGAGTTCTTTTACAGTGGCTGAGAGGCTACTGGCACACCCATAATCTCTCTCGCTTTCTCTTTCTCTCTGACTCTCTCAAAAAAAAAAATCAGAAAAATAATTTTAATTATCTTCTACCAGACTAGGTCAAGTGAAAACTTTAGACTATATCAGTGTATACTTACAAATTATTTTTACTATAAAGTTATTATAAAAATATTATAAATTACAGCTGGAGAGATGGCTTAGCAGTTAAGGCGTCTGCTTGCCAAGCCTACGAACACCCATTCTATTTTCCAGGTCCCATGTTTAGCCAGACGTAAAGTGACAAAAGGGCGCAATGCTGCAATTGCCCACAAAGGGGTGCACAAGCCTGGAATTTGTTCACAACAGCTGAGAGGCCACTGGCGCACACATTCTCTGTCGGTTTCTCTTTCTCTCAAAAAAATATTATAAATTAAAATGATCAATTGTTTAAAATATCCAGTGTACACTTAAAAAGGAAATCACCTGGCCCATGTGCAATGGATCAAAGCACTCAGAGAACATTTCTCACAAGGTTCAGTGTACACTAGTACAAAACAGCTGTTGAAGAAAAGGCCCACAGCTGGTGACACGCTGCAGCTCAACCACTGCAACTGTCACAGCTATAAGGAGCAGCCCCCTCCATCACCGCTTCTGCCTGTCAGACCTAATATCTCTGCAAAGCTTCTTTCAAGTTGTTCAGTACATAGAAAATGAATGAGAACTGTACACAAAAAGAGCTCAGAGCCAAGTTTGGCAGAAGATGACCATGACACAAACTATTGGGTTTTTGTGACTCTATCATTTGTGGAGTAAAAACAAAATCCCCCCAGGAAAAAAGAGGGAATGTCCTCAACAAATATGTAGTTTTTTTAAAATAGGGTGTAACCAAGTGAGGTGGTACATGACTCAAATCCCACCACTTTTGAGAGAGGTAGGAGAATTTCTGCAAGTTCAAAGTCAGCCTGGTCTATACAGTAAATTCCAAGCCAGGCAGGTGAGACACTGAAAAAATAAAAAAAATAATGATCAAGAGACACAGACAGGCATTTCACTGAAGAGCTACTGATGGTAAACACACAAAAAGCTACATAACCTTATGAGACTATAAGGAAATACAAGTCAACAATCAAATGAGATAGCATGATATATTCACTGAATGGCTAAAATGAACACAGTTCTGACACTATCAGAGGATATGGAGAAGGGGGCTCACATACTGCTGAGGGAATGTAAACTGGTATGGCCACTATGGGAGCATTCCTTAGAAAAGTACACACACACACACACACACACACACACACACACACAAAAACACACACAAATACATGACCATATGACCCAGTGACTACATTTATCCAAGGAAAATAAAAACTTATGGTCATGCAAAACCCTGTACATGAACAGTCACACCTGTTTTGTACCTAGTAGCCAAGAATGAGAGAAACCTCCAATGTCGTTTGACAGGTGACTGCAATGGAATACTCTCAGCAGAATGAGAGAATGAAATTCCAGCCCTACAGAAACTTGGCTGGATCCTGAGGCCAGGATGGTAAGTGAAAAAGCCAGTCTCGAAAGACTGCATGCTATGTATTTCATTGCCTAGCCTCGTGGACAACAAACTACAAGGTGAAAGTGGGGGAAGGCACCAGCAGGTACAACAGTACAGGCAGCAAGCAAAAGGCAAGCATTTCCCAGCAGTGGGACAGATGTGTACTCTGATCAAACCTACATACCCAGGAGTGTGTGTAAACTGCAAGCAAAGGAGGCTACAGCAGAGTGGTGCTGTGCCAATGTTGGAATCTTCTTAAGATTGTCAGGAGGGAACTGGAAGGAGGACGCCAGAGATGCTATGCACTAGTTTTCTATTTCCTATAGCAGGAAATTTGATTTAAATATTTTTCTAATTATAGACATTTTCAAAATGAAGAAAAGGATAATTCCAAGAATGACTCAAAGATAATCAATTTTAACTGTTTTGTACATTTCCAGTCATTTTTTTTTCTGAGCCCTGGGTTTTTGGAGGGCAACTGGAAGAAGGTTAGACATGGGGAGACGAGTTCTGCTGATATTCTGTTTTCATCTAACTTTACAAAACACTCCAGCTTGACATCAACTCTTTTTCTTGAGATGCTCAACAGCCGGATTAGAATGGCGCCTTCAGCCACTCTCAGATCTCTCTGGACAAGGCACTTCAGGAGGGAAAACAGCAGGAGGGCTGAAGTCAGATTTTTGGGTCAAATCTCAGCCCCCACTGTAGAAACTTGGGCAGTTTCTATTTCCCTATATCTCAGACTAGAGCATTAATAAGGACACTGCACACTCACTCATGGTTGTCACGAGAGCTAAATGAGGAAAGAAAATACTTAAAACAGTATCTGCCAACAGTGCCATAAAGTAAGCACTCCTAAAGTTGCTTTATTTATTTATTTATTTATTGGTTTTTCGAGGCAGGGTCTCACTCTAGCCCAGGCTGACCTGGAATTCACTATGTAGTCTCAGGGTGGCCTTGAACTCATGGCAATCAACCTACCTCTGCCCCACAAGCGATGGGATCAAAGGCATGTGCCACCATTCTGGCACATTCTGGCAAAGTTGATTTATTTTAAAGATATTTTTATTTATTTGCAAGAGGGAAGGGGGGGTTGTAATGCACACATGTGTATTCCACAGTCCCTTGTGGCTGCAAACTACAGATGTGTGTGCCACTTTGTGAACCTGGCTTTACATGGGTACTGGGGAATTGAATCCAGGCCAGCAGGCTTTGCGCACGCATGCTTTATTTTTTGATGGAGTTATTTCCTACAGAGACTCTTCTAATGGTCTTCTGTTTACTTTCCACATAAGGTTCTCTAAGAAAACACGACCATGTCTCAGTATGCACCATAGTTGCTGTCCCCTGAAGCCAGTTCCTGGGGACAACAGATGGTGACACCTAGAGCAGAAGTGTTATGAACTCACCTCTCTATAGCCAAAGCATCCCTCCTCCCCAAAACTCCCATATTTCACCTCACTCAGTATGTGCCCGTGATTCAGCAAACCTTGAGCCCTTCTGAGAAGCCATAGGAAAAATACCCTAAGGCTGGAGAGATGGGTTAAGGTTAAGGCACTTGCCTGGGAAGCCTAAGGACCCATGTTGTACTCTCCAGACCCTGCATTAGCCAAATACACAAAGGTGAGGCAAGCGCAAGGTCACACAAAATTTTTTAAAAATTAAGATATTTAAAGAAAAAATATCCTAAAAACACCAGTGACTGGAGGAGGTCAGAGGAAGCTCATCAAAACTAATGAAGTAATCTACTTGGTTACCGTAACTATACAACAAAAATTTTAGTTTATGTGCTGCCAAAGTGAACACATGCAACAAAAACTGCTAACTTTCACTGTGATAATAGGTCACCTGTCACTTCTGTGTCCCTGATACACTGGAAGAGGACAAAGCCCTGGGTCATCGCACCCTTAGCATGCTTTGTTATGACTGCCTTACCTTTTCTCTGGTCACAACTGGTCTTAGAGGCCCACCTCAACCGCAGACTCTGGTAATTTGTATCTTCATCACAAACCAGAGTTCTGGTCAAACAGAAATCTATAACTGCCAGTTTTAGAAAAAGGAGTATAAGTACCATGCTAATATGCATGACAGCACTAATAGCAAACCACAAAGCAGTGATAACACAGCATGGACACGTAGCTGCTTGAATTAATGTGTGTTCAGAAACCTCTGGAAATAAATGTACTGGCTACTGGCTACTGCCAAGATCAGGACTATAAGTCTTTGGGTCATTGTAAGGCATATATGAAGTATCATAAGAAGAATAAAGTTACCCAAAAGTATCATTACATCAGGAGTAGGGAAGAGTGGCCAACTTCTTGGACATAAAAGGGACAGATGCTCTATCATCTTAACATGACTCAAACCGCCCATGTCTGTCTCTGTGTCTGTCTGTATGCCTGTTTTCTCTGTGCTTCAGGGTCCTCATCTGTCAGACTCAAGTGATGGAGCCCCTTTCAGCTATCCCCTGGACAGTCCCTCCTGCCTTATGAGTAGAGCAGACTGTCCTCTGGAGAAATGGTGAATGACCTCCCATGCTGAGAATACCTCCTTACTGCTACTGCCTTCCTCAGACTATGCTATGCAACCCTTCTCTACACTTGGTTCTGCACTCTTCTCACACCAATCCTGACCTACTTTTGGTGATTTTGAAACCATGATACAGTGCTGACCACATTTACTCTTGGAGCCTTAGAAGCTCTCCTGTCTAACATCCTTGCCTTAGCAACATCTTCCTATTATCACACCCTTGGCCTGCCAGTTCATTGTACTCCTTCCTCAATGCCAATTGTAAGCCAGAACCCCTATCTTCTCTTTCTCCTGCTGTTGGGACCCTGCCCCAGGCACCTTTCTCCCCACTGGGACCTAAATTATCCATCCACACCCTGTTTAGCTGTCCTTCATGACACCCTGCCCTCTCCCTTCCTCCCTGACTTCCCTTCTGACCATTCAACTGTTCGTCCAGGAACTACACGGACATGTAGCTTGGTCTCTTTGATACCTGGTTCTGTCTTCCTTTGCCTTGATGTCAGTTCCACCCTGGTGAATGACAGCTGTCCCTCCACCCCATGCAGTCTACACAGTGCCAAAGGAAACCACACAGCCCTGCTTTCTGGATGCCGTCCATCTGCACTGCTGTGTTAAGGTGTATGCTCCATGTCTTCTGCTCAGTCTCTCCAGTGAGGGAGGGTCATTATCCCCTAGTGCTCAGAGCAGACAGGGATCATGAGGGCCTTTGGAGCTCCAAGGCCACCTGTCCTCCCTGCTTGCCTCTGTCCCCTGCAACTGTTTGACTCTCGGCTCCTGCCATTCTCTCTTGAGCCCCCTGTAAGCAGGCATTTTTGCCTACACCAAAACCAGCCTGTCCAAGTCTGAAGTCATTAGCCATTCTCAGTCTTCTCTGAGCTGCCCCATCATCAAAATGGGATGTGCTTGCTCCCTCCTCAATCCACTCCCATTTGCTCCCAGGACTCTGAGCTCACCAAGCACTCCTCCTGCTTCACTGCCACCCTCTGCAGCATCTCTAACCTCACACCTTTAAGCCTTGGAACTCCCTTGACCTGTATTTCACAGTCTAGTCACTCATCGATTTGGCTGTCCTCAGTATCCCACCCTGTCTATTCGTGACAGTCGGCCCTACCTCTCAGAGACTCTGGTCCCCTTCAGTTTCTCAGGCTCAGATCACAATTCCTCATAAGGTTCCCCCCAAACTTCAGAATCAACCCAGAACCTGATGCTGCTGATCTCCTGTAAATCACCAGCTCTCACCCAGGGTCTTGATATCCCCGCAATTCCTCTCCCTTTCTAATTTCAGTCTATTCTCAGAGCTGGTCATGTGATCTCTCTTCTCCACCACACTCAACAAACATGACCTAGGGTTCCACCGCTTCCCTCCCTTGCCCATCGTGGCCTGAAGTCCCTCTCCTCTGCTATCTTGTGACCACATCGACCAGGATTGGATTCACATGTCCCCTATAGGAAAAGCTCTTCCCAGCACCCCGTGTCTCGCCCTCCCTGACCCTTCCTTGTCATACTCCAAGTCCCTAACACACTGCACCCCGTGTCTCACCCTCCCTGACCTTTTCTTCTCATAGTCAAGTCCCTAACGCACTGCATGTTCACGCTTGTCTCAGTCACTGTCCATCTTCCCATGCCTGCCCATGAATGAGTCATGAGAACGAAGACTTCTTTTCCATCTTGTTCCTACAGCTTCCTCTGGCACAGAAACAAAACCCTACTAACTGTCCCTTCCCCTGGATGATCCAATTCTGCCATCTTGCCACTCCGAAACTCTGTTGCTTCTGCTGGAATCACAGCTCACTTGTCATTCAGATTGGTCTGCGGCGCTTTGAATCTGATGTCCCCCAGAAACTCTTGTGTTTTGAGCTGCTGTCTATTTGGGAGGTGGAACTTTGCTGCTAGAGGAGGCTTAGGAGTGTGAAGCCAGCTCCCTTTGCCAGACCCAGTTCACTCTCTGTTGTTTTGCCACCTGGTGTGGGAAGAAAGGATGTCCAGTCTCTGTTCATGAGGCATCCCCTCGAGGTTGTAAATCAAAATAAACCCCTTTCTCTCACCATCTGCTTTGTTGCAGCATCATGAAGGTAACTTCCACAAGGTCTTTGTTCAAATATCACCTACTCAGAGAAGTATTCCCATATCACCCTATTTTAAAATATTTCCCTAGTAGCTAACCCTTTCCCTGGTTTCTTATTTAACATTAGTCTGTACATGAAAATGTCATTTTTATCTGCTAATCATTTGTCTTCTACCAGAAAGCAGTCACTGTGACAAGAGACTTGGTCTTACTCACCATGGTTTCCCTAGCCACAGGCACTGGACTCTTGACAAATTAAGCAACACAGGAAGGTGTGGGTGAGCAAGCTCTCTCTCGAGTACCCAGGCCATGCATACAGAAGGCAAGATCGTGGGGCCATCATGGCTACCTTCTAAACTTGAGGAACAGAGGCTCCCTGGACTCTTCCCCATTACAGAATTCTACCAGGGAGCCCCAATGCTCTGCTTCCCATCAGACCCTTAACATTTCCACAGAGCAGCCATGCCTGAGTGAAATGCAGGCTCAGAGGAGGAAATGCTGAACCTAGAGGATGGATGGACCCATGTGGCAACTCTGGAGGAGAGGGAGGCCCGTCAGTGCTCAGTTAAGGTGGAGAAGCAAGCAGAGAGACTTTACCATACTTGACATCTGGAACTGTGACAGAACTCTCTGCAATGTTGGTAGACAGAATAATCTGTGGAAATCAAACAAAATGGGTTAGCATTTGCATGTTAGACACTGCTGCAGTTAGACAAGGCTTTTGATGGTGAGTATTAGTGTAAACGATAAGCTCAAAACTGGAAAGTCACCACTTTTCCATTTTATGCAAGTCTCAACTGAAGAAGCCCCTGATGTATGGAAAACCAGCCACACATAGCACAGAAGATGCTTAAAAGCAGCCGGGTGTGGTGATGTACACCTTTAATCCTAGCACTTGGGAGGCAGAGATAGGAGGATTGCCATGAGTTTGAGACAACCCTGAAACTACATAGTGAATTTCAGGTCAGCCTGAGCTAGAGTGAGACCCTACCTCCATAAACCAAAAAAACAACAACAACAACAAAAAAAAATCTTAAAAGGAGCAGGAAGACAAGAACCTGCTCCTGGCCCTGCTATGCTGGCTTTTGGGAAGGGATAGTGAAGTTACTATAAGGAGCAAACAGATCATATCCTGGAGTACTGGGCCAGAGAGATGGCTCAGCAGTTCAAGGCACTTGCTTGCACAGCCTGATGGCCTAGGTTTGATTCCCCAGTACCCATGTAAAGCCAGACAAAGTAGTGCATGCATCTGGAGTTCATTTGCAGCAGCAAGAAGCCCTGGTGCACCTGTTCTCTGTCTCTACCTCTCTCTCAGTGTATCTCACAAATAACTATATTACAAATATTTGAAAGCCAATCTGTGAGTACCCTGGAGCAGTATGGGCTGTAGTCCAGTCAGGAAGAAAATTCCCTGATGTGCTTAGACCTTGTCTTCCCAGCACTCCTACCTTTCTGTACCCAGGGACTGGGCTTAAAAATACGTTATTCTGTTCTTCTAACGTCACACTGGAATGGAGTGGATAAACCTGTAACCTAAGGAACAAAGTACATAAATAAAATAGTAAAATATAGTAAAATTAAGTAATATTACACAATACACATGAGCCATGAAAATGAGAATTTCATAGGGTATAAGCAATGCCCAGCACTTCAAACACACCTTTTGTGAACTATGTTTGTGAGAAGCTCATGCATATAGTTTATTTCACCCAGACCTGGAGTGGGAAGAGAAGAAAAAGAAATAAATGTGTATTGCTAAAAGCTAACTTTTAAACTAAAATAACAACTTTTTTCAAAGCTCTTACAAGTCTATTTTATTTGACTTATCTTTTTCACCTAACTATATCATAATTACAGAAATGCATAATGGCATTAACTAGTACTAACTCAAAACTATTTCTAAAAATATATATATTCCAAGCTGGAGAGATGGTTTAGCAATTAAAGCCCTTGCCTGCAAAGCCTAACAACCTGAGTTTGATTCCCCAGTACCCACATAAAGCCAGATACACAAAGTGGCACATATGTCTGGAGTTCATTTACAGTGAGTGGCTGGAGGTTCTGGAGTGTCTATATTAATTCATTCATATTCTCTCTTTCCTTGAAAATAAGTAAGAGAGAGAGAGAGTTCTTCCAGTGTTTTCCTTGTTGGAGCGGTGACTACTAGTGAGTATTGGCTATGTAAGTTATTTTATATACTAGTGAGTATTGGCTATGTAAGTTATTTTATATACTAGTGAGTATTGGCTATATACGTTATTTTATATACTAGTGAGTATTGGCTGTGTAAGTTATTTTATATACTAGTGAGCATTGGCTATATAAGTTATTTTATACTTCTTTTCTTCCCTCATATTGTCCATACTTCCTACAATGTGCATACAAAACTTCTCCTATCAAAAAAAAGTTTTTGAAGAGCTGGAGAGATGGCTTAGCAGTTATGGCACATGCCTGCAAAGCCAAAGGACCCAGGTTCGATTCTCCAAGTCCCACATAAGTCAGACACACATGGTGGCACATGCGTCTGGAGTTTGTTTACAGTGGCTAGAGGCCCTGGTGGGCCCGTTCTCTCTCTCTCTCTCTCTCTCTCTCTCTCTCTCTCTCTGTCTCAAATAAATAAATAAATAAAAATAAGATCTTTCTTTAAAAAAAAGTTTTTGCAGCCAAATATGGTAGCTCATGCCTGAACTCCCAGCACTGATGAAGTGGAGGCAGGAGGATCTTGGTGTTCAAGGCCAGGCTGGACTATATACATCGAGGATTTGCCTCAGGAAAAAAAATGGACTTGGTGTAACTCAGTAACTTAGAGGCACACAATTTGCCTAACATGAGTAAAGCCCTGGGCTTGATCTATAGCAATGAAAATAATAATATTTTTGTTTTTTAAAAATTTTTATTTATTTATTTGCAAACAGAGAAAGAGACAGAGGAAAGACAGACAGAGAATGGACACACCAGGGCCTTCAGCCACTGCAAATGAACTCCAGATGTATGCGCCACTTTGTGCATCTGACTTTATATGGGTACTGGGGAAATTGAACTCGGGTCATTAGGCTTTGCAGGTAAGCCCCTTAACCATTAAGCCATCTCTCTAGCCCAATAATAATATTTTTAAATACTTGGTCATAAAGATATGCTAAGTCTTTTTTTACTAGGTTTGAAAACACATGTCTGCTTAATATATGCCTCATCCTAAATCATCAATATCAATTTGTTCATCTCATTGTAAGTATTCCTAAGTGACCATCAACATGGCTCTGCTATGATTTTTTTCCCTTAATATAACATTAAGCATACCACAGTAATTTGATAACTATGTAAGGAGGCAAATGCCACTCTATACAATTGTTGGCTAATGATTGTTTCCTGCACATAGAATGAGTCTATAGCCTAAGTAAAATGTGACGAAGATTTGAAAATGCAGATGCTACATTCCACAGTTAAGTTTCTCTTGCTACATGCTCTTTTGCTTTCCATCACTACAAGCACAAATCTTCCATGTTCTGTGCACTTCCTTTCAGCATCAAAATATTTTATTATTGTTTATAATTTCATCAAGGTATAATGCTTAATAAAAGTCATGTTGAAAAAGTACAATAAGAGCTTATTTTCTTAAACACTAGGAAAGGAACTCAAAGACTCCTGATGATTCCAGTGCTGTTAACGTCTCACTGCTATTAAATAAACTTTAATGAAAGCTAAAAATAATCACCTTATATACACAACCATTTAAATGAACTCATACTTGAAGGCAAATATTTTACTGAAAATTTTGAAGATAGCAAGACTGCCTTTAAAGCTAGACTCTTTATTACAAAAGACCTTTGTAACAACACAAACGTTAAAGACAGAAGTCAAACTGAAAGTCAACAGTTCCTCACATTCTCAGTGTCTAAGAGGAACACACAGATATGAATAACGTTTTTCAGAATATTTGTCATTCAGAGTATTAACATTCCAGATCACAAAATTGTGACATTCACACCTGGCAAAAACACCAACACGCTGCTCCTCTCTGACACAAACTGGGCCCCTGACAAGGTCTTCTTTCTGTTAAAATGTGAACAGAACAAGTTTGAATCATAGCTACCAGTGCCCCTGTTTCATAAGAACCCTGATGCTTTGTTACAGATCATACCATGTGATGTTCTTCATTTTACATACAAAAACAGAGTATAGAAATAATCATGAAAAAAATGAAGAAAGAATAGAGTGCTACAGACGCAATGTTTCTAGACACTGGAATTAAATTAATGGAAGTCAGAAGCCAACTTCATTAGTGAAAGTTGTATGGTAATCCAAGAGCCCAGAGTAATACCTAAAGAAAAGGTAGAAAGGAAGCAGTTATGGAATTAAAATTCTAAAAACACTTACTAGAGGACTAGAGAGATTGCTTAGCGGTTAAAGAACATGCCTACAAAGCCTAAGGACCTGGTTTGATTCTCCAGTTCCCACATAAGCTAGATGCACATGGTGGCACATGCATCTGGAGTTTGTTTACAGTGGCTAGAGGCCCTGGTACGCCCATTCATCCCCCCCACCACCACCACTCTCTAGCACTTAGAACCTAAAACTGTACTAAAGGGAAACATATCCCAAGTTTTGAAAAAGCAAGACAAACAAGTGAATGTCTGGATTACAGTGACAGTCTGTGAGGAGCATATCTTGGAAACAGAGAGACACGAAGGCAAAGAAAGCCATGACCCTACATATCTGGTTGCAATCTAGGTTTTAAAACTACTAGCCCAAACTCTGCTGCGTGGCTATGGCTCCTTGAGCAGAACTTTCCAATAAAACACTTTCAAAATGCTACATACAGTGACTACTGTAAGACTTACAGCTGGGCTTTGGCAGCACACACCTGAACTCCCAGTACTTCATATATAGGGAGATCACTGGTTTGGGAACAGCTTGTGGCTACATACAGCTAGACCCCGTCTCACACAAAACAAAACAAAACAAAACAAAACAAAACAAAACAAAACAAAACAAAACAAAACAAAACAAACCACAGTCTGTAGCTCTTAGCTTAGTACTGTAAAAACACTATGCAGTCTCAACAGAGTGACAAGTTGCTCAAAAGTCATCTGATTCTTACCCAGTCTCCTTCATGTCCAGGTCATCAAACATCTGAATCAGGGAGACAGCAACCTCGTAGATGTCCTTCGTTATCACCGGGTCCTCCAGGCGATAGGGAGGGAGCTGAAAATAGGAAAAGAACAAGAGGATTGCAGAGGAAATTCTGGGTGAGATGCACGAGTCACCCCTTCGGCCCACCACTCCAACAAAGACCCTAAGTGAAAACATCTATAGACAATGTTTGAGCACCTACTGCATCTAGCACCTGATACGTATGGTGCTAACTAAAGTCATGAGTCACCTTAACCCAGTCACGGGAAGAACGGACAGAATCACAGAGCCCTAACCAAGACATGAAACATTTGGCAGGAAATCTATTTTTAAGGCACAGGAGAAGTTGTACCAAAGGTCTAGGGAACTTGGGAGTTGTTTCCTACTGTAAAGTCAATGCTGTTCCACTCTGTCAAGCCCCTGCCTCCAAGAGCCCTCAAACTCCAACATTTCCATGCAGAGGAACTACCAGGGTAGTATCATGTCTCTGTCTGCCAATGTACCATAACAGTAGGACTTATATGGGACACCAAGTGTCTGACAAGGCTTGCAAGATTGCTAATGTACTTTTTGTATTAAGTAATTGCAAAGGAAGGACAGGCAGTAGCTAGTGTACAGCCTGTCTTTAGCCTACTTTGTTATTATTATTTTATTTTTTAAGAGAGAAAGAGGTATATATATAGAGAGAGAGATAGAATGGGTACACCAGAGCCTTTCAGCCACTGTGAATGAACTGCAGACATGTGCGCCCCCTTGTGCACATGTGTGACATTGCGTGCTTGCATCACTGCATCCAGCTACATGGGACGTGGAGATTCAAACATGCATTCTTAGGCTTCACAAGCAAGCGCCTTAACTGCTAAGCCCTCTCTCCAGCCCTTCAGCCTACTTTGAATTGTACACTAAAGAAAACCTGAGTCTAGCCCAGAAGGCTGCTTATAATACCAAACAGAATGACGGGCACCAATGTATACAACCTTCTCCCCTGCCTAACAACCTGGGTTGGATCCCCCAGTACCCACATAAAGCCAGATGTATAAAGTGACACATCTAGAATTTGTTTGAAGCAGCTGGAGGCCCTGGTGTGCCCATTAGCTCTCTGTGTCAGTCTCCTACCTCCCTCTGTTGTTGAGATATCATGCCCAGAGTCATTGCCTTCCCCCCAAAAAACTGCTGGTCTCACAATGCATAACCCAAAATCCTATAGGTAATACCTGCAACTCCACTGAGGAGGGTTCCCAGCAGAATGGGGGCAAGGATGAGGGAAAAGAGGGTACCAACACATACAAAATATGTTGTTAATAATAATAAATGAAAAATAAAAATAAATAAATACATTTTTTAAGAGTTCAAGCTCTTCCTTAGCTATGTATCAAGTGTGAGGACAGCCTGAGTTATGAGACCCTATCTCAAACAAAGCAAAACAAAATAAACCTCTTTCATACCCTCCCCAAATACCTGGCCTGAAAGGTAGGGGAGCACTGTCCAAAATCAACCCTCTGTGAACCTGAGGAGAGTGGGGTGCTTACTCCTGTCCCTGAATTATGGATCATGGACTGTGGTAACCTGAATCAGATGTCACCTATCAACTCAGGTGTTATAAATGCTTGGTCCCCAGCTGTAACAATTTGAGAGGTGGAGACTTGCTGGAAGAGGGGGCAGGCTTTTGGGCATTTGCAAGAGCTCAGCTCACTTACCTGCTACTATGCTCCCCTGTTGTAGTAGAAGTAATGTCCAGCCTCTGCTCATACCATGCTTTCCCCTGCTATCATAAAACTTCCTCTCAAGATTATAAACCAAAATAAAACCTTTCCTCCCCTCAGCCGCTTTCGGTCAGGTGTTTTGTCCCAACAATGTGACAGTAACTACAACATGTATGTTCTCACCACAATATTTCATTAGCATGCACATTTATACTTCATGTACCTTTGCTAAAGTTATTCTTGGGGATAAAAGGGAGTGTGGAAATAAGAGATGGAAAGCATTCTTCAAGTACAACGAAAGAAAACATCCAGAACTGAAAACAGAAAAACGGGGGCCTAAAGAAGGGTGACTACCACAGTGCCAAATATCAGAGGGATATTAGCTTAGGGATGAAATTCTGACTCCACGAGCTTAGTAAGGGCAGTTTGGGCTGAGTAAGGACAGTAGAGTCATGCAGTGAGAGCCAAGAGTGCTGGGAGCTAGAGAAACAGACCATACATCCAGACAAAGTAGAGAAACTTAGGGAGTAAGAAGGATGCTTTTTTCTCTTTTTCTTTTCTTTTCTCTAAGATATGTCATCCATGAGCACTATGACATGTGGTAAGGTGACTCACTAAGGCACAATCTGTACTAAGATCAGAAACACTGGAGACTAAACAAAGAATAGCACCCATGTGAAGGAATGGTATACAACTCTAAAAATGAATTAAGGAAATTATAAATCCCAGCACTTGGAAGGCAAAGATAAGAAGATGGCTGTGAGTTCAAGGCCAGCTTGAGACTACATAGTGAATTCCAGATCAGCCTGAGAGGAGTTGTCATACCTGGTTTTACTTTTTGACTTCTGATACCTCTAAATGTGCCACACATATGAAAGCAATTTTAAGTACACCACAACTTTTTACGAAAACATCCCCGAGTTTAGCACTACAAACTCTCAGGTTTAGGTCAACACACCTTAAACCAGAAAACAGAAGTTTAATCAAAGTTGTATTTGAAGTCAAATTACCTCCCATCCCCAAGTCAATCTACAATTTTATAATGAGCAAAATCTGACATTTTCAACATCAATTATGTTTGAAACAAGTCCCAGGAATTTTCAGAGGGGTGTGTGATGTGACTATAAAACTGTGCTCATGTTTTATAACATTAAATCCAGGAGTTTCTGCCCTTTGTTTTTCTACAATCCCCTTATCTCTCTCCCTCTGATAGCAAGTTCTATAGGGGGACTGTAGCCATAAGTAGTGAATGCAGTAAAAAACCAGAGTCCATTGAATATGAAAGAAGCACATGTTCCTACATACCCCACTGTGATAAATGTGGCCCAGATCATTAAGATAGTACTCTTCAATATCATGTGGCTTGCCTTCCACCTCAAAGATGTACGCAGGATTCATCTTGTTCTGAACAGGAACAGCAAAGTAGTCTGCAAACTCCTTGCAGTTGATGGTGGCAGACATGAGGATCACCTGCAGGGAAGAGAAGCCGCCCACAGCCATAAGCAGTGTAGCCCTCATCTTCTACATCATGATATGTCTAATAACTCTGGAGGTTTTAAGTAGAATATCTTGATTTACTCTTGTGCATAATGCAAGCCATTACAGCTTAAAGCTCAAACTTTTACTATTCTTACATTGTTTTACCAATGAGATACCACATACTTCCAGTAAAGTTAAATTAGGACTATTTATTCAAAATGAATTTTTGCATAATGTAGTTTTAAGAGCTAGTGACAAGATAATGTGCTACAGAAAAGTGAGAGTAAGGTGGTTCTGTGGTGCAATGGACAGCACATTGGACTTCTAGAGAAAAGTGAGAGTAAGTCAGCAAAGAAGAGTGACCCAGGAAACATTGGCTGGCTGAAGGAAGTGAGTCCCACACAAAGTTGCGCAGCCATCCGAGCAAGCAGCCCAGACCAGAGGGAAACAATGGAAGCTTGGGACTGGTTGCAGTTTATCAGTTTTGCCCCCCAAAATCAAATATGAGATGGTATTCTTAAGAAAGACAGTAACACAAAGTCCTCAGCACATGAGACGTGCCCTGGTGTTAGCTGTACAAGGACCTGTGTCATTCCCCAGCAAAGCAGGGTTACAAGGCTCTCTGGCTGGTGGAGATTACCTATTGCATTTGGCAACAAGAAGTCCCAAAGTGTCAATCTTAGCATAAAAGAAAGGATACATTTAGGCATGTTGGCACCTTTTGCCCTTGATGTTAGACACAAACGGTAAATCACACTGATCAGAATTCACCTTGAGATAAGGTTTCTGAAATTGTGAGATGGTTTAAGAAGCCACTCAAGAGTATGAGAGTAGTCCCCCAGGGACACACCCAGACAAAGTGATGATCCCTAGCCACCAATGAAGGAATTGCAGGCCAACCAACTACAGGACTCTTGTTTTGTTGAATGTGGCGTGAAAATAAGAAGCCAAAGCTGGACTGCCATGGCGCATCTCGCTCAAATGCACAGCCTCTCCTGCAAAGAGGACAGCAGGAAAGGCCACAAAGAAAGGACACAAGAATCAGGGATCTACAAGCCTGGGTACAGAGGGCAGGGAGACCCTCCTGCATCTACATGCTCTTATAAAAAGGAAATGAGGGCTGGAGGGAATGGCTTAGCAGTTAAGGCCCTTGCCTGCAAAGCTTAAGGACCCATGTTCGATTCCCCAGATCTCAAGTAAGCCATATGCACATGGTGGCACATGCGTCTGGAATTCGTTTGCAGTGACTGGAGACCCTGGTGTGCCCATTCTCATTCACTCACTCTCTCTCTCTCTCTCTCTCTCTCTCTCTCTCTCTCTCTTTCTCTGACTCAAATAAATAAAAATAAAATCTTTTTTTTTTTAAAAAAGGAAATGAAGCCAAGCATGGTGGTGCACGCCTTTAATCCCAGCACTCGGGAGGCAGAGGTAGGAGGATCATTGTGAGTTCAAGGCTACCCTGAGACTACATAGTGAATTCTAGGTCAGCCTGAGCTAAAGTGAGACCCTACCTTGAAAAACCAAAACCGAAAATAAAAGAAAAGAAAATTAGGTTTTTCTGAACATTTAATTAAAATTGCACAAAACTGGCTAGAGAGATGGTTTAGTGATTAAGGTGCTTGCCTGTAAAACCTAAGAACTCATGTTCGACCCTCCAGGTCCCACATAAGCCAGACACACAAGGTGACACAAACACACAATGGTGCACATGTGTCTGTAGTTCAAGCACAGTGGCCAGAGGCCTCAATGCACTAAATTTCTTTCTCTATCTCTCTCTCTCACACATAAAAAAGGCCAGTCTGTTGGGCTTGCCTCAAAAAAAAAAAAAAAAGACACAAAACCATATAAAATTTGACTTCTAATTACGTAACCCAAATTTATACAAGGTTCCATATTTAGAAAACATGCTGTTTCATGCATAGTTTTTGTTTGGTGGTAGGGTGGATATCAAAGCAAGGACCTTAAGAATTCTAGGGAAGTGTTCTACTACTGAGATAAGTTTCCAGCCTTCTTCATCTATTTTTTTTTATTATTTCATTTATTTTTGGAGAGAGACACAGAGAGAGACAGACAGAGAGGGAGAGGGAGACAGATAGAGATGGGCGTGCCAGCAGTCTCTCAGCTGCTGTGAATGAAATCCAGATGTGTGCGCCCCCTTGTGGTCAAGTGCGGCATTGTGCCCTTGTGTCACTTTGCATCTGGCTAAACGTGGGACCTGGAGATTGGAACCGGGTTCTTAGGCTTAGCAGGCAGGCGCCTTAATGGCTAAGCCATCTCTCCAGCCCTTCATCTATTTTTTTAAAGTGTGTGTATATAGCCAGGCGTGGTGGCACATGCCTTTAATCCCAGCATTCCGGAGGCTGAGATAGGAGGATCACCATGAGCTCGAGGCTAGCCTGAGACTACATAGTGAATTCCAGGTCAACCTGGACTACAGTGAGACCCTACCTCAAAAAAATAAATAAATAGAGTGTGTGGGTGTGCACACGCGTGAGTGCACAAACAAATGCACACATGCATATGTATGCATGTGCATGGGGTCTCTTGCCAATATAAATGAACATCAGGTGCTTGTACCACTTTTTGCACCTGGCTTTACATGGGTACTGGGGAATCAAACTCAGGCCAGCAGGCTTTGCAAGCAAGCGTCTTTAACCACTAAGCCATCTCTCTAGTCCTTTCTTTGTGTATTTTTTTTATTTTTTAATTGGATTTTTGGCTTTTTTGAAGTAGGGTCTCCCTCTACACCAGTCTGGCCTAGAACTCACAATATATTTCAGACTGGCCTTGAACTCACAATGATCCTTCTACCTCAGCTTCCCAAGTGCTGGGATTAAAAGCATACACCACCACACTTAGCTAGTCTATTTTTTAAAATAAATCATGTACATACTTATACTGACCAACTCACTTCTTATGCCATTATTGCAGAGATGTTACATAACTTATTTTAATCTACCAACTTTTAACCCTGGGACTGAAAACTAAAAACTACAAACACACACACACATTACATAATCCAGTCATTGTCCTTATGAATAAAAGTCTTAAAATTACAATGAAGAAAACCTGCAATGTGTGGCACATTCTTCAAGTCTCCTAACAGGAGTGAAAGGCACAACCTTCAGTTACTGTACAGTCACCTAGAGCAGCAAGCCAAACTTCTGCAAAGGTCAAGCTGCAGTCATTGAGCACCGCCCAGTGAGAATACAGTCACCTTGCTGGTGTTAGGGAGAAGTGTTCCCTTAAACAAATGAGTATGTTTGATACTTAGAAACAAACCTTTCAAGATTAAAAGAGAAGTTGTGGGCTGGAGAGATGGCTTAGTGGTTAAGGCGCCTGCCTCCTAAGCCTAAGAATGCTGGTTCCAATCTTCCAGGTCCCACGTTTAGCCAGATGCAAAGTGATGCAAGGGCGCAATCCCGCACTTGACCACAAGGGGGCGCACACATCTGGATTTCGTTCACAGCAGCTGAGAGGCTGCTGGTGCGCCCATCTCTATCTGTCTTCCCCTACCTCTCTCTCTCTCTCTCTCTCAAAAAAAAAAAAAAAAGAAGTTGTTTTCCAAAAGTAGGAACTCCTTCAGCAGTTCTGAGCTGTAATGACAAGCACACCCCAAATAAACAAGCCCCAAAAGTGATGCGCATAAGGCCTCTGCTTTGCACAGTTGGATTGTGGGACATCTATGCTTAGACTTCCTCACGTTGCAAAATTATTCGAAACCCTTTGCTGCTCGGGCCTAGATGACATCTTTTATTGTACCCTTCTTGTTAAAAAAAGAAAGAAAGAAAGAAATGTTTACCATTTCCTCACACTTTCCAGTTACCTCACAGCCTACACCGCTAGACAGCAGTGCATAGGCTGCCCTCCAGCTTCAGGACTACTTCTGAAACAAGGAGTGCTTGGCCATTCACATGGTGAACTGGATCCAATTGTTAAAACAGAGAGAAACAAATGAATTAAATCTTAACTCTATTTCACTCAATTATGATATCAAATTTACCTTCACAAAACGTGAATTTGTTCTTAAGAGTTTGCGGACTACCAACAGGAGGAAATCCATTTCTTCAGTGCGCTCGTGTACCTACAAAATAAAAAAGAGGGAACCCTCACAAAGTATCAAGCAATGTACATGTCAGTGCTGAATGGGTGGAGAGAAGGAGCCTCACATGCCCCCTGGGAGACTAGCAGCTCACCTGTGTCAGCTAAGCACCCTCCCCAGGGTACCTCTCTCTTGCTTAGTTAGGAGAAGGCAAAGAGCATCTATCCACCCACAAGCTAGAGGGAACTGTGCAGTCAGTGTCACCCTCAGTGCTCCTCTTTCAGGACTATAGGTATTTGGGCAGAGCAAGGTTGAACCTCCTGGCCCTGACCACCTAATGCTAAAAGTGCCTAGCTAGGTAACTCAATCAATCAAGAACATCCTTGTCTTTCCTGAGCACAGAAAACCAGGCCCCTCAGCCCCTGTTGACCCCTCTGCCTTGGTCTGTTATTCTAACAAGTGTGAGGATGAAAACAAGGCAGTCTAATGCTGACTGGTAAGCACCATGTCGTATTCTGTGATGCTCAGCATCAAAGCTCATGTGGTGGGCAAGGGTTGGCCCTGCAAAAAGTCAGAGGCAGGAAAATCTGAACAAGGTTCAAGTGAGAGGCAAGCAAGCTGAACATTTCAACAGCACTCGCAAAGGAGCATAGTGGAGAAACAGCTGCTTCATGCAGACCCAGACTGAGCCACTCAGGCATGCATGGTTGCTTCCCTCATGCCACCTGCCCAATATGAAGCAGCTGGAGCAAAAGGCCCTACTCTGTTCAGTCAGAATACATCAAAGCACACCACAACAGTAAGAGTCTTTTCAGAGATCTCCCTGCCAAAGTGGAGAGATTGCATGAAGGACTCCTCTACACAGGGAAAAAGCTCAAAGCTTTTCCAGCTAGTTCTACTCCTCTTTCCCACTTTCCCCCACTGTCTCACAGCCTCACTGCCCACTGAGCAGAGCCGAAAGTCACTGATTAGGTAAAAGCTGGAAGGTATTTGATGTTCATGTGTAATGACTAGAAATCCACACACAGCACCATGAAATCTCACTCTTCTTTTGTTCTATGACCAGCTGCAGGACACCTCCTCGACATAAGCCTCCCATCACTTACCTAGAGAGAAAAATCAAGGCTATTTCCAGTAAAGGGCCTCAGCTGTTAGACCCCTGCCCTTAAGAGTCATAGCCTCAACCAGGCGTAGTGGCCCACATCTGTAATCCCAGCACTCAGGAGGCAGAGACAGAAGGATTAGGAGTTTGAGGCCAACCTATGCTACATGAGATTTTTGTCTAAAACAAAATTAAGCAAAACAAAAGTAACAGTATCTCCCCTCTGAATGTACCCCCATCTTCTCTGGGCCTGCAGGCAGCACTTCCTATTCTGCGTACAATACTCACCCAACCCACCATCAACCTTTTTAGCACACACGCACAACTAAGCAGACACCAGCCTGGGGTTTCCTGGGGCAATGGCAGAAACTGGGGTTTGCCTGTCTTTACAGGGACCTCTTCTACTGAAGGTATTTAAAAAGTTTTCCTTGAATAACATGCCCCAAGCTAACTTATTCTTTTCAGGAGCTGAGAAGCCAAAAATAGTATCATTCCATTTAAAACTGCCTGTTTACCTTCCATTTGGGTCTTATATTTAATTTGAAATTAATATTATTCCAGAGAATATAGTACTAACTGTAAACCTAAAACTTCAGATGTATTTTGTCACTCATTCCCAGGTGCTGGTGACTCTGTGAGGGAGCAGGCAGTGCTGTGGTAGAGAAGCATATAGCTCCTGGCTGCTTCCACTGCCTCTGCTCTGGCAGAGTAGCTGCCTTCTGCTGACTACTCATTAAGAATGAATGTAGTCAACAATCCAGCATGGGTGGATTTGTCTGTGTCACCTGCCTATGTGCAAAAAAGATGCCTTAGGGCTAGAGAGATGACTTAGCTGCTAAGGTTCTTGTTTGCAAAGCCTAAGGACCCAGATTCAATTCCCCAGTACCCATGTAAGCCAGATGCACTACGTGGCTCATGCATCTGGAGTTGGCAGTGGCTGGAGGCCCTGGTGCACCCATTCTTCCTTCCTATCTGCCTCTTTATCTGTCTCTCTTTCTGTGTGTCTCTCTTTCTCTCTCAAATAAAATAAATAAATAAATCTCCTTGGCAAGTCAGCAGAAAGTAGATGCAGCCATTAGCCCTATAGGCTCTGGAGCAAGTTCCAGGCCATATACAGCAATCCCATCTACTCAAGTTGACCTGCTCACCAAGCTACATTCAACTTCAGGTTCTTCATGTAAAGTGGGCCCAATTACAGTAGAGGACTCAATAAATGCCAGCCATTGTAAAAGCTAGTATCTCTCAACATACAACCTATTAAATTAGGTTCTGATTTCTACCAAAAGACACTCAAAGTTACCAAATGTGGTGGTTTGATTCAGGTGTCCCCCATAAACTTAGACATTCTGAATGCTGGTCCCCAGCTGATGGAGATTTGGGAATTAACGCCTCCTGGAAGCAGTGTATTGTTGGGGGTGGGCTTATGTGTATTGTAGCCAGTCTTCCCTTGCTAGCGTTTGACATACTCTCCTGTTCCTGTTATCCTCCTGTTGCTGGCCAGGTGATGTCCACCCTCTGCTCCTCATTTTCTCCTACCATCATGGAGCTTCCCCTCAAGACTGTAAGCCAAAATAAACCTTTTTTCCCACAAGCTGTACTTGATCAGGTGTTTTCTGCCAGCAATGTGAACCGGACTGAAATACCAAGTGATAAAAGAAAAATTCTGAACCACACTGTCCACGATACTATTTGAAAAGAATTGCACCAGATCACCTTCCTCTTTTCTCTCATCCCCCCAATCACCTGCAATGCTGTACAACCAAGTATATGTGTACAAAATCGTAATGTACCCAAACAACCTCACCAGGGACACGTGGTCTATCACTAGTGATCACACACAGCACAACTTCATGGTGAGACCTCACCTCAACAGCTACCCCAGTGGTCAAATTTCAGGCTCCATTGAGCACCCCAGCACCACCTCACATCTCACAACTCTGTGTACTGGCTGATATTTCCAACTTCTCTAAAAATGAGGTACATCTCTCACAATAGAATTCTGTTTTATCTAAGTTTGAGTGTGAGCCACTTCTGAGTTATGTTGAAATGTAACATTCCTGCCTTGAAATACTCTGGTTAAAAATATGAGCAACATCAATTAAATAGTCTCTCCTACTGAGAAAAGTCCAGAAAGTGCAAAGAGTAGGAAAGCTAAGACACGGTTGACACAGTGGCACAAGCCAGTACCCCAACCTTCAGTAAGCTAAGGTAGGAGGATCATGAGTTCCAGCCTAGCTTGGGATACACAGAAAGATCTTGCCTCAAAAGCAAATGAAAAAGGAAAAGCTAAGACAGGCACAAAAACAAGGATTTTTTTTCCAGAAAAGTAAATAAATCAGTATCTTGTCTTCATCAACTTATTTTCCTGAAGTACTAGGGTCAAACCAGGGCCTCTTACAAGCTAGGCAGGTGCTCTATCACCAAGCTACATTCCCAGTCCAATTTTTAGTTCCTGTTGTCCTTGATTTACTATAGAGAAAGTTCCTATGGCTGACTGAAACATCTATGCAATGAGTGTCCTTAAACAGGCCTGGCAGCAGCTGGTAAGCAATTCTTTGCAACTGCTCCTCTCTGCCAGGATACAGGCCAATGACACCACAGACAGCACAAAACAAGTAACTGCAATAAACTCACTCAAAAGCAGGCGACAGATGTGCGGTACGGCTGCAGCCTGCCTATGGATCTCTACTTGTAAAAGGAATTTTCTCCTACACCTAAATATCCCACCCATATATGGGACAAAAATTAAAAACAGAAAATTCAGGCTGGGAAGGTGCCTGCCTTTCAAGCCTGAGGACCTGTGCTATCCTCAATAACTACATTAAAAAGCATGTCAGGCATTGCAATGGAGGGTGGCATGCCTAAAGATAACACCTGTGTCCACATGCATACATACATACACTCTCACAAATTAAATAAATAAAAGCATTTTGTTTTGTGTTTTTTTCAAGGAAGGGTTTCTCTCTAGCCCAGGCTAACCTGGAACTCACTGTGAAGACCCAGTCTGGCCTCAAACTCAAAGTTTTTTTTACCTCTGCCTCCTGAGTGCTGGGATTAAAGGCATGTGCCACCACTCCTAGCTAATAAAAGCAGTTTTAAAACTTCATATTCAAGGGCTGGAGAGATGGCTTAGCAGTTAAGGCGCCTGCCTGCTAAGCCTAAGAACACCGGTTCCAATCTCCAGGTCCCACGTTTAGCCAGATGCAAAGTGACGCAAGGGCGCAATGCTGCACTTGGCCACAAGGGGGCGCACGCATCTGGATTTTGTTCACAGCAGCTGAGAGGCTGCTGGTGTGCCCATCTCTATCTGTCTTCCTTTCCCTCTCTCTCTGTCTCTCTCTGTGCCTCTCTCCAAAAAATATATATATATATATATTCAAGTACACGCCTTTGGTCCCAGCACTTGGGAGACAGAAGTAGGAGGATCACTGTAAGTTCGAGGCCACCCTGAGACTACAGAGTGAATTCCAATCCAGCCTGGGCTAGAGTGAGATTCTACCTGAAAAAAAAATTAAAAAATAAATTCAGGGCTGAAGAGATGGCTTAGTGGTTAAGGAGCCTGCCTGCTAAGCCTAAGAACCCGGTTCCAATCTCCAGATCCCACGTTTAGCCAGATGCAAAGTGACGCAAGGGCGCAATACCGCACTTGCCCACAAGGGGGTGCACACATCTGGAATTCATTCACAGCAGCTGAGAGACTGCTGGTGCACCCATTCTCTATCTGTCTCCCTCTCCGTCTCTTTCTGTGTCTCTCTCCAAAAATAAATAAAGTTAAATTAAAAAAATTTTTTTAAATAAATTCATATATATCCCCCGCTCCAGAAGGTGTGTGCACAGAAATCTGTTTTTCTTTTTCAGAGGAGATAAACTACCCCTCGCACCTCAGTCAAGCCCAGAGGAAGTGGGAAAGATGAACAAGAGTGCTGCTTCCACGGTGAGCCTGACAAGCAGCACCAGGGTGTAGGAGACAGACGCTGAGGATACTCAACAGAGATCCAGAGGCTCCTAAGAGCTCATCACTGAAGTAGACTTAAAACACACTCACCATGGCTCAGGGAATTTTGCGGAAGAGGAGGCAGAAAGATTATAAGAGTCACAGGTTGGGATAACTGACAGCTGCTCCCACAATGCATAACCCACAACCCCATGGGGAATACCAGAGGGACCCTTGTGGAATGGGAGCAGGGAGGAGGGAAAAGATGGTACCAACACATGATGTATCAAAATATGTTCTTAATAAAAAATAATCAAAAACTATTCATATTTGGGCTGGAGAGATGGCTAAGCAGTTAAAGCACTTGCCTGTGGAGACTAAGGACTCAGGTTCAATTCGCCAGTACCCATGTAAGCCAGATGCACATGGTAGTGTATACATCTGGATGGAGATGGTGTGCAGTGGCTAGAGGACTGGAGTGCCCATTCTCTCTCTCCTTCCCCCCATAAATACACACACACGATTTTTTAAAATCAAATTTACAAGTAGAAAGGGCAGGGGTAGACACAAGTACTTGAGCACTCATAGTGAGAGAAAACAAGGATGGAGGCCCATACTGCATTTTGTGATCTGTGGATAAGGACCACACAGAAGAGGAGAAAGTACTCACTTCATCAATGAAGATGTGTGTGAATTCCATCAAACTCTTGGCACTTACAATTTTCTGAAGCAGTACTCCAGTGGTCATGTAAATTAACCTAGTGTCTTCTGTTGCTATTTTCTCTAGCCCTACCTAAAATTGAGGAAGGAAAAATAAAAGAGTATAGGTTTAAGTAACTCCCATCTAACTACCCAAAGAGGGTATATCTATTTAACCTAAGAAAGGGAATTTAAAAAAAAAAACAACAACTGTGTTTCAGAAGATATAAAGCATCCAAATGAAAAGGTTCCTGAGTTAATGTTTTCTTCTTCTGTTTTGGGTGAGAACTGACTAGTCTAGTCATACTGTCAACACCATTTTCATGGCGTGGTGGTTTCAATATAAAATGCCCCCATAGACTTGTGTTTGGATACTTGATCCCATATTGGAAGCGCTGTTTGATTAAGTTGTGGGAATTACCTTTAGGAGGCTGAACCTTGCTGGAGGAAGTGTGTCCCTGGGGATAGGCCTTGAGGTTTTATGACTGGGCCCACTTCCTGTTCTACTTGGGGGGGGGCCACTTCCTGTTCTGCCTCCTCCCTGCTTCTGCATGCTTTCCCCACCATGCTGAACTCTATCCTCTGGAGGTATACCCTGAATTAAACCTTTTTCCTTCCAATAGTTGCTTCTGGTCAGGTATTTTGTCCCAGCAATGAGAAAGTAACTGATACACGTGTATGAAGAGACCTTCTAAACTGCAAAGGCGTAATTAAAAGGATAACATTATAATAGCTTGAGTCCAAGACTTCTCACTTCCCTCATTATTCAACTGGGAAAAATTATTTTCAATAATTTCATTTTTTGTTTTCAAAATTATACACAGTTCTGCCCTTTAATTTCCAGTAGAAAATTATCATATAGACTGTGTGACTGTATCAAGTTACACAGAATAGAAAATTAACAAAAAGAGATGATTTGCCTTCTCTCTTTGAGACTCACCTGATAGCCGACCAAGCCACCCAGTGTCCAGGAACGCTCTTTACTGATCCACCTAGCAATGCTGCTGGCCCCTATTTTCCGTGGCTGGGTAACCACTATGTTGCAGAAGGTGGAGTGCTGAGTGCAGTGGTCCAGGACATACTGTGGGAGTTGTGTACTCTTACCACTCCCTGTAGCACCATGTATGATCACCACAGAATTGCTTTCTATCAAAGAAATAACCTGGAATGGCAGAAGAAAATAGACTCAAAACTGGCACAATTTTGACAACAATGCAAACTATTATCTATCTCCAGAAGACCTTGAGGGCTTATTTACTTTTAAGCTAAACTAGTAATTATCTCAGCATCACAAGAAAGAACAGGATGACAACAAATGGTTACCACCTTTAAAACCAGTTCTACGACCACGACCACGAGCATGAGCACGCAGCCCTGGCTGGCCTGGAACTTTACCATGATCCTTCTGCCTTGGCCTCCCAAGTGCTGGGATTACAAGGTATGCCACCACCACAGCTGGCACATAAATAACAATTTAGATTTTTATGGCTCTAGTCTAAATTTATATTATTTTAAAATTGTATAGTGAGACTACATATAATTCCACTGGGAAAAAAGAGTTATTTTGCTCAAATCACATAAATTCTTCAAATGAATTTCTAAAAATTTTTCTTTTGCATTTACAGAATATATATGGAATATTCTAAAACTCAATCCAATTTCTCTCACCAGTTCTCTGCCTTCATTTTAAATTTATTTATACTCTTATTCTTCTGGCAATAGTCCAGCAAATACTAATTAATTTCAATACTGGTATCTAGAAATTAATAAATTATATCTATTCCATAAAGTATGAATCTTGGGAAAAATAAAAATGAAATTCGGGGGCACTGGAGAGATGGCTTAGTGTTCAAGGTACTTGCCTGTGAAGCCTAAAGACCCTGGTTTGATTACCCAGGTACATGTGTCTGGAGTCTGTCTGCAATGGCTAGAGGTCCTGGCACGCCCATACTCTCCCTCTCTCTTTCATCTTTCTCTCATGAAATTTGGAACATTTCCTATTGTATCTGTAACTGCTTTGTCCACTAGAATTGTTAACAAAGGTTCCAATATATTTACTTTACCCATGTTTAATAACAAAATTGATAAGAAACCTAACCATTCAACTACTAGATCTGGCCTGGCATTAGTAACAAAATGGTAAGTCAATGACTGACTAAATCAATAAGCAGGACAAATAAACCCCAGTGGAATTGCTGGGACATGTTCTTTCTTTATAATAAGACATGACAGTAAGTTTCTTAAACAAGCTCTGATCAGGCAGGGCAGGCATTCCCTGTCACCTCCTGTAAAGTCACGAAAAGCTAGGTAAGAAAAGCCAGAAGGTGTGCTACGGTGGAGGCTTAACATGCACAGGCCAGGAGAAAAGTCAGAAGCAGTTATCACACAAAGATATCTTTATGGAGTCCAGGAACTCCCCACTGTATCTTTCCCAAGAGCCTCACATTTCACAGATGTGCTCGCTCACCTAGTGTCTTCCACATTGTAAAGCAACAGTGTTGGGCTTCAGATATTTGTTCAAACAGCCAAACTATGTATGTTATGACATACTCATGTAATACTAATGACAAAAGTAATTTTACCTCTTCCTTACATCGGTTTATAGGCAAATCAGGATACTTATAGGTTGGCTCTGGAATGCATGTCACATTTTGTAATTTAGCCAGAGGTTGCCTCGGACCTGGATTCAGACAAAACAAGCAAATGCTGTCTCTTAGGTGAAAACAAAGTTAACAAGCCATATATATATATATGGTATACAGGCATATACACATGTGCCAAAATAGATTTTCTATAGGTTGACACTGCATCAGGCTTATTAGAATCCCCCCTTAAATGGGTCCACTGTTGATGATGCAGACAAGTAAAGCAAGAGATCTGTGACCTTGCATCACAGCTACCAACACTGCCAGACTGCACTGCCTCCTTATCGAACTGACCTGTAATGTGTGATACCACGTGATTAAATGACACTAACATGGGATTTCAGTAGAATATACCAAGTTAGTAAGTATGCATTCCTTCCTACTAAAATAAATCAATAATGACAAAAAACAAATACAACTTACAAACTACAGGTATGGTGAAAAGGGGCAATTCTTTTCCATTAAAAAACCTGGACAAGGAGCCAGATATGGTGGTGCATGCCTTTAAAATCCCAGCACGTGGGAGGCAGAGGCAGGAGGATCACTGTCAGTTCCAGGCCACCCTGAGACTACATAGTGAATTTCAAGTCAGCCTGGACTAGAGTAAAACCCTACCTTGAAAAACCAAAAAATAAAAAATTAATTAAAATTAAAAATTTTTAAAATCTTGACAAGGCGGGGATAGGGTGCACACCTTTAATCCCAGCACTTGGGAGGCAGAGGTAGGAGGATCGCCATGAGTTCAAGGCCACCCTGTAGTGAATTTCAGATCAGCGTGGGCCACAGCAAGACCCTACCTCAAACCCCCCGCCTCCCTCAAAAAAAGATTTTGGCAAGGTGGCCCAGCATATGTGGTGTTCTCTAGTAAACTTGTGCACTGCTCTGGCTGCCATACAAATCCTAACAGCCTCTGATCACCTGACCTTTGGGGCGGAGCTTCAGAGCTCACAGGACGGGGCTTTTACTGAGAAATAATTTGTAAATCTTCCTATCCTAAACCACCTTAGTCTGACTCAATCCCTGGTCCCCTGCTTTTCTCTTTCTCACCCTTCTTCCCGGTCCAAATGGCTGCTCCCTCCATCATCCCACCTGAAAACATGTGGCCAAGCTTCATTCATGATTTGTCTAATAATGTCATCAAAGTGTGGCTATTTTCCTATTTTTGTCCTTATGTGGTCCAGGGATTAAACTACCCCTTTCTATGCACACCCAGACTGGCTGGCTGACGGTGCTGGGGTCACAGCAGACCTCCTGCGTAGCAGATGAGTACCTCACCCACGAGCCGCACTCAGCGCCCTCTTCCCATACATCTGCATCAGTGTGTGGTCCTTGTTCTCAATTTTAGTCATCTGTTGTAACTTCTCCTCTGTGGGGAAAAGCATTGTTTCCAAGACTTTTGGCTGCTGACTTTAAAAAGTTCTCTAAATCTTGTCCTTTACAGCTCCTAGGCCTCTGACCACCCTCCCTACTTGTTGCCAAGCTCACTAAAATGGGGGCTTTCCATTCTCACACTTCACTTTCAGCCATTATGCCTCTGACCTTTGGGGGTTTGATGGCGTGTGGCTTGGACTTGGCCTTGAGTTTGGGTCTGGTGTTTTGAGACAAGGTCTCATGTAGTTCATGCTTTCCCAGTACGGACTAGAAAGGAAGCTGAAGCCACTGCCCCTGGAAGTAAGGGCAGACACACAAGGGAAGAGAGGACAAGCAAGCAGCCAGGGAGAGTGGGAGTGAGGCAAGGAAAGAGCTATCCAAAGGGAGAAAGTGAGGACAGTGTTTTTAGGAAGACACAAAAGGAGGCAGATTCAGTATTTTACTGAGACTTTAAGCTCTGGTTCATGGTGCTGCTAAACGAACCCTGTTACTCTGACAATACTGATGTGATTGACACAACCTGATCCCGTGCATTCTGAAGGCTGCTACTTAAAGACAGAAATTTTGCATGGAAAAAAATAGCAAACGCCCTCAGCACACTATCTTTCTCCACATAGCACAAGACAACACCTGACGTTTTTAGGTCACAGCAGATACAGCACAAATCAAGTCTAGCCTCTGCTGACACAGCCCCAGGGTGGACAGAGGACCAAGGAGCTGTGTGGCTGCTGGCTTTGTGTTAACAATAAAACAAAAGGAAAAGCATCAAAAATCATTTAAGGCAAAGCAACAAATTACACATGACAAAGTAAAGCCTAGAAGTGGGTGGAAAATACCACAACCTCAAAATCTGTTCTCATTTTTTCCAATTCTCTTTATTCTAAATTATTGAAACATTAAAATATTTTGGGCTGGAGAGATGGCTTAGTGGTCAAGGCATATGCCTGCAAAGCCAAAGGATCCCTGTTTGATTCTCCAGGACCCATGTAAGCCAGATGCACGAGGGGCACATGCATCTGGAGTTCGTTTGCAGTGCCTAGAGGCCCTGGCATGCCCATTCTCTTTCTGTCTGCCTCTCTTCTATCTCTCTCTCTCTGCTTGCAAATAAATAAAAATTAAAATATATTTTAAAAAATATTTTATATGAGCTGGGAGAAACTGGAAACTATAAAAATGCTGCTGTCTTCACTTAGTCATCCCATCCAATCATCATCAGCCAATTTAAATTCTAACAAAAACCTCTGGAGGCCAGGCATGGTGGCACACACCTTTAATCCCAGCACTTGGGAGGCAGAGGTAGGAGGATAGCCATGAGTTCGAGGCCACCCTGAGACTACATAGTTAATTCCAGGTCAGCCTGAGCTAGAGTGAGACCTTACCTCAAAAAACCAAAAAAAAAAAAAAAAAAAAAAAAAAAAAAAAACACCTCTGGAGGGTTCAAACAGTATAATGAACTGTAACAGAGGAGCAGTATCTCAGCTCACATGGAGAACCAAACAGCATTTACCTTAAAAACTAGACATAGTCCACACAAAAAAAAACAAGCTGAATTGCTGTATCCATGACTTAACCATAAAATTCAATCCTCAAAGCAGGTGATTTGTATCACTTTCTCTCAGCTTGAAGTAAGGAGGGCTGTTTCCCTTCTCAGACTCCACAGAGGTTAGAAACAAAAGCTCACAGGGGATGAAAACGGCTACTACAAACATCCCCACACTACAGGAGCCAGCACTGTGGCATTCCTTCACCTCAGGACACCACCATCCCAGCACAACTGAGCGAACACTGCCTTGTAAAAGCAAAGAACCTTAAGGAGGCCACAACCTGCAGCCAGGCGCCCACAGGCAGGAAAGATTCTACCTACCAGTGGCACTTTATCTTCAGAAAATGATTTGTCTTTAACTACAAAAATAATGAATTCCAGCTGGGTGTGGTGGTGCACACCTTCAATCCCAGCACTTGAGACACTGAGATAAGGAGGATCACTATGAATTTGAGGCCAGCCCAGGCTACAGAGTGAGTTGTAGGTCAGCCTGGGCCAAGAGTGAGACTCTACCTCAAAAAACAAAAATAAAATAAAATAAAAAATAATTCTAGGGCTGGAGAGATGGCTTAGCAGTTAAGGCGCCTGCCTCCTAAGCCTAAGAATGCCGGTTCCAATCTCCAGGTCCCACGTTTAGCCAGATGCAAAGTGATGCAAGGGCACAATGCCGCACTTGCCCACAAGAGGGCACACACATCTGGATTTTGTTCACAGCAGCTGAGAGACTGCGGGCGCACCCATCTCTATCTGTCTTCCTCTCCTTCTCTCTCCAAATAATAATAATAATAATAATAACAATAATAATAATAATTCTAGCTGGACATGGTGGTACATGCTTTTAACCTCAGCATTCAAGAGGCTGAGGTAGTACAATTGCTATGAGTAAGAGGTCAGCCTGAGACTACATACTGAATTCCAGGTCAGCCTGGGCTAGACGGAGACCCTACCTTGAAAAGAAAAGGAATCGTAATGTAACCTACAGAACTCATGTAACACATGTCCTTTAATTTCTACTTAGAAACAATTTTTTTTGAGAGAGACAGAGAGAGACAGAGAGAGAGGGAGACAGATAGAGGTGGGCATGCCAGAGGCTGAATGAAATCCAGGTGTGTGCGCCCCCTTGTGGCCAAGTGAGGCATTGTGCCCCTTTGCATCTGGCTAAACGTGGGACCTGGAGATTGGAACCGGCATTCTCAGGCTTAGGAGGCAGGTGCCTTAACCGCTAAGCCATCTCTCCAGCCCTAGAAACAATTTTTTAAATACCTACAAGTGAAACAAAACTAGTACCACATCAAAATCAATACTATTTTAAATCAAAGTATTTTATTATTTTATAACCAGATATAATACAGTGTTCATGTTGAAACCTGTGGTCCTGGACTGGAAAGACAGGTGTCAGTGTGTGCTCATGGACAATACATACTTGTCTGCATGTGTGCACAGGCACATCCACTCATGCACACAGGGTCTCACCTGAGCAAGAGCAGTTCCTCAGAGCTGCTCTCCTCTAGTCCCTCTGGTCCATTCTCAAAAATACCAGTGGAGTGCAATTTTCCAAACCCAAACCTCTTTCCTTCCCTTTCATCCTAAAAGCCATCTCTGTAAGGCTGACCACTCGAGTAGGTGAAACAACTGGGCTGCTCCTCTGCCCCACAGAGCTCCTTCCTTCACTACAGTGGGGACCGTGAGAACTACCTGCACCTCCTTTGCATTCACTCCTCCAGTGAACTGTGGTTCAGGCTTTAAGGCCGACCAGGGGCTTGCAGGCACAGCATCAGACTTTTTATCACTTTTCTCCTAGGAACTCAGACCTGAGACAAATCTTGCTACATCTGCTTTCAAGTGGATAGGCCCTTTTGTCTGATTTACTCACATTCCATCCTCACCCCAGTCATAACAAACAAGCCAGCACCTTCACCTCATCTTCCCTTTATCCATTTGACACACCATGATTTCCCCTGGAGACATTTCACCCTGACTTTCCTTCTGAGTAGACAGCTCAGCCTCAGTTTTTTTTTTTTTTTTTCCTTTTTTCTTTTTCTTTTGTTTTTTCGAGGTATGGCCTTGCTCTAGCTCAGGCTGACCTGGAATTCACTATGTAGTCTCAGGGTGGCCTTGAACTCACAACAATCCTCCTATCTCTGCCTCCCAAGTGCTGGGATTAAAGGCGTGCGCCACCATGCCTGACTTCATCCTCAGCTTTGTCTTATCAACCACAGCAGGGGTCATGTAACTGCCACAACAGCAAGAAGGCACACCACCATCTTCACCTCCACCCATTTTTGCTTGCCAGTCCCTCCCCCCCTTTTTTTTGAGGTAGGGTCTCTAGTTCAAACTGACCTGGAATTCACTATGTAGTCTCACGGTGGCCTAGAACTCATGGCCATCCTCCTACCTCTGCCTCCTAAGTACTGGGATTAAAGGCTTGTGCCACCACTCCCGGTTTGATTTTCTGCTTTGATGAGTTTTGAGCCTCCTCAGTTTCTATCACTGTCTCCCTAGAGGAGGTTCTTGTGCTAGCAGTGAAAACAGCACTCATTTAACCCAGCACTTTCTCTCTGAGATTACTGAGTCCTGGCAGATGTGGTGGAGATGACTAGTCGGCATTCTTTTCTTGTCATTCTGAAGGGTCTTGGGTCTCCCCAGTATTTGCTGCCATGTGTAAAAAGCAAATGCTGTAGCCAAGAGTGAGAGGAACATAGCTTAGGAAATATAAACATTTAGAAGACTTTTTAAATATATTTTATTTATTTGAGGGAGAGAAAGAGGCAGATGAGAGAGAGAGAGAATGGGCATGACAGGGCCTCTAGCCACTGCAACAAACTCCAGACACATGTAACCACCTCATGCATCTGGCTTTACGTACGTACTAGGGAACTGAACCTGGGTTCTTTGGCTTTCCTGGCAAGCAACTTAACCACCAAGCCATCTCTGCAGCCTCTTAGAAGACTTTTTGACAGGCATAACCTCTGCTTTTAGCCAAAGAACAGAGGAAGCTTCCCTCTAGGGTCTATTGCTTTCTAAATGGCTTTCTAAGCCATAAGCTTCTGACTTGGTTCTCAGTAGCAGGTGTGAATTCCCTCACACTAAGCAGGCCTCATGGCCAGTTGCAGAGCAGCTGATTACCCCCATGACCTATGTGTCACTATTTTACCAGTGGGTACATCTTGCCTGGGTGGGTGCTTTTGTAGCTTCAGAACTCACTATTAGTAACTTTTATCCCCCAGCAGCTCACACAGCACTTCCAGAACTGAGAGAACTAGCAGGCAGGTAGCTAGCTGACTTCCTTCTCAATTCCAGAATGATCTCTCAATGTCTTGTAGCCAGAGGCTGTCATGTCTTCAGCAATAGAATCTTACTATTTAGTACTGATGGGGTAACCAACTGCTCTGAAAATGACCTACATTATTTTCAGAGCCTCATAGGCCTCACTGTGGGGTGTAGTCCAATTCTCATTCTGGGATTTACCAGCAGAAGCCTGTGGTTTTTTTTAATTTTAATTTTATTTTTACTGAGAACTTCTATAACTGTAGACAATAACCCGTGCTAATTCCCTCCCTCCCCTCCACTTTCCCCTTTGAAACTCCACTTTCCATCATATCCCCTCATCCTCTCAATCAAATCGCTCTTTTACTTTGATGTCATGATCTTTCCCTCCTATTATGATGACCTTGTGTAGGTAGTAACAGGTACTGTGAGGTAATGGATATCCAGGCCATTTTGTGGTTGGAGGAGCACATTGTAAGGAGTCCTACTCTTCCTTTGGCTCTTACATTCTTTCTGCCACCTTTTCCACAATGGACCTGAGCCTGGGAAGATATGATAGAGATATTTCAGTGCTGAGCACTCCTCTGTCACTTCTTCTCAGCACCATGGTGCCTTCTGAGTCATCCCAAGGTCACTGTCATCTGAAAAGAGAAGCTTCTCTAACCAAAAATGAGAGTAGCATTAATACATGGGTATGTGTGCCGGGCATGGTGGTGCACTCCTTTAATCCCAGCACTCGGAAGGCAGAGGTAGGAGGATTGCCATGAGTTTGAGGCTACCCTGAGACTACAGAGTGAATTCCAGGTCAGCCTGGGCTAGAGTGAGACACTACCTCGAAATAAAATTTTATATATATACATATACATATACATATACAAACATTAAGAGAAGTGCTTACCGAGCAGTTTGGTGAGCATAGTATATACATTTAGCTGGACACCAGCAGACATTGCACCCCTAGGGCTCATAACTACCCCTGTCATAGGTTTTCAGTATTAGGGATGTATTCCCTCCCATGGAGCGGGCCTCCAGTCCAAGTAGAGAGCAGTTGGTTTCTTCCATAACAGACATGCCACTGTTGCACCCGTTGGCTCTTTTGGCCTGGCTGGCCAAATTTAAGGCTTGCAGTGTCCACTGTTGAGTATCTTCACTGGTGATCTCTCTCTCTCCCACTGAACTGCATGCAGCATAGCTTTTTCCAGCTTTCTGTCAGCTGGTCCACATGGAGGAGGTTTTCAGCTCAGCTCCAGCAGGATTTCTCAGTGACCTTGCAGCCCAAGTATGTGGAGTCTTCAGCAATAGGGTCTTACCATCTATTACTGGTGGGAAACCAAGAGCCTCAGCAATGGCTTGTAATGTTTTGGAGGAGCATCAGAGACCTCCCTTGCAACAACTCACTGGAAGGTATCTCATCCCTGGCACTGAAAATTTTCTAGTAACAATCTATGGCTCCTGAGTGTTCCATTGTCCAAAAAAGTGGTTTTCCATATGACTTAGTTATATCCTCTTAGATTTTGATTAGCCCTCCCTCCACCTTTCCTTTACTCAATCTCTTCCCCTGACCTCATTTAGCCCTTTTCACCCCCATTATTCTGTTCTTCTACTTACATATATACAATACCATCCTATTAGGTCCCCCCTCCCTCCCTTTCTATTCCCTTTATATCCCCTTTCTAGCTTACTGGCTTCTGCTACTGAGTTTTATTCCTACTCACACACAAGTCTATACATTTGTAGCTAGGATCCACATATGAGAGAGAACATGTGACATTTGGCTTTCTGGGCCTAGTATAATCCTTTCCAGATCCATCCATTTTCCTGAAAATTTCATATTTTCATTTTCCTTTAGCACTGAGTAGAACTCCATTGTGTAAATGTGCTACATCTTCATTATCCACTCATCAGCTGAGGGACATTTCCTAGCTATTGTGAATACAGCAGCAATAAACATGGTTGTGCAAGTATCTCTAAGGTAGTGAGAAGAGTCCTTTGGATATATGCCCAAGAGTGTTATAGCTGGATCATATGGTAAATCTATTTTTAGCTGTCTCAAGAACCTCCACATTGATTTTCACAATGGCTGGACCAGATTACATTCCCACCAACAGTATAGAAGGGTTCCCCTTTTTCCACATTGTCGCCAACATTTAGTGTCATTTGTTTTCTTTCTTTCTTTCTTCTTCTTCTTTTTGGTTTTTCGAGGTAGGGTCTCACTCTGGTCCAGGCTGACTTGGAATTCACTATGTAGTCTCAGGGTGGCCTTGAACTCCTGGCGATCCTCCTACCTCTGCCTCCCAAGTGCTGGGATTAAAGGCGTGTGCCACCACACCTGGCTTGTTTTCTTGATAGTAGCCATTCTGACAGGAGTGAGATGGAATCTCAAAGTAGTTTTAATTTGATAGCTAAGGATGTAGAACACTTTTTTAGATGTTTATATGCTATCTGTATTTCTTCTTCTGAGAACTCTCTATTTAGTTCCATAGCCCATTTTTTAATTGGGTTGTTTGATTTCTTATTGTTTTCTTTAGTTCTTTGTATATTCTGGATATTAATCCTCTGTCAGATGTATAGCTGGCAAAGATTTTCTCCCATTCTGTAGGTTGTCTCTTTGCTCTATTCACAGGTCCTTTGCAGTACAAAAGCTTTGTAATTTCATGAGATCCCAGTGGTTGATTAGTGGTTTTATTCCCTGAGCACTTGGGGTTATATTCAGAAAGTCATTGCCTATGCCAGTATGTTGAAGGGTTTCCCCTACCTTTTCCTCTAGCAGTTTCAGAGTTTTAGGTCTGATGTTAAGGTCCCTGATCCACTTGGACTTGATTCTTGTGCATGGAGAAAGACAAGGATATATTTTCATCCTTCTATATATAGATATCCACTTTTCCCAGCATCACTTGTTGAAGAGGCTATCTTTTCTCAAATGAATATTTTTGGCATTTTTGTCAAAAATCAGATGGCTATAGCTGCCTGGATTAACATCTGGGTCCTCTATTCTGTTCCATTGATTTACATGTCTGTCTTTGTGCCAGTACCATGCTGTTTTTGTTACTATGGCTTTATAATATAGCTTAAAATTAGGTATGGTGATACCACCAGCCTTATTTTTGTTACTCAAAATTGTTTTGGCTATTCGAGGTATTTTGTGTTTCCAAATGAATTTTAGGATTGTTTTTTCTATTTCTGTGAAGAATGCCATTGGAATTTTAATGGGTATTGCATTAAAAGTGTAGATTGCTTTTGGAAATGTTGACATTTTCACAATATTGATTCTTCCAATCCAATGTCTTTCCATTTCCTTGTATCTTCTGCAATTTCTCGCTTGAGTGTTTTAAAGTTCTCATCGTAGAGATCCTTCACTTCCTTGGGTATGTTTATTCCAAGGTACTTTATTTTTGTTTGAGGTAATCGTGAATGGCAGAGATCCCTTGATTTCGTCTTCTGCATGTTTGTTGTTAGTATATAGGAAAGCTACTGATTTCTGTGTGTTTATTTTGTATCCTGCTACATTGCTAAAAGTGTTTATCAGCTCTTAACAGTTTGTTGGTAGAGTCTTTAGGGTCCTTTATGTATAGAATCATATCATCTGCAAATAATGATAACTTGATCTTTTCCTTTCCAATTTGAATCCCTTTTTTTTGTTTTTTGTTTTTTTGGGTTTTTTTAGAGAGAGACAAAGAGCATTAGACAGAGAGAAGGGAGAGGGAGACAGAGATGGGCGTGCCAGCAGCCTCTCAGCTGCTGCGAACGAAATCCAGATGCATGCGCACCCTTGTGGTCAAGTGCGGCATTTTGACCTTGCGTCACTTTGCATCTGGCTAAACGAGGCAGGCACCTTAACCACTAAGCCATCTCTCCAGCCCATGTATCCCTTTTATGTGTGCCTCTTGCCTTATTGCTATGGCTAAGACTTTAGTACTATATTAAATAAAAATGATGACAGTGGACACCCTTGTCTTTTTCCTGATTTTAGTGGAAAAGCTTCAAGTTTTTCTTCACTTAGTATTATGTTAGCTGTAGGTTTGTCATAAATAGCCTTTATTATGTTGAGCTATGTTCCTTTTATTCCCAGTCTCTGTAGGCCTTTTATCATGAAGGGACGTTGGATTTTGTCAAAAGCTTTTTCTGCATCTAATGAGATGATCATGTGATTTTTGTCTTTCAGTCCACTTATATAATGTATTACATTTATCAGTTTGCGTATGTTGAACCATCCCTGCATCTCTGGAATAAAGCCTACTTGGTCAGATCTTTCTGATATATTCTTGTATAATGTTTTCCAATATTTTGTTAAGAATTTTTGCATCTATGTTCATGAGGGAGACTGGTATGTAATTTTCTTTTTAGTTCTCTTTGTCTGGTTTTGTATCAAGGTGACGCTGGCTTTGTAAAAGGTGTTTGGTAGGATTCCTTCCTTTTCTATTTCATGGAAAAGTTTGAGAAGCACTGGTGTTAGTTCTTCCATGAAGGTCTGGTAAAATTCACCAGTGAATCCATCTAGGCCTGGATTTTTTTTAGTTGGGAGATTTTTTACAACTGTTTTTATCTCCATACTTGTTATAGGTTTATTTAAGTGGTTAATCTCATCTTGATTTAATTTAGGTAGGTCATATAAATCTAGGAAATCATCCATTTCTTTCAGATTTTCAAACTTAGTGGAGCATATGTTCTTATAGTATGTCCCTATGGTTTTTTAAATTTCTCTGGTATCTGTTGTGATGGTACCCTTTTCATTTCTAATTTATTAATTTGTGTCTCTTCTCTCTTTCTTTTGGTCAGATTTGCTAAGGGTTTGTCAATCTTGTTTATCCCTTTCAAAGAACCAACTTTTTGTTTCATTGAATCTTTGGATTTTTTTTGTTTCTATTTCATTAATTTCTGCCATAATCTTTATTATTTCTTCCCATCTACTGATTTTCAGTTTGCCTTGTTCTTTTTCCAAGGCCTTAAGGTGAAGCATTAAGTTGTTTATTTGCGACCTTTCTAATTTCTTGATATAGGCACTTAAAGCTATAAATTTCCCTCTTAGGACTTCCTTCATTGTGTCACAAAGGTTTTGGTATTTTGGGTTCTCATTATTATTTAATTCTATGAATTTTATTTCCTTCTTAATTTCTTCGTTGACCCATTCGTCATTTAGTAGTATATTGTTTGGTTTCCATGATTTTGTGTATGCTCTACAGCTTTTCTTGCTAGTGATTTGTAGTTTTGATCCCATTGTGATCAGATAGAGTGCAAGGAATTATTTCAATTTTCCTGTATTTGTTAAGATTTCCTTTGTCTCCTAATATATGGTCTATTTTAGAGAATGTTCCATGTGCTGCTGAGAAGAATGTGTATTCTGCAGCATTTGGATGAAATGTCCTGTAGATATCTGTTAGGTCCATTTGTTCTATGACTCATTTAATCCAGAAGCATCTCTGTTTATTTTTTGCCGGATGACCTATCAGTTGGTGAGAATGGGTGTTGAGGTCACCCACTACAACTGTGTTTGGTGTTAGGTGTGACCTTAGTTCTAACAGCATTTGTTTGATGAAATTGGGAGCTCCCAGGGTCCCTTGCGGAAGAGGGGGTGGAAAGAATGTAAGAGCTAAAGGAAGAGTAGGACTCCTTAAACATGCTCCTCCAGACACAAAATGGCCTGGATATACATGACCTCACAGTGCCTGACATTACCTACATAAGACCAGCATAATAAGAGGAAAAGATCATGACATCAAACTGAAAAGAGACTGATTGAGAGGGGGAGGGGATATGATGGAGAGTGAAGTTTCAAAGGGGAAAGTGGGGGGAGGGAGGGAAATAACATGGGATATTGTCTACAATTAAAGAAGTTGTCAATAAAAATAATAATAATAATAAAAAGAAATTGGGAGCCCCTGTGTTCGGTGCATATATGTTTAGGATTATAATGTCCTCCTGTTGGAGTGTTCCTTTAATCAATATAAAGTGACCTTCCTTATCTTTCCTAACTAATGTTGGTCTGAAGTCTACCCTGTCCGATATTAGCATAGCAACCCCTGCTTGTTTTCTAGGCCCATTTACTTGAAACACCGTTTTCCAACCTTTTACCCTAAGTTAGTGTCCATCTTTTGTAGAAAGGTGAGTTTCTTAGCCAGGCATGGTGGCACACGCCTTTAATCCCAGCACTCAGGAGGCAGAGTTCTAGGCTACCCTGAGAATACATAGTGAATTCCAGGTCAGCCTGGGCCAGAGTGAGACCCTACCTCGAAAAACCAGAAAGAAAGAAAGAAAGAAAGAAAGAAAGAAAGAAAGAAAGAAAGAAAGAAAGAAAGGAAGGAAGAGGAAGGAAGGAAGGAAGAAGGAAGGAAGGAAGGAAGGAAGGAAAGGAAGGAAGGAAGGAAGGAAGGAAGGAAGGAAGGAAGGAAGGAAGGAAGGAAGGAAAGAAAGAAAGGTGAGTTTCTTGGAGGCAACAAATAGAAGGATCCTGCTTGTTAACCCAGTCTGCAAATCTATGTCTTTTGGTTGGGGCATTGAAGCCATTGGTATTAAGAGTTATTACTGAAACGTGTGTATTTATTTTTGCCATTTTTCTTGCTTTATAGTTCTTCTTCTTTGAGGATATTTATAATCATTCTTTTGAAATCTTTCTCAGGCATTTCTTCTAAATCACTCTCACTTAAGGTCATTTCTGATGGATTAATACTTTTTGGTGGATTTATATTCTCTTGATTTTTTTGTGTTTCTTGTATTATAATGTAGAGATTTTTGCATCTTGGAGTAATTTAATTTAATGCTTGGATTTTCTAATTATCTGCAGTATTATTAAATGTATCAATCAATCTGATGTTATATACCTCTAGGGTAGGAGCTTAAGGCGCTAGGTGTAGCTCTTAACACTCTCAGAGTAACCACAAAAGTGACCCTAGGTGTTGGGTTTGCCTGCTATGAGAGCATTCTAATAAGTTGGGTGGAACAAAATACAGGCAAATTCTAAAATTTAGCTAAACAGTATATACATTCAGTGAAAACAGCAGAGTATTTATGCAAGAGTAGGTGTTATGACAAATAGATCCTCTAACAAAGTCACAGTCCCTAAGGATGTGTGTTGCCCCACACCCTTAATCCTATCAACTGGGAGGCTGAGATTTCTGATCTGTAGAGGGTTCCAAGGTCAGCTTTTGACCAAGTGAGACCCTTTCCCAACGAACGACAGAAACAAAGGCACTATAAATCAGGAAGCAACAAATGACAAGCCCAAAATATAGCTTACTTAAGAATGGCCAATTCCAGCTATCCATCAGATTTAACACATAATTTACCCTGACATGGAAGATGCAATTAGCATTTCTGATGCAAGTTTATATACCAGGCTTTTTTGTGGGTACTGAGCTGGTGTAAACCCAGTTATCTTTTGGGATGGCTTTGGTCTCAGTTATCGTGTACAACGGCTTGGGTCCCTCTTTGCGATGCTGTGGGCTCAGGTAGGCTGGATGGGTCTGTGGGTCACTGCTCTGATTGGCTGTGCCAGGTACTGTGTAGGTGAGCTCCCTTCCCCAGGTCTCTGGTGCTTGCTGGCTCTGGAGCTGGCAGTGGGGGAAGGGGAGGCTGTGGATGGTGGCCAGAGTTCTCCACTGGTCCTTAAGATCTTCTTCCTCACAATCTGCCCTGCTGGTCTCTGCCATCCTCTCTTCATGTTTCTTGAGTTTGCAAGGAAGCAGTGTTTGAGTGGAAAATCCTCTCACCTGGTTTTCCTGTGGCTCAAGCTGAACCTGGTGCTGCCGCTGCTAGAACCACTTCTGCCTGCTTCTATGGGCTCTAGATGCTCTGGATCTCTCCTACTTCTCTGCTGCAGTTGATAATTTTTTATACACTTTCACTTTTTAGTAGAAGAGTGTATTTTGCTGGGTTTTTTATTTTTATTTATTTATTTTTACTTTTTCTCCCCTAGGCTGGTTTGGCATGGTTCCTACGCCACCATCTTAACCAGAAGTCCAGCCTATGGTTTTAAGGGTAAAGCTTTCTGTATTCCTGCAGGGTGCTTCTACCCAGACTTCTCTCATTCTCTTTCTTTTTAAGAGAGTCACATCTTTTAATTAACTAACAAAGAACTGGGTTTCTAAAGCACACTGATTCATGCCATCATTAGTTTTGTGTATCTCCCTCCACCCTTCCTCCCTTACCCCCAAGCCTCTCCACTCCGTATGATGTTCCTCCACTTGTCTGTCTATTACTCCCTTCCTCTGACCCCTGCCTGCTTCTTCTCTCACCAAGCCTCATTCTAGCTTCCTAACCAATAGTACTGATACATACTGCAACTTAAAAACAAATCAGTCTATTCCATATTAGGATCCATAGATGAGAAAGAACAGGTGGTTTGTCTCCCTGACCCTGGGTAACCTTGCTTAGTATAATTTTTCCCAGGTTAATCCATTTTCTTGCACATTTCACAATTTCATTTTGTCTTACTGAGCAGAATTAAACGTAGCACAACTTCATTATCCACTCATCAGCTGATGAGCTTCTGCACTGATTCTACACCCTAGCTACCGTGACTCAAGCAGCGCAACAAACAGCTGAGCAATTTTCTCTATAGTGAAGTGTATATGCCCAGGAGTGGTGGTACAGCTGGATCAAATGGCAGACCTACATTATATATTTGAGGAGCATCATACTGATTCTACAGTGACTGTACAAGCTTACACTCCCACCAACAATGGATGAGGGGTCCTCCGGAATTCCCCACACCCTCATCTGCATTTGTTATCATTTGAATTTTTGATGATAGCCATTTGACTAGAGTGAGATGGAATCTCAAAGCAGTATTAATTTGCATTCCCCTGGTGGCTAAGATGTTTAACGTCTTTTAAAAAATATATTTATTTGAGAGAAAGTGGGGTCAGATAGAGAGAATGGGCAAGCCAGGGCCTGAAGCCACTACAAACGAACTCCCAGACACATGCACCACTTTGTGCATCTGGCTTACGTGGATACTGGGGAATCGAACTGAAGCTGCTATTTTCAAATACATTCGCGTTTGGAAGGAAGATGCCCAACTACTTTACATTGAAACAAGGAAAAGAAAGCCTGAGGTGATTTCATCCCAGAAAAACTGTGTGGTAGAAATGCAAACTCAAGCACTCTGAATAACTTACACTGAAATGCCCCAATTAACCCCTTAGGGCTGGACCCCAGGATCCACCTACAATGACATTTCCTCCAGCCATGCTGCTGGAGAACCAAGTTATAAGCTTTAATAAATTCCTGAATCTACTGGGGGACATCCATTCAAACTACCACAATTAGTATCCCCGTTATTTCCTTCGCCTGTCTTATCGCTCAAGCTAAGACTTCAAGTACTATGTTAAATAGCAGTGGGAGAGTGGACCCTTATCTTATTCCAGACTTCAGTAAAAATGTTTCAAGTTTTTCCTCACTTAGTATGATATGGGCTTTAGGTCTCTTGTATACAGCCTTTTTGTTACACAACAAGCATCTTAAAAGCCCTGAAGGGATGATGAAACAATGAGGTGATACCCCTAAGTCAAAAATAGAGAAAGGCAAGAACTCAAGGCTGTTTCTACCTCAAATGATATCTGAACAATAAACAGAAATTAACTATAATTCAGCATAGTGACCAAAAAATGAACAATGTAAAACTAAATGAAAGAAAAGGGTATAGATAAAAGCTGCAAATTTTCTAGAACTGACAGAAGATATCAACCTCTGTTATCAAAAAGCCCAAAATAGGGCTAAAGACATTGCTTTGTGGTTAAGACGTTTGCCTACAAAGCCAAAGGGCCCAGGTTCAATTCCCCAGGACCCACATAAGCCAGATGCATAAGGTGGTGCATGTATCTGGTGTTCGTTTCCAGTGGCTAGATGCCCTGGTGTGCTCATTCTCTCTCTCTCTCCCTCTCTCTCTCTCTACCTCTTTCTCTCAAATAAATAAAATTTTTTTAAAAGCCCAAAATAAACCCTAAGAATACTAAGGATTACTATAGTAATTTATGTATAGACCATATTTCACAATTATTTTTAAAAAGCTAAGACTGGCCGGGCATGGTGGCACACACCTTTAATCCCAGCACTCGGGAGGCAGAGGTAGGAGGATTGCCGTGAGTTCAAGGCCACCCTGAGACTACATAGTTAATTCCAGATCAGCCTGGGCCAAAGTGAGACCCTACCTCGAAAAACCATAAAAAAAAAAAAAAAAAAAGCTAAGACTGGCCAAGCATGGTGGTGCCTGCCTTTAATCCCAGCACTCAGGAGGCGGAGGAGGATCCCATGAGTTTGAGGCCACCCTGAGACTACATAGTGAATTTCAGGTCAGCTAGAGTAAGACCCTACCTTGAAGGGAAAAAAAAAAAAAACCCTAGGGCTGGAGAGGTGGTTTAGAGATTAAGGCATGGATAAGGCATTTGCCTGCAAAAGCTAATGACCGGAGTTTTATCCTCAGTACCCACATAAAACCAGATGCACAAAGTGGCACATGCATCTGGAGTTCGTTTGCAGCATCTGGAGGCCCTCACGTGCTCATTCTGTCTCTCTTCTATCTCTCTCCACTTGCAAATAAACAAATAAAAATACTTAAATAAAAAACAGCTAAAAATGAGAGCCAGGCATGGTGGCGCACGCTTTTAATCCCAGCATATGGGAGGCAGAGGTAGGAGGACTGCTGTGAGTTCAAGGCCACCCTGAGACTACATAGTGAATTCCAGGTCAGCCTGCGCTAGAGTGAGACCCTACCTTGAAAAAAAGAAAGGAAAGGAAAGGAAAGGAAAGGAAAGGAAAGGAAAGGAAAGAAAGGAAAGGAAAGGGGAAAAGGAAAAGAAAAAGAAAAAAAAGCAGCTAAAAATTAAAACAAAGCCAGGCATGGTGGCACACACCTTTAATGCCAGCACTTGAAAGGCAGAGGTAGGAGAATTGCTGAGTTTGAGTCTAGCCTGGGACTACAGAGTGTCAAGTCAGACCAGACAAGACAAGGTCAGCCTGGGTTAGAACAAAATCTTACCTCAAAAAATAAAATAAAATACCTTTTACTTTATAAATTTCTACTGTTTAAAATTTCATTTTAATGTTTACTATTTTCTTTTTTTTTTTGGAGAGAGAGACAGAGGAAGACAGATAGAGATGGGGCACGCCAGCAGCCTCTCAGCTGCTGCGAATGAAATCCAGATGCATGCGCCCCCTTGTGGTCAAGTGCAGCATTGCGCCCTTGCATCACTGCATCTGGCTAAACGTGGGACCTGGAGATTGGAACTGCTGGAGATTGGAACCAGCGTTCTTAGGCTTAGGAGGCAGGCACCTTAACCACTAAGCCATCTCTCCAGCCCTGTTTACTATGTTTTTTTAAAAGCCTGTAAGAAGTTTTTGATGAAAGGTTTCTTCTCAGTTGTCTTTTTTTAATATTTTAATTTTTTGTGGTTTTCCAAGGTAGGGTCTCTAGTCCAGGCTGATCTGGAATTCACTATGTAGCCTCAGGGTGGCCTTGAACTCACAGCAATTCTCCTACCTCTGCCTCCTGAGTTCTGGGATTAAGGTATGTGCCACTACGCCTACCTCAGTTGTCTTAATAGTAAGGTAAGGGTCCATTATCAATTTCATAAATGTCAGACTATTTAGGAATTAAGTTTAAGAAAAAATGAACATCTTATAATATACCCATACCAAAAACTCCTAAATTAATATGCAGTATGGATTTTTTTACTTTGATCAAGATGATGAATTTCTTAAACTTTTGAGAAGACAATGTGCTAATAATGTGGGACTCATTCATGTGTCATACGTAAGATACATAAGGATGTGTTTACCTGGCCCATCGGCTGATTGATCGCTGTTATACATATCAAGTTCTTCTGCTTCGAGTTGTCTGTACTTGTTAATATACTCCATTTCTGAGCTCCTCTGTCTGAGTGACCTGAAAAGAATAGTGAAAGTTGGCATACTGGTCCCAAAGAGATCAAACTCTGTACACCAGGAGTTCCTGAGTCCTTATTGTACATTAAGTCATGGAGAAAATGTTCAATTAGCAAAGTAAAATATGCTAAATTCAGCCACTAAAGAGAGGCGGGAACATTGGCAACAGAGCCATAGCACCGGACAGCAGGGCATGAAAGACAAAGGCGTCCTTTGTTTCAGGTAAGATGAAGCTGTAGACAGAGCACACACCCGCCATCTGAAACACAAACAGCACCAGGCAGGCTGGCAGAAAGGCCAAGCTACAGAACCTGCTAAGCCAGGCTTTGACATTTATTTCTTCTATCTCCTACCAGAACTCACTGACTGCCTCAAGTCAACAAGGAAGTAAGCCTTCAAAAGCTCCAGATCAGAGCAATTACTCATTTCCTTTCTCTTTTCTCCATTCTCTCACACCTTGACCCACAATCAATGCTGTGGCAGTGGCAAAAGTGACAGCAGGAACATCAGAGCTTAGGGAACTGACCCCTGGGGCCCTCTATGAGGTGCTGGACTCACCCTAAGCTGCTTAGGCATGGTCAGACCTTCAGAACTGAGCTGCGGATAGAATGGCCACCAGGGGGCAACAAGCAGGACAGATACAGGACACAACAAAAGCTGCCAGCACTGCAACTGTTGTCCTTGTCCTTCACAGGACAACACCCAGAGTCACCATGTAATATGCACAGCACCTAGGATACACGTCAAAATTGTTTGGCATATAAAGACCCAGAAAACTCTGAGTGGAGCAATGATCTCTCACTTTGTATATTGGTTTTCAAATTTGGGGACCAAGCAAGTCTGACCACTATCCTCACACCAATCTCAGATCAACTTAAAACCAACCACTCAAGGACTTCCTTTTTTAATTGAATAAAGCTAATATTCTTCTGGATTTTATAAGCTTGGAATACAGAAAATCTTGAAAAGAATACAAAAAATGAAAAATCAAAAAGGTACTGAGCCCTTCTGTGATGTTTAAGTAATGCACATGAGCTGGAGGTGCTCAGTGTTTAGGAGTGCTTGCTCCTTCAGCAGGAAGACCTCTCAGGCCAAGTTCAATCCCCATAACTCCTACAAAAAGCTGGATGTGGGGCTGGAGAGATGGCTTAGCAATTTAGGTGCTTGCCTGCAAAGCCCAAGGACCCAAGTTTGATTGGTCCCATGCAAGCCAGATGCACAAAGGTGGCACATGTGTCTGGAGTTAGTTTGCAGTGGCTGAAGATTCTCTTTCTCTATCCCCCCCCAAATAAAAAAAATTTTAAAGGTAGGTGTGGACACACATGCCCGTGACCCCAGTCCTCAGGAGAGGCAGAGACCAGAAAATGGCCAGGCTCAGAGTTCCAGGTAGAGGGAGAAGCCCTGTCTCAAGGAGCATGTGCAGGTGAGCAGTAGGAGGACACCTGCCTTCCCTGGCCCCCACGTGCACTGCACGGAGTACACATTATCTGCACACACATGGACATATACCACACCTCACCCCACATATACTCTACACACACACACACAAACATAAAGTGCTTATGCACACGCTTGTAACATATTGCAAGTACACTAAGAATTACGAAGAAAATACACTAAGAATACAAATACACTAAGAATTATAAATCAAGATGTGGACAACCCCACAGAAATGTGATTAACTTCAAAAACTAAATATATTGGTAATTTGAATCTTTTTCTTCTCCTTTTTGTTTTTGAGCCAGAATCTCACTCTAGTTCAGACTGACCTGGAACTTACTCTGTAGCCCAGGCTGACCTCAAACTCATGACTATCCTACTACCTCAGCCTCCCCAGTGCTGGGATTAAAGGCGTGCACCATCTTACCTGCTGTACTGGCTATGGTAAGTGGCACATTTTGAAAATGAAGTATTAAGAAATTCATAAGATTCCATATGAATTTTATGATGAGTGTTTCTATTTGGTAAGTTACTAGGGTTTCTATAGAAACTTCACTGAATGTACTGCTGATGTTTTCAATCTCCTAATCCAAGAACATGGGATGTGTCTTAAGCAATGTTTTGTACTTTACATTATACAAGCCTTTCATTTCTTTGGTTAATTCCCAAGTATTGTATTTTATCTGATGCTGTTATGAATGGAATATGTTCTGTCCTCTCCTTCTCAGGTTACTGTCTATGGTCTATTTTTGTATGTTACCTTTATCTCCTGCTACTCTGCTGAACTCATTTATTAGTTGTAATGGGTTTGTGGATTATTTTGTGTTTTCTACACACAAGATCATATAATCTGCAAACAGATCATTTTACTTCTTGCCATCTGATTTGAATGCCCCCTATTTTGCTTCTAGAACAATATATATCCTCATTGATAGCCAGTGCAACCAGGAATGAACCAGATACCTGCAAATGCGGAATATTCGTGCCATGGTAAACTATGGGCATGTTCTCAAAGATAAAAGAAGGCAACGTTGGGCTGGAGAGATGGCTTAGCAGTTAAGGTGCTTGCCTGCAAAGCCTAAGGATCCATGTTCTACTCTCCAGATCCCACATAAGCCAGACACACAAAGGTGAGGCAAGCGCAAGGTTGCATATGCCCATGAGGTTGCGTAAGTGTCTGGAGTTCGATTACAGTAGCTGAAGCCCTGGCACACCAAATCTCCCTCTTTCCCTCTGTCCCCCCCCCTCTAAAATAAAAATAAATAAATAAATGCAAAATTGTCTTTTGTTTTTGTTTTTTCTTTTTATGGTACTGAGTACTGAACTCAGAGCCTAACATATGCTAAGGAAAAGCTCTCCACTAACTTATAATGAGACTTTTTTTTAAATTCAAAATGGGAATACATGTAAATTGTTTTGAGACAAAGAGAACATGGTTACAGGCTTATCATAGTTGTTGACTTGGTTTATTAGTGGCAACAATGGTTTTATGCAACAGTTCATGTACATCTAGTTGTGTTTGGACCCATGCAGCAAACTGAAGTTTGGAAAGTCTTCAACAAAAGTTCTTGTACAGACAGACATTCACAAAAGCCCTTCAGAGAATCTTTGCAATAGCTCTTACCATTAGCATACACTGTAGTCCTGCCTTCATAACCTCTTAACTTTATTTATTATTTTTTTGTTTTTTTTTGAAGTAGGGTCTTGCAACCTGGAATTCATGATGTAGTCTCAGGGTGGCCTCGAACTCTCAGCAATCCTCCTTCCTCTGCCTCCCAAGTGCTTGGATTAAAGACATGTACCACCATGCCTGACAACTTAACTTTATTTGGATTTAACATAGTGACTCTATCTTTATTTTTCTGAGAGCAACAGACAGAGAGAGACAGAAAGAGAGAGAGAGAGAGAGAGGGAGGGAGGGAGGAGGGAGAATGGGCGCACCAGGGCATCCAGCCACTGCAAATGAACTCCAGATGCATGTGTCACCTTGTGCATCTGGCTTACGTGGGTCCTGGGGAATTGAGCCTCGAACCAGGGTACTTAGGCTTCACAGGCAAGAGCTTAACCGCTAAGCCATCTCTCCAGCCCAGTGACTCTATCCTGATACTGACAACTTTCACAATTTTTCTCCATTAATTGTTTTGGGTAGAACTTCTAGTACTACACTGAGTAGAAATGTAAACGTGGGCATCCTTGCTTTGTTCCTGATCTCAAAGGAAAGGTTTCAGTCTTTTTTCACAGAATGTCAATAGTGGACGTTGTCATATACAGCATCTACTATGCTGATATTTTTCCTCAGCTTGTAATCTGTTGAATATTTTTATACCAACAACAACATGAAATATGAGTTTTAACTTTAAAAGAATGAACTTGGGGTTGGAGAGATGGCTTAGTGGTTAAGACACTTGCCTGTGAAGCCTAAGAACCCATGTTTGATTCCCCAGAACCCACATAAGCCAGAAGCACATGATGGCACATGTGTCTGGAGTTTGTCTGTAGTGGCTAGAGGTCCTGGCATGTCCACGTTCATTCTCATTCTCACTCTCTCATAAATTAATAGTTTAAAATATTTTTAACTTTAGAAAGGGCTGGAGAGATAGGTTAGTGGTTAAGGTGCTTGCCTGAGAAACCTAAGGACTCAGGTTCAACTTCCCAGTACCCACATAAGCCAGATGTACAAGGTGGTGCATGCATCTGGAGTTTCTTTGGAGTGGCTAGAGGCCTGGTGTACCTATTCTCTCTCTCTCTCTCTGGCTCTTTCTCTCTTTCTCAAATAAATTATTTTTTAAGTTGAAAAGAAGAATGAATTAATAACAACCCAGACATGTTAATTCCACAGCAAAGAAATTAAACAGAAGGGCTAGTCTTTCTATAACTGCAACCTGATGCTGCTGAGAACCATCAGGTGGCCCTGATACAATGCCTAGAAAACTGTCCCTAACTCCGAAGCTTGCCTTTCAAGACTCACTAATTTTCTTTCCAGATTTAGTTGGTTTTTTGTAAATCCTTTTTAATTTTTTTTTTAATTTTAGAGAAAGAGGGAGAGGAAGAATTGGCGCACCAGGGCCTCAACCACTGCACTTGAACTCAAGACACTTGTGCCACCTAGTGGGCATGTGAGACCTTGTGCTTGCCTCACTTTTGTGTGTCTGGCTTACATGGGATCCGGAGAGCCAAACATGGGTCCTTAGGCTTTGCAGACAAGTGCCTTAACTGCTAAGCTATCTCTCCAGCCCAAGACTTAGTTTTTTAAATATTTTTTATTAATTTATTTGCAAGCAGAAAGAAAACGAGACTGGGCATGTGTGTGAATGGGCATGCCAGCAGGGCCTCTTGTCACTGCAAATGAACTTCAGATACATGCACTACTGTGTGTAACTGGCTTTTCCTGAGTACTGGGGAATCAAACCCTAGCCATCAGGCTCTGCAAGCAAGTGCCTTTAACCACTGAGCCATCTCTCTGACCCCTATACTTAGTTTTTATACAACTTAAAATCTCATAGATACACGTATACAATTGATATAGTCTTTTTCCACTTCAAATCTTTTAAAGTTTTATACTATTTAGCTAATAAGATGTAGCCAAGAAACCCTGACAACCATCAGATAGAAAATGACCTAACCATTGCACAGAATAAGCTTTGTATCTTCCACACAAAATAGCCTGGTAAGGTTTTTTTCTTTACTTTTATTTATTTTTATTTATTTATTTGCAAGCAGAGAGAGAGATAGAAGAGAGGCAAAGAGAGAGAGAGAGAATGGGCGTGCCAGGGCCTTTAGACACTGCAAACGAACTCCAGATGCATGTGCCCCTTGTGCATCTGGCTTACGTGGGTCCTGGAGAATTGAACCAGGATCCTTTGGCTTCGCAGGCAAATGCCTTAACCACTAAGCCATTCCTCCAGCCCAGCCTGGTAAGGTTTTAATACAATATCTCACTAACATGTTTGATAAATAAAATAGAATGTTTACCTGGTTTTACCCTGACAAAAAGGAAAAATTAGCCAGGTGTGGTGGTGTGCACCTTTAATCCCAGCACTCATGAGGCAGAGATAGGAGGTTCGCTATGAGTTCGAGGCCACCCTGAGACAACATAGTGAATTCTAGGTCAGCCTAGGTTAGAATGAGACACTTCCTAGAAAAAAAAAGTAAAAATTAATTTAAAAGGTACTTCCTTATCTTGATCTACAGATATGTCCTCTAACTATATGGTGGGAGGGGAGATAGTACACAGAATATTTGGTCTTTATATCAATCCAACAATTTCATGAGAAAGGAGGAAAACAAAACAACAAGAACAAGCAGCTGCGTGTGGTGGCGCACACCTTTAATTCCAGCACTCAGGAGGCAGAGGTAGGTGGATTGTCACCAGTTCAAGATTACCTTGAGATTACATAGTAAATTCCAGGTCAGCCTGGGCTAGAGTGAGACCCTACCTCAAAAATCCAAAAAACAAAAAAAAGGCACAATATAAATAATATAAACCAAGTACTTGAAAGCTTGTTTTAAACAAGAAGTTCAAAGTAAGAAGTGCACTGCATAAGCTAAGGTGATAAGAGAAGTTCTGTGAACGTCAGGCATGAGCAATGGGCTCCAATGGCTGAAGAGACGCTCAAGAGACGCTCAGTAAGTCAGACAGAGAACAGAGAGAGCCTTTAAGAAGTTCTATCTGAACCTTTTAAGTCTCTTTTCAAAGACTAGGTGTGGGGTCTGAAGATATGGCTCAGCAGTAAAGGCACTTGCCTGCAAAGGCTAACGACCTAGGTTCAATTCCCCAGTACCCATGCAAAGGCATATACACAAAGAGGCACATGTATCTAGAGTTCATTTGCAGCAGCTGGAGGTCCTGGTGCACCCATTCCTCTGTCTATCTCTCTTCTGTCTCTGTATGCTTACAAATAAATTAATTAATTTTTAAAAGAGCATTTAATTAATTTATTTATTAGAGACAGACAGAGGGAGAGTGAGAAGGGGCATGCCAGGGCCTCTAACCACTACAAATAAAGTACAGACACATGTGCCCCCTTGTGCATCTGTACCCCCTTGTGCATCTGGCTTACATGGGACCTGGAGAATCAAACCAGGGTCCTTAGGCTTTGCAGGCATGTGCCTTAACTGCTAAGCCATCTCTGCAGCCCAAATTAATTAATTTTGACAAAAAGACTACGTGTGGTAGTTCATGCCTGCAATCCTAGAACTTGAGAGGCCAAGGCAGGCGTGTAGTGAGGTCAGCCTATGCTATATAGCAAGTCTGTGGATAGCCTGAGCTACAAAGATAGGATCTCACTACCTCAAAAATCAACAAATAAATCTGTGTTCAGAGGAAACCTTCTCCGCACTCCACCACCCAGTAAAGCCTTCTCTGACTCTCTAATATAACTGGGGGAAACAATGCAAGAAGGTTAAACAAGACATGACAATCTATAATTATCTTTATTTTGGAGAGAGACACAGAGAGACAGAGAGAGAGAAGGAGAGGAAGACAGACAGAGATGGGCACGCCAGCAGCCTCTCAGTTGCTGCGAATGAAATCCAGATGTGTGCACCCCCTTGTGATCAAGTGCAGCATTGCGGCCTTGCGTCACTTTGTATCTGGCTAAATGTGGGACCTGGAGATTGGAACCAGCATTCTTTAGGCTTAGGAGGCAGGCGCCTTAACTGCTAAGCCATCTCTCCAGCCCTATAATTATCTTAATCATATACTCATATTTGTCTTCCCCTTAGAAGGATGGTCCCATGAAAGAAGGAACTAGACCTGTCTAGTGCACAAAGTTACCCAGCCCCTAACCCTTCAGGCCGCAACAAACAGCCATAGATACCTGTTGAGCTACTGTAGAAAAGGACAGAATAGATCCTCATCAGAAAACATTAAGAAATGAGAAGGGGGTTGGAGAGATGGCTTACAGTAAGGCACATGTCTACAAAGCCTAAGGACCCAGGTTCGATTCTCCAGGTCCCATGTAAGCCAGATGCACATGGTGGCACATTCATCTAGAGATCATTTGCAGTAGCTAGAGGCCCTGGCATGCCCATTCTCTCCCTCTCTCTCTCTCTCCCCTTCTCTAATAAATAAATAAATCTTACAAAAAAAAAAGAAATGGGCATTGGAGACATGGCTTAGTGGTTAAGGTGCTTGCCTGTGAAGCCTAAGGACCCAGGTTCAATTCTCCAGGTCCCACATAAGCCAGATGCACAAGGTGGTACATGCGTCTGGAGTTTGTTTGCAGTGGCTAGAGGTCCTGGTATGCCCATATTCTTTCTCTCTCTCTCTCTCCCTCTCTCTGTCTCTAATAAAAATAAAAATAAAAATATTTTTTAAAAAATAAATGAGGCTGAAGAGATGGCTTAGGGGTTAAGGCACATGCCTGCAAAAGCATAAGGACCCCAGTTTGATTCTCCAGGTCCCACATGAGCCAGCTGCTCATGGTGGTGCATGCGTCTGGAGTTTGTTTGCAGTGGCTAGAGGCCCTGGCATGCCCATTCTCATTCTCAACTCTCTCTCCCTGCCCCCGTTTCTAATAAATCAATTAATAAAAATAAAATTTAAAAAATATTTTTTTAAAAAAAGAAAGAAATGAGGAGGAAAGGGCAAACTAGAACTGTGTTCAAAGGAAGAGTAAGACCAAAGGAAAAAATAGTGATGAGGGAAAAAAGATGAGTTGTCATTTGAACTTATTCCTGAAAGAAAGAGAATTACACTGTAGCTGCAGGGAAAAGAGAAAGAACAAGCATCTGAGGAGTCAGTGTAATCAATCAAAGCTTAGGGGCCAGAAAAGAGCTCAGCAGGTGTGAGCAGTAAGGTTTGGCCCTGGGTGGAACATGAGGGAAAGTGGGTATGAAGGGCAGTAGTGCAAGGCTGCAAATGAACTGGAAAGGACAGCTCATGTGCAATGCATTTCCAACACATACTGAAATTTCATTACCATTTCAGAGCAAAGAATTTTTTAAGGAGCAACATGCTTATTAAAAGGAAAACATAGCCGGGCGTGGTGGCACACGCCTTTAATCCCAGCATTTGGGAGGCAGAGTTAGGAGGATCACCATGAGTTCAAGGCTACCCTGAGATTACAGGGTGAATTCCAAGTCAGCCTGAGCTAGAGTGAGACCCTACCTCGAAGGAAAAAAAAAAAAAGGAAAACGTGGCAAGATTCCATGCAATTATAGTATGCAATTTGGTAGGACATTTCTGTCATGATAAACTTCATTGCTTTCCTTCTCATACTACTACACACAATATAATATGAAAACCTTCTAGTTGAGGATAATAAATCCTGACATCTAGCTTTTTCCAGCACATAACAGGAACTGTAAGATGACCACACATGTCACTCTTGATCATGCATGGCATGCAGGTCTGATGTGAACAACGTCTATCTTCCTCAGTTCATTGGGAAAAAAACAACAGAAGAAATGATTATAAAAGGAAAAGCCACTATACGGTCACTTATCAGAGAGCTAAAGAGTTAAAGATCTGTTCTACTTCATCCACTCTTTGTCAAAACAGGCACTTGATTAGAAATTAGCACAATGAGGCCCAGGGCACGCTAGCACTCACCTGAGCAGTGAGTGTTTTAGCTGCAGCTCCTGATACAATACCAAGATATTTTCTTTATGGAACTGTAGAGTTTTGTTTAGAACTTTTATGTTTTTACATCTCTACTGTCTTCTGATAACCTATGACCATGTACATATTAAAGTTATCTACTTAAGTGTTCATAATGTCCTCTAGCATTTCAACCTGCTTCAACATATTAATTTATTATTTTACAAGAAAAATGGAAATAAAATGTACCATTTGCAAATATCTATATGTTACTGAGGTCATGTTTTGCCTATTTTGCTCAATTACTAGCTTTCTCAGATGGGTATTTTGCAGAGTCAAGTCTGATCTATTTTTCCTTCTTTCATTAGGAAGGACAGTGATCTGGCTTCCAAATGTCCTAAAAGTTAAGCTGAAGAATAAAAGCAACATGGTTATTTTTAGAGCTCTACAGGCATAAAAATACAGCACTAAACTGTGACCTGCAGCTATGCACAGCAAAGCCTCACATCATGCGACAGTCTTCACTTCAGCTAGGAGCGCCTCTGTAGTGCTTCAGACAACTGCTCTTCGTTTCATTGCTAAAGACATTTTGGATGCATTTGGGACCAGTATCCACAGCTGCCAGCATCTTTTTCAAAGAGAATAAACTTCACTGAAAAGGTAGACCATTATATAATTTGTGAAGATTAAATAGTAAGTTATTTTTGTCATTTCTTCTAGCTTACTTACAAGATGAATTAATGAGCATTCTCTCCAGATGAAGACTTCACAACCTCATTCCTAACATAGAAAGTTGTTTATTTCAAACAGTTTTATTGGGTAAATCAGAAGACACGTTTCTTCAACAGAGGACACATCCAGGAGAAAGGGACCTGCCTGAGTGGAGTGCAGCTTCATCACCACTCCAAGTGAACTCTGGCAACCTCCCCACCTCAGGCACCCACACCACCACGGCAGGTAAGCTTTAAGCCTTTTCTAGACAAAGAACAAATTCCATGTATGCTGCAGACAGCACCTTTCATGACGTTAGTATGTTAGGGTCTCCTAAGAACTTTGAATAGCAAGTGTTGTTTTCAGAACCTGCTCAATCTGTAGAATTTCTCTGATGTTTACTTAACTTGTCTATATTATTTCTAAAGCTTGGATTTTGGCACTGACCTAGTTAGAAATTAAAAGACTTTAATCCACACTCTAATCTTGCTTTGACCTGCATGGCTAACCAGTGAAAAATTCATGTATTTTTCTGGCAATATTATTGTCAAGAAAAAATATTTGATCATTAGAACCAGAAAATTTTATGCAAGTAAACATAAAAGAATATTTCCACAGGCTAAAAATGCCACTTTTTGGCTGGATGAAATGGCCAAAAAATGATTCCTACAAACACACACATTATGCTGGTTCTGATGTAGTGACAATGACGCTACTTCGGGAATTAAAATGGCATCTAAAGGAACGTGAGAGATTAATACAAGAGATTGAAAATGAGCAAAAAGTAAAAAAAACAGGTGTGGATTACAACTGGCTGAGAAACTACCAGAATCCCCACATGACCATCCCAGCTACAGAACAAAGACAACTTGAAGTTCTTTGCTCACAAGTGCAACCTTGCCAAACCGGAACAATTCTCAGCAGGTAAGAGTACCATGTTCTCTTCTTGTGATGTGTGCTGTTGCCAAGAATAAGTTCCTTGGAGATTTAGACTAAAACTGTAATCTACTATGTAAATTCTTCAATCATATGAACTGAATACATACCTAGCTACCAAAATCCCTAAATATACCTCTATGATAGTTTACTGGTCCAAAATTTATTTAATTGCAATCAAAACTCTTTTACTGGAAGCATAATTGTACAGCCTTTCTGATTACTCAAAAGGTAAGTAACTAGTACACAATTAGATAAGCTCTTTTGGAAGAGGAAGGGATACAACAAAAGGATTTCCTGAATATTCATTCCTACATTCCCCCTAGGTTTCGAGAACTATTGGCAGAAAATGATGTACTGCCCTGGGAAATAGTCTACATCTTCAAGCAAGTCCTGAAAGACTTCCTTGGCAGTCCTGACAGAGGGAGTCAGAGTGGGGGCCTGCGGGACCCCCAGGAGGCCAGCTGTCCCACTGGCCCTGGGCTCCCAGGTGAAAGTTTTAAGAGTCCAAACAAAGATGAAATCCCCACCATTTCAAGTTATGTAGACAGAAACACAGAGAACAGGTTCCCATCATACTCACACAGAATATGGAACCTACCATATTATTATCCATCAAGTTAAGGAGTTTTCATGGCCACTTTAGAATTAGAACTCTTAATATTAAGAATAAGAAACAGTAATATGACTTCAAGTTTCTTTGCTATAAGCCCAGAAAAGTTAAAATTCCCTTGGATGTAACCTGTTTTAAATAGCATTGTTTTTTAGCCACTCCAAATGTTCAATGTTTTCACTGAAAAGTATGCTTTTAACTAAATTGTTGCCTAAATATTTTGAAAAATTGAAGTATTTTTATTGTACCTCAAACATATTCACAGAACTGAAAACATTTAATATGAAGTTTGACATATTCTTTGTGAAACTTAACTTTTATTCTCAAAGAGGCTATATGTAGGCTAAATAAATAATGTGAACCTTATCTTTGTAACTGTGAGATGAAAAGCAGTCAACATACCATTATGCGATTTCATTCTCAGAGGGGTCAGGGAAGAGGGCAATGTGGGGGAAATAACATAAAGATGAAACAAAGCCATGCTTTATCCACACACTCAGGATAATTTCTAATCGCAATGTTTTTACTTCAACATTAAGGGAAAGTATTCAAAACATAATTCTGTTATCAGTAAAACTAAATTCCATGAACATTTACAGTCACAGAACAAAAGAAAGTCATAAATCCAGGAACTTTCAAAATACATAGGTGGGAGTGTCAGGTAGGCAGCCGACTACAAAGCTGTTGTAGTTTTTAGATGTTATCTAATAACAGTCTTAGCTTTTGATTTGGTAGTCCTCTGTTAAGTAAACACATCAAAAGGTTTTACCTGACACTTAAAAAGATATTCAGGGCTAGAGAGATGGCTTAGTGGTTAAGTGCTTGCCTTTGAAGCCTAAGGTCCCTGGTTCGAGGCTCGATTCCCCAGTACCCATGTAAGCCAGATGCACAAGGTGGTGCATGCATCTGAAGTTCGTTTTCAGTGGCTGGAGGCTCTGGTGTGCCCATTCTCTCTCTCTCTCTCTCTCTCTCTCTCTCTCTCTGTTGCTCCCAAATAAATAAATAATTTAAAAGGATATTCAGGCCAGGCGTGGTGGCACACGCCTTTAATCCCAGCACTCGGGAGGCAGAGGTAGGAGGAACACCAAGAGTTCAAGGCCACCCTGAGACTACATAGTTAATTCCAGGTCAGCCTGGGCCAGAGTGAGACCCTACCTTGCAAAACCAAAAAAAAAAAAAAAAAAAAAAAAAAAGGATATTCAGTCAGGCACAGAGGTGGGCAATTAACTGGGCTACTAAAGGGACTAAAGATAGTCCAAGATAAATTGGCAATGATTTGCAAAATTTCAACTCTTCAGTCATGAAGTTCTTCTAGTCAATCAGTATCTATCTGACCAGATTTAATACATCAAGGGAAGTGAAAACACAGTCCTATATGGATCTTAAAATAAAGATACCTCTCACTATTGTTCCCTTGTTGTTCCACTTTCATGATATAACAACCTTCAGTTCTGTTCTTCAGTTACTGTGAAGTTTCCTAGAAGTTAATGTGGGGTAAATGTCCCCAAAAGTACACAACTACTCATTGTGCAGTGCATGCAGAAAGTAGCAAATATCGCTCAGCACGGTGGTGCATGCTTATAGTCCCAGCCCCTTGGTAGGCTGAGGTGGGAAGATCTTTGAGACCAATCTGAACAACAAAGCCAGATCCCATGTCTAAAGTAATTTTAGGGGGCTAGAGAGATGGCTTAGCAGTTAAGGCACTTGCCAGAAAAGCCTAAGAACCCAGGTTCAATTCCCCAGCACCCACTTAAGCTAGATGCACAAGGTGGTGCATGCGCCTAGAGTTCATTTGCAGTGGCTAGAGGCCCTAGCACACCCATTTTCTATCTCCCTGTTTCTCTTTCTAATAAATAAAATATTTTTGAAAAAAGTAATTTTAGGGCTGGAGAGAGGTTCAGTGGTTAAGGTAGATGCCTGCAGAGCCTAATGACTCGGGTTTGAGTCCCCAGTACCCATGTAAAACTGCATGCACAAAGTGGTGCGTGCGTCTGGAGTTCATTTGCAGTGGCAGAAGGCTCTGGCAGGCCCATTCTATCTACCTATCTCTCTCTCTCAAATAAATAAACAAACAATAAAATACAAAAAAAGTAATTTTAGGGCTGGAGAGATGCCTTAGCAGTTAAGGTGCTTGCCTGCAAAGCCTAAGGACCCACGTTTGACTTTCCAGGTCCCATGTAAGTCATATGCACAGTGACACAAATGTGCAAGGTTGCACATGTTTCTGGAGTTTGATTGCAGTGACTTGAGACCCTGGCACACGAATTCTTTCTCTTTCCTTCTCACTTGCTCTTGCTCTCATTTTCTCGCATTAAAAAAAAAGCCAGTCTTTTGGGCTTGTCTCAAAAAAAAAAAAAAAAGTAATTTTAGGGCTAGAGAGATGGCTTAGCAGTTAAGGTGCTTGCCTGCAAAGCCAAAGGACCTGGTTGAATTCCCCAGTACTCATGTAAAGCCAGATGCACAAGGTGGCAAATGCATCTGTAGATTTTTATTGCAGTGGCTGGGGGCCCTGACACACCCATTCTTTATCTGCTTCTTTCTTTTCTTCTTCTTTCTCTCTCATAAATAAAATATTTTTAAAAATAATTTTTAAAGAGCTGGAGAGATGGCTTAGCAGTTAAGGCACTTACCTGCAAAACCTAAGAACCCATGTTCAACTCTCCAGATCCTACATAAGCCAGACATACAAGGTGACACAAGTGCAAAGTCACACATGTGCACAAGGTGGCACATGCATCTGGAGTTCAAGTGCAGTGGCTGGAGGCCCTGGCACATCAATTCTCTCTCTCTCACAAAAATTTTTTTTTAAATATTTTTTAAAAATATTTATTTTTCAAGCACAGAGAGAGAGAGAGAGAGAGAGAGAGAATGGGTGTGCTGCTGCAAACAAACTCCATATGCATGTGCCATGAGTTCGAGACCACCTTGAATTCCAGGTCAGCCTGGGCTAGACTGAGACCCTACCTAGAAAAATTTAAAATAAATTTTATATATATAAAGAAGGAGGTAGGCTCACTGGGAATGTTTCCAGTACATTTATCAAAAGAGAGTGGTGGGGGCACAGCAGCTAAATTTTTTGTTAGGGAATAGTAAGAAAAAGAAGGTCCATGGAAAAGTGGCGGCACAATACTTGCTACAATCAATTCTCAAAAGTTAACATTCCTGGGCTGGGAGAGATGACGAACCGGTTAAGGCATTTGCCTGCAAAGCCAAAGGACCCAGGTTCTACTCCCTAGTACCCATGTAAGCCAGATGCACAAGGGAGCACATGCATCTGGAGTTCATTTTGAGGCTCTGGCGCACCCATTCTCTCTCCCTCTCTCTATCTGCCTATTTTAGTATCTCTCTCTATTTCAAATAAATAAAATTAAAATTAATAAAAGTTAACATTCTTAACTCACCAAACCTATATGGTAATGCTGAATTTGACATGCTGTGCACTCCGCAAGACTTCTCATTTAATCCTCACCCTGTTCTTTTGAGACATTATTCCCACTTAACAAAGGAGAAGGAACACAGCCTCAAACAAGTTTAATATCTACCCAGTGCAAGGGACAGGCAGGGCTGGGATCACACCCAGCCTGCCAAACCCCACCCCAAGCTACCTTTTGCACTCCAAATGCAAATTGCCAGTTGCCTACCTGATACCTACTCCTAGATCATGCAGACAACTTAAAATCAATATGCTCAAAACCAAAGGTACAAGGTTTGTTCTCTAAAAGGACAAAATCTAAGAGATGAACCAGCCATGACCAAACCAACTTCCAACACACACACACAGATGCACATAATTCTTCATTGTCTAGCATTTTCTACGTGAGTAAACAAGAGCACTACCTACCCGTTCAATTCTACAAACCAGAATCTCAGCAGAATCATTGTGTTCCCTTCCGATGGAGAGGAGCCAAAGTCAGAATCACGTACAGTAACAAACATGACTAGCAAAAATGGTCTTTGGCCATCACGGAAAAACCCAGACCATGCGATAAATGCCTGGAGGAGGGAAACGTTTAAATAGACTAGAGAAACTCGGAAAGAGGAAATCTTTGGGTATGGAGAACATAAGCAACTTCTCTAGAAATGACAGCAGAAATAACGGAGAACCTCCATAATTTCTTCTGTGGGCCAACACCACATAGCGCAATTCCCATAATGTACGAGAGATGCCCACACCCAGCGTTAGGAGCAAGCAGCTTCTGCTGGGGGGACTCACTGGCCAGCTTTCCCCTGACCCTTCCTTTCTTCCCTGTGTCTGTCTGCTCGGTTCACAGTGACCAGCCTCGGGGACGAAGCCCCTGGCGCAGGCTCTGGGCCCCGCTCCGCACTCACCCACCCGCCTCCCACCACCTGTCTGCGAGCCGGGCTCGCTGGGCTCCGGGCCGGTGGGCCTTCCGTGTGCGCTTCCTACCTCCCAAAGGGCCCGGTCGGCCCGGCCGAAGCGGGGCACAGCGCGGGAAGCGGGCCTCGGGCCTGCGCCGGGCCCGGGGCCTCGGGCAGCTCGCCCGCCGCGTCCCCGCACGGGGCCTGGGCCGGGAAGGCGGGCGGCGAGCCGAGCAGCTCCACATTGGTCACGGTCTTGCCGATGGTGAACCAGTCGTTGATCTGGTCGACGGTGAGCTTGCGCAGCATGTCGAATTACCGCCCAACGCCGCCAACTCCTCCACGACGACGACCACCTCCACCTCATACCGGAAGCCCCGCCCAGCCCTGCCGCGTCTGTCCAATCAGAACGCCCCTGGCGGGGGCGGGGCCCACGCGTCCAGGGCCTCGTGCCACCTCGTGCCGCCTCGTGCCTCCTCCTCAAGCCTCCTCCTCGTGTCTCTTCCTCATGCCTCCTCGGGCCTCCCTTCTCATCCCTCCTCGTGTCTCCTCCTCATGCCTCCTCAGGCCTCCCTTCTCATCCCTCCTCGTGTCTCCTCAGGCCTCCCTTCTCATCCCTCCTCGTGTCTCCTCAGGCCTCCCTTCTCATTCCTCCTCGTATCTCCTCCTCATGCCTCCTCAGGCCTCCCTTCTCATCCCTCCTCATGCCTCCTCAGGCCTCCCTTCTCATCCCTCCTCGTGTCTCCTCCTCATGCCTCCCTTCTCATCCCTCCTCGTATCTCCTCCTCATGCCTCCTCAGGCCTCCCTTCTCATCCCTCCTCGTGCCTCCTCCTCAGGCCTCCCTTCTCATCCCTCCTCTCATCCTCCTCCTCATGCCTCCTCGGGCCTCCTCCATCCCCTCCTCATCTCCTCATCATGCCTCCTCAGGCCTCCCTTCTCATCCCCTCCTCTGCTCCTCAGGCCTCCTTCCTCCTCAGGCTCCTCAGGCCTCCTTCTCATTCTCATCTCCTCCTCATGCCTCCTCAGGCCTCCCTTCTCATCCCTCCTCGTGTCTCCTCCTCATGCCTCCCTTCTCATCCCTCCCCTCAGGCCTCCCTTCTCATCCCTCCTCGTGTCTCCTCAGGCCTCCCTTCTCATCCCTCTCATCCCTCATCCCTCCTCGTGTCTCCTCCTCATCCTCCCTTCTCATCCTCCTCAGGCCTCCTCATGCCTCCTCATCCCTCCTCCCTCCTCGTGCCTCCTCAGGCCTCCCCTTCTCATCCTCCTTGTGTCTCCTCAGGCCTCCTTCTCATCCTCCCTCAGGCCTCCCCCTCTCCCCTCCTCGTGTCTCCTCCTCATGCCTCCTCAGGCCTCCCCTTCTCATCCCTCCTCGTGTCTCCTCCTCCTCAGGCCTCCCTCTCATCCCTCCTCGTGTCCCTCCTCTCCTCAGGCCTCCCTTCTCATCCCTCCTCGTGTCTCCTCTCAGGCCTCCTCAGGCCTCCCTTCTCATCCCTCCTCGTGTCTCCTCCTCGCCTCCTCAGGCCTCCCTCTCATCCCTCCTCGTGTCTCTCCTCGTGCCTCCTCAGGCCTCCCTTCTCATCCCTCCTCGTGTCTCCTCCCCCTCCTCCTCAGGCCTCCCTTCTCATCCCTCCTCGTGTCTCCTCCTCAGCCTCCTCAGGCCTCCCTCCCTCTCCTCAGGTCTCCTCAGGCCTCCTCCCTCCTTCTCATCCCTCCTCGTGTCTCCTCAGGCCTCCCTTCTCATCCCTCCTTCTCATCCCTCCTCATGTCTCCTCAGGCCTCCCTTCTCATCCCCTCAGGCCTCCCTTCTCCTCGTGCCTCCTCAGGCCTCCCTTCTCATCCCTCCTCGTGCCTCCTCAGGCCTCCCTTCTCATCCCTCCTCGTGTCTCCTCAGGCCTCCCTTCTCATCCCTCCTCGTGTCTCCTCAGGCCTCCCTTCTCATCCCTCCTCGTGTCTCCTCAGGCCTCCCTTCTCCCTCCTCGTGTCTCCTCAGGCCTCCCTTTCATCCCTCAGGCCTCCCTCCTCCCTCCTGTGTCTCCTCAGGCCTCCCTTCTCATCCTCCCTCCTCAGGTCTCCTCAGGCCTCCTCATGCCTCCTCAGGCCTCCCTCTCATCCCTCCTCCCTCCTCCTCGTGTCTCCTCAGGCCTCCTTCTCATCCCTCCTCGTGTCTCCTCCTCAGGGCCTCCCTTCTCATCCCTCATCCTCTCCTCGTGTCTCCTCAGGCCTCCTTCTCATCCTCCTCGTGTCTCCTCCTCGCCTCCTCAGGCCTCCCTTCTCATCCCTCCTCGTGTCTCCTCAGGCCTCCCTCTCATCCCTCCTCGCTCCTCCTCAGGCCAGGCCTCCTCCCCCTCCTTCCCTCATCCCTCCTCCCCTTCTCATCCCTCCTCGTGCCTCCCTTCTCCCCTCCCTCCTCCTCTCGTGCCTCCTCAGGCCTCCCTTCTCATCCCTCCTCCTCCTCAGGCCTCCCTTCTCATCCTCCTCGTGCCTCCTCAGGCCTCCCTTCTCATCCCTCCTCCTCCTCCTCAGGCCTCCTTCTCAACCCTCCTCGTGCCTCCTCAGGCCTCCCTTCTCATCCCTCCTCGGCCTGTCTCCTCCTCCCGCCTCCTCAGGCCTCCCTTCATCCCTCCTCGTGTCTCCTCAGGCCTCCCTTCTCATCCCTCCTCGTGTCTCCTCAGGCCTCCCTCTCATCCCTCCTCGTGTCTCCTCAGGCCTCCCTTCTCAGGCCTCCTTCTCATCCCTCCTGTCTCCTCCTCGTGTCTCCTCCCCTCCTCGTGTCTCCTCAGTGCCTCCTCCCTCAGGCCTCCCTTCTCATCCCTCCTCGTGTCTCCTCAGGCCTCCTTCTCATCCCTCCTCGTGCCTCCTCCCTCAGGCCTCCCTTCTCATCCTCCTCCCTCCTCATGCCTCCTCAGGCCTCCTCATCCCTCCTCATGCCTCCTCCTCATGCCTCCTCAGGCCTCCTTCCCTCATCCCTCCTCGTGCCTCTCCTCCTCCCTCCTCCTCATGCCTCCCAGGCCTCCCTTCTCCCTCCCCTCCTCCTCCTTCTCATCCCTCCTCGTGCCTCCCTCAGGCCTCCTCAGGCCTCCCTCCTCCTCGTGTCTCCTCCTCATCCCTCCTCAGGCCTCCTCATCCTCCCTCCTCAGGCCTCCTTCTCATCCCTCCTCATGCCTCCTCAGGCCTCCTTCTCCTCCTCATGCCTCCTCAGGCCTCCCTTCTCCTCCTCGTGGCTCCTCCCCAGGCCTCCCTTCCCATCCTCCTCAGGCCTCCCTTCTCATCCCTCCTCGTCTCCTCCTCGTCTCCTCAGGCCTCCTTCTTCTCATCCCTCCTCCTCATCCCTCCCCTCCTCAGGTCTCCTCCTCAGCCTCCTCCTCAGGCCTCCCTCCTCTCATCCCTCCTCAGGCCTGCCTCCTCAGGCCTCCTTCCCCCTCCTCCTCGTGTCTCCTCCTCTGTGCCTCCTCAGGCCTCCCTTCTCTCCCTTCTCGTGTCCCTCCTCGTGTCTCCTCAGGCCTCCCTCTCCCCTCATGCTCCTCAGGCCTCCTCTCATCCCTCCTCCTCATCCTCCCTCCTCCTCTCAGGCCTCCTCAGGCCTCCCTTCAGGCCTCCTCAGGCCTCCCTTCTCATCCCTCTCATCCCTCCTCGTGTCTCCTCAGGCCTCCTTCTCATCCCTCCTCGCCTCCCTCCCTTCCCTCATCCCTCCTCAGGTCTCCCTCCTCCCTCCTCAGGCCTCCTTCCTCCCTCCTCAGGCCTCCCCTCCCTCATCCCTCGTGTCTCTCCCTCCTCCTGGCCTCCTCATCCTCCTCCTGTCTCCTCCTCGTGCCTCCTCAGGCTCCTCCTCGCCTCCTCAGGCCTCCCAGGCCTCCTTCTCATCCCTCCTCCTCCTCAGTCTCCTCAGGCCTCCCTTCTCATCCCCTCCTCATCCCTCCTCTCCCCTCCTCAGGCCTTCCCTTCTCATCCCTCCTCGTCCCTCCTCCTCTCATGCCTCCTCAGGCCCCTCCCTTCTCATCCCTCCTCCTCAGGCCTCCCCTTCCATCCCTCCTCGTCTCCTCAGGCCTCCCTTCTCATCCCCTCCTCGTGTCTCCTCCTCGTGCCTCCTCAGGCCTCCCTTCTCATCCCTCCTCGTGTCTCCTCCTCGTGCCTCCTCAGGCCTCCCTTCTCATCCCTCCTCGTGTCTCTCCTCCCTTCTCATCCTCCCTCAGGCCTCCCCTCCCTTCATCCTCATCCCCTCCTCTGTCTCCTCCTCAGGCCTCCCTTCTCATCCCTCCTCGTGTCTCCTCCTCCCTCCTCAGGCCTCCTTCTCATCCCTCCTCCCTCCTCAGGCCTCCTTCTCATCCCTCCTCAGGCCTCCTCAGGCCTCCTCCTCATCCCATCCTCCTCATCCTCCTCGTGCCTCCTCAGGCCTCCCTTCTCATCCCTCCTCGTGTCTCCTCCTCGTGCCTCCTCAGGCCTCCCTTCTCATCCCTCCTCGTGTCTCCTCCTCGTGTCTCCTCAGGCCTCCCTTCTCATCCCTCCTCAGGCTTCCTCAGGCCTCCCTTCTCATCCCTCCTCGTATCTCCTCCTCATGCCTCCTCAGGCCTCCCTTCTCATCCCTCCTCAGGCCTCCTCAGGCCTCCCTTCTCATCCCTCCTCGTGTCTCCTCCTCGTGCCTCCTCAGGCCTCCCTTCTCATCCCTCCTCGTGTCTCCTCCTCGTGCCTCCTCAGGCCTCCCTTCTCATCCCTCCTCGTGCCTCCAGGCCTCCTCAGGCCTCCTTCTCATCCTCCTTCTCATCCCATCCTCCTCAGGCCCTTCCATCCCTCCTCGTGCCTCCTCAGGCCTCCCTTCTCATCCCTCCTCATGCCTCCTCAGGCCTCCCTTCTCATCCCTCCTCGTGCCTCCTCAGGCCTCCCTTCTCATCCCTCCTCGTGTCTCCTCCCTCCTCCTCAGGCCTCCTTCTCATCCCTCCTCGTGTCTCCTCCTCAGGCCTCCTCAGGCCTCCTTCTCATCCCTCTCATCCCTCCTCCCTCCTCGTGCCTCCTCAGGCCTCCCTTCTCATCCCTCCTCATGCCTCCTCAGGCCTCCTTCTCATCCCTCCTGCCTCCTCAGGCCTCCTTCTCATCCCTCCTCCTCGTGTCTCAGGCCTCCCTTCTCATCCCTCCTCGTGTCTCCTCAGGCCTCCCTTCTCATCCCTCCTCGTGTCTCCTCAGGCCTCCCTTCTCATCCCTCCTCGTGTCTCCTCCTCGTGCCTCCTCAGGCCTCCCTTCTCATCCCTCCTCGTGTCTCCTCCTCATGCCTCCTCAGGCCTCCCTTCTCATCCCTCCTCATGCCTCCTCAGGCCTCCTTCTCCCCTCCTCAGGCCTCCCTTCTCATCCCTCCTCGTGCCTCCTCAGGCCTCCTCAGGCCTCCCTTCTCATCCCTCCTCGTGTCTCCTCCTCATGCCTCCTCAGGCCTCCCTTCTCATCCCTCCTCGTGTCTCCTCCTCGTGTCTCCTCAGGCCTCCCTTCTCATCCCTCCTCGTGTCTCCTCCTCGTGTCTCCTCAGGCCTCCCTTCTCATCCCTCCTCGTGCCTCCTCAGGCCTCCCTTCTCATCCCTCCTCGTGTCTCCTCCTCGTCCTCAGGCCTCCCTCATTCCCTCCTCCCTCCTCAGGCCTCCTCCCTTCCTCCTCAGGCCTCCCTCCATCCCTCCTCGTATCTCCTCTCCTCAGGCCTGTCTCCTGCCTCCTCAGGCCTCCCTTCTCATCCCTCCTCGCCTCCTCAGGCCTCCCTTCTCATCCCTCCTCCTCAGGCCTCCCTTCTCATCCCTCCTCTCTCTCTCCCTCCCTCAGGCCTCCTTCTCATCCCTCCTCATGTGGCCTCCATCCTCAGGCCTCCTCAGGCCTCCCTTCTCATCCCTCCTCGTGTCTCCTCCTCAGGCCTCCTCAGGCCTCCCTTCTCATCCCTCCTCGTCTCTCCTCCTCATGCCTCCTCAGGCCTCCCTTCTCATCCCTCCTCGTGTCTCCTCCTCAGGCCTCCTCAGGCCTCCCTTCTCATCCCTCCTCGTGTCTCCTCCTCATGCCTCCTCAGGCCTCCCTTCTCATCCCTCATCCCTCCTCAGGCCTCCCTTCTCCTCCCTCCCTCCTCAGGCCTCCCTCTCCTCCCTCCTCAGGCCTCCTCAGGCCTTCTCATCCCTCCTCGTGTCTCCTCCTCGTGCCTCCTCAGGCCTCCTTCTCATCCCTCCTCGTGTCTCCTCAGGCCTCCTTCTCATCCCTCCTTGTGTCTCCTCCTCGTGCCTCCTCCCTCCTTCTCATCCCTCCTCAGGCCTCCCTCCTTCCCTCATCCCTCCTCATGCCTCCTCCTCAGGCCCTCCCCTTCTCATCCCTCCTCGTGCCTCCTCAGGCCTCCCTTCTCATCCCTCCTCGTGTCCTCCCTCCCTCTCAGGCCTCCCCCTCTCATGCCTCCTCAGGCCTCCTCAGGCCTCCCTTCTCATCCCTCCTCGTGTCTCCTCCTCGTGCCTCCTCAGGCCTCCCTTCTCATCCCTCCTCGTGTCTCCTCCTCATGCCTCCTCAGGCCTCCCTTCTCATCCCTCCTCGTATCTCCTCCTCATGCCTCCTCAGGCCTCCCTTCTCATCCCTCCTCGTATCTCCTCAGGCCTCCCTTCTCATCCCTCCTCGTGCCTCCTCAGGCCTCCCTTCTCATCCCTCCTCGTGTCTCCTCAGGCCTCCTTCCATCCCTCAGGCCTCCTCAGGCCTCCTTCTCATCCCTCCTCCTCGTGTCTCTCCTCAGGCCTCCCTTCTCATCCCTCCTCGTGTCTCCTCCTCAGGCCTCCCTTCTCATCCCTCCCTCCTCAGGCCTCCCTCCTCATCCCTCCCTCCTCCTCATGCCTCCTCAGGCCTCCCTTCTCATCCCTCCTCGTCCCTCCTCAGGCCTCCTTCTCATCCCTCCTCATCCTCCTCAGGCCTCCTCAGGCCTCCTTCTCATCCCTCCTCAGCCTCCTCAGGCAGGCCTCCTTCTCATCCCTCCTCGTATCTCCTCCTCATGCCTCCTCAGGCCTCCCTTCTCATCCCTCCTCGTATCTCCTCAGGCCTCCCTTCTCATCCCTCGTCGTGCCTCCTCAGGCCTCCCTTCTCATCCCTCCTCATGTCTCCTCCTCGTGTCTCCTCAGGCCTCCCTTCTCATCCCTCCTCATGTCTCCTCCTCGTGTCTCCTCAGGCCTCCCTTCTCATCCTTCCTCATGCCTCCTCAGGCCTCCCTTCTCATCCCTCCTCGTATCTCCTCCTCAGGCCTCCTCAGGCCTCCCTTCTCATCCCTCCTCGTATCTCCTCCTCATGCCTCCTCAGGCCTCCCTTCTCATCCCTCCTCGTGTCTCCTCCTCATGCCTCCTCAGGCCTCCCTTCTCATCCCTCCTCGTATCTCCTCCTCAGGCCTCCTCAGGCCTCCCTTCTCATCCCTCCTCGTGTCTCTTTGGGCCTCCTCGGGCCTCCCTTCTCATCCCTCCTCGTCCCTCCTCCTCGGTCCTCCTTGGGCCTCCCTCCTTGTGCCTTGGCCACAGACGAGGCCTGTGAGCAGCCTAGGCCTTCCTGTGCAAGGCCTGTGGGGACAGCAGGAGTCTGCGGCCAGGGCTCCTCCTGTGTGGCCGCATGCAGACTGACAGAGGGCTTGGAGGTGGTGTGCGGGGTGACCATGCTGAGTCACATCAGGCAGGCACGGCAGACAGAATGGTTAGTGCACACCTGCCGTGGGCCTGGCCTAGCACAGGGCCACTCGGGGCCCAACCTCAACCAGGAGCTGGACAGCAGAGGGGGTTTTGTTGTCTTGGTTGGTTGGTTGGTTGGTTGGTTGGTTTGGGTTTTTGAGGTAGGGTCTCATTCTAGCCCAGGCTGACCTGGAATTCACTTTCAGTGTGAATAGTCTCAGGGTGGCCTCGAACTCACAGCCGTCTACTTCAGCCTCCTGAGTGTTGGGATTATAGGCGGGTGCCACCACACTGGCTTAATTTTTATTTTTTATTTTTTGGTTTTTTCGAGGTAGGCTCTCACTCTAGCCCAGGCTGACCTGGAATTCACTCTGTAGTCTCAGGGTGGCCTCAAACTCACTGCAGTCCTCCTACCTCTGCCTCCCAAGAGCTGGGATTTGTACCATAGAAGCATAAAAAACACACCAGACAATAGGAATCTAAGCAGCATGTGATACTTGTACAGTAAACTTCATAACAAAAAAAGGCTTAGCATTTAAAGCATTTTCCTCCAAAACCAAAGGACCCACATATGCCAGATGCACAAGGCGGTTCATGCATCTGGAGTTCATTTACAGTGGCTGAAGGCCCTGGCACACCCATTCTCTCTCTCCCTCTTTCCCTCTCTCTCTTTCAAATGGATAAAATAAAAATAAAAAATAAATTAAATATATATTAAAGACAGAGCAGGCCTGAACAGTTAGCATCCCAAGGCAGATCACAAGGGATCTGCCTGTGGCAGGTGGACCACATGCCTAGGGCCTGGAAATCAAATTCATCATCATCTTGCCCAAACCTGTATCTCAGGTGGGCGAGTCCTACTCACAGACCAGAACAGGTGCTGATCCGGGGAACAGGTGGGGAGGTTGACAGCAAATGGATGCTGGCTAAACCCAAAGCAACTGAATGGGTTAGGTGGAGCTTGAGTGTGAAGATGAAGAGTAGAACCCTGAGGAACACTCAATAGAGACAGGTCTGCCTGTCATTATTAGTGTCCAGTGCACCAGCTGGCAAGGTGGGCTCTCAGAAAACAGCAGCATGAAGTAATACATAAGTGGTATCCAGAGTATGACACATGTCACCAATGTGATGCCAAGTCAGCCATCAGAATAAAACCCAAAGAGTGATAAATAAGAGGTCATTTAAGAAGAGTGTAGAAGATGGCAGATGAGGTTGCATTTACTTCTGTCTCAGAGCATGAACTCAGCCTGGTATGAGACCAAGAGTCCTGCCTCCAAATCTTTTCTCTGCTTCTAACTTATGTTGCCAGCTCTGAGGTTGGTTTTTCCAAACAAAGCAGCCTTTCACAAATGCCTCCTGGGCTGTAGAGATGGCTTGGTGGTTAAGGTGTTTGCCTGTGAAGCCTAGGGACCCAGGTTCAATACCCCAGTACCCATATAAGCCAGCTGCACAAAGTGGTGCATGCATCTGGAGTTCATTTGCAGTGGCTGAAGGCCCTGGCATACCCATTCTCCCCCCCACCCCCAAAAATAAAAAAAATATTTTTTTAATTTTTTTATTTTTTGGAGAGAGACAGACAGAGAAGGAGATGGAGACAGACAGAGTCGGGCGCACCAGCAGTCTCTCAGCTGCTGTGAACGAAATCCAGATGTGTGCGCCCCCTTGTGGGCAAGTGCGGCATTGCGCCCTTGCGTCACTTTGCATCTGGCTAAATGTGGGACCTGGAGATTGGAACCGGGTTCTTAGGCTTAGAAGGCAGGTGCCTTAACCGCTGAGCCATCTCTCCAGCCCCCCCCAAAAAATATTTTTAAATGTCTACCAGTACATAAAGCCAGTAGGACTAAGTCATTCAGGATTGGTATAAAATAACATGGTGTTGGGCTGGAGAGATGGCTCAGCGGTTAAAGATGTTTGCTTGAAAATAACATAATGGTTGTGGCACTTGTGGTTGTGGCTCATGCTGTAATCCCAGCAGTTAGGAGATGAACACAGGAGAAGTAAACCTGTGCTACATGTCAAGACCCCATCTAAAAAGGAGTAAAGACGGCTGGAGAAGTGGCTTAGCAGTTAAGGCGTTTGCCTGCAAAGCCTAAGGATACATGTGTGACTCTCCAGATCCCACATAAGCCAGACGCACAAGGTTGCACATGCCCACTAGGTGGGACAAGCATCTGGAGTTTGGTTTCAGTGGCTGAGGCCCTGATGTGCCAATTCTCCCTCTCTCTTTCTCTAAAATAAAATAAAAATGAGTAAAGAAAGAATAAAGGAATAAAGAAGAAAAGGAAATGAATCACAACTTCATACTTTATAATTCTCAATTTCATAGACTATATTGAAACCAAGCTCCTCCATAAGTAACTAAGTCACTGACATTTGTTGCACTGTTGCTGTTCCCACATGCTATCATTAGTTGTCAATATCACAATTTGGGGGGAGAGGATAAGATAAGATCTCATGTAGCCCATGCTGAGCACATAAGCAAGCATGACCCTGAATTCCTGGTTCTCTTGCTTCCCGGTTCTAAGATTATAGGCATGTGCCATAATTTAACTTTTAAATTTTATTTATTATACACACAGAGAGAATGGGCATGCCAGGGCCTCTAGCCACTGCAGATGAACTCCAGACACATATGCCACCATATGCATCTGTCTTACATGGGTACTGGGGAATCAAACCTGGGTTTTGCAGGCAAGTACCTTAACCACGAAGCCATCTCTCCAGCCCCCATAATGCAATTTTAAGTGGAAGGTTTTCTTCTGAAGATAATTCATTTCACACAACACTGTAGCAAGATTTTCTATCTTTCGTGATCATTTGGACTATTATCTAATGACGTGGTCATATGCTTTTTCAATTTGGACGCTGGCTGTTGCAGTCAGGTTTGCATTGCTGGCAGAAATCACCCGACCAAGAGCAGCTTGGGGGGGGGCGGTTATTTTGGCTTACAGACTTGAGGGGAAGCTCCATGATGACAGGGGAAAATGATGGCATGAGCAGAGCGTGGACACCAACCTTTTGGCCAACAAAAGATGGACCACAGCAACAGGAGAGTATGCCAAACACTGGCAAGGGGACACTGGCTATAATACCCATAAGCCTGCCCCCAACAATACATGGCCTCCAGGAGGCGTTAATTCCCAAATCTCCATCAGCTGGGAATGTAGCATTCAGAACACCTAAGTTTGTGGGGGACACCTGAATCAAACCACCACAGGCTCTCATTTTCACTACTAAACACTTTTTAACATTCTGTGTGGCTCCAAGTTGAACAGCTTTGAGCTCTCTCCATTTGGTTCAGTACATCTTGGTGCTTCCTGCTCACTTGGGCCCAAAGCTGAAAGCTAAAGGAGACAGCTTAACCTTAGGTAGCTCTTCTTAATAGGCTTGTAGACTCTAGATCAGAGCATGTGGAAAAGCTGCCGAATCACTCTTGGAGGAGATTTTGTGCATATTCACAGAGCAGCTTGAGCTTCTGGCTTAATGAAAACCAGTAGCTGAGAGCATTTACAGATGATGGTGCAATTAAACAGCCTCTCAACAAAGCAGGAGAAATGCAGTACTAGGCACTGACTAAATCAACTGGAGTAGCTCCTAAATAGTTTGAGGGTTTTTTTAATTTTAATTTGATTTTTTTATTTATTATTTGCAAGCAGAGAAAGAGAAAGGGAGGGGGAGGGAATGGGCTTGCCAGGGCATCTTACCACTGCAGATGAACTCCAGATGCATGTGTCACTTTGTGCATCTGGCTTTGCATGGGACCTGGGGAATTGAATTTGACCCTACCTAAAAAAAAAAAAAAAAAGCCTAAGGACCCCAGTTCAATTCTCCAGGTCCCATGTAAGTCAGATGCACATGGTGGTGCATGAGTCTGGAGTTTGTTTGCAGTGGCTAGAAGCCCTGGAGTGCCCATTCTCACTCTGTCTCTCTCCCCCAATAGAGTTCTATTCATTGGTAAAGAAAAACAAAATTATGAAATTTGCAGGGAAATGGATGGACCTAGAAAGGATTATACTTAGTGAGGTAACCCAGGCCCAGAAAGCCAAATACCACATGTTCTCTCTCATATGTGGATCCTACCTACAAACGTTTGGACTTGTATGTAAGTTGTAATAAAACTTGGTAGCAGAGGCATAAGGGAGGGAGGAGGTGGGACTTAAGGGGATAGTATTGTATATATGTAAGTAGACAAACACATTACTGGGGGTGGAAAGGGCTAAGGGAGGTCAGGAAAAGAGACTGGTTAAAGGAAGGGTTAATCAAAATTTAAGAAGGTCTGAATAAACCATATGAAAACTTACTTTTTTGGGCAATGGTGCACCTAGAAGCCATTGATTGTTAGTAGAAAATTTTCAGTGCCAGGGATGGGATACTGTCCAGTGAGTTGTTGGCCTGAGTTGATGTCCCTGATGCCCCCAAAACATTACAGGCCATTGTCAAGGCTTTTGGTTTCCCACCAGGAATAGATGGTAAGACCTTATTGCTGAAGATTCCACATGCTTGGGCTGCAAGGTCACTGAGAAAATCAAGCTGGAGCGAAGCTGAAAACCTTCTCCCTGTAAACCAGCTGACAAAAAGCTGGAAAAAGCTACACTGCATGCAGCCATATGGGAGAGAGACAAGTCATCAGTGGAGATAAACAACAGTGGACACTGCAAGCCTTAAGTTTGGCCAGCCAGGCCAAAGGAACCAATGGGTGCAATAGTGGCATATTAGCTGTAGGGGAAACCAACTGCTCTCTAATTACACTTGAGACCTGCTCCACTGGAGGAATGCATGCCTGGTACTGAAAACCTATGGTGGGGAAGGTCATGAGCCCTAAGGGTGTAATGCTCGCTGGTGTCTTGTAAATGTATATATTGTGCTCACCAAACTGCCCAGTAAGCACTTCTCTTAATGTTCATACCCATATATTAATGCTACTTTAACTTTTGGTTAGAAAAGCTTCTCTTTTCAGGTGGTAGTGACCTCTGGGATGACTCAAAAGGCACCATAGTACTGAAAAGTGACAGAGGAGTATTCAGCACTAAAACATCTCTATCACACCTTCCAAGGCTCAGGGTCTATTGCAGAAGAGGTGGCAAGAAAGAATTAAGAGTCAAAGGAAGGAAGGACTCCTTTACAATGCACTCTTCCACACACAAACTGGCCTGGATATCCATGACCTCAGATAATGACATCAAAATAAAAGAGAAACTAAGAGGGGAGAGGATATGATAGAGAGTAGAGTTGGGAAAGTGAGGGGGAGGGAATTATCACTGTTTATTATCTATAACCATAAGTAACTAAGTCACTGACATTTGTTGCACTGTTGCTGTTCCCACATGCTATCATTAGTTGTCAATATCACAATTTGGGGGAGGATAAGATAAGATCTCATGTAGCCCATGCTGAGCACATAAGCAAGCATGACCCTGAATTCCTGGTTCTCTTGCTTCCCGGTTCTAAGATTATAGGCATGTGCCATAATTTAACTTTTAAATTTTATTTATTATACACACAGAGAGAATGGGCATGCCAGGGCCTCTAGCCACTGCAGATGAACTCCAGACACATATGCCACCATATGCATCTGTCTTACATGGGTACTGGGGAATCAAACCTGGGTTTTGCAGGCAAGTACCTTAACCACGAAGCCATCTCTCCAGCCCCCATAATGCAATTTTAAGTGGAAGGTTTTCTTCTGAAGATAATTCATTTCACACAACACTGTAGCAAGATTTTCTATCTTTCGTGATCATTTGGACTATTATCTAATGACGTGGTCATATGCTTTTTCAATTTGGACGCTGGCTGTTGCAGTCAGGTTTGCATTGCTGGCAGAAATCACCCGACCAAGAGCAGCTTGGGGGGGGGCGGTTATTTTGGCTTACAGACTTGAGGGGAAGCTCCATGATGACAGGGGAAAATGATGGCATGAGCAGAGCGTGGACACCAACCTTTTGGCCAACAAAAGATGGACCACAGCAACAGGAGAGTATGCCAAACACTGGCAAGGGGACACTGGCTATAATACCCATAAGCCTGCCCCAACAATACATGGCCTCCAGGAGGCGTTAATTCCCAAATCTCCATCAGCTGGGAATGTAGCATTCAGAACACCTAAGTTTGTGGGGGACACCTGAATCAAACCACCACAGGCTCTCATTTTCACTACTAAACACTTTTTAACATTCTGTGTGGCTCCAAGTTGAACAGCTTTGAGCTCTCTCCATTTGTTCAGTACATCTTGGTGCTTCCTGCTCACTTGGGCCCAAAGCTGAAAGCTAAAGGAGACAGCTTAACCTTAGGTAGCTCTTCTTAATAGGCTTGTAGACTCTAGATCAGAGCATGTGGAAAAGCTGCCGAATCACTCTTGGAGGAGATTTTGTGCATATTCACAGAGCAGCTTGAGCTTCTGGCTTAATGAAAACCAGTAGCTGAGAGCATTTACAGATGATGGTGCAATTAAACAGCCTCTCAACAAAGCAGGAGAAATGCAGTACTAGGCACTGACTAAATCAACTGGAGTAGCTCCTAAATAGTTTGAGGGTTTTTTAATTTTAATTTGATTTTTTTATTTATTATTTGCAAGCAGAGAAAGAGAAAGGGAGGGGGAGGGAATGGGCTTGCCAGGGCATCTTACCACTGCAGATGAACTCCAGATGCATGTGTCACTTTGTGCATCTGGCTTTGCATGGGACCTGGGGAATTGAATTTGACCCTACCTAAAAAAAAAAAAAAAAAGCCTAAGGACCCCAGTTCAATTCTCCAGGTCCCATGTAAGTCAGATGCACATGGTGGTGCATGAGTCTGGAGTTTGTTTGCAGTGGCTAGAAGCCCTGGAGTGCCCATTCTCACTCTGTCTCTCTCCCCCAATAGAGTTCTATTCATTGGTAAAGAAAAACAAAATTATGAAATTTGCAGGGAAATGGATGGACCTAGAAAGGATTATACTTAGTGAGGTAACCCAGGCCCAGAAAGCCAAATACCACATGTTCTCTCTCATATGTGGATCCTACCTACAAACGTTTGGACTTGTATGTAAGTTGTAATAAAACTTGGTAGCAGAGGCATAAGGGAGGGAGGAGGTGGGACTTAAGGGGATAGTATTGTATATATGTAAGTAGACAAACACATTACTGGGGGTGGAAAGGGCTAAGGGAGGTCAGGAAAAGAGACTGGTTAAAGGAAGGGTTAATCAAAATTTAAGAAGGTCTGAATAAACCATATGAAAACTTACTTTTTTGGGCAATGGTGCACCTAGAAGCCATTGATTGTTAGTAGAAAATTTTCAGTGCCAGGGATGGGATACTGTCCAGTGAGTTGTTGGCCTGAGTTGATGTCCCTGATGCCCCCAAAACATTACAGGCCATTGTCAAGGCTTTTGGTTTCCCACCAGGAATAGATGGTAAGACCTTATTGCTGAAGATTCCACATGCTTGGGCTGCAAGGTCACTGAGAAAATCAAGCTGGAGCGAAGCTGAAAACCTTCTCCCTGTAAACCAGCTGACAAAAAGCTGGAAAAAGCTACACTGCATGCAGCCATATGGGAGAGAGACAAGTCATCAGTGGAGATAAACAACAGTGGACACTGCAAGCCTTAAGTTTGGCCAGCCAGGCCAAAGGAACCAATGGGTGCAATAGTGGCATATTAGCTGTAGGGGAAACCAACTGCTCTCTAATTACACTTGAGACCTGCTCCACTGGAGGAATGCATGCCTGGTACTGAAAACCTATGGTGGGGAAGGTCATGAGCCCTAAGGGTGTAATGCTCGCTGGTGTCTTGTAAATGTATATATTGTGCTCACCAAACTGCCCAGTAAGCACTTCTCTTAATGTTCATACCCATATATTAATGCTACTTTAACTTTTGGTTAGAAAAGCTTCTCTTTTCAGATGGTAGTGACCTCTGGGATGACTCAAAAGGCACCATAGTACTGAAAAGTGACAGAGGAGTATTCAGCACTAAAACATCTCTATCACACCTTCCAAGGCTCAGGGTCTATTGCAGAAGAGGTGGCAAGAAGAATTAAGAGTCAAAGGAAGGGAAGGACTCCTTACAATGCACTCTTCCACACACAAACTGGCCTGGATATCCATGACCTCAGATAATGACATCAAAATAAAAGAGAAACTAAGAGGGGGAGAGGATATGATAGAGAGTAGAGTTGGGAAAGTGAGGGGGGAGGGAATTATCACTGTTTATTATCTATAATTATGAAGTCAATAAAAAACTAAAAAAATGCTATGTGTATAGTGGCTACATAATTATATTCAGGATAAAGAGGTAACAAATTTGGGTCTGCAGAGATGGCTCAGCTGTTAAAGGTGTTTATTTGCAAAGCACTCCAACCAGGGGTGCAATTCCCCAACCATTCACATAAAGCCAGACAGGCATTAGATTGCAGTGGCATGTGACCATGGTGCACCCATACACACATGCAAATAACTTTTAAAAAATAAAGAGGGGGCTGGAGAGATGGCTTAGCGGTTAAGGCACCTGCCTGCTAAGCCTAAGAACCCGGTTCCAATCTCCAGGTCCCACGTTTAGCCAGATGCAAAGTGACGCAAGGGCACAATGCCGCACTTGACCACAAGGGGGACTCACACACCTGGATTTCGTTCACAGCAGCTGAGACACTGCTCGTGGGCCCATTCTCTGTCTCCCTCTTCCTCTGTCTCTCTCTGTGTCTCTCTCCAAAAATAAATAATAAAATAATTAAATAATTAAAAAATAAAATAAAATAATAAATAAAGAGGTAACAAAGGGGAAATGGTGCCCATCGTGGTGATACATGCCTTTAAGCCCAGCGCTTGGGAAGCAGAAGTAGAAAGATTGCTGTGAGTTCAAGGCCAGCCTAAGACTACATAGTGAATTCCAGGTCAGCCTGGACTAGACCATGGTTCTACTTTGGAAAAAAAATTAAAAGGGACACAGCAAGAAATACCAGTGAGATGGAAGACTTTTTCTTTAACAAACTAAGAGGGTTCCCCACCCCCCTTATTAGTGTTGCTTGTTTGTTTGGTTTGGATTTTGAGACAGAGCCCCCACACTGTAGCTCTGGCTGTCCTTAAAGTCGTGTGTGTGTGTGTGTGTGTGTGTGTTTCGAGGTAAGGTCTTGCTCTAGCTCAGACTGACCTGGAATTCACTATGTAGTCTCAGGGTGGCCTCAAACTCACTGTAATCCTCCTACCTCTGCCTCCCCAATGCAGGGATTAAAGGTGTGTGCCACCACACCCAGCTTTGAAATTTTTTTTGTTTTTAAAGATTTTATTTTTACTTATTAGAGATGGAGAGGGTGAGAATGGGCACATCAGGGCCTCTAGCCACTGCAAACGAACTCCAGATACATGTGCCACCATGTGCATCTGGCTTACGTGGGACCTGGAGAATCGAACCAGGGTCCTTAGGCTTTGCAGGCCTGCGCTTTAACTGCTAAACCATCTCTCCAGCCCTTAAAGTAGAATTTGTAGTAATCCTCCTGCCTCTGCCTCTCAAATGCTGGGATTTCAGGCACAAGTCTTGGATCAAGAGGGCCTCCCCCACCCATTTTGTTTTGTTTTATGGTTTTTTCAAGGTGGAATCTCACTCTCTAGCCCAGGCCGACCTGGAATTCACTATGTAGTCTCAGGGTGGCCTTGAATTCACGGGATCCTCCTACCTCTGCCTCCTGAGTGCTGGGATTAAAGGCATGCACCACCACGCCTGGTATTTTCTTGTCTTGTTTTTTTTTGTTTTTTTGAGGTAGGGTCTCACTCTTGCCCAGGTTAACCTGGAATTCACTATGTAGTCTCAGGGTGGCCTCGAACTCACAGAGATCCACCTACCTCTGCCTCCAGAGTGCTGGGATGAAAGGCGTGCGCCACCACACCCAGCCTAAGGACCCCTTTTTTAAGGGGATTATCCAGAACTTTCCGGTTTGGGTAATGAAAATCCCAAACCGGGAAGCCCATCAACCCTGGTAAATCCCATGTGTCAGCAGATTAAGACAGGGTCACATACCCAGCCCCTCCCCTCCCCTCCCGGGCCTTCAGCCTACCGGCTCCCTTCCTGCACCGCCAGGTAGGCCACCAGGGGCGCTGTGGTGCGCAGGCGCCGTGCGCCTTCCTCCCGCCTTCTTCCTTCCGCCTTCCCGGCAGGCCCCGCGCGACGCTTGCGTGCTCGCTGACCTTCGGCGGTGCGGTGCGGACGGTCCTGCGCGGCCGAGCCTTCGTCTTGCCAAGGTGAGCGCGGCTCGGGCGGCCTGTTCGGCTCGCAGCGGGGCCGAAAAGGGGACTAGGCGGGCGGCAGGGCCGGGGGAGCAGGTCGGAAGGGGAGAGGGTCTCTGGTCCGTGACCTTGGGTCAGCCTGCGCCCGCGGACGGCTGCGGGCGGGCGGGGATCGGTGCCCGGGTCGTCGGGTGGGACTCGTAGACGCCCTTGTCCCGGAGGGGTCGAGGCTCGTCCCCGGGGGCTGCGAGTCAGCACTCGGCCCTTCCCCCGGCCTCGGACACCCGTGCGCGCCTCCGCTGGGAAGGTGACACCACTGGGGACGCAGCGAGCAGTCAAGCCAGGGGTTGTCACCCCAGAGTTAGTGCTTTCTCTGCCTTCTGCTTCAAGTTTCCTCCTCACAAAGCTTTAGGCCAAGGGGATGGTGAACACTATGTGAACCCACACCATCAATCCCAGGCTGGCTCCCAGCACACGCTTACTTCACTTCTGCTGAGTGAATAGACGACCGACTGATCCAGGCGTCCACAATTTAAGGACCGCCGTTTACATTTGACTGGGTTGCTTCGGAAGGTCCTGGTGTCATAACGTTGGCACACAGCTGGGAAATGGGGCAGGAAAAATGGAGTTCTGTGTACAGTAGCGATGCGAGGAGTGGGCCGCCTGCAAGGCAAGATTCTAACTGTAGCCAAGACAGTTTCTAAGTGACCTGGAAGTCTTAGGGCTAGTTATTTCTGACTGCTGTCATTTAACACAGCAGATGTTTCCCAGCCTCTTAAGTTGAAAATTAGAGTATCTAGACTCAATGGTAAAAGTAGCCCTCTAGGATTACTTTGAGACATACTCTAAAGCAAACGGAGTGTTCAGAATTTCATGGGTCTTTCGGTCAGTTTTAGTAATTAGTTCAGTGTTTTTACTCATTCAGTAGCATCATATTTGGGCCTTTGATTTAAGTGTCTGTTCTACCTATATTCACCAGTGGACGTCAAGACTGGGCTACAGCTGGTTAAACTGTGCCCAAGTCCAAGTATTAGGCTCCCAAGAAAATCACCGGACCCTAGCCTTGTTCTTTTCACCTTCAAATGCTAAATGTTCTCATCATGAGGATGAAACTAATATTCTCACTTAAATGTCAAAAAGAGCAATAATAATATGGTGTGGGGTGTTGTGTTAGTGGCAGAAGGTAGGCTTAGTGATGAAGACCATGCTGGTAGAGCTCTGGGGTGTTGGGATGGTGGCAGGAACCTGAAAACCTCCAGACCTGGTCCTTATAGGGAGTAAAATAATAACACAAGAGCGGCAACGTATCAGGTAATCGGATCAAACTTACTGAATAAATGAAAAGATCTTACCAGTTGGGTATAGAGCAGTAGTCATTGTAATGTTTGTTGCTGTTCATTTTCAGATGTTTCAAAGCCTTACTAAGAATGTGTGGGTCCCTCTGAAGCCCTACTATACCCAGGTTTATCAAGAAATTTGGGTAGGAGTAGGGTTGATGGCCATGATCGTTTATAAAATCAGGAGTGCTGGTAAGTTTATGTTTGATTTATTTGAGGTTGTGAAGAAAATTGTTTTTATACAGAATCATATTTCTTGTAAGGATTATGGCTTTTGGCAGCATTTCCACAGATCCACACCAGCTTTTTGTGAGAATGTAGGCCAGCTGTAAAAGGCTTTGGGGAGGGAAGTACTGAGCAAGACCTTGTCAGAGATTATGAGTTGTCCTAAGTGTGACAGTGGCATTAAAAGTCAGAGGCTCCTGGCACAGTGGTGCACGCCTTTAATCCTAACACTTGGGAGGCTGAAGTCGAAGGATCACTGTGAGTTTGAGACCAGCCTGAGACTACATGGTGAATTCCAGGTCAGCCTGGGCTAGAGTGAGGCCCTTCCTCAAAAAACAAACAAACAGGGCTGGGGAGATGGCTTAGTGGTTAAGGCACCTGCCTCCTAAGCCGAAGAACACCGGTTCCAATCTCTAGGTCCCACGTTTAGCCAGATGCAAAGTGACGCAAGGGCACAATGCTGCACTTGACCACAAGGGAACACACGCATCTGGATTTTGTTTGCAGCAGCTGAAAGGCTGCTGGAGCGCCCATCTCTATCTGTCTCTCTCTCTCTCAAAAAAAAAAAAAAAGAGGCTACAATATTTAGAAATATAGTGTCATGGTTTATAGTGCTTTGTTGTTGTTGAGACAGAGTCTCATTCTAACCCAAGCCAACCTGGAACTCACTCTGTAGTCCCAGGCTGGCCTTGAACTCACAGCAGTCCTCCTACCTCTGCCTCCCAAGTGCAGGGATTAAAGGCGTAAACTATCATACCTGGCCTATAGTGCTATTTTAACTGTTCTGAGTATTTGAAAGCTCTTCATAATGAAATTTAGAGGGGAAGAATAACCATTTGGTTCTCAGTGGAGCAGAGGTAAGGCCCAGTTGTGTATTATTAAATTATCAATTAAGAAAGAAAGTAAGCCGGGCGTGGTGGCTCACGCCTTTAATCCCAGCACTCGGGAGGCAGAGGTAGGAGGATCACCGAGAGTTCGAGGCCACCCTGAGACTACATAGTTAATTCCAGGTCAGCCTGGACCAGAGTGAGACCCTACCTTGCAAAAACCAAAAAAAGAAAGAAAGAAAGAAAGAAAGAAAGAAAGAAAGAAAGAAAGAAAGAAAGAAAGAAAGAGGTTAGGGAGATGGCTTAGCTACTTGCTGTGCAAAGGTGAGGACCTGTGCTAAGGTCCACACCACCCACATGAAGGCCAGGTGCAACAGGTACACCTGTCATCCCACACTGAGGGAGCAGAGGCCGGAGCCTTGGGGCTTGCTGGCAATGTAGTCTAGCCAAATCCCTGAACTTGAGGTTCTGTGAGAAATCTGTGTCCATAAAGTGGAGAGCTGTCAAGTAAGACACCCAACAACCTCGGGCCTCCACATATGCACGTGCACACAGCCCATATGTGGAAACGGAAGGAGAGCAAGATTGCAGTGGAGAGTAGTGTAGGGAGTGGGAAGCTCTGCTCCTGTTCAGGATATAATCTACCATTTCTCTACAAATGGCCAGTAAGTATGAAAAAATGTTCAAGGGCAGGGGAAATGGCTTACTAGTTAAGGCATTTGCCTGTGAAGCCTAAGGACTCCAGTTCAGTTCTCCAGGACCCACATAAGCCAGATGCACAAGGGGGCGCATGTGTCTGGAATTTGTTTGCAGTGGCTAGAGGCCACTTTCTCTCTCTCTCTCAAATAAATAAATAAATAAATTATTATTATTTTTTTTTGAAAAAATGTTCAGCATTAGCCTTCAGGGAAATGTAAATCAAATCAAAACTACACTGAAAAGAGAATTGCTGTGAGTTCAAGGCCAGCATAAGACTACATAGTGACTTCCAGGTCAGTCTGGGCTAGAGTGAGATCCTACCTTGAACAACCAAACAAAAATAATAATAAAAAAAAATAAGAAGAAGAAAAGAAAACTACACTGAGCCAGGCATGGTGGTGCATACCTTTAATCCCAGCACTCAGGAGGTAGAGGTAGGAAGATCCCCATGAGTTCAAGGCCACCCTAAGAATAGTGAATTCCAGGTCAGTCTGGGCTAGAGTAAGACCCTACCTTGAAAAAAAAGAACAAAAAAACAACTCTGAGGAGGAGCCAGGCATAGTGGCACACACCTTCAATCCAAGCAAAGGGAGGAGGATCACTGAGTTCCAGGTCAGCCTGGGTTCGAGTGAAACCCTATCTCGAAACAAAACACACTTAAGAGTATCTCGCCCCAGTCAGAATGGCTACCATGAAGAAAACAAGCAGTGGTGAGGATGCAGGGCCAAAGGAACACTGCCGGTGGGATGTCCACTGATGCAGCCACTGTGGAAGGAGACGCAACACTGCCAGTGGGATGTCCTCTAATGCAGCCACTGTGGAAGTCAGTCCAAGGAACACTGCCAGTGGGATGTCCACTAATGCAGCCACTGTGGAAGTCAGTGTAGAGACGCAGGGCCAAAGGAACACTGCCAGTGGGATGTCCAATGCAGCCACTGTGGAAGTCAGTGTAGAGACGCAGGGCCCAAGGAACACTGCCGGTGGGAGGTCCACTAATGCAGCCACTGTGGAAGAGTGTCCCCAAGGAACACTGCCAGTGGGATGTCCTCTAATGCAGCCACTGTGGAAGTCAGTGTAGAGACGCAGGGCCCAAGGAACACTGCCAGTGGGATGTCCACTAATGCAGCCACTGTGGAAGTCAAACCCAAAGGAACACTATCCACTAATGCAGCCACTGTGGAAGTTTTACATGGGTACTGGGGAATCAAACCCAGGCTATCTTGCTTCAGATCAAGCACCTTTAACTGCTGAGCCATATCTCTAGCCCTAAACTTGCATATTTGTGTTTATTGTAGCAATATTCAGAATAGCCAAGGCATGGAACCAGCCTAGATGTCTGTCAACAGGTGACTAGAAAAACAAGAGTGTATATGCACAATGAAATTTTATTCAGCCATTAAGAATTATGGCATTTGCAAGAAACTAGGTAGAACTGGAGATCATCATGTTAAATGAAATAAGCCTGTCTCAGACAAGTATTACATATTTTCTGTCATATGTAGAATCTCTGTGTGTGTGTGTGTGTGTACATACTTAACATGAAAGTACAAGGGAGATCAGGGGGTGGAAAGGGACTGGCAGGAGTGGTGAGCAAAAGGGTACTGGGGGGTGAATATGAGCAAACATGATATGCATATACAAAAATTCATAATGGGGCTGGAGAGATGGCTTAGCAGTTAAGGCACCTGCCTCCTAAGCCTAAGAACACCCGTTCCAATCTCCAGGTCTCATGTTTAGCCAGATGCAAAGTGACGCAAGGGCGCAATGCCGCACTTGACCACAAGGGGGCACACACATCTGGATTTTGTTCGCAGCAGCTGAGAGACTGCTGGCGCGCCCATCTCTATCTGTCTTCCTCTCCCCTCCTTTCCTCTCTCCCTCCTTTCCTCCCTCCCTCTCTCTCTCTCTCTCTCTGTCTCTTTCCAAAAAAAAAATCATAACAAAACTCATTACCTTGCTGATTTTTTTATAAATATTTTATTTTTATATATTTATCAGAGAGAGGGAGAAAATGGGTGCACCATGGCCTCTAGCCACTACAAATAAACTCCAGACACATGCACCACCATGTGCATCTGGCTTTACATGGGTTCTGGGAAATCAAACCCGAGTCCTTGGGTTTCACAGGCAAATGCCTTAACTGCTAAGCCATTTCTCCTACTTTTCTGATTGATTTTTTTTTTTTTTTTTTTTTTTTTTTTTGATGTAGGATTTCACTCTAGCCCAAGCTGATCTGGAACTCCCTGCATAGTCTTAGGGTGGCCTCGAACTCACAGTGATCCTCCCAAGTGCTGGGATTAAAGGCATGCACCACCACACCCAGCTAATTTTTTAAGACAGAGAGCCTACCATTTTCTGGCTGTGACATTACCATAACTATTTTCTGAAAGCTTGCTATAATGCCTTACCTGTGCAATGAAGCCTTCAACCAAATATTGAGGGTTTTTTTTTTTGTTTTTTTCTTTTTGCTCTGTTAATCCACGTTTGGGCTGAATAACTAGTGAATCTCAACAATTCTTGTTCTCTGCCCCCTCAGCACTGGTGTTAAAGTCATGCTTTTTCCATGGGTGCTGAGGATTGCGCACAGTCCTCACGTCCTCATGCCTGCACAGCAGGCACTCCAACCTGTTGAACCATCTTCCTAGCCTCTGCAAATGTTGATTTTTTTTTTTAATAGATTTTCTTTATTTAAGAGAGAGAATGGGTGTTCCAGGACCTCCAGCTGCTGTAAATGAACTCCAGATGCATGCACCACCTTGTGCATCTGGCTTATGTGGGTCCTGGGGGAATTGAACCTGGATCATTTGACTTTACAGGCAAGCATCTTAACTGCTAAGCCATCTCTCCAGCCCTGCAAATGTTGATTTTGACAGTGTACTTAATGTCATTTTTGTAAGGTACTGAGATGACTGATTTTCTTTCTTTTGTTTTAGATAAAAGAAGTAAAGCTTTGAAAGGTAAGATTTTTGCTTCTGAAAGGATTTAAGGAAAAACACTATCATGCCAATTTGTTCCCTTTTTGCATATGTGTGCTGTGTTATGTGAGTGTTGATGTGCACGTGATGGGCAGAGAAAAACTTAAGATGCTGCCGGGCATGGTGGCGCACGCCTTTAATCCCAGCACTTGGGAGGCAGAGGTAGGAGGATCGCCGAGAGTTCGAGGCCACCTTGAGACTACATAGTTATTCCAGGTCAGCCTGGACCAGAGTGAGACCCTACCTCGCAAAACCAAAAAAAAAAAAACTTCAGATGCCCTTTATTGCTCACCTGTGTACGTCCTTGGATGGTGTCTCTCCCTCAACCCTAATGTGACTGTATATATATATATATATTTGAGAGAAAGAAGCAGAGAGAGACAGCACGCCAGGGCCTCCAGTCATGCAAACAAACTCCAGATGCATGCGCCCCTTTGTGCATCTGGCTTACGTGGGTCCTGGAGAGTCGAACCAGGATCCTTTGGCTTTACAGGCAAGCACCTCAACTGCTAAGCCATCTCTCCATCCCTGACTGGTTTTTGTTGTTGTTGTTGTTGTTTTTTAATGAAAGAAAGCAAGAAATCAAAAGAGAGAGAGAACTGGCGCACCAGGGCCTCTTGCCACTGCATTTGAATTCTAGGCGCATGTGCCATCTTGTGTGCATGTGTCACCCTGTGTGTCTGGTTTACATGGGTTCTGGGGTATCAAATCTGGGCCTTTAAGACTTCATAGGCAAGCACCTTAACCATTAAGCCATCTCTCTAGCCCTTTTTTTGGTTTTTTGAAGTAAAGTCTCAGTCTAGCCCAGGCTGACCTGGAATTCTCTATGTGGTCTCAGGGTGCCCTCAAACTCTTGGCAATCCTCCTACCTCTGCATCCCAAGTGCTGGGATGAAAGGTGTGTGCTACCATACCTAGTTTGCCCTTGTTGGTTAGTGAGTCCCAGTGATTGGTCTCCACTACCCACCCTATCCATGTGGACTGGATTACCGATACGTGTGACCTCACCCAACTTTATATGTGGGTTTTGGGAGTTGAACTCAGGTGGTCTTAGGCCCTCCCAAGCCTTTGTACTTAAACAGCGGGTGCTCATAATCACTGAGCCATCTCCTCGGCCCCTCATCATGCTTTTTTTTTTTTTTAATTATTTTGAGAGAGAGAAAGAGAATGGGCACTCCAGGGCCTTCAACAGCTGTGAATGAATGCCAGACACCTGCACCCCCTAGTGCGCATATGCAACATTGTGTCACTGCATCTGGCTACATGGGACCTGGAGATTTGAACATGAGTTCTTAGGTTTTGCAGGCAAATGCCTTAACTGCTAAGCAATCTCCAGTCCTCATCATACCTTTTAAGATGAGTTATATCTGTTCTGAGAAGCTTGTAATGTCTGCTAAAATTCCAGTTCTGCTTTTTCATAATCTGGGTGATAAGGAAAAAGAATGAATTTTAAAACATCTTGACCTTTGGGTCAAGAAAAGCTTCTGGGAATGATACAAAAGGAGGCAGCTAATGCCACCAGTAGGAGGGCACATGTTAGCCCATGCTGTGAAAATTTTGATGGAACTTTGGAAAAGCACACCTCATAAATGTATGACCAAGTGCTGGGTGTTCTTCACTTTATTTTCCCAATGACTGGGAAACTGTAGCCATCTGAGACTTAACACACCCCAGATCTGGCCGCATGGGCTTTGGAAGAGACCTTTCCTTGCCGCTCAAGGTGAACGGTGTGCCAGTGTCCTTGCACAAACTGAAACACACTCAGTGATCCATGCAGATGTCATCTTCCTGGACCTTTGAGATAGCTGATGCTTTCTGACTTGTTGATGCTTGCACAGTGGACTTCATCAGCCTCTTCTTTATTGTCCCCTCTGCATCTTCTGCACAGGCTCCAGTCCTGCAGCAGCCCATGGTCATCACTAACCAGCTCCTGAGACCCCTGGAGATGAAGCGTCCGTCGGCCTGTAGAGTTAAGCAAGCTGTGTTAGATGGGAATGCAGAACTTCGCTGTACACTTGTCTGACTTCCGTTTACTATGTGAATAAACGTACCTGTGAGGTGTACCACTGCGTGGGTACTGCTCAGTGTCCCCGCCCCCACCCCATTCCCCCATAGGTTCTTTGTAACACAGCAGCAGCAGCAGCAGCATACCATCGCGATGTCACCAAGCCGCCCCAGGAGACGTGAAGGATGTGGAACACTGTTGACAGGTGGGTGGTCACCGTTCAGGTGCTCACTCCCATCCCGTTGCCCAGTAAATGTGTTAACTGGTTCTGTGTCCCTGTTTTCATATTTGGGAAAAGAAGTTGGTTATATTAAGCGCCTACTTAAAATTATTACAAGGGTCAGAAAAGGGAGCGGAAATTTAAGTTGTGGAATGCTTTAGAAACAAGCATAAGCCAGGCATGGTGGCCCATGCCTTTAATCCTAGTGAAGAAGGAGGCTATCATGGCTTGCAAAGCAAGTTCCAGCTTGCCTTATATCATGAGACTTAAAGGGGGGGGGCATTAAATCACAAAATTCTATCCAAGTAATCACAAGATAAGTAAACAGTATCTTCAAAAGCCAATTGAAGCCTGCTGTGGCGTTGCACACCTTTCATCCCTGCACTTGAGAGTCTGAGGTAGGAGAATTGCCATGGAGGCAGTCTGGGTTACAGAGTTACAGAGTCTGGGTTACAGTCTGGGTGAGAGTAAGGCCCTCACTCAAAAAACACTGAGAAAAATAACTGAGAGCCCTGTGGCGTGGTGCACACAACACTTGGGAGGTGGAGACAGTGGATCAGGAATTCAGAGTCATCCTTTGCTGTATGGAGTTGAGCCAACCTGAGTTGCATAAAATCCTATCAAAACTAGTGGTCTGGGACTGGAGAAATGGCTTAGCGGTTAAGGTGTTTGTCTGTGAAGCCAAAGGACCTAGGTTCAATTCCCCAGGACCCACGTAAGCCAGATGCACAGGGGGCACATGTATCTGGTTTTTGTTTGCAGTGGCTAGAGGCCCTGACACACCCATTCTGTCTCTGTTTCTCTTTGTCTCTGCTTGCAAATAAATAAAAATTAAATTTAAAAAGTGTACTGATTTAGAGCTAGAGAAACATGGTTCAGTGTATAAAGAAAGCATTGGCCACACAAGTGTAGGGACTGGTGTTTGGATCACCAGTACCCGTGTCAGCGCCAGGTGAGTGCGGTAGCCTGCCTTTAATCCCAGTACCAGGCAGAGCCAACTAGTCCTGGGTTCATCTAAGAGACCCTGCCTCTGTAAATCAAGTGGAGAACAATCAAGGAAGACGTGACACCAACCTCTGGCCTCCACACGCACCTGGTCGCATGTGCACCCACACGCATACACGTGTTTAAAAAAATGCTGATCTGCACCAGTTCTCAAGCTAGAGTATACGTCAGAATCACCCAAAGGCCATTGGCATGTGTCACATTCCATTGGTCTGGGAAGGAGCCAAACAACTTGTATTCTAATGGTACCAGGATATGCTGATGCCCAGGACAAGGCCTTGGAAATAGCATATGAGGAACAGGTTGGTAGCCTTGTCTTGGCAAATACATCCCTGCTGTTCAGAGGAAGGACCAGGCAGCAAGCCTGTGCCTCGCAGCTTCGCATTTTGGTTTGGTTGTCCTTAGAAGTTAATGAGGTGTATAGATGGAACAGAAGGGAACCGGTAGTGAGCACCAGACTAGGATCTGGACTAAGGAAGCCGGCCTCATGGAGAGGGGGAAGGTGAAATGAGGACTGGGTAGAAGCAGATGGACTACGTCTGCCTCCAGAGCATAACCCACAAGCTGCTGCATGGTTGCTTGTCTCCATTTACTACTCAAAGATTCCTTCAGTAATAGCTATCAGGGCATGTCAGTTCTGTCCATGTGAGGCTGTTCAGAACCCCATTGTGGACCTGAGCCTACACCACGTCTGCAGAGCTGGATGGGAGAACTGTATTTGCTAAGCCCGTTGTGGTGGTTCTCTTGTAATCCCAGCACTTGGGAGACAGGCAGGAGGGTCACAGGTTGGAGGCCAGCCTAAGCTGTATTGTGAGACTCTGGTTCAATATATATATTTTTTTATTTTGCCAGTCCAGGTTGTGCCATCTGTATAAAGAACACATTCTGAGTCCCTAGGACGTTGGAACCACAAATCTTATACTCAGAGCTGCCTGTAGGTGGAGCCAAAATGTGGTCAGGCGGTCACTGCACTTTGTGGGCTAGGGCCATTGGTGACTATGCCCCTGGAACTGTACTGGGCACTGGAGAGGGAGAGCAAAAAAAAAAAAAAAAAAAACTCAAAGCCTTGACAGGAGGAAATACATGTACAGAAAACTAGATTTCCACCTCCCACAGAGGAGAAAAGAGCCAAGCTAAGGAAGGAGTTCCAAAGGTGCACACACGCTCCAGAGTTTTCCAGGATGTACTGCAGAGTAACTAAAGGAATAGGGGAAGGAAGAAAAGGGTCTCAGGTGACTACAGGTGTAGGTTTTGATTGTTTTTTTAAGGCATAGTTACATTATGTAGGCCAGGCTGGCCTCAAATGCCCATTTTTCTTCTCTCTGTTTATTTAATATTAGAGAGAGAGAGAAAGAGAATGGGAATGCTAGGGCCTCTAGCCACTGGGGGAACTCTAGATGCATGTGCCACCTTGTACATCCAGCTTTAGTGGGTACTGGGAAATCAAACCTGGGTCCTTTGGCTTTGCCAGCAAGCACCTTACCTGCTAAGCCATCTCTCCAGCTCTCCTCCTCCTCCTCATTATTATTAGTTTTTATTTTTGTTTTTTCAAGGTAGTGCCTCGCTCTAGTCCAGGCTGACCTGGAACTCACTCTGTAGTCCCAGGGTGGCCTCAAACTCAGAACAATCCTACCTCTGCTGGGATTAAAGTTGTGGCTTGCTCTCAAATAAGTAAAAAGTATTTTTAAAATTCCAGATTCATGCACCACTTTGTGCAACTGGCTTTACATGGGTACTGGGAAAATGAACCAGGACCTACAGGCTTTGTAAGAATGCATCTCCCCAGCCGGGCGTGGTGGCGCATGCCTTTAATCCCAGCACTCGGGAGGCAGAGGTAGGAGGATCGCCGAGAGTTCAAGGCCACCCTGAGACTACATAGTGAATTCCAGGTCAGCCTGGACCAGAGTGAGACCCTACCTCGCAAAACCAAAAAAAAAAAAAAAAAAAAAGAATGCATCTCCCCAGCCCAGATGTAGTTTTTTAAATCCTTTAAAAAAATTATTTATTTGTTTGTTTGCAAGCAGAGAGAGGAGAAAGAGAGAATGGGCACACCAGGGCATCTAGCCACTGCAGACAAATTTCAGATGCATGTACCACCTTGTGCACCTGGCTTTACGTGGGTACTGGGATATCCTACCGAGGTGGTTAGGCTTTGAAGTGAATTAACTGCTGAGCCATCTCTCCAGCCCCCACGTGTAGTTTTTGTTTGGAGATGATCTACTGTGAAACCTAGGCTGTCCTTGAACACTGTAAACTTTTCCCTCAGCCTCCCAAGTGCTGAGGCACCACCATGCCCAACTGATACATAGCTTAGATGGAGGATCAAGTGAGCTGGAGGAAATACTCCAGGGTACCCCAGCATGCATGCCCTCAGTTGGATACCTTGAAACGTGTGGTTCACAATGCCCTGCCAAGCTACCAGGTCCCAAGTTCAAGGCCCTAGAGGCCCAGGCAGGGTCGCTAGCCTGCATTAGAAGATAACCTCGGGCTGGAGAGATGGCCTAGCAGTTAAGACTCATGCCTGCGAAGCTTAATGACCCATGAAAGCCAGATGCACATGGTGGCACATGTGTCTGGAGTTCGTTTGCAGTGGCTAGAGGCCCTGGCATGCCCATTCTCATTCTTTCTTTCTCCCCTGTCTCTGTCTCAAATAAATAAATAAATAAATGATAAAACTATAAAACAAAAAAATAACTTCACAGCAAACCAGCAATTAGCTATCGAGCCAGGCTTCAAACTCCAGTCACCTGAAACCAGTATGGTAGCTCACGTCTTTAATCCCAACAATAAGGAGGCTGAAGTATAAAGTAGTAGGGTCATTGTGAGTTCAAGGCCAGTCTGAGGTACAGAATGAATTCCAGGTCAGGCTGGACTAGAGTGAGACCCTGCCTCAAAATCTCACACACACGTGATTTCAGAATGAGGATTTGGTCTGATTCCTCATCAGCACTGAGCACCAGGAATATAAGGACAATTAACACAGAGTCCCTTCCTGATGTCTAGACAACAGATGTGTGACTTGGTCATGGCAGTGCTGGGTCATACTGGACATGTGTGCTGTGACGGCCAGTTACTAGGGCAACACAAGTGCCAGAACTGTGGCATGTCACACGTTGAACCTGAATGTCAGAAGCCCAGTGCCTGCTCAAAAGTGAGCTTGTGTGCACATACCTGGCTTATGTCCTCACTCGGACACACCAGGCATTCCTGGTGTATTTAGAAGAAGTTGACATGGCTGGGGAGTTAAGTGATATCAGAATTGCTAACAATGGTCTGTGGTCATTGAAGAAAACATCTTTAGTCATAGAGGTGGAGATTCACTCATATATACAGTTTAGTTGAGAAAAGGTTGAATTAAGTTGAATTTACATGCCTATTGGAGTAGACAGCTTTAGGTTTGCTGAGATGAACTTCCAGACCAGGCACAGTTATGGAGGAAGGGATATTTATTGGCACTTACAGATCCAGGGGAAGTTCCATAATGGCAGAAGAAGCTGGCCTGCTTTTCACAGGACCAAACACAGAGAGCAAAGCCAAAAGCCACATAGCACACTTCATGAACTCACAGCTAGGCACACTTTGCATATCTTGAGATTGAAATCCTAAACCCCCACCACACCTTAAGATCCGCCAGGTGGATGCAGATGCAAACAACAAACTAATAAAACACTGAATATATTGGGGGCCATTATTCAAATTACCACACCTATCTTTTTAAATTTTTTTAATTTTTATTTTAATTTGAGAGAGAATGGGTGTGTCAGGGTTTCCAGCCACTTCAAACAAACTCCAGATGCATGCAGCACTTTGTGCAACTGGCTTTACATGGGTACTGGGAAATCCAGTCCAGGCTGTCAGGCTTTGCAAGCAAGTGCCTTTGTATTTGTTTTTTGTTTTTTATTTTTTTGAGTCAAGCCTAACAGACTGGCTTTTTGTGTGTGTGAAAGAGAGAGAATTGGTGCACCAGGGCCTCCAGCCACTGTAATCGAACTCCAGATGCAGGCACCATCTTGCATCACCTTGTGTGTCTGGCTTAGGTGGGATCTGAAGAGTCAAACATAGGTCTTTAGGCTTTGCAGGCAAGCACCTTAACTGCTAAGCCATCTCTCCAGCCCATAAATGCTTTTTGTAACTGCTGAGCCATCTTCCTTATGTGTCATTTTAAAAGAAACAATTCAAATAGTTAAAACTCAGGAGCTAGAGAGATGGTAGCTCAGCAGTTAAGGCACTTGCCCCAAAGCCTAATGACCCAGGTTCAATTCCCGATTACCCATGTAAAACCAGATGTACGTAGTGGCACATGCATCTGGAGTTGTTTGCAGCCACTGGAGGCCCTGTTGTGCCCATTCTGTCTCTCTTCTCTTTCTCTCTCTCTGCTTGCAAATAAATAAATAAGAATATTTTAAAAATTAAAAAATAAAAATCAGCTGGGGCATGACAGTGTACAACTTTTAATACCAGCATTTGGGAGGCTGAGGTAGGAGGATCTCGTCAAAAAATTAAACAAAAATAAAAATTTTAAAGCCAAAATTAGCAGGATATAATGACTGGTAGCACTTGGGAGATGAGGCATAAGGTTCAGATGTTTAAGGTTATCCTCAACTACACAGTGAGTTCAAGGCCAACCTGGGGTAACACCTTGTATATTTAGTAGGTAGGTGTTTTAGAACATTTCAGAGGAGGGGATGTGGAGACAGTTCAGTTTGTAAAATGCTTGCCTTACCAACATGAAGTCCTAAATTCTGTCCCCTTATAACCCAGCTCTGGAAAGACAGCAAGCATATCCCAAAGGGCTTAGTGACCATCATTGCAAGCTTCAGGCAAATGAGAAACCATGCATACAACCCACATACATATATCCACATGTGAGCACACACATTAAAAAACAAGGCCAAAAGCTGGAGAGATGGTTGAGCAGTTAAGGCACTTGTCTGCAAAGCCAAAGGACCCAGGTTCAATTCCCCAGGATCCACATAAGCCAGATGCACAAGGTGGCACATGCATCTGGAGTTGGTTTTCAGTGTCGGAAAGCCCTGGCATGCCCATTCTCTATCCTCCTCTTTCTCAAATAAATAAATATAAATTTTAAAAATATTTTTAATTTTTTTATTTTTAGAGAGAGACAGGGAGGGACAGGGAGAGGGAGACAGAGATGGGCGCACCAGCAGTCTCTTGGCTGCTGTGAATGAAATCCAGATGCGTGCGCCCCCTTGTGGGCAAGTGCGGCATTGCGCCCTTGCGTCACTGCATCTGGCTGAAAGTGGGACCTGGAGATTGGAACTGGGTTCTTAGGCTTAGCAGGCAGGCGCCTTAACCGCTAAGCCATCTCTCCAAACCCCCCAAAAAATTTTTTAAAGGCCAAAAGAGTGCCTTCTGGGAGCAAGCCTCAGTCCTGGCACAGAGCCAGAGTCCTGAGCCACATTAAATGCCCTTGGTAGCTCTGGGACCAAGTTAGGGAGTGGGCAATGGCAGACCCTGTCTCTAGCAGTTTACATCCACCACTGCTGGATCCGGAACAAGGAGTGCAGAGATAGGTCAGGTTCATGACTGGTGGCCATTAGCAATGCTTCCTGTCTTCCTGAAGCCCCACCGTTCCACACTTTAGAGAGGAGGGAGGGGAGAAGGAGAGGGTGCTCTTGCAACATCCCAGTAAAAACTTCAAATTAGGTCATGGTGCTGGGCTGGAAATACTACAGATATAAGAGAACTTATGGAAGTCAGGAATGGTAAAGAGAGAACAGTTACAATAATATCAAATGTAGTACCCAAAGGATTTTTCTGGTCTTATTATATGCAATGTAAGAAATTTTTTTCTTCTGGTGTTATACTGAATTTGATCTCATGACAATTTCCTTTCATGTGGTAAAGTACATGACAAAAAATGATTTTAACATTGGATTTGGTTTGGTGGTACTTATGATCAAACCTAAGGCGTTGTGTATGTTAGTGAAGGGTTCTGTCAGTCAGCTACACCCTCAGCCATTTTGTTTTGTTTTTCAAGGTAGGGTCTCACTGTTACCCAGGCTGACCTGGAATTCACTCTGTAGTCTCAGGCTGGCTTCAGACTCACACAATCAGTGGATGAATCCCTGGTTCAGGATGATGCTCACACAGTCAGTGGATGAATCCCTGGGTCAGGATGATGCTCACGCAGTCAGTGGATGAATCTCTGGGTCAGGATGATGCTCAGGCAATCAGTGGATGAGTCCCTGGGTCAGGATGATGCTCAGGCAGTCAGTGGATGAGTCCCTGGGTCAGGATGATGCTCAGGCAGTCAGTGGATGAGTCCCTGGGTCAGGATGATGCTCACACAGTCAGTGGATGAATCTCTGGGTCAGGATGATGCTCACAGTCAGTGGATGAATTCCTGGGTCAGGATGATGCTCAGGCCATCAGTGGATGAATCCCTGGGTCAATTCATGGCTGAAAGGAGTGTTAGGAGGGAGCAGTTCACTGGGGTGTGGCTTTGAAGTAGACATCTTGCATTTGTTGCTGTCTGCTTCCTGGTATTCTAAAAATCCAGCTTTGGTATCCATTGATCTTTCTCCATTGTTTTTCTGTCTTCCACTTCATTGGAACATTTCTTTTTTTTTTTTTTTTTTTTTTGGTTTTTTGAGGTACGGTCTCTCTAGCTCAGGCTGACCTGGAATTCACTATATAGTCTCAGGGGGCCCTGAACTCACCGCGATCCTCTTACTTCTGCCTCCTGAGGGCTGCAATTAAAGGCGTGCACCACCATGCCCGGCTGTCTATTTCATTTTTATCTTCATTTCCCATCTTTTTCTTGCTTTGGGTACTTTGGTGGAGGAGTCAGTGCAAAGGATGAGCACAGGACCTTGCACATACTAGGCAGCACCCTACTAGCACATTTCTATAGTATTTTTTGTTGTTGTTTTTGGTTTTTTGAGGTAGGGTTTCACTCTATCCCAGGCTGACCTGGAATTCACTATGTAGTCTCAGAGTGGCCTTGAACTCACAGCGATCCTCCTACCTCTGCCTCCCAAGTGCTGGGATTAAAGGTGTGTGCTACCATGCCTGGCCTTCTATAGTATTTTTTAAAACTTGCTGTTTTCTTTGTGGTATATGTTCAAGGCTCTAGTCAACTTAGCAGTTTTTTTCTTTTCCTGTCAACTGAGACAGTGGGGTCTGGGTTGTGTAGCAGTACCCCAGAATTGAGTTCTATTATGACTTATTGCCACTAAACTGATTATCTCTGAAGCACAGACTAAATCAAGTTTCTGCCCTGGCAACAGAAAGGACCAGATCCCTGTTTGTGCTTGCTTCCTTCCTCTGCTGAGCCTGTTTGTTGCATTTGGTCTGGCCAGTGAAGTCTGATTTCTTTGCAATTATTCTCAATGTGGTCATTTTTAAGTACACTCACTAAAGACATCCCTTATTTGGGGGCTGGGGATGTAGCTCAGTTGGTAGAGTGCTCACCTAGCCTATATGAAGCACTGGGTTCCATTTGGCACTGCATAAAAACAGGTGTAGTGGCTAGTGCGTGCCCACAATCCTAGCACCTAGGAGGTGGAGCCAGGAGGATCAGGAGGTTCAAGGACATCCTACATAGTGCTTTGAGGACAGCTTGGAATACATGAAACCTTGTCTCAAAAACAAAACCAAACAAAGCAAAAAAAAAAAAAAAAAAAAGAAAAAAAACACCCTTATACTATCTTACCACGAGCTAGGAAATTTAAAAATTAAAAAGAAAATCAGGGCTGGAGAGATGGCTTGGTGGTTAAGGCGCCTGCCTGCCAAGCCTAAGAACGCCGGTTCCAATCTCTAGGTCCCACGTTTAGCCAGATGCAGTGATGCTAGGGTGCAATGCCGCTCTTACCCACAAGGGGGCACACGCATCTGGAGTTCATTCACAGTGGCTGAGAGGCTGCTGGCATGCCCATTCTCTCTGTCTAGCTCTGTCTCTATCTTTCTCAAATAAAAAAAAAAAGAAGAAGAAAAGTCAGCCAGGTGCAGTGGTGCATGCTTTTAATCCCAGCAGAGGTAGGAGGAAGCAAAGGTAGGAGGATCGCCATGAGTTTGAGGCCAGCCTGCCTGAGAATACAATGTGAATTCCAGGTCAGCCTGGGCTAGAGTAAGACCCTACCTTGAGAAAAAAAATCAGAAACAAAAACAAGCTCTGGCTGTATTTATTAGGCTGGCCTCAGGCTGTTACTCTCCTGGTCGAGTTCCCCAAGTAGCTGGGACTGCTGAGGGGACACACATGCCTGGAAGCACATTATAACTGGCACCCTATTCAATTTCTCTAAAAACAAAGTAAAACAAACAAACAGAAAACACAGAGTGCAGCGCCAGATGCATACCTGTAATCCTAGAACTTCGGGGAGGCTGAGACAGCAAGATAGGGAATTTGAGGCCAACCTGTTCTACACAGACCCTGTCTCAAAACATCAGTCAAGGGCTAGAGAGATGGCTTAGCAGTTAAGGCATTTGTCTGCAAAGCCAAAGGACCCAGGTTCAATTCCCCAGTATTCACGTAAGCCAGATGCACAAGGTGGTACATGCGCCTGGATTTGGTTTGCTGCAGCTGAAGGCCCTGGCAAGCCCATTCTCTCTCTCTCTCTCTCTCTCTCTCTCTCTCCATATATATACCTCTCTCTCTCAAATAAAGTAAATAAAAAATTTTTTAATCAGTCAACGTACCAAACAAGATAATAAACCACAACCCAAGCCAACCAAACAACAACAACAAAAAAACAACAACAAAGAATGCCTACTCTAAATGCTTGTTCTGATGTTATGGATCAGGCAAAAAAGATGAGTCAGGTGTAGTGGTTCACACCTGCAATACCAGCACTCAGGAAGCTAAGGCAGGAGGATCCTCACGAATTCTTCAAAGTGAGTTCTCAGCCTGCATGGCTATAGAGTGAGGCCCTGTCTCAAAAGAAAAAGGAAGAAAGAAAAAGAAAGAAAGAAAGAAAGAAAGAAAGAAAGAAAGAAAGAAAGAAAGAAAGAAAAGAAAGAAAGAAAAGGGAAGGAAGGAAGGAAGGAAGGAAGGAAGGAAGGAAGGAAGGAAGGAAGGGGGAGGGAGGGAGGGAGGGAAGGAACAAGAAGGGAAGGAAGGAGGGAGGGAGGGAGGAAGTAAAAATCTATGGGCTAGGGAGATGGCTCAGTGGTTAAAGGCTCTTGCAAAACCTTCCAGGTGGGTTCAGTTCCCCAGCACTCACATAAAGCTGGATTCACAGTGGCACATGTCTGTGGAATTTCTCTCAGCAAGAGACCCTGATGTGCACTCCCTTCCAATGTGTACAAAAAAAGACTTTTTTTTTTAAAAAAAAAAAAAATCATGTTCTTTACATAAACCTGCAATTTCTGACCTATTGCCCTACCATTGCTACACACCTATTTATTTTTGGAGCATGCAATTTATGCTCATTAAGACTATTAGCTACACAATTAGATAGCTAAAAGGGACTCTCGAGGGCATCTGATGTAAATCCTTCCCAGACATGTTGAGGAGTTTGCCTGAGGTCACACAAGCAACAAGTGGTAGTGCGCAGGGAACTGGAATCTCACAGTGACCCGAGACAGATGTACAGCAGCACTCTGTGAAACATCTGCAGACACGGGGACACAGCAGCACTCTGTGAAACATCTGCAGACACGGGGACACAGCTGTGCTCTGTGAAACATCTGCAGATGCGGACACAGCAGTGCTCTGTGAAACATCTGCAGATGCGGGGACACAGCTGTGCTCTGTGAAACATCTGCAGATGCGGGGACACAGCTGTGCTCTGTGAAACATCTGCAGATGCGGACACAGCAGTGCTCTGTGAAACATCTGCAGATGCGGACACAGCTGTGCTCTGTGAAACATCTGCAGACGCGGGGACACAGCTGTGCTCTGTGAAACATCTGCAGACGCGGGGACACAGCTGTGCTCTGTGAAACATCTGCAGATGCGGACACAGCAGTGCTCTGTGAAACATCTGCAGATGCGGGGACACAGCTGTGCTCTGTGAAACATCTGCAGATGCGGGGACACAGCTGTGCTCTGTGAAACATCTGCAGATGCAGGGACACAGCAGTGCTCTGTGAAACATCTGCAGACGCGGGGACACAGCTGTGCTCTGTGAAACATCTGCAGACGCGGGGACACAGCTGTGCTCTGTGAAACATCTGCAGACGCGGACACAGCTGTGCTCTGTGAAACATCTGCAGACGCGGGACACAGCAGTGCTCTGTGAAACATCTGCAGACGCGGGGACACAGCAGTGCTCTGTGAAACATCTGCAGACGCGGGGACACAGCTGTGCTCTGTGAAACATCTGCAGACGGGGACACAGCAGTGCTCTGTGAAACATCTGCAGACGCGGGGACACAGCACTGCTCTGTGAAACATCTGCAGACGGGGACACAGCTGTGCTCTGTGAAACATCTGCAGACAGCAGCACTGCTCTGTGAAACATCTGCAGACGAGGGACACAGCACTGCTCTGTGAAACATCTGCAGACGCGGACACAGCACTGCTCTGTGAAACATCTGCAGACGCGGGGACACAGCTGTGCTCTGTGAAACATCTGCAGACGCGGGGACACAGCTGTGCTCTGTGAAACATCTGCAGACGTGGACACAGCACTGCTCTGTGAAACATCTGCAGACGCGGGGACACAGCTGCTCTGTGAAACATCTGCAGACGCGGGGACACAGCTGTGCTCTGTGAAACATCTGCAGACGCGGGGACACAGCTGTGCTCTGTGAAACATCTGCAGACGCGGGGACACAGCTGTGCTCTGTGAAACATCTGCAGACGTGGACACAGCACTGCTCTGTGAAACATCTGCAGACGTGCACAGCTGCTCTGTGAAACATCTGCAGACGCGGGGACACAGCTGTGCTCTGTGAAACATCTGCAGACGCGGACACAGCAGTGCTCTGTGAAACATCTGCAGATGCGGGGACACAGCTGTGCTCTGTGAAACATCTGCAGACGCGCGGACACAGCAGTGCTCTGTGAAACATCTGCAGACGCGGGGACACAGCTGTGCTCTGTGAAACATCTGCAGACGCGGGGACACAGCTGTGCTCTGTGAAACATCTGCAGACGTGGACACAGCACTGCTCTGTGAAACATCTGCAGACGCGGGGACACAGCAGTGCTCTGTGAAACATCTGCAGACGCGCGGACACAGCACTGCTCTGTGAAACATCTGCAGACGCGGGGACACAGCTGTGCTCTGTGAAACATCTGCAGAACACAGCAGTGCTCTGTGAAACATCTGCAGACGCGGGACACAGCAGTGCTCTGTGAAACATCTGCAGACGCGGGGACACAGCTGTGCTCTGTGAAACATCTGCAGACGCGGGGACACAGCTGTGCTCTGTGAAACATCTGCAGACGCGGACACAGCTGTGCTCTGTGAAACATCTGCAGACACGGGGGACACAGCTGTGCTCTGTGAAACATCTGCAGACAGGCTGTGCTCACAGCTGTGCACAGCTGTGTGAAACATCTGCAGATGCGGGGACACAGCTGTGCTCTGTGAAACATCTGCAGATGCGGGGACACAGCTGTGCTCTGTGAAACATCTGCAGACGCGGACACAGCTGTGCTCTGTGAAACATCTGCAGACGCGGACACAGCTGTGCTCTGTGAAACATCTGCAGACGTGGACACAGCAGTGCTCTGTGAAACATCTGCAGATGCGGGGACACAGCACTGCTCTGTGAAACATCTGCAGACGCGGGGACACAGCTGTGCTCTGTGAAACATCTGCAGACGCGGGGACACAGCAGTGCTCTGTGAAACATCTGCAGACGCGGGGACACAGCAGTGCTCTGTGAAACATCTGCAGACACGGGGACACAGCTGTGCTCTGTGAAACATCTGCAGATGCGGACACAGCAGTGCTCTGTGAAACATCTGCAGATGCGGGGACACAGCTGTGCTCTGTGAAACATCTGCAGATGCGGGGACACAGCTGTGCTCTGTGAAACATCTGCAGATGCGGGGACACAGCAGTGCTCTGTGAAACATCTGCAGATGCGGACACAGCTGTGCTCTGTGAAACATCTGCAGACGCGGACACAGCTGTGCTCTGTGAAACATCTGCAGACGCGGGGACACAGCTGTGCTCTGTGAAACATCTGCAGACGCGGACACAGCTGTGCTCTGTGAAACATCTGCAGATGCGGACACAGCAGTGCTCTGTGAAACATCTGCAGATGCGGGGACACATCTGTGCTCTGTGAAACATCTGCAGATGCTGTGTGCTCTGTGAAACATCTGCAGATGCGGGGACACAGCAGTGCTCTGTGAAACATCTGCAGACGCGGGGACACAGCTGTGCTCTGTGAAACATCTGCAGACGCGGGGACACAGCTGTGCTCTGTGAAACATCTGCAGACGCGGACACAGCAGTGCTCTGTGAAACATCTGCAGACGCGGGGACACAGCACTGCTCTGTGAAACATCTGCAGACGCGGGGACACAGCAGTGGTCTGTGAAACATCTGCAGACGTGGGGACACAGCTGTGCTCTGTGAAAAATCTGCAGACGCGGGGACACAGCAGTGCTCTGTGAAACATCTGCAGACGTGGACACAGCACTGCTCTGTGAAACATCTGCAGATGCGGGACACAGCTGTGCTCTGTGAAACATCTGCAGACGCGGACACAGCAGTGCTCTGTGAAACATCTGCAGATGCGGGGACACAGCTGTGCTCTGTGAAACATCTGCAGACGCGCGGACACAGCAGTGCTCTGTGAAACATCTGCAGACGCGGGGACACAGCTGTGCTCTGTGAAACATCTGCAGACGTGGACACAGCACTGCTCTGTGAAACATCTGCAGACGCGGGTGTGCTCTGTGAAACATCTGCAGACGCGGGGACACAGCTGTGCTCTGTGAAACATCTGCAGACGCGGACACAGCAGTGCTCTGTGAAACATCTGCAGATGCGGGGACACAGCTGTGCTCTGTGAAACATCTGCAGACGCGGGGACACAGCAGTGCTCTGTGAAACATCTGCAGACGCAGACACAGCTGTGCTCTGTGAAACATCTGCAGACGTGGACACAGCACTGCTCTGTGAAACATCTGCAGACGCGGGGACACAGCAGTGCTCTGTGAAACATCTGCAGACGCGGGGACACAGCACTGCTCTGTGAAACATCTGCAGACGCGGGGACACAGCTGTGCTCTGTGAAACATCTGCAGACGCGGGGACACAGCAGTGCTCTGTGAAACATCTGCAGACGCGGGGACACAGCACTGCTCTGTGAAACATCTGCAGACGCGGGACACAGCTGTGCTCTGTGAAACATCTGCAGATGCGGGGACACAGCTGTGCTCTGTGAAACATCTGCAGACGCGGACACAGCTGTGCTCTGTGAAACATCTGCAGACACGGGGACACAGCTGTGCTCTGTGAAACATCTGCAGATGCGGGGACACAGCTGTGCTCTGTGAAACATCTGCAGATGCGGGGACACAGCTGTGCTCTGTGAAACATCTGCAGACGCGGACACAGCTGTGCTCTGTGAAACATCTGCAGACGCGGACACAGCTGTGCTCTGTGAAACATCTGCAGACGTGGACACAGCAGTGCTCTGTGAAACATCTGCAGATGCGGGGACACAGCACTGCTCTGTGAAACATCTGCAGACGCGGGGACACAGCTGTGCTCTGTAAAACATCTGCAGACGCGGACACAGCTGTGCTCTGTGAAACATCTGCAGACGCAGACACAGCTGTGCTCTGTGAAACATCTGCAGACGCGGGGACACAGCTGTGCTCTGTGAAACATCTGCAGATGCGGGGACACAGCTGTGCTCTGTGAAACATCTGCAGATGCGGGGACACAGCTGTGCTCTGTGAAACATCTGCAGACGCGGACACAGCTGTGCTCTGTGAAACATCTGCAGACGTGGACACAGCAGTGCTCTGTGAAACATCTGCAGACGTGGACACAGCAGTGCTCTGTGAAACATCTGCAGATGCGGGGACACAGCACTGCTCTGTGAAACATCTGCAGACACGGGGACACAGCACTGCTCTGTGAAACATCTGCAGACGCGGGGACACAGCACTGCTCTGTGAAACATCTGCAGACGCGGGGACACAGCAGTGCTCTGTGAAACATCTGCAGACGTGGGGACACAGCAGTGCTCTGTGAAACATCTGCAGGAGCGGACACAGCAGTGCTCTGTGAAACATCTGCAGATGCGGGGACACAGCTGTGCTCTGTCTTCAGCTATCTCCCTAAAGATCCACTGCTATGAATGCACACAGACTTCCAGGAGTTAGGCACGAGGAGTGTGGCAGGCGCACAGCAGACACAAAGCACTCACTAACGCGTGCTGAAGGAAGCTTCCATTCGGTGACTAAAAATTATTGCTAGAGCGAGAAAACCTACCTCCAATTCCACCAAAACCAGAGACCCCCAAAAAAAAAAAAAAATTAAAGCCAGGTGTGGTGGCACATGCCTTTAATCTCAGCACTCATAAAGCAGAGAGAGGAGGATTATCATGACCCAGGGATTCATCCACTGACTGCCTCAGCATCATCCTGACCCAGGGACTCATCCACTGACTGCCTGAGCATCATCCTGACCCAGGGACTCATCCACTTACTGCCTGAGCATCATCCTGACCCAGGGACAGATCCACTGGCTGCCTGAGCATCATCCTGACCCAGGGACTCATCCACTGACTGCCTGAGCATCATCCTGACCCAGGGACTCATCCACTGACTGCGTGAGCATCATCCTGACCCAGGGACTCATCCACTGGCTGCCTGAGCATCACCCTGACCCAGGGATTCACCCACTGACTGCCTGAGCATCATCCTGATCCAGAGATTCATCCACTGACTGCCTGAGCATCATCCTGACCCAGGGACTCATCCACTGACTGCCTGAGCATCATCCTGACCCAGGGATAGATCCACTGGCTGCCTGAGCATCATCCTGACCCAGGGACTCATCCACTGACTGCCTGAGCATCATCCTGACCCAGGGATTCACCCACTGACTGCCTGAGCATCATCCTGACCCAGGGATTCACCCACTGACTGTGTGAGCATCATCCTGACCCAGAGATTCACCCACTGACTGTGTGAGCATCATCCTGACCCAGGGACTCATCCACTGACTGCCTGAGCATCATCCTGACCCAGAGATTCACCCACTGACTGTGTGAGCATCATCCTGACCCAGAGATTCATCCACTGACTGCCTGAGCATCATCCTGACCCAGGGACTCATCCACTGACTGCGTGAGCATCATCCTGACCCAGGGATTCATCCACTGGCTGCCTGAGCATCATCCTGACCCAGGGACTCATCCACTGACTGCGTGAGCATCATCCTGACCCAGGGATTCATCCACTGACTGCCTGAGCATCATCCTGACCCAGGAACTCATCCACTGACTGTGTGAGCATCATCCTGACCCAGGGATTCATCCACTGACTGCCTGAGCATCATCCTGACCCAGGGATTCATCCACTGACTGCCTGAGCATCATCCTGACCCAGGAACTCATCCACTGACTGTGTGAGCATCATCCTGACCCAGGGATTCATCCACTGACTGCCTGAGCATCATCCTGACCCAGGGACTCATCCACTGACTGTGTGAGCATCGTCCTGACCCAGGGACTCATCCACTGACTGCCTGAGCATCATCCTGACCCAGGGACTCATCCACTGACTGCCTGAGCATCATCCTGACCCAGGGACTCATTCACTGACTGTGTGAGCATCATCCTGACCCAGGGACTCATCCACTGACTGCCTGAGCATCATCCTGACCCAGGGATTCATCCACTGACTGCCTGAGCATCATCCTGACCCAGGGATAGATCCACTGGCTGCCTGAGCATCATCCTGACCCAGGGACTCATCCACTGGCTGCCTGAGCATCATCCTGACCCAGGGATTCATCCACTGACTGCCTGAGCATCATCCTGACCCAGGGACTCATCCACTGACTGCGTGAGCATGATCCTGACCCAGGGATTCATCCACTGACTGCCTGAGCATCATCCTGACCCAGAGATTCATCCACTGACTGTGTGAGCATCATCCTGACCCAGGGACTCATCCACTGACTGCCTGAGCATCATCCTGACCCAGGGATTCATCCACTGGCTGCCTGAGCATCATCCTGACCCAGGGACTCATCCACTGACTGTGTGAGCATCATCCTGACCCAGGGACTCATCCACTGACTGCGTGAGCATCATCCTGACCCAGGGATTCATCCACTGACTGCCTGAGCTCATCCTGACCCAGGGACTCATCCACTGACTGTGTGAGCATCATCCTGACCCAGGGACTCATCCACTGACTGCCTGAGCATCATCCTGACCCAGGGACTCATCCACTGACTGCCTGAGCATCATCCTGACCCAGGGACTCATCCACTGACTGCCTGAGCATCATCCTGACCCAGGGACTCATCCACTGACTGCGTGAGCATCATCCTGACCCAGGGATTCATCCACTGACTGCCTGAGCATCATCCTGACCCAGGGATTCATCCACTGACTGCCTGAGCATCATCCTGACCCAGGGATTCATCCACTGACTGCCTGAGCATCATCCTGACTCAGTCACCTCTCAGTAGCACTGCCAGCTAGGGTCCAGCTCTTCAACACAGGAGCTCTCAGGGAGACAATTCATTACCAAGCTATAACACAAAGAAAACTTGAGTAGCAAATGACCTCACTGGGTGAATGCTATCAAATATTTAAGAACAAAATAGGACCAACTGTACACAATTTCTTTCAAATTTGGAGATAACATTTCCCAAATGATTCTGAGGCTTGCATTGTACTGCTATAAAAATAGATAGGTGTGGTGGTGCATGCCTATAATCCCAGCATAATCCCAGAGGCTGAGATAGGAGGATCCAAGTGAATTACAAACCAATCTCAGGCTACAGAATGAATTCCAAGTCCGCCTGGTCTAGAGTGAAACCCTGCCTCAAAAATAAATAAATAAAAGGGGGCTGGAGAGATGGTGCAGCAGCTAAAGGCACTTGCTCACGAAGCCTGTGCCTGGGATGGAGTCCCCAGTACCCCCATAAAGCCAGATGACAAAGTGGTGCGTGCATCTGGAGGTTATTTGTGGCGGCAGAAGGCCCTGGTGCACCCACACTAACCTGTCTCTCTCTGCTCATAAATAAATAAATATTAAAGAAAGAAAGGGAAAAGTTGGATGTGGTATAACACACCTGTAATCCCAGCACGCTGGAGGCAAAAGCAGGAGGATTGCTCCAAGTTCAAAGTCGACATAGCCAAGTTCTAGGCTAGCTAAGTCTGTATAGTAAAACCCTATCTCAGAACAAACAAAAATTAATTAAAACCAATAATAATTCCTGGGCGGAAAATTATATTTATTTAAGAAAATGATTTCTGAATAAGTAGAGACATTTAGTGTGACCTGGGTGTGGAGAATACAGGAGCAATAGTAAATTGGTCCTAAATATAAGTAATGGAAAGTCCTAAAGTGGTCTTAGGCGTTGAGAAGTAACTAAAGAAGCGAGGTGGTGGCTGTGCACCATTCCCATGTAGGGCTCTCCCAGGCGACACTGGGGACTTATCCTCATAAGAACCAAATGAGTCATCAGTACGCCCTGTTTTTAATTTTTTTAATTGATTTGTAAGTAGAGAGAGGATGGGCATGCCAGGCCTCTCGCTGCTGCAAATCCAGGTGCACGTGCCACTTTGTGCACCAGGCTTTCTGTGGGCACTGGGACTCAAACTCTCGTGTTGGGCTTTACAAGCAAGCGCCTTAACTGCTGAGCCATCTCTCCAGCCCTTCATTATGCTTTATTTTAAAAATAATCCTGGGCTGGAGAGATAGATGCCTTAGTAGTTAAGGCACTTGCCTGTGAAGCTGAAGGACCCAGGTTCAACACCCCAGAACCACATGAGCCAGATGCACATGGTGGCGGCACGTATTTGGGGTTCGTTTGTAGTGGCTGGAGGCCCTGGCACTCCCATTCTCTCTCTTTCTCTCTCTCTCTCTCTCCCTTCCATTTCTCTCATAAATAAATAAAATTAAAAAAAAAATTCCTCCCCTCGGTTTTATACAACTAACTTTCTCTTCAGTGAGTAAGGCTGACTTCTGTAATAGTCACATTTGCAAAGCTTGGGGTTCTAAATCCAGCTCCATGATGTGCGTGAGATGATCCCCTGCAGTAGGCCAGGAAGGAGTCAGGCTTCAGGGCCCGTTGCAGTCAGGCTCGCATTGCTGCCAGAAATCACCCGACCAAGAGCAGCTTGTGGGGAAAAAAAGGTTTATTTTGGCTTACAGACTCGAGGGGAAGCTCCATGATGGCAGGGGAAAATGACGACATGAGCAGAGGGTGGACATCACTCCTCCCACTCTGCCAACATCAGGTGGACAACAGCAACAGGAGAATATGCCAAACACTGGCAAGGGGAAACTGCTATAGTGCCCATAAGCCTGCCCCCTACAATACAAGGCCTCCAGGAGGCGTTAATTCCCAAATCTCCATCAGCTGGGAAAGTAGCATTCAGAACACCTAAGTTTATGGGGGACACCTGAATCAAACCACTACAGGGGTGGAGCCCCCTGTGGGACACACATGAAAGTGTACACTAGCTGCCAGATGCTCTCTCTCCTGCAGGAGGCAAAAGCAGGTTCCACCCAGAGTATTACAGATGAATGTCACTTGAAGCCAGTCATGCCTGGTACACGCTAGGATGCCGGTGTCCCAAGGTCTGGAACTCCAACTCTTCCTGAGCCTGGAGCCAGGACAGGATACAGGACTCCAGCTCTCAGCCTCCCGCTGGTCTGATGACACAAAGTTCATCGCACATCTTCCCCGGCTGAAAGGAGTTCAAGAGTGGGTTCCTACCCAGCTTGGAGGACTAGGAAGGACTCAGATGGAGTGGACTGCCCTGATCCTCGCTCCCTGGGATCACTCTCAACTCCTAAGCATTCTGCTGACTGTGCTGGCCTCCCCAGAGCAGAGCCAAGGTACTAGGGGAGGAGATGCAAGGGTGCCTTGTCTCCACTGGCTCTCCAGACCCCTGCTCACTTCCACAGTGAGGCTTGAGCCAGAGGTCCCCACTCCTGTCCCAGATTGGCTCCTACTGCCCCCACTAGCATCTAGAAGTGAGCTCCCCTCTTGTCCCAACTCGCCTCTGCACATGAATCCTCATCTGGGAGTCGCCCTCTTTTTAAAATTTATTCATAAGGGCAGAGGAAGAAAGGGGGAGAAAAGAAAGAAAGAAAGTGGTAGAGGGAAAAGGAGAGTGTATGGACATGCCAGAGTTTCTTCCAACTATGCCCCATTTGAGGGGCACAGCCCTGAACAGAGGGAAGACTGACTTCTGGAACTTTCCTATCAAGAAGTAGGCAAACTGCTTCTAGGACCAGAGCTTGAGGTGGGGGAGCTAAGGCCTGGTCCACCCATCCCAGGAATGGGCTTGCTGCCTCTAGCAGCAGCCTGAGGAGAAAGGAAACTGAAGAGAAATTTAGTTCAAGGCATTATATGCTGCATCTGCTGTCATTCTGCTCTGATGTCACTGTGTTTGTGGCTTCCTCTGCATACAGGCTCTCATTGGCACGTTTATTGAACAGCCAGAGACCAGTAATACATAAACAAATAACACATTGCATGAGCAAAGGGTAAGGAACTAATCCTTACGCATTGTTAAAGGAAGGGATTTGGGAGCATGGACTCTGCTGATCCAGACACACACACCCTGATCACAAACGTAACCGCGTTAACCCACCTGTTGTTGTCAACAGATCTGGGGGCCCATAGTTACTGACCTCGTTGTTTTCAACGCTATGCTGAGAACTTCTTATGCAATATGTAGCTCTTCTGAGTGGATAGTCTAACCAGGCCACTGAGGAAAAGAGCAAGCTTAAGATCAGTCAGCACCTCTAAACAGCGCTTGTCAATATTGGTCATCTGTGTTGTTCAGGCCGAAGGAACAGCAAGGCAGAGGAAGCCTAGTCACACTGCTTTAAGTGGATGGATTACACAGTTGTAAGATCAACTTCAGGGCAAATTACAAGTAAGGAATTTAGCATCTCAGAGCAATAATATCACAAAAGCTATTTGTAAGGTCCATAAGAAATATCCCCACAGTTCTTTCTCATAGTTCATTCCCACAATTTGTTCTTTTTAAAACATATTTTATTTGCAGGGAGAGAGAGAGAGACTGGGCCTACCAGGGCATCTAGCCACTGCCAATGAACTCCAGATGTATGTGCCATTTTGTGCATCTGGCTTTACATGGGCCCTGGAGAATCAAACCCAGGTCATTAGGCTTTGTAGGCAAGTGTCTTCACTGCTGAGCCATCTCTCCAGCCTCGGTTTGTTCTTATAGTTCATCCGCACACCACTGCATTTGGCTTTAATGGGTACTGGGGAATTGAACCTGGGGCTGTAGGCTTTGTAAGCAAGTGCTTGTAACTGCCTGGTCATCTCCCCAGACTGAACTTGCACCCTCCTCTTTCCTTCCCACTACCTGCCTTGGGGTGACCTGATAGTCACAAAGTGAGACTTGGGAACATCTTGATGAACCTACCAGTGTCCTCAAGTATCCGGGAGACTGGCAGGAGGCCCGCCCTTCCCTGCCCCACAAAGGGACTGCTGTGGGCCACTGAGGAGCCGCACAGAGATGCTGCCTGTCCTGGCAGGCTCAGGTTCTCGGCCGCAATGAAGACGCTCTGTTATAGTAATGCAAGCTTTCTCTCTATTGAAAAAGGGACAGAGAGAGAGCTTGTGTTTTGTCCCCATTCTAGCCCTGAAACCAAGTGGCTTCTCTGCTGAAACGTGCACCAGTGGCCTTCCATGCACCCACCCAGGGAGTCTAAGTAGTTCCTAAACTCACCCATTTGCAGAGGCGCTGCTGCCTCAGAACCCGGGTCAGCCAGATGGGCTCCCAGGCGCTCTGGAGAGCGTGCAACAAGTCACGCTCACTGCAGACCCCCCCCCCCGCCTCCCTGCAGAAATGAGGGGCTCTGCCTCTGCCCTGCTGCTCCTCTAACCCAAGCACCAAAGAACTAGGCGGTGGGGTGAGGTTTTCTTTCTGAGCTCTCGCTTCAGAGAACGCTTGCAAATCAATTCTGATCTGTCCCGCCTGCAGCCCCTCGCCAGCAGCTCTCAACGGAGTCCTGGGGACACAACAGCCACAGCAGGACTGGGAAGCCATCAGTAGAGCAAACCTGTTGCATCAGGACCTGGACAGGACACAGAGCCTGTGCTCTGCCGAACCCCCAAGGAGATTCAGAGTATACACCCAAGTTCAAGACCTGATTAATGTAGCAGACGTTGGCCTAGCTGGCTTCTCTAACCCAAGGTGTTTTTTTTTTTTTTTTTTTTTTTGAGAGAGAGAGAGACAGAGGCAGAGAGAGAGGAAGACAGATAGAGATGGGCGCACCAGCAGCCTCTCAGCTGCTGAGAACGAAATTCAGATGTATGCGCCCCCTTGTGGTCAAGTGTGGCATTGCACCCTTGCGTCACTTTGCATCTGGCTAAACGTGGGACCTGGAGATTGGAACCAGCGTTCTTAGGCTTAGGAGGCAGGCGCCTTAACTGCTAAGCCATCTCTCCAGCCCCCAAGGTGTTTTTAAGAAGCCTCCTAGCATCCGGGCCTCCTGAAGAAAACAGCTCAGAGCCAGGACTGCTCACCTAGACAACTGCTCTGCCTTCCCCAGCCCACCACGCTGTGTACTCTGGGGATTTGGGTATCTATAAGGGGCCTAGAACCCATCCCTCACAGATAATCAGGGCTACCGTCTCTCTCTCTCTCTCTCTCTCTCTCTCTCTCTCTCTCACACACACACACACAGTAAAGATGGAGCTGATCAGAACACCCTTCGAGCATCCCTGCCCACTACAGCTGTCTGTGCACTACCTTGGCCCCTTGGGCAGGTTGTGGGTCTCTTTAGGATCCAGGCTCAGAGCCATTCACTGCTCATCCAGTCAAGTGTGTATGTCTCCCAGCATACTCAGCACTTGAGCCAATACAAGTTTACTTACTTTTACCAGAGATAGGTAACGGACTGATCCTAGACTCACCACATAGGACCTCTTCACACTTGTGCATGGACTTGACCCCAGACCTGGCCCTCTTCATTTCTCCTCCTGGCAACAAAGTCAGCCGGGGGCCTGGAAGGAGAGTGGACACCAGGACCCACACTTGGTCGTACTAGACGGTTCAAGAAGCCCAGATCCACTGACAGGACCAGAGGGTCAGAGGAGGCTAGGGGCCCAAGCACATGTCAAGGTCAAGGACAGGGTGGCTTTGTGTCGCTCTGGGGCCTTTTGGCCTGCTCCTTGCCACTCCACCTCTTCCTCGTGCCCGTCCCCGGCTGCTCTCTATGTGCTTCTATAGAGTGGCATCATTGCCCTTCTGCAAGGGCATCCTCTCTGCTTTTTTTTTTTTTTTTTTGGTTTTTCGAGGTAAGGTCTAGCTCAGTCTAGCTCAGGCTGACCTGGAATTAACTATGTAGTCTCAGGGTGGCTTTGAACTCATAGCGATCCTCCTACCTCTGCCTCCCAAGTGCTGGGATTAAAGGCGTGCGCCACCACGCCCTGCTCCTCTCTGCTCTTTCTGTCCAAATACCTGGATAGGGACATATAATTGGCCCCGCTCATCTTTTTGTGCCAAGCTATAGGTCTCTGGCCAGCTGTGGACAAGCTGCCCTGGGGCCAGAGGTCCTCCCCTGACCTAATTAGAGCAACCGGTGGGGATGGAGACCACTTCCTCTCCTACTTCGTCACGATCCCCATCTAGGGGGTTTTTGTTTGTTTGTTTTTCAAGATAGAGTCTTGCTGTAGTCCAGGCTGACCTGGAATTCACTATGTAGTCTCAGGGTGGCCTTGAACTCTTGGTGATGCTCCTGCCTCTCTCTCAAGTGCTGGGATTAAAGGCATGTGCCACCATGGCCGGCTGTCCCATCTAGGTTTGTATTTTGTTTTTACTTGGGGTGGTTGTTTTGAGGCAGGGTCTCACTCTAGCCGAGGTTGACCTGGAACTCACTCTGTGAGACTCAGGCTTGCAGTGCGCTCATAAGCATCCTCTTACCTCGGCCTTCCAACTGCTGGGATTACAGACTTGAGCCACTATACCAGAGTCCCATCTAGATTTTTTAAAAATATATTCATTTATTTATTATTTAGTTAGTTATGAGAGAGAACATGAGGCAGGGAGGGAGAGAGAGAATAAGAAAGAGAAAGATTGAATATGGGTGCACCAGGGCTTCTAGCTACTGCAATGAACAAACTCCCGACACGTGCACCACCTTTGCACCTGGCTTTACATGGGCACTGGGAATCAAGCTGGGGTCCTTAGGGTTAGCAGACAAGTGCCTTAACCACTGAGCCATCTCTCCAGCCCCCATGTAGATTTTTTAAATTTGACTGGCAAAGCTCCTGATTTTTACAGTATTTGTTTATATTAATTTATTCTTGCAGTGCTGCGGATGGAACCCAGGTCCTGCCTCAGGCTGGCAAAGACTCTGCCCCTGAACCACACATCGCTAGTCTCCATGCAGTTTTATTTCTAAAACTTGGCAGGTCATGTTGTGAGCCATTGACCCTGACCTAGAGGTCTAGGTTTGGGGAACAATGGCTGTGATATAGGGGGCTTGGGACTGGATGTCATGACATTGGACATTCCTCCCAACCAGGAATCCACCTTGACTGGTCTCTCCCGAAGTGGCTGGTGGGGGCAGGAGGAGTGAGTGGACAAGTGCCTCGCCTGCACAGAATAAACACACCCTTCACTGGGCCTCTGTTTACTCATCCTCTCCCCTGTTCTTGAGGAAAGCTGACTGGAGTGACCATCATGCCTGGTTCTCAGGAGACTGGTGACAGCCAGCCCAGCTGTTTTGGGGCCACTGAAGAGTTAGCTAATCATTACTTAGGCCAGCGTGGTAATGCTTTCCCTCCAGGAAATTAGTCCAGGAGAGCTCCATGGCCTGGATCCAGTTGCCTGTTAAAGAGTAACTTACACCCATATTACACTGCGCCTGGGAGTCACTATCCAGGGGAAGTGTTGATTCTAGGAGTGAACAAAGCACCCTCTGTCTGCTGGCTGCACCAGCTCCAGGCTCTTGTTTGAGAGGAACCTGCTGGCTCAGTCCTGGGGAATGCTTAGCCTCACGGGCACACAGATCACTAGCGCAGGCGGCCTGGCTCATCCAGCAGGTCTTTTTCCCCCCTGAAGTGAGGGATTGCTAAGGGTGGCACCCCATCCAGGAAGCAGGAAGGTGTCAGTGTCTCCCTTCCAGGACTCCATGGGAAAGAGGGAAAAGGGTGGCAGCAAGGGGATCTACTTCCTTGGCAGCAGTTTCTCTGCCTATCTTGAAGGAAAGTACTGGTGATGCCACGTGGGTCCTGGCCCATCCCATCTCTTCCACTTGCCTGGGGTCTTGATGTGTTCCCAGCCTTCAGCCCTGGCTGCTCTTCCAAATCTGTAGGAGAACTTTGCTAAAGCACACCTTTTCAGAGGCTTCACTCTGCATAATTGAGTTAAATTCCTCACGTGAGTATGGCCCTCATGTATTGTGACAAAAAGCTCCTTCGGTAGCTTCAAAATAAGATGAGATGGAGGACGCTGAAGACGAGAGGCCCTGAGTTGATAACTGATGGCTGCATGGAGGCTCATTATAAGTTCTGACCGCTTTTCTGAAAAAGCTTGATATGAAAACTACCAACAAGATTTGACATCTTCCTTAAGGAAAGTGTTTTTTGTTTGTTTGTTTGTTTGTTTTAGTTTTTGAATGCATCTCAAAAGATGCTGGGCCTGCAGATTGAGAAGGGCCCTGGCGAGATTTGATGGGTCTGAGGCTATGCAGGCAGGGACACAGGCTCAGGCAGCAAGAAAGACCTACTGCCATTCCTTTAGAACCCAGGGCTCTGTCTGTCTGGTCTGCATGGCAGAGCATGGATGCAGAGCTCGGCGGCTCTGGTGGGAGTGCAGGTACTCTAGTCACATGGCTAGCTGAGCAGGAGCTCATGGTAGAAGGGCCCCTCCGACAAAACTCTGCTCTCTGAGAGGATGGGACACCTCCCCGTACCCTCCACCTGAGCCCACACTGGGTGAATGTCCTGAGCAGAGGGGACCCAGCTCCTGCAGACAATAGGACCCTTAGCTACTGAGTACTTGTGGCCTTGTGAATAAGCCAATGGCTTCCAAGGAGATCAAAATGAGGCAGTCAGTTGGGGCACAACCCTACAAAACCAGGCCAAGGATAGACACTGTGCCAGGCCTGGCACCAAGGACACACCCTGGCCATACCCTGAGTATGCTCCCACCCCCTTCCCTGAGGATGGCCCAGCTTGGGTCAGCCAAGTACCAAGAATGGAGGTGGGTTAGTTGAGGGAAGCCCACCTGAGACAAGACCCATGACCTGGCAGGTACCCCTGAGTTTGAAGTCTTTGGTGACTTCTGGCTGGCAAGTGGCGAGCCAGCACCTAGTCAGAAGGCTGTTGGGGTCAGTGAATAAATGACCTTGGCTAGAGGCTCAGAGATGGGAGAAGCCAGGGCAGCCAGGGCTGGCCTCTATTAAGCTCATAGGCTGTCATTCTCTCTACATACTTGCAAAATTGTACTCTTTAAATTTTATTTTTAAATTTTTATTTATTTTTATTTTTATACGAGAGAGCTAGAGCGAGAGAGAAAGAGAGAGAGAGAATTGGTGGGCCAGAGCCTCCAGTCATTGTAAGTGAACTCCAGATGCGTGCATCACCTTGTGCATATGTGCGACCTTGTGTGCTTGTGTGGGATCTGAAGAGTTGAACGTGGGTCCTTAGGCTTTGCAGGCAAGCACCTTGAGATGGGTGAAGAGCCAGTGGCTGAAGGTCAACCTAAAATCAGGGACAGGACAGACAAGACTCCTGCGCTGATACCCTGCGCTTTCCAGAGGACAGAATGGGGGCTGGGCTGGGCTGGGCTGGGCTGTGCAAGCTGGAGTGCCTACACTCCTACAGGAAGAAGGTCTCCATCAGCCAACAAGAGACGCTCCTGCCGGCCTGGCCACCGACCATGCTCACCTCCTGCTTCCAGATCCTCACGGAGGCCTTCTTCCCTGAGTCCCCACCCACCCCGAGGCTCAGTGATGACCCCAGGGGCAGGAGCCAGTGAGTCACCTCACCCTGGCAAGGAGCAGGAAGTGATTATTATCAGAACCAGAGCTATGGAGGTGCAGAGCTGGAATGTGACATCACAGCAGTCGCCTCGCCAGCAGATGTAGGAAGCACTTGCCATCTCCCCAGCAGCCAAGCCTGGGCTCCACAGCCCTCTGCCCACCCTCTGTGCGTGGCCTGCCTGCGTGGCTGAGAACAGCAGGGGAAAGGCCTTGTCTGGGCTCTCAGGAATCCGTGTGCTGTGCTGTGCTGTGCTGTGCTGTGCTGTGCTGTGCTGTGCTGTGCTGTGCTGTGCTGTGCTGTGCTGTGCTGTGCTGTGCAGAGCAGTGAGGCCTGGGGGCCAGGAGGTGGGGCTGTAGCTGGGGCCACCCTCAGGAAAGGCCTCACTGTCAGCTGTCAGCACTGTCCACTGGGGCCTTGTGTGCTCTGGGCCAGTTAAAACTACTTCCTGTGTAGCCGGGCGTGGTGGCGCACGCCTTTAATCCCAGCACTCAGGAGGCAGAGGTAGGAGGATTGCCGTGAGTTCGAGGCCACTCTGAGACTACATGGTGAATTCCAAATCAGCCTGAGCTAGAGTGAGACCCTACCTCAATAAACCAGGAAGAGAAAAAAAAAAAAAAAACCTACTTCCTGGCAGAAGCAGTTTCACACACCTCAGTGTGGAGTGAGGGCGCCTATTACCCGGCTACAGGGAGAGGATGAGTCACCCAACAGCCTCCCTGGAGGCCAGTGGGACGAGGCCACCAAGGTCACAACACCCACACAACGTCATAGTAGCTGGTGGCCTCTGGCATGTGGACACTGACCTGACTGGGAGTTCAGCCCCGCTCTGACGCGTTCCTGTCACCTGCTGCCCGCTGGGCTTGGGGACCGTCCTTTTACTGGTTTTGAAATGCCCTGTTATTATTTCCCAGTCACGGGGACGATGCACACTCACGACAAAGGCCTCTAAGCATGAGTGGGCGTGGGCGGTGTTGTCAGCAGCAGCTCACCGTGGCGGTGACTTGCTCAATCACAGTTCATTAGAATCACAATGCTTGAAGACCATGGCAGAGACACAGGGAACCCCAGTCCCTCCCAACCTAAGTTTCACCCACAACATGGCATTTTCTGGACAACAGGGCAGGTCAGGCAGGAGTAGAGCAAGAGAGCTGCTGGCCCTTCATTCCCAGGCCTCTCTGACCACCCGGCGTGCTGCCTATCTTGTTTCCCCAGCTGCTTCCTGCCACTGGGTCCTGGGCTGGGGGTGAGGGCTGGGCGTGCTTCCAACTCCGAGTGCTCCAGGCTGCTTCCATGCGAAGGCTCCTGACGGCTGGCCCAGGGGCCTACAGGTAGGCTGCAGGGTAACAGCAAAACCACTTTCGACCGCCCTGTGATGGGTGTTCTCACATCACGAAGCAGACCCCGCTTCCTGTGCTGTCCTTGGTGTGTCCGGTGATGCAAACGCGTTAGGTCCCAGGGCAGCTCCACTAAAGAGCTCCTCTGAGCCCTCCCGAGGCGGGTGGCACCAGTGGTCTTCTCTCCTTGACCAAGTACCCAGAGGAGTTTACGGAGCCGGAGCCAGAGTGCTGAAGTGCCATGTCCAGAGAACCACACAGAAGCTGACTCTAGGTGCCCACCAGTGTCCCAGCTCTCAGCAGCCCCTCTGTGGTGGTTGGATTCAGGTGTCCCTCATAAACTTAGGTGTTCTGAATGCTAGGTTCCCAGCTGATGGAGATTTGGGAATTAATGCCTCCTGGAGGCAGTGTGTTGTTGGGGGCGGGCTTATGGGAGTTATAGCCAGTGTCCCCTTGCCAGTGTTTGGCACACTCTCCTGTTGCTGTTGTCCACCTGATGTGGGCCAGGGGGTGATGTCCACCCTCTGCTCGTGCCATCATTTTCCCCTGCTATCATGTAAGCCAAAATAAACCTTTTTTTCCACAAGCTGCTCTTGGTCTGGTGATTTCTGCAGCAATGCAAACCTGACTGCGACACCCTCCCTCATGCCCCTGGAAATTGGCTTGTTGCACTGTGATTCCTGAAAACCTGGGCCCTCTGAGGGACTTCCTAAGGGCCTCCAAGGCCAGAGCCACTTCCATTATATGAGTAGTTGGATTAAAAAAAAAAAAAAAAAAAAAAAAGAAAGGGCCAAGAGAGATGGCTTAGCAGTTAAACGCTAGCCTGTGAAGCCTAAGGACCCCGTTCGAGGCTTGATTCCCCAGGACCCATGTAAGCCAGATGCACAAAGTGGCGCATGCATCTGGAGTTCGTTTGCAGTGGCTGGAGGCCCTGGCGCACCCATTCTCTATCTATCTGCCTCTTTCTCTCTTTGTCTGTTTCTCTCAAATAAATAAATAAATACATTTTTTAAAAAAGAAGAAGAAAAAGGAAAAACATAGCCAAACCAGAGTTTCAAACCTTTAGTATTCACAAAAGCTCAACATTCACAGGGCCCAGAGCACACAAGGCCCCAGTGGACAGTGCTGACAGCTGACAGTGAGGCCTTTCCTGAGGGTGGCCCCAGCTACAGCCCCACCTCCTGGCCCCCAGGCCTCTCTGCTCTGCACAGCACAGCACAGCACAGCACAGCACAGCACAGCACAGCACAGCACAGCACAGCACAGCACAGCACAGCACACGGATTCCTGAGAGCCCAGACAAGGCCTTTCCCCTGCTGTTCTCAGCCACGCAGGCAGGCCACGCACAGAGGGTGGGCAGAGGGGCGGTGGAGCCCAGGCTTGGCTGCTGGGGAGATGGCAAGTGCTTCCTACATCTGCTGGCGAGGCGACTGCTGTGATGTCACGTTCCAGCTCTGCACCTCCGTAGCTCTGGTTCTGACAATAATCACTTCCTGCTCCTTGCCAGGGTGAGGTGACTCACTGGCTCCTGCCCCTGGGGTCATCACTGAGCCTCGGGGTGGGTGGGGACTCAGGGAAGAAGGCCTCCGTGAGGATCTGGAAGCAGGAGGTGAGCATAGTCGGTGGCCTTCTTCCTGTAGGAGTGTGGCACTCCAGCTGGCACAGCCCAGCCTCCATTGTCTCATAGAGGTACAGCAAGAGCTGGGGTTCCCAGGGGCAGCAAGGAAACAGAGGCACCAGGTACAGGTGTTTGGTAGGGGATCTGCATGATTGGATCCCTGACCTCCTGGTGAAATTCAGTGCCCTTCCAGATAGATAGGTCAAGGCCAGAGGAAAGAGAGCTGACTTTGTACTGGACCAGGAGAGCAGTATGGCCACAGCTGTGCAGAGTGGACACAGGAGCCGTGGCTATGGGCCCTGAATCCCAGCAGGACTCTTGACAGGAAAGGATGGAGTGGGCAGAGGTAAGGCAGGAAGTGCATCTCCAGTGGACGAGGACAAAGGGAAACAGGGACTGTCACCAGCGGGCATTGTCTCCAACAGCCCTGGAATGTATCTGTCACTCCAGGGACAGGTTCTGAGGTGAAGCATCTCGCTCAAACCGCCTCAGTTAGGAAGTTGGCTGGGCCTGGCTTCTTCCCCAGCTGTAGGTTGCTTTTTTTTTTTTTTTTTTAATTTCAATAGCCCTTTGAATGAAGGCTGGTTATGTTTTTTAATATTTTATTTTTATTTATGTATTTATTTGACAGAGAAAGAGGGAGAGAGAGAGAGAGAGATGTGTGCCCCTTGTGCATCTGGCTAACGTGGGTCCTGGGTAATTGAACCTGGGTCCTTTGGCTTTGCAGGCAAACGCCTTAACCGCTAAGCCATCCCTCCAGCCCCCCAGTTGTAGTTCCAAAGAGGGTGTACAAATAGAAGGGGTGCCAAGGAATCTCTGGGGTGATCCTTCTGCACAGGTCAAGGCCATGGGGGAAGGTGGTTATGACTGTCAGTCACAGCTGCCACAGCTGGGAAAGTGCTAAGGGACTTCTATCAGAAGATAAGAGGTCAGGCTTAAGGGGAAGTCCACCCATGGGGACCACCTTCAGGCAGGCCAACTCCCCAAGAGGTACAACAGCTCTATGGCAGTGCCCAAAGAAGTCAACAGAAAATAAAATTTCAGGTTGAGGGAAATGGTTTGATGCTTAATATTGACACATTAATCTTCATGCTGTCCAATACAAAATCTAGACGGCTCCAGGAGAACAGACTGAAAATCACAGTAGAGGCCGTTCCTCACGTGTGTCAAACCCAAAGCACCCTGTTACTGCCCTTAATGGCCTGATGCTGACACGACATCCGCTCTCCCTGTTCTCCTTCACAAGCAAACTCGCAAGTGATGAGTCTATTTCTGGTTTTCGCTTCTGCTTCTGGCAGTCTTCCTCTATCCTTGAGACCAGGCCATTGGAATACTTATGCTATCATTTGCAAGGAAGTATTATTCCATTTTAGAATTGAAGAGAAAGCCAAATTTGCTGTGACTGTGGATTTTTTTTGTTTATGTTTATTTATTTATTTGAGAGTGACAGACAAAGAAAGTGGCAGAGAGAGAGAGAGAATGGGTGCACTAGGGCCTCCAGGTACTGCAAACCAACTCCAGATGCATGTTCCCCTTGTGCATCTGGCTTATGTGGGTCCTGGGGAATCGAGCCTCAAACCAGAGTCCTTAGGCCTCACAGGCAAGTGCTTAACCGCTAAGCCATCTCTCCAGCCCCAACTTTGGATTTTTAAAAAAATATTTTATTTATTTATTTGAGAGAGAGAATGGGTACGCCAGGGCCTCCAGCTGCTGCAAGTGAACTCCAGACACATGCACCACTTTGTGCATCTGGCTTACATGGGTTCTAGGGAATTGAACCTGGGTCCTTTGGCTTTGCAGGCAAGTGCCTTAACCACTAGGCAATCTCTCCAGCCCATGGATTTTTTTTTTTTTTTTTTTTTTTGGAGGCAAGCCCAACAGACTGGCCTTTTTTTTTTTTTTTTTAATGTGAGAGAGTGAGAGCAAGTGTGACAGCAACAGCAAGCAAGAGAGAGAGAACTGGCGTGCCATGGCCTCCAGCCACTCCAGTCAAACTCCAGACGCATGTGCCATTTTGTGCACACGTGAAACTTTGCGTACTTGTGTCACCTTGTGCGTCTGGCTCATGTGGGACCTGGAGAGTGGAAAATGGGTTCTTAGGCTTCACAGGAAAGCACCTTAACCTCTAAACATCTTTCTAGCTCCAGCCTGTGGGGTTTTGACAATACCAATGCTGTATGGCTGGTTTCCAGCATGGCCTCCAAAGCTCCTTGATGGGCCAATCCAAGGGCAGCTTTCCAAGAGGGAGTTTCCAATTGGCCAGCTGGAGGGGTGGGATCATTCAACTGAAGCTGGTAGGATAAGCTGATATTCCCAGAGTTGGCCAATGGGCAAACCCAGGTAAAGGGCATTCCTGGAAAACAGGGGTGTCTGGGAGCCATGAGATGGAGCCTACATTCTTATGGTGTCCTGCGGTGACTTGTCACTAGAATCTGTGTCTATGTAAGCACTTTCCCCTGCCTGGTTGAGGCAGACAGCAGCTCCAGTGCACAGAAAGTCAGGGTTTGGGGCAGGCTTCTGATCTGCTACCCCCAGACACCACGGCAGACACCACTGTGACCAAGACCCTTTCAAGGTCAGCCACATGGCCATCACAGCCTTGGCTAGGGAGCCTTAGGGATAGCCTGAGGGACTACCTGCATGAGGCCACCACCACGTCCCTGCAGCTGCTGGGGGAAAGGAGAAGGCTGGGGGAAGGGTGCTCCAAGCAGAACGATTGGAGATATGGGGTGAGAGAGGCCCGTCCCCACGGGCCCTGTCATCAGTCCTCTTCGACCTCACCAGGCAAAGTAGATTCCAGATTAGTTACATGTGGTCCTGAATGCCAGTTTCCTGCCCAGAGTCTGCAGGAGGAGGGCAGAAAGCCCAGGCTGGCATGTCACTCAGGTGCTGAGGCCCAAAGAAGGGAAATGGTTAACCTAGCGCCACACTGTGACGATGGCAAAACCAGAGCCACTCCCAGGAAGAACATGCCGGGACCAATTCTGGGTTCGGGGGGGAGGGCTTTTCTTTGAGCCTTGACCCTTCTTCAAAGAAAAACCCACTCCTGCTGTGCCTGATCTCATAGGCGGCTGCAAGGTGGGAGGTAGGGAGGGGACCAGAGACCCCATACCCTCAAACTAGCATTTACTGAACCCTCGCTATGGGGTACATGCCAGGTCCCTCAGGGCCACTTTGGGATCTTGAAATGAAATGAAGTTCTCAGGCCTCAACCCAGGAGGAAGTTCAGACTGGAGTGCCTCCTAGCCTGACCCACGGCTGTCTCCTGAGGACCTCTGGCTTGATGGACCTGGAGTTTTCCTAAGTCCTGTGCACTCGACCAGGTGCCATGTTCCACGAGGTCGGTCCTCACCAATAGCACAGATGCAGGATGCATGGCTGGCCAGATGGAGGCCCTGGGCCCCCCTCTGTGTTCACTGTGCATGGGGACACACTCAGGACTTTGTCTTAAGCGCTGGAACATCCCGAGGTGCCTCATCTTCACAGGAATCCTCAGGCAAGTGAGGAAATCAAGGCTCTGGGAATCGGGAATCACAAGGCTGGCTGAGAACAAGTAGGGAGGGGACAGGCAGGCCTGTCTTTGTGGCCTCTAAGAGGCCTCATGCCAATGCACAGCAGAGTTCCACCTGGTCTCTGGAGATAAGAAACTCAGGGTGAGGACAGACCTGGTTCATCCCAGCTGGGTACTGGAACCACCACGAGTGCAGGGAAGGGTTGGCAGTGGGTGGGAGGTGTCACCCACCTCCCTACAATGCTCACTATCCCAGAGAAGACAGTCAAACGTGGTACTGTACTGGAATGGGCTACACCAGCCCGTCCCCAGATGAGTGGAGAATGCTTGAGATTTGACTAGGGCCCTCAGTGCTAGTTCTCATGGGCCTACATGCAGGTGTTTGCAGGGTTCCATGGACCCCATCCAGACTGTTCCATCCCGCCCCAGGGCCCAGACATTACCATTTGGCACACACATATAAAGTGTGCAGGAGGAGCTTGGCCTGGATAGGGCTGGGGGTGGGAGCTGCTCCTTGAACATCTGGAAAACATCACCTGCCTCTCCCATGCATGCTGGAGATAACAACCCCCGTCACGTCAGAGCCCTCCGTCTTTACCTCCTTAGTGTGTTCAGTGGTGCCTGTCCCCCAAGACCGACGCCCTCCTCGGGAGCCCACACTAAGAATTCGTTCTAAGGCTTCAGGCTGCCAAGAATGCTCTGGCGTGAGTCTCTGTGAACAGTGCAGAATGAAACTCTTGAATAACCTGTTCAGGGCTCTCGAGAATTGTCCAAACCCTGTTTACAGAATGTCCACTGATCTGAAGAGCCTTCTCTTTATGGGACAAGTCTGCTAAGATTTTAGGATGGAAGCTGGACATGGTGGCACACGTTTGTAATCCCAGCACTTGGGAGGTAGAGGCAAGAGGATCAGGAGCTCAAGATCATCCTCAGCTACACAGTAAGTTCAAGACCAGCTTTGGGCTACATAAAACTATCTCAAAAAGGTACTGAGCAACTACTACTGTTGTCTGGATAAATAGATATATTATGCTCACCAAACTGCCCTCTAAGTACTTATGTTTATGCCCATATATCAGTGCTACTCTCACTTTTAAAAACATTTATTTATTTATTTATTTATTTATTTATTTATTTAAAGAGAGAGCAAAAGAGAGATTGAATTTAGGCACACCAAGGCCTCCAGCCACTGTAAATGAACCGCAGACACATGCACCACCATGTGCATCTGGCTTACATGGGTCCTGGGGAATCAGACCTGGGTCCTTAGGCTTTGCAGGCAGGCACTTGAACTGCTGAGCCATCTCTTCAGCCCCTACTCTCACTTTTTAAAATTATTATTTTTGAAAAGATTTTACTTTACTTATTTATTTATTTATTTATTTATTAGAGACAGACTGGGGGGTGAGAATGGGCAAGTCTTCAGCCACTGCAAACGAACTCCAGATGCAGGTGCTACCATGTGCATCTGGCTTATGTGGGACCTGGAGAATCAAACCTGGGTCCTGAGGCTTCCCAGGCATGCACCTTAACCGCTAAGCCATCTATCCAGCCCTTAAATTATTTATTTATGAGAGAGAAAGCGGTAGATAAAGAAAAGAAAATGGGTGCTCCAGGGCTCTAGCCCCTGCAAATGAATTCCAGATGCATGTGCCACCTGTGCATCTGTCTTTACATGGGTCCTGGGGGATCAAATCTGGGTCCTTAGGCTTTGCAGATAGGCACCTTAACCGTTGAGCCATCTCTCCAGCCCCATGCCCTCACTTTTGGTTAGAGAAGCTTCTTTTTCCTATGGCAGTGAACACTAAGGTGATAGTGACAGTGGAGTGTTCAACACAGTGAGTGACCACCCTCCAAGGCTCAGGGACCATTGCAAAGGAGATGGTGGGAAGAATGTCAGCGTCACAGGAAAGGGGGCAGCGCTTACACTCTGTCTTCTAGACACAAAGTGGCCTTGACATTTCTGACCTCACAGTGGCTGACACTACACTAGAGGGGGGAAAAATAATGACATCAAAAGAGAAGAAAGACTAGTTGGAAGGAAGAAGGGATTCAGCGGAGGGGTTGGAGAGGAGGAAAGGGAGGGTGGAGAAGGAACTATGATCTTGGTGTACTGTCTATATTTATGGAAGCTGTCAAGAAAGAGTTTTTTAAAAGCTGGACATGGTGGCACATGCCTTTAATCCCAGCACTTGGGAGGCAGAGGTAAGCAGCCTGTTATGAGTTTGAGGCCAGCCTGGGACTACGGAGAGAGTTACAGGACAGCCTGGGCTACAGACCCAACTTTGCAAAAAAAAAAAAAAGTTTTTAAAAAGACAGTGAGGGCTGGAGGGATGGCTTAGCAGTTAAGGTGCTTGCCTGCAAAGCCCAAGGACCCAGGTTTGACTCCTCAGGACCCATACAAGCCAGATGCACAAGGTGGCACATACACCTGGAGATCATTTGCAGTGGCTGAAGGCCCTGGCACACCCATTCTCTTTCTGTTGCCTCTTTAGTCTTTCTTTCTTTCTTTCTTTCTTTCTTTCTTTCTTTCTTTCTTTCTCTCTCTCTCTCAAATAAATAAAACAAAATATTTTTTTAAAGGCAGTGAGCAAGAGCCAAAGAGCCAATGTCCTGTGCCACACATGGGAAAGGTGCCAGGGAAGGACGGGGCAGATGGGGCTCCCAAGATGTAGTATTTTCAAGGACATTCTGTCACCTCTCCTGAGTGCCCTTCAGTGTGGCCCTGGGACAGCAGCTCTGGTTAAGTCCAGAGGAGGCCCAAGTTCTGCACAGGGAAGAGGAAGGCTCTCCAGGAGCTCCCTACCTGAGACTCTCAATTTCCAATTTCCTGGATTCTGGGAAGACTGGGTATGGGGTGCAGTAGGCAAGCCCCAGTCAGGGGTGTGCCCATCCTGCAGCTCTAGTGGCCCTTCCGGTGAGGCCTGACTACATGAAGCTGGGCGGGGTTTCTGAGACTGCATCTGGCCATCCGGAGTGGGGGGCTGGCAGGCCCCAAAGGTCACGTAGGCTCAAGCCTCACAGAAGAGCAGGAAATGAAGCCCAGGGATGGTGGAGTCACATCAGAGCCAAAGAGGAAGGAGGCCCCAGGGCTATTTTGGGAAAAACAGGCAGTGGCTAGTGTCAACCCAGACCCTGGCCCGGACCCTCCATGTGGCCTGGACCCCTTTTGGTCCCTTCCTGTCTGAGTCCTTCCAGCCAACTAGTCTCCAGGCTGGACTTCCACTGAGGAGCTCCCCAGGGTTGTGGGTGGTGCACAGCCAACTAAGCTGCCATCCCTGAGCAAGCCTGTGCTGACCGGTGCTACAGCCCACCCAAGGGCAGTGAAGGGGACTCAGATGTCTCTGCAGGGAAGCTGGGAGGGTCCCCTTGGGCTGCTGGGCAGTTAACAAACATTGCAGGTGGGCTATGGGCAGCAGGCAGGTCTCAAAGAGAGGTAGGGCCTGACCTGAGAGTGTGGGAAAGAAGAGAGTCCTGGGAGCCCAGGAGGAGGGGCAGAAGCCATGGAGAAGTCCAGGAGACCCAGCGTCCTCTTCCCATGAGGCTCTTTTTACCCGGCACCCCCAAATGCTACTGCAGCAGAAGCACAGCGGTGCCTGCTGGGCCTGACAGGCCTTGGCTCCGGGGTGGGTGGGCGTCGGCCGGCTGTCCCCGTGGTCAGATAGAAGGAGAGGAGGGCTGTGCCACGGGCACCGAGAGCAGCAGCAGCCCAGACAGCCCTGTCTTCTGCAATGCTCCCAGGCAGTGTGCTCCCTCCCTTGTCAGAGCATCAAGGTGGGCCCCACCTCCCATTACTGCCTGGACCCCAAGCCTGGATTGAGGGTGGGGTAGTCATTCAGGAACCCCAGACCAAGGAGTAGTCTTTTCCCAGCCCCTGACGAATCTGCACAGTGGGCACATCTCCAAGGCACACTGCCAATGCCCCAAACCACAGATGGGGGTGACACTGCACGTGGAGAGTCTGAAACACAGTAAGCTTCTGCAGTGCAGGGCCACCTTTAAACTTGAGTTCTAGAAGCTTCTTCACTGCCCCAAAAGCAACCTCTTTGGTGATGTTACAGGGAACCCCAGACACCAAGAGGCTAACACTGGTTAAAAGACCTCTTTTTAGTTCAGCGTTATCAGCTAAAAGTGATTTAACTCAAAATAATGTGTCCAAGATAATTGCTCCTGGGCACACATCCCACATTCCAGCCTGTAACCCAAGGGAAACGTGCCCATTAATGATTAAACCTCTGGTGTTGGTCCCTTGACACAGCCCTGAAAGGAGACCCCTCCCCCAGGTCCTGGCAGGGGCCCAGCTCTACAGGACGGGTCCTGCCCAGCGGGCTGCTCCTCCGTGAAGGGAAAGTCAAATAGTGTCTAAGTCTGACGCACTCGCACACTTGCACACTCGCACACTCGCACACTCGCACACTCAAGGAGAGGAAACAGGCTTCCCTTTGTCTGCCACACAGCAAGTCATGCTCAGCTCCCAGGTTGCACCCACCTGATGGAGAGAGTGAGGGCCCAGGAAGCAGAGGGACGGGGTCCTGCCTCCCCTACTTTCCTCTGCACCAAGGGACCTTCTCGAAGACAACGAATGACCGTGTGTGGGGGTGGCAGCTCCTGTAAAGGAGCAAATGTGGGTACCAGGCATGGTTGCACATCCACATAATCCTAGCACGTGGGAGCTGGAGGCTGGAGGATCAGAAATGCAAGCTACATAGTGAATTTAAGGCTGGCCTGAGCGACAAGAAACCCTGTTTCAGAAAAAAAAAATTTTAAGCAAAAGAAATAAAAGTAACCATAATTTTTTTAAAAATTCTATTTGATAGAGAAAATATGGTGTGCCAGGGCCTCTTGCTACTGCGAATGAACTCCAGACTTATGTGCCACGTTGTGCATGTGGCTTTCTTTAGATACTGGGGAATGGAACCCAGACCTTCAAGCTTTGCTGGAAAGTGCTTTTAACCACTGAGCCATCTCCTCAGCCTCTAAATCTTTTTTATTAGTTTTTTAATTTTTTTATTATTTTTTATTTATTTTTGGAGAGAGACACAGAGAGAGACAGACAGAGAGGGAGAGAGAGACAGAGATGGGCGCGCCAGCAGTCTCAGCTGCTGTGAATGAAATCCAGATGCATGCGCCCCCTTGTGGTCAAGTGCAGCATTGCGCCCTTGCCTCACTTTGCATCTGGCTAAACGTGGGACCTGGAGATTGGAACCTCTGGAGATTGGAACCAGTGTTCTTAGGCTTAGCAGGCAGGCGCCTTAACCGCTAAGCCATCTCTCCAGCCCCTTTTATTAGTTTTTTAAAATTAATATGCAAAGTGATGGATTTCATTATGTCATTTCATACATACAGTTTTTGTTTACCCTTCTCCTGCATCTACTCCCTTCCTCCTGAAATAACTATAAATATTAAAGGTCTAAGGACAACATGTGTTATCTAAATTTCCTCTGAGCAGTCAGAAGGTGCATTGAGAAAGGGGCTCAGGTGTCACTGTCCATAGCAAGTGTCACTGCCTGTAGCAGCAGTAGTTTCCATGGAGCACCCCTACCCACATGGCTTGGCAAAGAAATCTGGCCAGGTGTGGTGGTGCACATGTTTAATCTCAGCACTAAGGAGGCTGAGGTAGGAGGATCACTGTGAGTTCAAGGCCAGCTATAGACTACATAGTAAATTCCTGGGCTAGAGTGAGACCCTATATCCAAAAAAAAAAAAAAAAAAAAAAAAACTGGATTTCTTTCTTTATTTGTGAGGAGAGAGACTGAGTGTATGAGAGCAACTGGGCATCTGGCCACTGCAAAGGACCTCCAGGTGCATTTTAGGGCTGGGACCTGGAGCACTGCCTTTGTGGGCATGTCCTGTGGAGTGGCCAACCCCAGGCTCCCTTTCTTGAGCCCTGTGGCCCCTCCTATCTGCCACTTTACACACACCACTTTGTGTATCTGTCCTTCCATGAGTACTGGAGGTTGAACTTGGGCTCGCAGGCTTTGCAAGCAAGTGCCTTTAGCTGCTGAGCCATCTCCCCAGCCTGACTTAACCACTCTCATCATTCTGCCCATTGGCAATGAAGGGCTATATGTAGCAGGAGTCCACCTTGGGTCTTATAAATCCTGTAGCTTCTGGGCCATGTGGTTGTTAGTGGCCACTGTAGAAGTACCCTACTGACCACCATAGTGATGGCACACCTGACGGACCCAAAGTGTCCACTCAGGGCCAGCGCACTGCCCACCACACCAGGCCTTCTTCCATAAGCCCCTGAAGCCTGGCCTAAGGCCCTTCCATCTCTCTGAGTGCATCTGCTCCCAAGCCACAGGTCCTCTTGCAGAGGGGTGGAAAGGTAGGACAAGGACAAGTTCAGCTGAGTCCTCCACAAGGGTGAAAAGGGAAGATCTGCTGAGGGACTGGGCGTGGGCTGCGACGAGGGCTAAGCCGAGGGGTCAGCAGCTGGGTAAAAAGTGGCCCAGGTGGGACTTTGGGTCCCCACACTCTGAGAAGTCACAGGAAAAGTATCAAATGCTGCAAGAAAAGCCCAAGTTCTCCTTGTTCATACTGTTGCTGTCTCCCAGTCCAGAACACAGGATCAGAGGCAAAGGGGTGCCTCGGAATTACAGCAGGATGGCCAGGAAAAGGGGCAGGAAGGCTGTCGGATGGGAGGGGCCCCTGGGCTCAGGAAAGGGAGTCTGGGAGCTGGCCACGCCCACACTGCTCACATCCACAAAGGCTGTGCTCCAGGTCCCAACCCTGAGATGCTGGGCACCAGAGCAGACCCCAGGGCGCCTGGGAAACATGACCGTGGCCCCCTTGGCCACCGTAACTTCCTGTGCCATTCAGGAAGGAGTGTTCCCATGGCCTTTGCATGGCTCTTTGCACAGCTTAAGGGCGCCCCTTCCTCCCTCTCTTCGCTGCAGGTCCAGTGCTGCCTGAGGAGGCTACCCAGCCTCTGCAGAATGACGGCCGTGCCTCCCAACCCGATCCTCCTTGTCTGAGGGCATCTGCTGGACCTTGCTGGAGCATGTGGCCAGGTATAGCCAGCAGGACAACAGGCCTGAGGGATGAGGACTTTCTGTCCACAGAAGGTTCTGTCTAGGGGGAGGGGTTTCAGCAGCTTTCATTCAGACCCTCAGAGCAGGAAGCACTGAATGGCGGAGCCAGAGACAGCTACAAACACAGGATGTGAGCACTGGCCCCAGCCATCCTGATGCTGCCCATCCTCAGCTGCCCGCACACACTCGGGCATTTTGCTTCATTGACCACTGATTTTGCTGCCAGTCGTGGGGGTGGGGAATGCCCAGGGAGGATGGCGGCAAGAACTGCCTAGCAAAAGCTCAGTCAGCCCCAGGCATGTGGGTGTGTTAGGAAGTACCATGGGCCAGTCACAGGGTGGAGGGTGGCCAGGGACAGAGAGCTAGAACACACCTCTGGGGGCTTGCACAGGGCTCGGTGCACGGGGCAATGTACTGGTGCAAAGTTCTGGGCTGGCGAGCATGGGAAAGAGTTCTGTGCTGAGCTGCAGGCCAGGGACCCATCTGGCCCAGCCCTCCGGCCTCACATTTGGCTGAGCCCTGGAGCCAAGCAGGGGAAGGAGGTCAAGGATCAAACAGAGTCTCCAGTGACCCTGGAGCACCGAGCCAGGACAGGCCCAAGACTCCATCTCCCAGGCTCAGAAACCCAGTTTAGAACTCATATGCTGCCCCTGGCTGACCACCTGGTTATTCTGAACGAACTCTGACCCTGCTTGTGAGTCTCTGAGGCAGGCCTGGGGGGGAGGGGACATGCAGAGCCTTAGAAGTCCCATGGCAGGCCTGGGGAGGCGGGTAGAGGGTGACATGCAGAACCTTAGAAGTCCCATGTCTGGTACCCAAAATGGTACAGCAAAGAAGCTGGATCCAGGGAAAGCTGAGGTGTCAGTTATACGGCCCGGGATACAGAGCAGGGAGAGTCATGCCACCATGGGCTCTTGGGCCCCATTCTCTCCTGGAATCTCCAGAAGAAGGGGTGTTGCCCAGTTTCCCAGAATCCTTCTGGAGAGCAGCACCTCAGCTGCCTTCCGCCCAGACTGTGAACAGACCCCTCGACAGCTGAGCTTCAGGTAAGGCCAGCTGCGGGAAACATGGTTGTGTCCCCAGGATGCCTCATACACTGGCATAGAAACTCACCTGTAGCTACAACTCCGGGAGTCTTCTGAAACCCAGCTCTCACTGGCAATGAAACCAGAGACCTGGTTTACCATCCCCTGCTTGGCTTGCTGCCTGCTGACCCTAACCTTCCTGTGACCTTGGGCTTCAGCTACACCATCTGCAAAATGAGATGGGGCAGAAGGGCTCGGAGGTCCTTTGTCACCCTTACCCCTATACACACCACTGAATGCCAGGTTCTTCAGAGAGGCGGCATCCCAGAGAGGATCAGCAGGGTGGAAAAACAGATGTATACAGGGAAGATGGCGCATCTGGCTGTGGGGATGGCAGAGAGGAAGGTTAGAGGAGGACGTCAGAGTGGGTGCTTGATGAATGGGCAAGAGCAGAGCTGGGATTGAATGTCCCCTAGCCCCTAATGAGTGGGCAAGAGCAGAGCTGGGATTGCACAGCCTCCCTCTCTTCAGCCCCCTAGCCCCCTTAGGCATGATTGACTGGATTAAGCTGTCAGTAGTAACTACCAGTACATTGCTCCCAATAGGTGTAAGTTACAGAAATCGGACGTGCTACAGCCTGCCACCGGGCATTAGTCTACACACGAGAGGGCTGGGGGTCAGAGTGGTGTTAATCACGGGCAGTAAGTGAGCAGCTGTGCAGGCTGAGGGGAATGTAGGCCTGGGTGTCCAGGGTAGGCAGGGTGCCAAGAAACCCTCCCTGGAAGTTTGGACAGCCAAGTGTTCCCACCCAGAGCCTTGGTACCGCCAAGTCCTTGGGATCTTTGAGAGAAAAGCGTCCGGTGACCGGCCCCTCCACCGCAGAGAATGCCCGGGCCCAGCCCACACCCTTCCCCGTTCCCCCCAGCCTGCCCTGTTCATAGCAGGAAGTTTGGGTCAGGCAGAAATCCCTGAGCCAGGGTGGGTCAAGGACAGCTTCTTGGGAGAGAGAGTTGCCAGGTTAGGCCCTGAAGGCCAAGTTGACATTAACGAGAAAGGACATATACTGGCGTTCCTGGAATTGAGCAATAGCAGAAGCAAAGGCAGGGGGAAGGGGGCAATCAAGGGAGTGATGGGGACCCTGCAGGTGGACAGACCCAGACCCGTGAGCTGGAATGGAGGTCAGCGGGATTCAAAACCAAGTGCAAGGGGAAGCAGCCACAGACCCCTCCCGCGCTTCGGAACCCTGTGGGGGGCTCTGAAGCAGACCTGGGTCCAGGGGAGGAGAGATGCACACCTCATTTTGTCTGCCTGCAGGACCAGCCCTCCCAGGGCCACACTGACCCGGGTACAGCCAAGCCCTTCAGTGTGGCGGGAGCAGGTGGGGCACGGGGAAGCCCAGGTTGAATCTAGGACCCTACTCCAGGGAGGACCAAAGAGCAAAGGAGTCAGTCCCTTCATCCGCCTCTCCTTACTCCTGCCCCTCTAGGGAGAGAAACACCCAGCCTCACGGCTGCCAGCCGGTTTGCTCTTTCCCGGCCAGCAGGCCCCATGCCAGAGCCTGCAGTCCCAGCATGAGTGCGTCCGCAGCCCACCTCCCACCTCCCACCAACACTGCCTGGCACGCGCCAATCTGTGGGCTCCAGGCCAGGCTGCTTTGATGGAGGAACTGAGGCGTCCATCATGGCGAACATGGAAGTGAGCCCCGTGGAGCTGTGTGGCTTCAGGTGGCAGGCTGGGGAGCATCGTAGACTGGACGTCCTCATGATCAAGTGTAATGGCAACAGTGCCCATCTGAGAGGCTGCAGGGTAGACGAAGAGGGCCATGAAGTGCCCTCGGGGAGCTCACAACCAGGAAGGCACAGGAGGACACGTTCGGGTTCAGCAGCGTGCCTCAGCATTCTGGATCTACCTGACAAGTCCCCCCAGCCTTTGAGGAGATCACAAGGCACAGGAGGTGTCCAGGCTTCCAAGAGGAAGGTTCTGAGATGCAGGCCATGTTCAAACTCTCAGTGTCCCTCCAACAGTGGCCTCAAGGTTCTACCCTGGGCATAGCCCTGCTCCCCCGTTTTCTATAAGGCAGGCTTGAGGTTCCTGGCCTCCTTGGGCACGGCTGTGTATTCCTGGGATTTGGAGACTGCATCATCTGTGGCACCCAGTGCCAGGCATGGCCAATGAACCCAGAGAAGAAGGTTACCTGCATGTGTCGTGCAGCCTTGCTTCTTGCCAGAGTGCCCCTTGAGTCCCTCTGCAGCCCATACCCTTGGGACACCTTCCCTAACCTTTCTGAAGTGCCGCCTCCAGGCTGCTTCTCTGGGATAAAGAAGGCAGCATCGGCTCTAGAAGATGCCAGGAAAGAGCAGCATGTTCCAAGTTCCTGTCAACAGCCCCCAAAGCACTTGGCAGGGCACTGAGCCCCACCCCTGAGGCCTAATTACAGGAAACAGTGCAAAGTAGACTCCCAGCAGAAGGCTTGCTGGGGCGGGCACTCCTACTGCCATCTCAAACTTGGACAAACCCAGCCAGGGCCATGTGAACTATTAGAGCCATAGCTTTAGGGTCACTGGCCCAGGATCAAGTCTCCACCCCATCACTTAGCAGCTGTGTAGCCTTGGGAAAGTTACTTAACCTCTCTGATTCTGTTCACTCACCTAAAGAGTAAGAGTGTCAATCGTAGTCTTTCTTTGGCATGGTCAGGAGTTTGCCAAGTTGGTAAGAACCTAGAAGGGAGCCGAGGCCCCAGGCAGAGCTAGCAACGTGCCTTTTCAAGGAGGAAGCAGGGCTGAGGAAGGGCAAGAAGCCTGGTTAGAGTGGACAGGGCAGCTGCCTCTGGAAGCTCCACAGCATTACATACCAGTGAGTCTAAGGGGCAGAGACCAGGAGGAAACAGTGCCCAGAGGATGGGAACAGTTTTTGAAGGCAAAAGTCAGCAGCAGGCAGAGGTGGAGCAGGTCTGAGGGTGCCAGGACCCACGCTGCAAACGGCATCCGCAGAGGAAAGCCTGTGCATACACTCGTTTGCTCATTCAGCTTTGGAAGAAGGGAAGCATTTTATATTTCAGTACATTTAATGTACATTTTCACCCTCCTGTTTATTCATTCACATTTGTGGTACTGGGGACTAGTATCCCAGGCATCTTAAAGGAGGAAGGATCATTCTCTAAAGACACCCAAGGGTAAGCCGGGCACAATAACACACATCTTTAATGGCAGCATTTGGAAAGCTGAGGTAGAAGGATACTGAGCGAGTTGCAGGTCAACTTGGGCTAGAGTGTGACCCTGCTTCATTTGATGGCCCAGCGGTTAGGGCGCTTGCCTTCAAAGCCTAAAAACCTGGCTCTGAGTCGCCAGTACCCACGTAAAGCCAAATGTACAAAGTGGTGCATGCATCTGGAGTTCATTTGCAGTGGCCAGAGGACCTGGTGTGCCCATTCTCTCTCTCTCTCTCTGCTTGCAAATAAATAAACAATGTTAATACAACAACAACAAAAAGATTCTAGACAATGATGTCTAACTAGAGTTGTTTTTTGCTGAGATTGGGTTGGCGGGGGGAGTATCTCTTGAGCTGTCCAGGCTGGCCTTAAACTCGCGATCCCCTCAGTCTCCTAAGTGGTTTGGAAAACAGGCATATGTCACTCTGCCCAGCTCAACCCAGAACTTTATACCCAGCAAAACCGTGAGATGCTTTCAAGTACTTTGTTGTTGTGTTGAGGTTTCGACCCAATTCAGTATACATGGTGGGCAGACACTGAACTACATACCCAGCCCTCAAGAAGCTTTCAGAGTGCAAGATCTTAGAAAGCTTACCTCCCATGCACCCTGTCTCAGAATAGCATGGCAAGATGTTCTCTGACATGAAGGACGCTGGAGGATCAGGAAACAGAGAAGCTTCACTGAGGAAAATCCTGGAGCAGCAGCCGTGCCACAAACTGGAGAGAGCAACCTGGTCAGGTTTGGCAGGTATCACTCCTAGAAGAACAAGACTATTCTAGTGGAAAGAAAATGTAGCCATAATGAAGATGTGCTGACATAATTCAATATATATGTTCCTTAAAAAATCTTATCTTGGGGCTGGAGAGATGGCTAAGCGATTAAGGCGTTTGCCTGCAAAGCCTAAGGAACCAGGCTCGATTCCCCAGGACCCACATAAGCCAGATGCACAAGGTGGCTCATGCACCTGGAGTTCATTTGCACTGGCTAGAGACCCTGGTGTGCCCATTCTCTCTATATATATTTGCCTCTTTCTCTCTCAAATAAATAAAGTATTTTTAAAGAAGTTTTTAATTTTTTATGAGAGAGAGAAAGAACAAGAGAGAGAATTGGCACGCCAGGGCCTCTAGCCATTGCAATTGAACTTCAGACACGTGTCACCTTGTGTGTCTGGCTTACGTGGATTCTGGGGAGTTGAACCTGGGTCCTTAGATTTTGCAAGTGAGCGCCTTAACCACTATATCATTTCTCTAGCCTTAAATAAAATATATATATATATTTGCTTTTTCAAGGTAGGGTTTCACTGTAGCCCTTAGCGAGTAAGGTGCTTTCCTGCAAAGCCAAAGGACCCAGGTTTGACTCCCCAGGACCCATGTAAGCCAGATGTACAAGGGGGCGCATGTATATGGAGTTTATTTGCAGTAGCTGGAGGCCTTGGCACACTCATTCTCTCTCTCTCTCTACCTGCCTATATCTGTATCTCTCTCTCTCTCTCTCAAATAAATAAAAATAAAATATTTTTAAAAATATTTTTTAAAAAATATATTTAAAAAAATATTCTGAATAACCTAACCTGACTTATGAGATCACATGTTTTTTTCTACCATTCTTCTTGTCCTTCTTTTTAAAGAACTGCTTGCCTTTCCTATTTATTTATAGGACCTTTTTTCTTTTCTTTAATTTTTTTGTTGACAATTTCTATACTTACATACAAAAAAACGCATATTTCCCTCCCCTCCCCCCATTCCCCTTTAGAACTCCAATCTCCGTCATATCCCCTCCCTCTCTCCATTAGTCTCTCTTTTACTTTGATGTCGGTTTTTTTCTTTTGTAAGGACTTGTGTAATACATTTTAAGGTGAAACAGTAGATATTTTTCTGATAAATTAGAAAATTTAATTGACTATTGCCAGATTGATTTTTAAAATATTTATTAAAGACTAATTCATGAGGTCTGGAAAGATGGCTTAGTGGTTAAGGAGCTTGCCTGCAAAGCCAAAGGACCCAGGTTCAGTTGCCTAGGACCCACATAAGCCAGGTGCACAAGGGGGTGAATGCTCTGGGGTGTCCATTCTCTCTCTCTCTCTCTCCCTACCTGCTTATTTCTCTCTCTCAAATAAATAAATAAAATATTTAATTTTTTTAAAAAAATTACAAAGATGAATTCATGAAACTATGACAACACCTCATTGTTTACCTAGCTTTTGTACTTAATATTTTTCAGAGGAAAAATCACTACTGTAAATTGTAAATAGCCGATACCTAACTATTGGGTGCAGATCTGTGACTGTTGGCACTGGCATCTCAAGAACAGATAAATAAAGTTTACTTCCTTTATAATATGAAAAAATATTTTTATTTATTTGCATTCATGTATGTCCACGCAGCATGAGCACACTAGCCCTTCTTGCTATTGCAGATGAACACCAGATGCATGTGTCACATTTTGTGTCTGGCTTAACATAGGTAGTGAGAACTGAACTTGAACCAGGCTTTGCAAGCAAATACTTTTTTTTTTTTTTTTTTTTTTTTTTTTTTTTTTTTGGTTTTTCGAGGTAGGGTCTCAACTCTGGCCCAGGCTGACCTGGAATTAACTATGTAGTCTCAGGGTGGCCTTGAACTCTCAGTGATCCTCCTACCTCTGCCTCCCGAGTGCTGGGATTAAAGGCGTGCACCACCACGCCCGGCTGCAAGCAAACACTTTTAACCACTGAGCCATCTCTCCAACCCCAGCTTGTCTTTTTAGGGCCTTCATTTACTGATAAGGCCTTCTTTCTTTTGGGTGTTTTGTTTATTTATTTATTGAGAGAGAGAAAGAGAGAGAATGGGTGTGCCCGGGCCTCCTGCCACTACAAACAAACCAGATGCATGTGCCACCTTGTACATATGGCTTATGTGGGGAATTGCACCTGGGTCATTAGGCTTCTAAGGTAAATGCCTTAACCACCAAGCCATCTCTCGGCCTTGTTTGTTTGTTTGTTTATTATTTATTTGAGAGAGAGAGAGACAATAGGCACTCAAGGGCCTCTTGTTGCTGCAAACAAACTCTAGACACCTGTGTTACTTTATGCATCTGGCTTTACATGTGTACTAGGGAAGTGAGCCCAGGCTGTCAAGCTTTGCAAGCAAGCACCTTTAACTGCTGAGCCCTCTCCCCACCCCTGTTACTTTTTGAGATAAAGTCTCACTCTGTAGCCAGAGTTGGCCTTGAATTCTTGGCAATCTGCATGGCTTAGCCTCTGGAAATTAGACAGGAGCCACATACCCAACTAGGCCCTCTTTTTTATGTTTTTTAAAAATGTTTTATAATTACTTATTTGTGAGAGAGAGAGAAAGGCAGATAGAGAGAGAGAGAACGGGCATGCCAAGCCCTCCAGCCACTGTAAACAAACTCCAGACGCATGTGCCACCTTGTGCATCTGGCTTATGTGGGTCCTAGGGAATCAAACCTGGTTCCTTTGACTTTGCAGGCAAGTGCCTTAACTGCTAAGTCATCTCTAGGCCCTCTTTTTTATTTTATTTTTTTTTATTTATTTTAGAGACAGAGAGAGAGAGTGAGAATGGGCACACCAGGGCCTCCAGGCACTGCAAATGAACTCCAGATGCATGTGTCACCATGTGCATCTGGCTTACGTGGGACCTGGAGAATTGAACCAGGGTCCTTAGGCTTCACAGGCATGTGCCTTAACCACTTAGCAATCTCTCCAGCCCTCTGGGCCCTCGTTTTAATCATTGGGATGTTAGCTGCTTCTGGCTTCAAACATGCTGGGCAAACATTGGCCTCATCCCCCACTTAGCAACCAGTTAAACAGCAAGAACCACACACTGTTATATCACAAGGCTCTTTACACAGTCTGGACCAGCAGTAACCAGTGTTTATCATGCACAATGCTAGAATCTGGAATGTCGTGTTAATCAAACATAGGGTATAGCATGGTGAAAAGGCCAAATATGTGTTTGGGAGAGGACAAGTAAAAGACTAAATTCTCACCTACCATTACAGGGATCCAGTCAAGTATATCTTTTTTTCTTTTCCAGCACTAAGGATTAAACCTGAGGCCCTCTACTTCTAGACAAGTGTTCCACCATTAAGCTATATCAAGAGTCCTTCTTAAAAAAAAAAAAAAAACCGAAGCCAGGCTCTAACTCAAATTCTGTCTCAAAATAAAAAATAGGAGACTGGAGAGATGACTCAGCTGTTAAAGGTGCTTGCACAGTGTGACAGTCTGGGTTCAGTTCCCCAGTATCCATGTAAAGCCAGATGCACAAAGTGGAGCATGTGTCTGGAGTTCGCTTGCAGTGGTAGGAGGCCCTGGCATGCACATATTCACTCTCTCTCCTCCCTTTTCTGAAATAAATAATAAATGAACAGAATTTAAAAAAAAATAGAATAAATAAAGTAGGGCTAGGAATGTAGTTCAATTGGCTGAGTGCTCACCTATCAGGCACAAAGCCCTGGGTCCAATCCAAATACCCCATGAACTGGGCGTGGTAGTGCACACCTGTAATTCCAGCATTGGGGAAGCACAGGAAGGATAATCAGAAGTTCAAGGTCATCATCAGCTATGTAGGGAGTTTGAAGCCACTCTGGGCCTCAAAGATATATAAAATGAAAGTCGCCAGGCATGGTGGTGCACGCCTTTAATCCCAGCACTTGGGAGGCAAAGGTAGGAGGATCACCAAGAGTTAGAGGCTAACCTGAGACTACATAGTGAATTATAGGTCAGCCTGGGCTAGAGTGAAACCCTGCCTCAAAAACCAAAAAAAGAAAGAAAGAAAGAAAGGAAAGAAAGAAGGAAGGAAGGAAGGAAGGAAGGAAGGAAGGAAGGAAGGAAGGAAGGAAAAGAAAAAATGAAAGAAAAGTCAATGAATGGAAGCCAGGTGTGATGGCGCATGCCTTTAATCCCAGCATTCTGGAGGCAGAGGTAGGAGGACCACTGTGAGTCTGAGGGCACCCTGAGACTACATTAGTTTCAGGTCAGCCTGGATTAGAGTGAAACTCCTACCTCGAAAAAAAAAAAAAAAGGATCTGAGTTAGGACTTGGCTTTGAACTCACTAAGAACCTGAACTCAAGGCAGGTTTTAACCTCTTGACTCTACCACCTGAGCGACATCCCTAGCCAGGTGCATATACTCTTTGTTTAAACATGCTTTTGCTTGGCTAGGCAGTATATGACCATAACTCCCAAACTCAGGGAGTAGAGTCAGGATTACTGCAGGTTTGAGGCCAACCTAGTCAACATGGTGAGTTCCAGGCCAACCATGGCTAAATGGGAACACTCTGTCTCAAAACTCCAGATAACTCAGTCTGGAGAGATGGGTTGGTGGTTAAGCGCTTGCTTGTGAAGTCTAAGGACCCCGGTTCAAGGTTCAATTTCTTACTACCCACGTAAGCCAGATGTACAAGGTGGCACATGTGTCTGGAGTTCATTTGCTGGAGGCCTTGGAACACCCATTCTCTCTCTCTCTCTCTCTCTCTCTCTCTGTGTGTGTGTGCGTGCGCGCTTGCAAATAAATAAATAAAAATATTTTTTTTAAAAGCCAGGCATGGCTGGAGAGATGGCTTAGCGGCTAAGGCGCCTGCCTGCTAAGCCTAAGAATGCTGGTTCCAACGTCCAGCGGTTCCAATCTCCAGGTCCCACGTTTAGCCAGATGCAAAGTGACACAAGGGCGCAATGCCGCACTTGCCCACAAGGGGGCACACGCATCTGGATTTTGTTCACAGCAGCTGAGAGACTGCTGGCGCACCCATTTCTGTCTCCCTCTCCTTCTCTGTCTATCTCTCTCTGTCTCTCTCTCTCTCAAAATAAAATAAAAAATAATAAAAAAATTTTAAAAAAAAGCCAGGCATGGTGGCACACACCTTTAATCCCAGTACTTGGGAGGCAGAGGTAGGAAGATTGCCATGAGTTTGAGGCCACCCTGAGACTACAAGGTGAATTCCAGGTTAGCCTAAGCTAGAGCGAGAACCTACTTTGATAAACAAAAAACAAAAAAAATCCAAATAAATACACACATAAATAAGTATTTACATTTTTTAATGCTTTGATTCTAAACATAAAACAAAGATATTTTGTCTAACCACAACTATTTGGGGGCAGTTAAATTTTTGAATTGGCTTTGAATTGGTTTGACTCCAGGCATTTCTGACTCCAAATACTACGTTACCAATAATGAACAAGTAAAGCCAATTTGGATGTAGCATGAAGCAAGCGATTCCTTACCCCCCATATCAGTGTATAGCACGTGGTTCAAGAACAGTGTTCTCCATCAGACCCCTACAGGACCTTGGCTATGTCACCCCTCTTTAGCTGAACAGCACTCCTTCCTGGGTTAATTGGTGTGCAGCAGCAGCCAGTCCCACTGCCTCCAGGCACCAGCTAGGCCAGCTGCCAACTAGTATGATCATGGAGGGCTGGAGAGATGGCTCAGTGGTGCTTAAGGTGCTTACATGCAAAGCCTAACAACCAAGATTTGATTCCCCAGTACCTATGTAAAGCCAGATACACAAAGTGGTGCATGCACCTGGAGTTTGTTTGCAGTGGCTGGAGGTCCTGGTGTGCCCATTCTCTGTTTCTCTTCTCTCTGTCTCTTTCTGTTTGCAAATTATATTACACTCACATGCATATATATTTATATATATATTTAATAAGGACTGATCACCTTGTTCCTGCCCATGCTTATGTCTGTGTAGGGGACACTGGTGTGTGCCATAGAGAGATTCAGATGATGCTATTCAGGTGGGGCAACTCGAGATCAAGTTGGTGACTACACATAAATATGACACTGGAGACCTGGGCCCTTCCCCTGTAGTGCAAGGAGACAGCAAAAACCTATGGATCCTCACTATGGGTTCTCACCCATCATTTCATATGATTGTGACAAAAAAATAATAATAAAATCCTCGGGCCTGGAGAGATGGCTTAGGAGTTAAGCTTGCCTGTGAAGCCCAAGGACCCCAGTTCGAGGCTCGATTCCCCAGGACCCATGTAAGCCAGATGCACAAAGTGGCGCATGCATCTGGAGTTCGTTTGCAGGGGCTGTAGGCCCTGGTGTGCCTATTCTCTATCTATCTCCCTCTTTCTCTCTGTCTGTCACTCTCAAATAAATACATAAATAAAAATCCTCCAGGTAGGCACTATTATGACCTCCATTTAATAGCGAGCAAACTGAAGCACAGAAAAGTCATGTAAGTTGCCCAAAATGGCATGGCTTGAACTCAGTAGCAGATGATCTCGTTCCTCAATCCAAGCTCACAGATACTCTGTAAAAGCACATTTATTGTATTTTATTATATATATATATATGTAATATTATTTTATTTTATTTATTGATTTGAAAGGAAGAGACAGAGAGAGAGAGAGAAAATGAGTGCACCAGGGCCTCCAGCCACTGCAAACGAACTCCAAATGCAAGTGCCACCTTGTGCATCTGGCTTACATGGGTCCTGGGGAATTGAACCTGGCTCCTTTGGCTTTACAGGCAAGTGCCTTAACTATTAAGCCATCTCTCCAGCCCTGTAAAAGCACATTTTGATAATTTTTTCTTTTCTAACTTTCTTTTATTTTTATTTTATTATTCATTTATTTCTGAGACCAGGTCTTCCTATGTAGCCTAAGCTAGCCTTGAACTTGTGATTCTCCTGCTTCAATTTCCCAAGCACTGGGATTATAGGTGTGAGCCACCACACCAGGCTTGATTACTTCTTTTTTTAAAAAAATTGCTATTTATTTATTTATTAGAGACAGACAGAGAGAGAGAATGGGCTCGCTAGGGCCTCTAGCCATTGCAAACAAACTTCAGATGCATGCGCCACCTGGTGCATCTGGCTTACGTGGGACCTGGAGAATTGAACCTGGATCCTTGGGCTTCGCAGGCAAGTGCCTTAACCGCTAATCCATCTCTCCAGCTCTTGATTCAAAATATTCAGGTAGGGCTGGAGAGATGACTTAGTGGTTAAGGCGTTTGCCTGCAAAGCCGAAGAACCCAAGTTTAATTCCCCAGGACCAACATAAGCCAGATGCACCAGGTGGCACATGCATCTGGAATTTGTTTGCAGTGGCTAGGGGCCCTAGCGAGCCCATTCTCTCTCTCTTTCTTTTTCTGCCTCTCTCTCTCTCTCTCAAATAAATAAATAAAATAAAATATTTTAAAATATCCAGGTAGTTATTACAAATCTGCCCTGGGCAGAGCTCATAAAGCAACGTGGCACGTGAACACAAAACAGAGCAGATTACAGTCAGATGTGAACTGTGGTAGGGCCTCACAAAACCTCCACCTCCTCCACCAAAAGGGAAGACGCAAGGCCTGGGTTCCATTCCCTAGTGCTCTCAGGGAGCTGGATGCACAAAGCAGTAGCAACAGGCCTTGGTGTACCCATACCATCTCCCTCCCTCTCTCTCTCTCTCTTGCTGTGCTTGGAAATAAATAAATACATAATAAATAAAAATACTACCTCCTTCACAAGGTCACATTGATAGCTAAATGATATAAAATCTTCCCGAAAACCTGGGAACAACACAATGACATTTTTTATGTGTCTGTGTGTGTTCTCCTGTGTGGGAGTACACACGTAATTTTTTTTTTTTTTTTTTTTTTTTTTTTTTTGGTTTTTTGAGGTAGGGTGTCACTCTGGCTCAGGCTGACCTGGAATTCACTATGTAGTCTCAGGGTGGTCTCGAACTCATGGTGATCCTCCTACCTCTGCCTCCCAAGTGCTGGGATTAAAGGTGTGCGCCACAACGCCTGGCTACGCACACATAATTTTTTAACTCAAAGTTAAATTTGAATATAAAATCAGTCAAAGAGTCCTCAGAGGTGCTCCTAGTTCAACCATCTGAAAAGCACACCACAGATGAACTAGTGAGAAGTTCCCAGGTCAGGACACTCAGGGAGGCCCAGGAAGCTTCAAGAAGCATTTCTTCTATCAGACAGGATGGAATCAGCACTGAGGCTCAAGATGCTGCAGGGACATTGTTCTCAGGACTAGAAGCCAAGGGGGATATGACAGCAGATATCCATCTGGAGTTGGCAGACAGCATTCTGGACAAGCCAGGAAGAGAGGGAATGTAATGGAGAGCAGGGTGGAGATGGCCTCTGGTGCCACTCGGAGTTCAGGGAGGCGAGGCTGGTGTGAGATGAGGGCTCAGAGCCTGGACACTGGCAGAGGCCCAGCAGCCGGAGATGGAAGAGCAGAAACAGTCGTCAGCAGCTTCCCTGGACAGGACCAGCAACTCCCCTCTGTTCCTTAGTCACCCATGAGGTAGCCAGGATTAATACCAAGGGATGGTTCCCCAGGAGGTGGACTGTCAGTTGCAGAAGTGTCCTCTCTTCTTGAGCATCTCCCATCCCCTTCCTAATTTTTCTGCTTACTTCTACCAGCTTCGCTCCAATATTTGCAAAACCCCTGCAGAGGTTCCTGGGAGCAGGTGCCAGAGAGGCCCACGTCTGTCCCAATCCTCTGGCTCATGTGTTCCCTCACCTGTTCGTTCATTCACCCAGTAGTCATTGCTGAGTGCCACTATGTGCTGGACGCCTCAGTGAGTCTTGGGAAATAGACATCCTTGCCCACCTGCCACTTACATTCTAATGGGGAAAAGGCAATAAGCAACACATATAATAAATTTGTGAATAAAATGTTATATTAGAAGGCATTAGTGTTGTAGAAAAAAGTAGAGCTGACTACTCCCTTGCTCTGAGCAGTCATTGTGAGGGCCATGCTGGGCTCGCTTCCTTGGCCCTCATATGCTGCCAGATGGATCAAAGTGGGGTTCTGGGGTCCCCTGGTAACTTGTTAGAAATGCAGATGGAGAGGCCACCCTGAGACTACATAGTTAATTCCAGGTCAGCCTGGACCAGACCAGAAAAGAAGAAACCCTAAAAAAAAAGAAAAAGAAAAAAAAAAAAAGGAAAGAAAGAAATGCAGATGGTCAAACTGGAAGTTCCTAGATCAATCTACTAAGACTGAGCCCAATATCCAGATGCTTCTGAGTACTAAGGACAGAGGAGGATTGGCTTTGTGGAATGAGAAGGCCCTGCCCATGTCTCACACAGGGACATGGGGAACTGGTATGCATGGGTAGGCTCAGGGAGTGTCATAGTTCAGGTTGCTAAAACAAAGTAGCAAGCCAGGTGTGGTGTCTCATGCCTATAATCACAGCACTTGGGAAGTGGAGGCAGGGAGTCTGCTTACATAAGAGCTTAAAAAACAAACAAAAAGGGCTGGAGAGATGGCTTAGGGGTTAAGGCGCCTGCCTCCTAAACCTAAGAACACTGGTTCCAATCTCCAGGTCCCAAGTTTAGCCAGATGCAAAGTGATGCAAGGGCGCAATGCCGCACTTGACCACAAGGGGGCGTGCACATCTGGATTTCGTTCACAGCAGCTGAGACACTGCTGGCACACCCATCTCTGTCTTCCTCTCTCTCTCTCTGTCTCTCTCTCTCTGTCTCTCTCCAAAAAATAATAAAAAATAAAAAGTTTAAAAACAAAAACAAAAACAAACAAAAAGGGCTGGAGAGATGGCTTAGTGGTTAAGGCACTTGCCTGTGAAGCCTAAGCACCCATGTTCAACTCTCCAGGTCCCACGTAAGCCAGATGCACAAAGGTGAGGTAAGCACGAGGTCACACATGTGCACTAGGTGACACACACATCTGGATTACAAGGTCTGGAGGCCCTGGCATGCCAATTCTCACTCTCTCTCTTTTTCTCTCACTCTTGCTCTCTCACATAAAAAAAATAGGCCAGTCTGTTGGGTTGCCTCAAAAAAGTTAAAAACAAAACAAAATCAGTACATGCATTTGGAGTTCATCTGCAGTGGCAAGAGGCTCTGGCATGCCCATTCTCATATTCTCTCTCTTTCTCTCTCTCTGTTTTTTTGGGTTTTTTCTTTCTTTTTTTTTTTTTTTGGTTGTTCGAGGTAGGGTCTCACTCTGGCCCAGGCTGACCTGGAATTAACTATGTAGTCTCAGGGTGGCCTTGAACTCTCGGCGATCTTCCTACCTCTGCCTCCCGAGTGCTGGGATTAAAGGCGTGCACCACCACGCCCGGCTGGGTTTTTTTCTTTGAAGTAGGGTCTCGCTCTAGCCCAGGCTGACCTAGAACTCACTCTGTGGTCTAGGCTGGCTTAAGACTCACAGTGATCCTCCTACCTTAGCCTCCCAAGTGCTGGGATTAAAGGTGTGCGCCACCATCCCAGTTCTGTCTCTCAAATAAATTTTTTTTAATTAATTAATTAATTTATTTATTTGCAAGCAGAGTGAGATAGAGAGACAGAGAGAATGGGGTATGCCAGGGCCTCCAGCCATTACAAACAAATTCCAGATGCATGTGCCACTTTGTGCCTCTGGCTTTATGTGGGTACTGAAGAATCAAACCTGGGTTGTTAGGCTTTGCAAGCAAATGCCTTAACCACTGAGCTATCTCTCCAGCCCTCTATCAAATAAATTTTTTAAAATATTTTTTTCAAAGCTGGTGGCTGGAGAGATGGTTCAGTAGCTAAGGCCCTTGCTTGCAAGGCCTGATGGTCCGGGTTTAATTTCCCAGTAGCCAGGTAAAGCCAGATGCACAAAATGGCATATGTATCTGGAGTTTGTTTGCAGTGGCAGGAGGCCCTGACATGCTCATTCTCACTTTCTCCCCCCCCCTTTGCAAATAAATAATAAATGAATTTAAAAAAAAAAAAAGCCAGGTTCGGTAGTGCACTCAGGAGGCATTGACAGGAGGATTGCCATGAGTTTGAGGTCAGACTGGTCAACACAGCAACTTCTAGTCACGGGTACATAGCGGGACCCTGTCTCAGAACAGAACAAAACACCATGAGCAACAACAACAAGAAAATCCCATAAATTGGGTGGCTTGGCCATAGCAGAAATTGATCTCCCATAGTTCTGGAGTCTGAGAAGTTCAATATCAAGGTGTCTGGTGTGTGCCTGCTTTCTGGAGCACAGCATCTTTTCACTGCAGCCTTACTCAACGGAAGCCTCTCTTACAAGGGCAATAATTCCACCATCCATGAGGTCTGACAACCTAACCACTTCCCAAGGCTCCGCATAAATACCATTACCTAGGGAAGCAGAATTTCAACATATGAATTTTTGTGGACACAAGTAGTCAGTCCATAATGGAGGCAATATTGACCATACTTGAGCTATCAAAGTAGAACTTGCTGCAACTAATATTATAGTTTGGATATGGAAATGCCCTCATTTCATGTGTTGAAGGCTTGGTCTCACTGGTGGTGCTAGAGGGAGATGGTAAAACATTAGGAGGCCTGGCCTGCTTGGAGGAAGTAGGTCTTCACAGGTTTGATTGGAACCTCAACCTGGCCCTTTCCTCTGGGTCCTGCCTGCCTCCATCAGGCCCTCCCACCTCCTCACCACACGCCTAAAGGCAGCTGGGCCAAGGGATGATGGATTGAAACCTTTGAAATTTTGAGTCAAAATACATCTTTAAGTTTACTTTCCTGAGGTATATTGTCACCGTCACAGAGAGCTGATTAACACAGCCCAGTTTCAGTAGGCACACTTGAAGGGAAGAGGGGGCCCATTGAGAGCCACAGCCCAGATTCCAGTGGCAGGTAGAGAGAACCCTGTAGGCTGGCTTGCAGGGTGTGGGACACTGGGGCAAGACTGCTGTGTGTGGGTTGTATAGGTGAGGCTACCAGGTGTGACTGCTATGTGACAGGCATTGATGATACTATGGTATGGTCTCAGCAAAGGAGTGACATATTTTTGAGCCTTGTTAAAATGCAGTTGCAAAAAGTCAGGCATGGTGGCTGTCACCTACAATCCCAGCTGAGGTAGGAGGATTGCCATGAGTGGGCCAGCCTGGGTTAAGAGTGAGTTCCAGCTTAGCCTAAACTATTGTAAAACCCTGCCTAAAGAAACAAAAAAAATTCAAACCAGGCATGGTGGTGCACACCTTTAATCCCAGCATTTGGGAGGCAGAGGTAGGAGGATCAATGAGTTTGGGGCAACCCTGAGAATACAGAGTGAATTCCAGGTCAACCTGGGCTACAGCAAGACCCTACCTCAAAAAAAAAAATGCTACTCTCACTTTTTTAAATTAATTAATTAACTAATTAATTTAATTTGAGAGAGAAAAAGAGGCTGGAGAGAGAGAATGGGTATGCCAGGGGCCTTCAGCAGCTGCAAACAAACTCCAGAAGCATGCACCACCTTGTGCATCTGGCTCATGTGGGTCCTGGGGAATCGAACCTGGGTCGTTTGGTTTTGCAGCCTTAACGGTTAAGCCATCCCCACAGCCCTACTCTCACTTTTAGTTAGGGAACCTTCTCTCTTTTGATAGTGCTGACCATTGGGATGACCCAAAAAAGTCACCACAGTGCTGAAAAGGCGTGACAGAGGAGTGTTCAGCACTGAAACATAACTATCACACCTTCCAAGGCTCAGGGTCCATTGCGGAAAAAGTGACGGAAGGAATATAAAAGCCAAAGGAAGGGTAGGAATGTTGACAATGCAATTGTCCAGACACAAATTGGCCTCCATATCCATGACCTGGCATTGCCTAGCACTACCTGCACAAGACCTTCATAATAGGAGGAAAAGATGATGACATCAAAATAAAAGACTAATGGAGAGGGGGAGGGGATATGATGGAGAGTGAAGTTGTGAAGGGGAATGGGGGACGGGAGGTAATGATCTTGGTTTACTGTCTGTAATTATGGAAGTTGTCAATAAAAATGTTTAAAAAAATTTCAATTGCGTTTATGAACCAAGAAAGACTGGCTCAGGAAATCACTGTTGGGTAGCCTGCAGAACTCCTTTCCGCTCAGGTCTCCTGGACTGCACCACAGGCCGCTGGCCTCCGAATCTACAGCGGTATCCAGAGAGGTAGCCCAGCTGGAGGCCGGAGCCAGGCTGGGGAGTGAGGTCAGGAAATCGACTCTCACAGCGGGTCCGTGTGTTTTGCGCAACTATCACTGTTTTCAAGGTCAGGCCTCGGTGCTAACGCTGCTCTTTCATTGGCCGGAGACCTCGGCCCTTTTCCCTCGAGCTCCAGAGTGGAACCCATTTCCCCGACACAGGTCCCACGTCCCCGCCCTCTCTCCGTTCCCCACCCCCCTTTGTCAACAACGCGACTGGAATTTCCCTAGTTTACGGAAGCCATCTGTTTCCCACGGGACCCTGACTGATGAGACAGCGTGTGAATAACAGAGGAAACTGGAGGCTCTTGGCGCGGGGCGACGTGGGTGCAGCTGCTGGTGGGCGGGGAGGGGAAGGGTGGAGCGCGGAGGCGGCGGGGTGGGCAGAAGGCAGCGGCGTGGACGGCGCGACCTGCTGGTGGGACGCTGCTCGTGGGCAGGGCCTGCGGGCCCCGGGCGTGGGAGAAGTCCTGACCCCGCGAACGAACGGATGCACACGAACCCCAGGACGTGGGCAGAACGCGTGCGTCCGAGAGCCCAGAGGACCCTTCCCCGGGGCGGGGCCTGCGTGGTGCCGACTCCGGAGCCCACAGTCCGGGCCATAGGTTCGAGCTTGCTCCTGGCCAGCGTGCACTCTGCAACCCTGGGCTCCGGAGAACACCTAGCTGCCCTGGGTCTTGCCTGGGATGAGGCTGCTGGGCACGGAGTCTCCAGCCCTGGTGATCCCGCAGCCCGGGCACGCGTGAGCAGGACCCGTGTGTGATTCCCCGGCAGGAGCTCTCTGCCAACCCTCGGGTTGGGGTTCCGCTGGTGATTGTGGGTTTTCAGTCTTCTTGGGTGGAGGCCGCAGTGCTCTGCACCGCTTGTCTCCGCTGTGCCGGCGCTGGGATCCAGTGGTGACACACCGAGATACACCTGCACAAAACTCAACAGACAGATCGCCTGACGAACTGACGCCAGCTTTTCTAATCTTGATAACTAACCCTTAACGCCCCAGAGGAGCGGTGCAACCTCGACTGGTTCACAACCTATAGTTGTGAAAACAGGTTTCCCTGGGAGCCATGGGGCAGAAAGGGAGTCTCCCACCCCCTTGGTTCCTCTGCCCCACCCCCATACCTGCTACTGGCCTAGGAGGTAGGTGTTGGGTTGGCACCAGCGAGGTAGGGGAACTGTCCATAGTTGAGGGAAGAGGAGCTGGAGAACAGAAGACTTGGGCCACCAGGGTTTTAAAAGCTACCCGGAAAAAAAAGAATAAATAAGTAAGTAATAAATAAATAAATGAATAAGTAAAAGCTACCCTGGACAGTTGCTCACAGGCTCTGAATTATGGAGTCGTCCTGCTTTTCAGAGTTCTAACTCAAAAAGCTTATCTTTTCATTTCCCCTTTCTCTTTTTTAGTTGCCAGCTGAAGTCCTAAACATGCCTACCCTGACACTTTGGGGCTTTCCCACCTTTTTCCTCAATAAATCTTTATCTTACTATATATATATAGTTTTTTAAAGTTTTTTTAAAACTTTTATTTATTTATTTATTTGCAAGCAGAGAGAGAGAAAGAAGACAGACAGACAGAGAGAATGGGCACACCAGGGCCTCCAGCCACCTCAAACGAACTCCAGATGCATGTGCCCCTTGTGCATCTGGCTTATGTGGGTCCTGGGGAATCAAACCTGGGTCCTTAGGCTTCACAGGCAAATGCCTTAACCGTTAAGCCATCTCTCCAGCCCCGGTCTTACTATCTATCTATCTATCTATCTATCTATCTATCTATCTATCTATCTATCTATCTATCTATTTTAATAGATAAATAAATAAATAAATAAACACAACCCCTGGCTCCAAGGGCTATGGGGAGGTATCGGGTGCCTGGGCTTGTTATTTTTTGGTTAGAAGCCCCCTTCTGGCCCAGAGAGAGGTGAGGGTTGAGAGGCAAGGGTGGCTGGGGTGGGAAACAGCTCGGGGCAGGCAACACCTGTGCTGGCTTGTAGAGGAGGTGTAGAATGGACTGCAGAGTGGGGTGCCAGGCCAGGCTGGACACAGGAATGGGAGTCCTGAAATACAGCCCTCTCAGGAGAACCTGGCAAAGAAGTGAACCAACTGGCACATACCTGCTAACACTAGTCCTCAGTCCCCAGCAAAGTCACAAAGCCTGCAGCCACCCTGATCTTCCTTTCTTCCTTCTCAAGTCCCACCTTCAAACCATGTCCCAGAAAGGACGCGCTTCTCCATTTCCACCCTGTCCACTTTAATCTAAGTCCTCCACTCCTGTGGCAGATCAGCCAGCTTCCCCAACCTGGCCACCAGACATTAGAAAACATAAATCAGATCCATCTGCTCCCCTAGAAACTCCCCAGGACAAATCCAGACCTGCCACAGCATATAAATCCCAACTTGAGTTCACCTTGCTCCCGTCTCCCATTCTCCCCTGCCTGCTCCATGGGGCCCCTGAACTCTGAGCAAACTGCTCCAGCATCTCCCCTTCCCACCTGCTTCTTCCTTTCCCTTGAGCTCCTTGCCTGGAACTGCACAAGGCTGTATCCTCAGAATTCAGGTCCCAACTCAGATGTCACCTTATATTGGCAGAAGCAGCTGTCATTGTCACCCCTTGCACTTCAGAACATGTTTGCTAGCAGTTAGGGGCTTTTCATCTTTTCCCCATCCCCAACCAGAACACAAACTCCACGAGAACGACCTTATCCATTGTGCAGAGCCTGGCACATAGGATAGATGTTAGCTGAGTTGGTTCACGGAACCCTGGGGGAGACAGGGATATCTTGACAGGTCTAAAGTCTAAGGTGGCAGGTTATGATGGGTGACCCTGGAGTCAGCACTCTTGGAAAAAACAGTGAGATAAGTTCAGGTAAACCTGAAAGAAAAAGGGTTTAAGCTGTTGACCAGAGCAGAGCCATGGTCAAGAGCTTCCTTACACATAGGGAAGTGGTGAGCAAGGACTTGGCAGAGGGAAGGGTGAGGGTTTGTGGTAGCTTGGGTACAGGATCTAGGTATGGGGCTGCTGGGCACATGGGAATGGAACTGAAGAGGTAAATTGGAGCTAGGCAGTGAAAGGTCTTCAAATGGACGAAATTGTACCCCCCTCATTCACATGTAGAAGTCCTAACCTCAGCATACCTCAGAATGTGACTGTGATTGCAGAAAGAATCTTTAGAGAGGAAATTAAGGTTAGCTATCCTGTGGCTGGGCCCCAAGCCATACGACTGCTAAGAAGAAGGTAAGAGAGATGTGAGCACACAAAACAGGCCTGGGAAGAGCCAGCAAGGCTTAGCCATCTGCAAGGACAGGAGAGAGGCCTTAGAAAAACCACTCTGCCAGGACCTTAACTTTGGACTTGTAACCTCCAGAACTGTGAGAAAATTTATTTATGTTGTCTCAGCCCTGACTGTGGCATTTTGCTATGGTGACCCCAGTACACTGTATGTGTCTTAAGTTTCTTTTGTTTTAATATAGTAATTTTTTATCATCAGATTCAAAATAAAAAACATAAAATGTAATAGTAACAAAGTGATAAAGACCAACAAAGATAAGTTCTGGAGGCAGTGTATGTTGATGAAAATGACCTCTGCCTCTATAGTCTTCCTTCAACACAAAACTCTCAGAGCTGAAAAGATTGCACAGTGTTTAAGGCACTTGCCTGCAAAGCCCAAGGACCCAAGTTTGATTCCCCAGTACCCAAGTAAAACCAGATGCACAAGGTGGTGCATGCATCTGGAGTCTATTTGTAGCAGCTGGCACATCCATTCTGTCTGTCTTTCTTCTATATCTCTATGCTTGCAAATAAATAAATAAAAATATTTTTAAATACTCTAACCTCAGTCTCATTATGAGAAGATGGTCATATCACATACAACTCAATGAAGAATGTCTACATAACAACCAACAGTACTCCTCAAAACCATCAAAGCCAAAAACCACGGAAAGTTCTGAGCAACTATCAGAGCCATGAGGTGCCTAAGGAGACATTTAAATGTAAGGTGAGGTCTTAGAACAGAGAAACTAGAATCATGGCAAACGCGCGCACTTCAGTTAGTAGGGGTGCTTTGTTATGGGGGTGTTAGTAAGACACATGGTTATAATTAGAGGCAATGGGACAGGGAAGGTATACAGACGGCCACCACTTGCAGTGGCTCTGCTAAAGATTATTTTTAACTTTAGGATGGTACAAAAGTGATTGGAATTCAGTAGAAACCATATTTCAAAAATTTTAAATATTTTTCTAAATATTTTATTATTTATTTACTAGAGAGAGAGAGAGAATGGGCATGCCAAGGCCTCTAGCCAATGCAAATGAACTCCAGATGCATGTGCTACCATGTGCATCTACCTTATGTGGGTACTGGGAAATCAAACCTGGTCTTTAGGCTTCACAGGCAAGTGCCTTAACTGCTAAGCCATCTCTCCAGCCTAAAAAAAAATTAAATGTTTATTATTTATTCATTTGAGACAGAGAGAGAGAGAAAGAGAGAGAGGGAGGATGGGCATGCCAGGGCCTGTAGCCACTGCAAACAGACTCCAGGTGCATGTGCCACCTTATGCATCTGGTTTACGTGGGACCTGGAGAATTGAACCTGGATTCTAAGGCTTCACAGGCAAGTGCCTTAACTGCTAAGCTATCTATAAAGCCCCTAAAAAAATACTTTTATTTGCAAGCAGAGAGAGAAGAGAGACAGAGAGAATGGGTGTGCCAGGGCCTCAAGCCATTACAAACAAACTCCAGATGCATGCACCACCATGTGCATATAGCTTTACATGGGTACTGGGAAATGGAACCTGGGTCATTAGGCTTTGCAGGCAAGTGTCTTAACCACTGAGCAATCTCTCCAGCCCTATATTTCAAATTTTGATCTCTTCCTGGACTACTAATATTTGCTCCAATACTCCATTTACACAATCACCAGGGGAAGGATACTAGTATTCTGTAGATTACGGCTAAGATGTTAGGTAGGTTGCAGGTATTAGCTGCATTTTCCACATATATTTTTAAATTTTTATTGTTATTTATTTGAGAGAGAGAGAGAATGGGAGCTCCATGGCCTCCAGCCACTGCAAACAAACTCCAGATGCATGTGCCCCCTTGTTCATCTGGCTTACGTGGGTCCTGGGGAATTGAACCTGGGTCCTTTGGCTTTGCAGGCAAGCACTTTAATGGCTAAGCCATCTCTCCAGCCCTCCACATATATTCTCCACTTCAATATGTTTATTGGAATACAATCCTGTCATAAATGGGGAGCATTTGTAAATTTGTAAGTGGGAAATCTCTACAATATCTTTGCAATTGTTCTGCAAATCTGAATCTGTTCTGAAAATAGCTCTCTTTCTTTCTTTCTTTCTTTCTTTTTTTTTTTTTTTTTTTTTTTTTTGAGGTAGGGGTTCACTGTAGCCCAGGCTGACCTGGAATTCACTATATAGTCTACAGGTGGCCTCAAACTCACAGTGATCCTTCTACCTCTGCCTCCTCAGTGCTGGGATTAAAGGTGTGCGCACTACACCCAGCAGCTTTTTTTTTTTTTTTTTTTTTTTTTTTTTTTTTTTGAGGCAGGGTCTGGCTCTAGCCCAAGCTAATGCTGTAGCCCCAGGCTGCACTTGAACTCATGGTGATCCTCCTACCTCAGCCTCCTAAGTGCTGGAGCTCAAGGCATGTACCACACCCAACTTTATGAATTTCACCATTTCTTTTCCTTCCTTCCTTCCTTCCTTTCAAACAACTTCCCTTCCTTTTTTTTCTCCCTCTTTCCTCCTATCTTATTTATTTATTTATTTGCAAGCAGAAAGAAAGAAACAGAGAGAAATGGGCATGCTAGGGCCTGTATGAACTACTTTATGTGGGTACTAGGGAATCGAACTCAGGTTGTTAAGGCTTTGCAGTCAAGCACCTTAACCACTAAGCCATTTCTGCAGCCCTCTTTCCTCCCTTCTTTTTCTTTCTTTCAGGGTCTCATGGATGGGACTCATGTAGTACAGGCTGGCCTTAATCTTCTGATTCTCCTGCTTCCACCTCCCAAGTGCTGGGATTATAGTATGCACCACTACTGCACCCTATTTTTAAAACATAATTTTATTTATTTAATTGTAAGCAGAGAGAGAGAAAAGGACAGAACGGATGCATCAGGACCTCTAGCTGCTGCAAATGAACTCCAGACGCATGTGCCACTGTGCATCAGGCTTTTTATGTGCACTGGAGCAAGCACCTTACCTGTTGAGCCATCTCCCCAGCCTTATACCCTATTTTTATTTTATTTATTATTGTTGTTGTTGTTGTTTTGAGGCAGGGTCTCACTCTAGCCCAGGCTGACCTAGAATTCACTATGTAGAATCAGGGTGGCCTTGAACTCATGGCAATCCTCCTACCTTGGCCTCCAGAGTGCTGGGATTAAAGGTGTGTGCCTCCATGCCCGGCTTACCCTATTTAAAAAAAAAAACAAAAAAACATTGTTTGGGGCTGGAGAGATGGGTTAGCACTTAAGGGGCTTGCCTGAAAAGCCAAAGGACCTAGGCTCCAGTCCCCAGTACCCACATAAGCCAGATGCACAAGGTGGCACTTGCATCTGGAGTTTGTTTGCAGCAGCTGGAGGCCCTGTTGTGCCCATTCTATCTGCCTTTCTCAAATAGATAAAAACGTTTTGTTTGTATGTGTGTGCACATTCACGTGTATGCACAAGTGTGGGTGCACATGCATATGTGTGCATGTGATGGTTGTTGCCAGAGGTTTACGCTGGGGGTTTTCCCCAATTACCTGATTTTTATGAGACAGGGTCTCTCAGTGAACCCACAGCTTCCAATTTGGCTAGACTAGGTAGCCAGCCAACCTCAGGGATCCTTCTGTCCTGCCTCCCCAGCACTGGGATTACAGGCATGTGCTACCATACCCAGCTTTTATGTGGATGCTGGGACTCCAAACTCAGGTCCACGAGCGTGTGCAGCAAGCATTTTGCCCACTGAACCATCTCTCTAGCCCCTACCCCTACTTATTTTGAGGTAGGATCTTGCTCTAGCCCAGGCTGACCTGGAATTCACTATGTAGTCTCAGGGTGGCCTTGAACTCACAGCAATCCTCCTACTTCTGCCTCCCGAGTGCTGGGATTAAAGGCGTGTGCCACCATGCCCAGCCCCCACCCCTATTTTTGTTTTTATTTATTTGCATGTGCATATGCATGTGTATGGGTATGCCAGGGCCTCTTGCCACTGCAAATGACACCAGACACTTGCATCACTTATTGCATCTGGCTTACACAGGTGGCTTGGGAATTGAACCTGGGCCAGCAGGCTTTACAAGCAAGCCCCTTTAATTAATGAGCCATCTTTCTAGCCCCTTACCACCACTATTTTTTTTAAAGTGAAAAATCTTCCTCTAACTTCTGTCATTTATACTCTCAATTCCCTTTCTCACCTGCACTCATTACTATACTAGTGTCCCGTGGATCCTCCTAGAAGTTCATTAGGCCAATATGAATTCATACTGATTTTCTTCAAGGGTGTTTTTACTTGCTTTGACAAGTAATCAGTTTTACTATATAACACTAGAACTACACAAGGTAGAGAAGGAAGTACAATGCACTCCATAGACCCATCACCCAGACTCAATTACTGAGAATCTGCCATTTATGCTGCAGCTCTTCCTAACTGCCTTGTTTTCCTCTGCTTATTGTGGTGAAGCCAATCCAGACCTTTCACGTATGCTGGGATGAATCTCTGAACAACATGGGCATCTTACATAATCCTAATGCCTGTATTCTGCCATTAACAGGACTCCTGATGGGCCTCTTGTGAACTTTAGTGTGGGTGATGGGAGACACTGAGTTTTATGGGACATGTGTGTGCTCCAGGAACTGCTGGAATTGGTTGGAGCTTGGAGGAGGTTAGAGGAGGAAGGACCTTGATTGAGGTGCTGGCCACGATGCCTAGTAAGGCCTGCAAAATGCAGAGGAGGAGGAGGACCAGCTAGAGGGCAGCCACCGGCCAGTCTGGCTTAACAGATACTGGCCTGGAGGTGATCCTGGAGGATACCAGGGACCTCAATGTGGAGGCAAGACAGCTGCCACTGTCTGTACCCATAAATCCTGAAACTAAAGAGTAGGACCCTCGTGGTCAAGGCTCCCACCTTAGAAGAGTGAGCTCATTTGGACCACTGTGCCTCAGCCGGAACCTCTCTGCAGTGCCCTGGCAAAGCCTATCCTTTGTCAGCCTTAGTAGACTAACATCTACCCCAGCACAGCTCACGGACATTAGTCTGTCAGAGCTGGAAGGCCCTCAGAGACTGCAGAATCTAACCCCACTCCTGTTTCCGATGGGAAATCCAAGGCCCAGAGAAGCAAGTCACTTGAGGCCCCACGGGGAGTCAAACAGAGCTGGAAATAGGGCCCAGGTGTCTAGACATCTGGCCTAGAATCACTCATTCCCTAAACTTCCTCTTCTCTCCCAGAAGAGATGTGTCACTGGCCACTTATGTCTCATATGCATGAGTTTAAAAACCCCACACACTAAACCTTCATGCTAATGGTAGCATTACTACTGTATGCCACACACTGTGCTCGGAGCACTTCATACATCACACACGAGCACACAAGACACTCTAGCCCTCCAACCGCCTGTGATAGAGATGTGGCTTGCTGGCCAATCATGTAGCGAGGGTGTAGCAGAGGTGGTGCTGCATGAGGTCTGTTCAACTGGAAAGTCCACGCTCTCAACCACTAACTCCCGTGGCCTCCAAAGTGCAGGCGTGGTTGCCCACGAAGGAGACCAGTTTAACTCCCTAGCCTCCTCCCTCTCTCTGCCCGCACTTGGTAGTAACCTCCAGCCTCTCCAAGCGCCAGACAGGCCAGCCTCTCCCTGACCTACACCTCTGGCTCTCACCAGGAGCTGAGCGCTTCCCCCCAACACCCGGTGTTTGGGGCGACCCCACGGGTTTACATGTTTCTCGACGCTAGTGGACGTTTAAGAGCTGTGCAGTTCAGTGGCCCTGGCCTTCATCCATAAGGATTCAGGCCAATGACACAATGTGGAGCGCTCAGAAAGGGTGCCTGCCCAGTCCGCAGCCTTTGCTGAGGGTCTGCTCTGGGGCCTGCCGTGGTCTCTGCCACCCAAGTGCCCAGGCTGGAGGGCACAGTGACACGGGAGAGGTTTTAAGGACAGACTTGGACCTGCTAGATACGGACTGGACCCTGCCCTGGGATGTTCAAGCCGGACCTCAAAGGATGCTGGTACAGGTGGGCATGAATCTTCTAGGCGGGGATGGCTGAGTGAAGTGCCAGGGTTGAAAGGCCGACATGGCACAAGCGTGCCACGGTGGATGCAGGGCTGGGAATCAGGTGTTCAGCGGCCCGGGTGTTCCGCGGGTTCCTGCTGGCACTGTGGAGCCGGATCACGTGGACACGTCGGGGGCCCCCTCGACCCTCCCTACGCGATCGGGCCTGCAGGCTTACAGGGCGCCGGGCACCCGGTGTTCAGCCTGCGGTCAGAGCAGACGTGCCTCCGCCTTCGGGTCTGCGGTTCGAGTCCCCTACAGTCTAGCTCTCTGCGGAACCAGGGTCGGCCTTCCTTCTGTGGCCTCCGTCTTCCGTCCAAGCAAGAATTCTCGCAGCCGGGGTCGCCCGGCGACCAGAAAGGCCCGTGGGCGGCTCGCAGGAGCCGGGGCGTGGGCCGGCTGTCCGCAGAGCGCGCCCCTCCCCCGCAGCCGCGAGCGCGGACGCGCACGAGCGCGCTCTCACCTGGCCGGCGCCGGGGAAGCTCCGCCCCCTCGTCCCGCCCCCTACGCCTTCGGACCAATCAGCGTAGGCGCAGGCCCGCGGGGGGGCGACGCGCGGGGCGGGGCTTACGCAGCCTGCGGGGTGAGCCCGGCGGGCGGCGGGAGGCGGCCGGCTTCAGGGGAGGCGGCGGAGGCGGCGGGTCCGGGACGGCGACGCAGCACGCGGGCGGAGCGACCGGACGGACGAGGGCTCCGCAGCCCGCCGCAGCCGCCTCCTCGCCGCAGACCGGCCGCAGAGCGCCGCGGCGGGCGCGCGGCCTGTGAGGCGGCGGGTGAGGCGCCGCGCCAGCGTCCTGTCAGGCAGCCGAGGGCGCCGTGGACTGCGCCGCGATGATGCCGGTGGGTGCGGGCGGCGGCGGTGCGTCCTCCGCGGGCCGCGCCTCCTTCCCCCGCGGGCGGACGTGCGGGCGCGGAAGGAAGTGGCCTGGCGGGCGCGCCTGGCCTCGCGGCCCGGGGCGGGCAGGTGGGGGCGGCGCCGGCTGTCAGCGGCGCCCGGGTGGAGGCTGGGGAAGTCGGGTGGGCGGGGTCCGAGGTCGCGGGTCGGGCGCTCGGGGCGGCCTCCCGCAGGCCGGGGCTGCGGAGCCTCGGCCGGGAGAAGCCGGAGGAAGTGGTCGGCGCCGTGGGTCCCGTCCGGCCGCGCATCTGCCTCCGTGTCGCTCTCCCCGCGGCGTCCCGGGAGCCGGCCGGCCGCGATGGCACCCCCGTGTGGCCTTCCCACGCCGGAACCGCGTTCCCCCCGGCCACTTGGGATTCGCTTGTCCGGAGGAATGCGCTCGGGATTCGGAGAGCCATCTTAGAGCCCGGCCGCCGCGTCTCCCTGCGGACAGCCCGCTCCACCTGCGTGTGGCCGCCGAGCCCCCGAGCTGGAGCGGGTCGTGGTGCGCTCGGGCGCCTTTGTCCTGCCCTCCGGGATGCTTTGGGACCGAAAGACGCTGGCCGTTGGGGTTGACATCTTCGTTTCCTTTACCTGTGATCTAAATTTTCTAAGTAAACGGTCGAGGCTTAAAAAAAAAAAAAAAAAAAATGTGGGGCTGTGGGGCTGGTCATATCCGCGTAGACATACTGTTCGTCTATTAAAATCTCAAGCATGTGTAGTAAAGTAACAAGTCTGCCGACAACTGACAACTACTACATTGAATGATCATACTTTAGAGGACAAGTACGGTTTATTTGCATTTTATACTTGAATACTGTTGGTCTGCTATGTTGTACCCAAGGGGATTTAGATTATATCCCCTCTCCCCACAGACCTTTCAAGTAATTCCGGCTGTGTGTGTGTGTGTGTGTGTGTGTGTGTGTGTGTGTGTGTCTTGTCTCCTCTGAACTGATTCCAATCCCTGGTGTTTGTGGACTTGTAAGGTTTGACCTGTTTGATCTTTACATCCTTCTTTGGCAGTAAGCTGATTGGATTCTAAACATGGTTTTAAATGAATGATTAGCTCATAATGGAAATAGTATTGGGTTAGTAAGAAGATCTGGGGTCAAATAGTAATTCTGCTACATTTTAGCTGTGTGACCTTGAGCAAGTCAAGATCTCAGTTTGAACTTACCTCTAACACAAGGGATAGTGACATACCAGTATTTGAAGCTGTCTTGGGTGAGGCTCAAATAGGATGGTGTTTTCAAGTGTCGGGCAAACGGTTTGCCATGTAAATGTTATTGTTAACATAGCTTTGAATTTTCAATTTCTAATTTTAACGTCTAGCAAGTGTTTCCTTTCCAATTCTCACTGGCTCAATATTGAAAAGGTATTGTGATATTTTGGGATTTTGAAAGCAGTTTGAGTTAAATCTTGTGATAGTTACCAATGTATTTATACTATAGTAGTATTGAAGGTTATCTGCCAAAAATTTGACAGATTTTATTGTTGTATACTGTTTATACATGCCCTGCTAAGAAACTTGGATTATTACATTTTCCATATGGTAGTTTAGAGTGATTAGTTTCCACTCTGTCTTCACCAATTTCCTATTTAAGGAGTTTATTTGATTGGGAATTGGGAAATTTATTCAACTTACTCAAAATAAATTATGGTGTTTTTTAAAGGAGTTCTATTATCAACTTTAATGTTTTTAAATATTTATTTGAGAGGGAGAGAGAGAGAATGAATGAATGAGCAAGCTAGCTGCTGCGAGCAAACTCCAGATGCATGCACTGTTTGGTGTGTCTGACTTTATGTGGGTACTGGAGAATTGAACCTAGACCAGCAGGCTTTGCCTTTAACTACAGTCCTATTATCTTTTTAAATGTATTGAAAATATTTCATTTTTATTTATTGATTAGCGAGAGGGAGAGAAAATGGGCACACCAGAGCCTCGAGCCACTGCAAACAAATTCCAGACACATGCACCACCATGTGCATCTGGTTTACATGGGTCTGGGGAATTGAACCTGGAGTCCTTAGGCTTCACAGGCAAGTGCCTTAACAGCTAAGCCATCTCAGCCCACTTTTTTGTTTTGTTTTGTTTTTTGAGGTATGGTCTCACTCTAGTCCAAGCTGACCTGGAGTTTACTATGTAATCTCAGGTTGGCCTCAAACTCACAATGATCCTCCTATCTCTGCCTCCCAAGTGCTGGGATTAAAAGCGGGTGCCATCAACTTTTTTTTTTTTTTTGAGGCAAGCCTAACAGACTGGCCTTGTTTAAAATGTGTGTGAGAGATAGAGAATTGGTACGCCAGGGCCTCCAGCCGCTGTAATCCAACTCTAGACACGTACCACATTGTGTACATGTGTAACCTTGCACATGGATCACACTGTGTGTCTGTCTTACCTGGGGTCTGGGGGGATTGAACATGGGTCCTTAGGTTTCATAGGCAAGTGTCTTAACCACTAACCCATCTCTCCAGCCCTATTATCAACTTTTAAAACTTTTGTTTAAATGCTTTTGTTTGACAGATAGTACTTCTGTATCTTCTTTGTGGCTTATACTTTTGTATTTCTTTCTTAATCCCTAAAAATACTGCTTGTAGGAATGATTCCTTCCCCTGTTGTAAATTTAATAGAAGTTTTTAGAACATGCCCTTCTTCCATGTTGGTATCTTATCCAAGCTATGCATCCAGAGTGCAAATGAGATTTTTCTGGCCTCACTGGATATTTATGTTCATCACTGTGATGAATCATTAAAGGGAGATGGGATGTATTTTCTTTTTTGCTTTTAAAGATATTTATTTATTTATTTATTTGAGACAGAGAGAGGGAAAGAGAGAGGGGGAGAGTGAATGGAAGCGCCAGAATCTGTAGCCACTGCAAACGAATTCCAGATGCATGCACCTCCCCCCTTGTGCATCTGGCTTACATGGGACCTGGAGAATTGAACCAGGATCCTTAGGCTTGGCAGGCAAACGCCTTAACTGCTAAGCCATCTCTCCAGCCCAGGATGTATTTTCTAAAAAATATTTTTACTTATTTATTTATTTGCGAGGAGGAGGGGAGATTGGGCGCACCAGGGCCTCTAGTAATTGCAAACAAACTCTCCTTGCAAATGAATAAATCACTGTGATATTTCACCTTTTAAGAACTAAACCTTTTTTTTTTTTTTTTTTGAGATAGGGTTTCACTCTAGCTCAGGCTGACCTTGAATTCACTCTTTGTTTGTTTTAAAGATTTTATTTTTATTTTATTTATTAGAGTTGGGAGGAGAGAGAATGGCTACACCAAGGCCTCTAGCTACTGCAAATGAACTCCAAACACATGAGCTGCCTTGTGCATCTGGCTTATGTGGGACCTGGAGAATTGAATCTGGGTCCTTTGGTTTCGTAGGCAAGTGCCTTAACCACTAAGTGATCTCTCCAGTCCTGTATGTTTTTTTTAATGAGTCCATTGAAAGTATACATTTATACCTCAGCTTTGACTAGCACATTTCAAGGGCTTAAAAAATTTTTTTATATTTATTTGTGTACGTATGTATGGGTGTGCCAGGGCTTCTTGTTGATGCAAACACCAAACATTTGTTCTACTTTTTATGTGTGGCCTATGTGGATGGCTTGCAAATTGAACTCAGGACTACAGGCTTTTCAAGTAAGCAACTTTAACCATTTAGCCATTATCCCAGCCCCTTGAAAGACATGTATTATTGTTTTTGTTTTGTTTCTTTTGTTTCTTTTTTCCTTTAAAAAATATTTTATTTATGTATTTGAGAGAGAGAATGGGTGTGCCAGGACCTCTAGCCACTGCAAACAAACTCCATATGCATGCGCCCCCTTGTGCATCTGGCTTATGTGGGTTCTGGGGAATAGAACCTGGGTCCTTTGGCTTTGCAGGCAAGTGCCTTAATTGTTAAGCCATCTCTCCGGCCCCTGTTTCTTTTCCTTTTCTTTTCTTTTCTTTTCTTTTCTTTTCTTTTCTTTTCTTTTCTTTTCTTTTTTTTTTTCTCCTGAGACAGGGTCTCACTCTAGTCCAAACTGACCTGGAACTCACTTTATAATCTACACTGGTCTCAAACTCATGGTAATCTTCCTACCTCAGCTTCTCTAGTGCTGGACTGATAGACATAAGTCACCATGTCTGTATTGACATTAATAGCTCTATGTAGATAGTGGTTACCATATTAGACAATACAAATTTAGAGTTTATTATTTATTTATTTATTATTATTTATTTATTTATTTTGTTTTTTTGAGAGAGGGTCTTATTCTAGTTCAGGTTTACCTGGAATTCACTATGTAGTCTCAGGGTGGCCTCGAACTCATGGTGATCCTCCTACCTCTGCCTCCTGAGTGCTGGGATTAAAGGCGTGCGCCACCACGCCTGGCTTAGAGTTTATTTATTTGAAATTGGCAGTGAAGACATAGTGTCTGTGATAATTTTTGTTATTTATTATTTATTTGCAAGCAGAGGGAGGGGAGAGAGAGAGAAAGAGAGTGAGAAAGAATGAATGTGAATGGGTGTAGCCAGGGCCTTCCACCACTGCAGCAAAATTTCAAATGCATGCATGGCTCTTCATCTGGATGATGAAAATAAATAAATGTGTTCTCATCTGACACAATAATCTTAGCAAAAATCTCATGTTTGCTTATTATACAAAGTTCCATGTCCTTTTACTTTTAAACAAAATTGTATTTTGAAATTTTCCTTTATGAAGGTAGCATTGCATTCTGGTATCTGTAGTTATTCACCTTTTTGTCAGTGGATAACCCTTTAAACATGTTGGCCCAAGAGAAAAGGGGTTTTAAGATAATACTCTTTGGTCAGTCCCTAAGATTTGGGCCTGATGACTTTAGTTCATAACTGTACACCCTCAATAAAACTAAGAATTTTTAAAAATGTTTGTTTATTGACAACTTCATGCATGTATATAATGTATTTTGATTATACATTCATTATTTTCCTTTATCCCCTCCCACTTCTGTTTAATCCCATCTCAACTAGTCACCTTCCTACTTTAATGTCTATTTTTTTTTTTTTTTTTTTTTTTGGTTTTGCAAGGTAGGGTCTCACTCTGGTCCAGGCTGACCTGGAATTAACTATGTAGTCTCAGGGTGGCCTCGAACTTTCGGCGATCCTCCTACCTCTGCCTCCCAAGTGCTGGGATTAAAGGCGTGCGCCACCACGCCCGGCTAATGTCTATTTTTTAAGAAAAAATTTTGAGGTAAGTTTGACAGACTGGACTTTTTTATGCAAGGGAGAAAGAGAATGAATGAATATTGGTGTGCCAGGGCTTCCAGCCACTGTAATTGAACTCCAGATGCATGGGCCACCTTGTGCACATGTGTGACCTTGTGCATCTGGCTTATGTGGGATCTGAAGAGTAGAACATGGGTTCTTAGTCTTCACAGGCAAGCTCCTTAACTGCTAAGCCATCTCTCCAGCCCTAAAATTTTTATTTTAATTTTTATTTTATTTAGTTGAGAGAGAGGGAGAGAATGGGCATGCCAGAGCCTTCAGCTACTGTAAATAAACTCTAGATATATGTGCCACCTTGTGCATCTGGCTTATGTGGGTCCTGGGGAATTGAACCTGGGTCCTTGGGCATTGCAGGCAAACACTTTAATTGCTAAACCATGCCTTCAGTCCCCCCTTTTTTATGACCCATTGAATTAAATTAGGTTGCTTGCATGAGTAAGAGCATGGGCAACTTATGAGTGGTTTCACCACTGAAGAACTCCTCCCCCAGAGAAATAAGAATGTTTTTATTTTATTTATTTTTTATTTACATATTTTGTTTGTTTATTTGAGAGAACGGCTGCTCCAGGGCCTTCAGCCACTTCAAACCAACTCCATATGCATGTGCTACCTTGTGCAGCTGGCTTACATGGATCTTGGGGAATTGAACCTAGGTCCTTTGACTTTGCAGCAAGTACCTTAACTGCTGAGCTATCTCTCCAGCTCAAGAATTATCATTTTTTTGAGGTAGGGTCTCACTCTAACCCATGCTGACATGGAATTTACTATGTAGTCTCAGCGTGACCTTGAATTCACAGTGATCCTCCTACCTCTGCCTCCCAAGTGCTGGGATTAAAGGTGTGTGCCACCATGCCTGGCAAGAATTACTATTTTTTTAAAATTTTTTTATTTTAAAGAGAGAAAGAGAATGGCTGCTGTGAACGAACTCCAGGCGCATGCGGCCCCTTGTGCCACTTTTTCCATCTGGCTTGGCAGGCAGGTGCCTTAACCACCAAGCCATCTCTCCAGCCCTATTATTTATTTGTTTATTTATTTATTTATTTATTGTTTTTTTTTTAGTTTTTCAAGGTAGGGTCTCACTGTAGCTCAGACTGACCTGGAATTCACTATGTAGTCTCAGGGTGGCTTCAAACTCATGCGGATCCTCCTACCCCTGCCTCCCAAGTGCAGGAATTAGAGGGATTCCCAGACCAAGAATTTTTAATAAAAATGGAAAGCCTGCTTCAGAGCATATAACAGATTTTTTTAAGCAAGCCTAACAGACTGCCTTTTTTTTATGCGAGAGAGAGAGAGAGAGAGAGAGAGAGGGAGGGAGGGAGGGAGGGAGGGAGGGAGGGAGGAAGAGAATGAGAATGAATTGGTGCACCAGGGCCTCCAGCCATGCAGTCAAACTCTAGACGAGTGCCCCCCGTTGTGCACATGTGTGACCTTGCATGCTTGCATCACTGTGTGTCTGGTTTATGTGGACCTGGAGAATCGAGCATGGGTCCTTAGGCTTCTCTGCCTTTACCTCTTGAGTGTTGGGATTAAAGGTGTGCACCACCGCGCTGGCAACCCCAGATTTAAAAAATATATATATATATATAATTTTATTTTTAAACAGAGGGCACATTTGGAAGTCCTCTAGCAGCTCAACCTCCAGAATGCTGAGGTTATAGGCATGAGTCACCACGCCTGGTGCCCCTTTTAAACTATCAACTGTCATACAGTTGACAGAACACTGAATGGGAAATGGAGAGACTTGGATTCTAGTCCCTTAATTGTTAGTATCTGTGTGACCTTTGTACTTTACCTCTTTGAGCCTCAGCTTCTCATCTGTAAAATGAGTTGGACATGGTGATTTCCAGGTGTTTGTGATTGGCCTGTTAGTTGGTTTAGAGCAGGTACTTTCCTGAAGGTAACATCATATTGGTCAAGTCAGAAGTAGAGGCTTGTATGTCAGCCTTGTGTTAAGCTTACTGCCCAAGGAGCTTCATATGATAGGGAAGATAGGAATAGCTCAGTAAATGTGTGCTCTTACTTTAATTAATAATTCAGTCACTTAATTAACTTGATTTTGTATTCTAAAATTAAGTAGATAGAACATTAAAAATTGGGAGAGATTTTTTTTTTTTTGGAGAGAGAGAGAGAGAGGGAGAGGAAGACAGAGATGGGCGCGTTAGCAGCGTCTCAGCTGCTGCCAACGAAATCCATATGTGTGCGCCCCCTTGTGGTCAAGGGTGGCATTGCGCCCTTGCGTCACTGCATCTGGCTAAAGGTGGGACCTGGAGATTGGAACCGCTGGAGATTGGAACCGGCGTTCTTAGGCTTAGGAGGCAGGTGCCTTAACTGCTAAGCCATCTCTCCAGCCCGGAAGAGATTTTTTTAAATTCTAGTTTTCTTTCAAATAAAAATTAATATGTATTATCACTTAAGGTAATCAGTTTTGGGCTCTGGTGGCTCAGAGATTTCTCAAAAGCAAGGCCTTGGTGATATCTAGATGTAGATATAAATACTTCTGTTGCAGTTTTCCTGAACATAAGTAGTCTAGTGATAGAACTCTTCTTAAGGTTACAGTTCAGCCCCAAAGCTTTGCAGCTCTTCAGCTTCTGACAATTCAATTTGGTAACAGTGAGCACTCAGCAAGTGGTATTTGTCCTTGTGTGCTAAGGCAGTGGGTTACAGGCTTTATGGTGATGTCTGTGTGGAAAACCAAGGTTTAAGAGGTAAAGAAACTTGGCCGAGTTCTCCTGCTAATAAGTACTGAGAGGTTTGCAAACAAAGGCTTTGACTCAGAGCCCTTTGCTCCTAGCCCTTGTACCAGTCACTGGGGAGCTTGCTGTAGTCAAAGCAAGTTGCTAGAGGTGCAGGCAAATTGAATTTGGCAAAGTTTTTCCTTTATGCTCATGTCAAATGGAGCTGAATATTTCAAGTAATCCCAAGCTAAATCTTTTTTAGTTTTTAAAAAATACTTTATTTATTTACTCGAGAGAGAGAGAGAGACAGAGAAAATGGGCATGCCAGGGCTTGTAGCCCCTGTAAATGAACTCCAGAAGCATGCACCACCTTGTGCATCTGGCTTACATGGGTCCTGGGGAATCTAACCTGGGTCCTTAAGGCTTTGCAGGCAAGTGCCTTAACCGCTAAGCCATCTCTTCAGCACCAAGCTACATCTTGATAAGTGACAGTTCTCCCCACCTTGCATTTATGCTTAATTGTGTTTTCTTCCCTTTTGTAGCATCCTACTTTGCACAGTGGGTGTCAGCATATATGCTTAATAGTTAACTAGGATTTTTAGGATGATGGGAGCTTAAAATATAGGGTTATTATGTTGAAGTTACATAACTACTTGTCAACATGTATCTTTGTGTGTGTTTGTCCAGATGGAGAATAGTTTCTCAGCAAAAGTGCGGTGGGATTTGGGTGCCTTGAAGTGCTGTTGCCATAGCTGTTTCACAGACTGTGCTTCTGGGGCCCGAGGACCAGTGGTAATCAGGTTCTATTGTGACACTTTCTTGGCTTTGCTGCTTTGCTTTGTTTTGCTGCAAAGATCGCTTTATGAATGTTGCTAATTGGTAAGCAAAAGCTGCTGTTACTACATCTTACAAAATAAAAATCTGTAGGGTAACATCATGAAGAATAATAAAAGAGAAAAATGAGGCCATTGTCATTAAAGTTAATACATGGTATTTGAAATATTAGCATGCAGTTCAGTATAGGATCTTGTTGGTGGCATTGTTGTGTTAGAGAAAATGTTAGCTGAAGGCTTGGTCGAATCATGATTTATTCCATCATAGCTCAAGCAGATGCAAAGGCTCTGTGTGGAGAGGAGAGAATGAGGGAGAAGATGGAGACGATGAGCTCAGAAAGATGATCATGTGGCAGCAGGTGGAGTACATGAGGGGCTGGAATTAGGTGATGTAATTGATCTGGTAGGTGGAAGAGCCAGGCATGATGGCTCACACTTTTAATCCCAGCACGTAGGTGGCAGAGGTAGGATCACCATGAGTTCGAGGCCACCCTGACACTACATAGTGAATTCCAGGTCATCCTGGGCTAGAGTGAGACCCTGCCTCGAAAAACCAAGGAAAAAAAAGTGGAAGATTTTTTTTTTCTTTTAAAAAATATTTTTATTTATTTATTTGAGAAAGAGGAAGAGGACAGAGAGAGAATGGCTGCAACAGGGCCTATAGCCACTGCAAACAAACTCCAGATGCATGCGTCACCTTGTGCACCTGGCTTACATGGGTTCTGGAGAATAGAACCTGGGTCCTTCAGCTTTGCAGGCAAGCACCTTAACCGCTGGGCCCTCTCTCCAGCCCAGGAAGAAGATTTCTGTTACAAGAAATGAAACACAGTGGTCTCTTTGTTGCACCTTAAGTACTTCTGATCCTCCTGCCTCAACCTCTTCAGCAATTTCCTACCTGTGTGCGCCATTATAGCTGGTACATCGTAAGTACTTCTAAGTATCATTGGAGTAGGTAACAGAGGAGACCCTGGTGTTGCCATTTATAAGCTCTTTGACCTTGGTAAAGTCACTTGACCCCTCAGTCTTAAATTGAAGATGAGTATAGTAACTTTTTAGAGGTGGTAGGAGGATCTCCTGGACTTAGCCTAAAAGGTACCTGGCATATGAAGGATAAGTAAATGTTGTTTGTAATAAGTATCCTTTTCTCTGGAAAGCTTTTACCATCTCTGCTTTGGCCAAATCCACCATTAGTGGCACTTAGCTTGCAGTCTATAATACTCATTCCCGGTTGAGAGGGAATATAATTTACATACCACAAATCTACCTTTTTAACATTATAATTCATTGGGTTTTTTTAGTTGCCATGGCAACTGTCTAATTTCAGAATACTTTACCTGGTGTGTATCCCTTGTCTGAAATCCTTGTGTTCTGTGTGTTTCACATTTCACTTTTTTCTTCTTGGATTTTGGAATATCTACATATGTATAAGGAGATCTCTTAGGGGTTAGACCCATGTCTAAACACAGAATTCATTTGTTCATAGGCATCTAATGCACATAGCCTAAAGGTTATTTTTAAAATTTTTAAATTATTTTTTATTTACTTTTGGAGAGAGAGACAGAGAGAGATAGAGTGGGAGACAGAGATGGGCGCACCAGCAGTCTCTCAGCTGCTGAGAAAGAAATCCAGATGTGTGCGCCCCCTTGTGGGCAAGTGCGGCATTGCGCCCTTGCCTCACTTTGCATCTGACTAAACGTGGGACCTGGAGATTGGAACCGCTGGACATTGGAACCAGCATTCTTAGGCTTAGCAGGCAGGCGCCTTAGCTGCTAAGCCATCTCTCCAGCCCGCAATATTTGATTGTGACCTGTCACATAAATCAGGTGTGGAATTTTCCACTTGTGGTTTCATGCTGGTGCTCAGAGAACTAGATTTTGGAATACTTTGGATTTTAGGTTTTTGGATTAGGTGCTCAGCCTATAGCTGCTGTAGTTGTAGTTCTAAACATGTATGTGTGTGAGAGAGGTGTCTTTTTTTTTTTTTTTTTTTTTTTTTTTTTTTTTTGGTTTTTCGAGGTAGAGTCTCACTCTAGCTCAGGCTGACCTGGAATTAGTCTCAGGGTGGCCTTGAACTCATGGCAAATATCCTACCTCTGCCTCCCGAGTGCTGGGATTAAAGGTGTGCGCCACCACACCTGGCGAGAGATGCGTCTTTTGTTTCTTGTCCTTTCCTGTAGTTTCCAGTGAGCAGGAGCTCTGTCTTTATGAAGAAAGAAATTCCATGCAGAGTAGGTGTGTGGAGAAAGAGATAAAAAGAAACAAGATCAGTTAGGTGCAGGCCTGCCTTGAGCACCTGAAGAAAGGGATATTTCCATTGACAGATGGTAAAATCTGACAGTTTGTCTTGAGTGTATGTGTGAGAGAGGAAGGAAGTACAGTGGCTGGTGTTGGGGATAACAGGTTTATTGCTTTAGCATTGGGCTTGGCTTTCCTTTAAGATAAAGAATAATTGAAGGAATACTGTAAAGGGCTGTGAGGAGAATAATGAATTTTTGGTTGGCTGTTTGAGATGCTGGCTATGTTCTGAAGTATGTTACTCTTAAATCTGAAGGTAGAATAAATATAGCAAGTAAACACAAGTATTTTGCCAAACATTTATTGGCTTTAACATGTTTTTGGCATGCTTACTTGCTGCCTGAGTATCAGCAGTTCACCACCCACATCACCCAATGCTTGCCAGTCTGCATGGTCAACTTCCCCTTGAGCCCGCTTCTCAAGCAGTGGCTGGTCTGAATCTCTTCTATTGTGGTGCTAAAGATGCTGGCAGAATTTCTGTGTATACTTTTTATTTTTAAAAAAAAATTATTTATTTATTTATTTGAGAGAGAGAGAGAAGGGGGCAGAGAGATCAAGAGAGAGCGCCAGTGCCTCTAGCCACTGCAGACTTCACTCCAGACTCTTGTGCCACCTTGTGCATCTGGCTTTACATGGGTACTAGGGAATCAAACCTGGGTCCTTTGGCTTTGCAGGTAAGCACCTTAACTTCTAAGCCATCTCTCCAGCTTCTGTGTATACTTTTTAGAGAGGTATAATTTATATTTGCACCAATAGTTTGTGTTCTGCCTTTTGCTCCACTAACTTGTATTTTTTTATTTCTATCTAATGAAATTCTTGAAACTAATACCAATAAACAGTACATCACAACCAACCAAAGTATAGATAAATTTTTATGGTATAACTCAAAATAAGAATTGAGGTCTGTTCAAATTATGAAGAAAGATGAAGTAAAATTGGACAACTTTAGGATTAATACAAAAAATAGGGATGGAGAAGTGGCTTAGAAGTTAAAGCACTTGCCTATGAAGCCTAAGGACCCATGTTCAATTCCCCAGGGTGCATGCATCTGGAGTTTGTTTGCAGTGGCTGGAGGCCCTGGCACACCCATTCTCTCTGTCCCTCTCCCTCTCTCTCAAATAAATAAAAAAAAAATTGGAGAGAGAGAGGGGGACAGACAGAGAATGGGCGAGCCAGCAGCCTCTCAGCCTCTGTGAACAAACTTCAGACCCGTGCACCTTGTGGGCATTGCTCCCTTGCATCACTTTGCGTCTGGCTAAACGTGGGACCTGGAGAATCGAACGGGCATTCTTAGGCTTTGGAGGCAGGTGCCTTAGTCCCTAAGCCATCTCTCCAGCCCAAATAAAAATATTTTTTAAAAGAAAAGAAAAAATATTGTGTGTTAGGAAATAAAAATTATTGTTTTTTAGTGTGTGTGTGTATCTGTATGTAACTGTGGATATGGGGGGGGCATGTGCATGCCATGGTGCACATGTAGAGCTCTGAGGACAACCTTGGGGTGTTTGTCCTCTCCCTCGACCTTGTTTGAGACAGGATCTCCTTTATTATTATTTTGCTTTTGCTTCCTATGTGCCAGTCCTGCTGGCCAAGACTTTCAGATTTTCCTGGCTCTGCCTCCGAGTGCTGTAAGCTTGTTGAGATCATGCATGTGCTACTTCACATCCAGTTTTGCTTGGGTACTGGGGAGTCCAACTTGGGCCAGCAGAGTTACAAGCAAGTGCCTTTAAGTGCTGAGCCATCTCCCCAGCTCCCCCTTTTTTTGGAGATAGGCTCTTACTATGTATCCCAAGTTCGGTTGGAACCTAATCTGTAATCCAGGCTGACCTTGAACTTGTATCCTCAGTGGGGAAATACAAATACAGACATACAGATTCTGGATTTGTCATCTACTATTCTGTAAGTCTTGGATAATGATGTGACTTTTTTGTGTTTTATCTTCCTCCTCTTGTTTTTTTTTTTTTGTTTGTTTGTTTGTTTTGTTTTTTGTTTTTTGAGGTAGGGTCTCACTCTAGCCCAGGCTGACCTCAAATTCACTATGTAGTCTCAGGGTGGCCTTGAACTCATGGCAATCCTCCTACCTCTGCCTCCGAGTGCTGGGATTAAAGGTGTGCGCCACCACACCCGGCTCTATCTTCCTTCTCTTTAAAATGAGTTTAATGACAGTGTGTTTCCAAGGTGGTTGTGTGGCTTGTCTAGTGTTTAGAGCACTGAGTAATAAGCACTCAAAAATTATTGATCTTACACACCTTCTGGAGCAACCATAAGCCTTCATGGCAGACAGGCTGCAGTTGCAATATGCTTCTGCTGTTTGTGCTTAGAGAAGCTAGAATGTCACTGCAAAATCTATCAAGCTGATAGGACAGAGATAATGGTTAAAGTTTATTGTTCAGACCCAGTTCACAACCAGACTTTACCCAGGATTCTGTCAGGGAGCTGGTAGATCATACCTCCCAGATCACCTTCAAGAAATGCTCCTTCTCTCACTGTGCTTTATTTCCTTTTATAGTGCAGTGTCTGCCTGGCATTTATCTGTGGGCACACTGTGAAAGCAGGGTTTTGTTTTCCTTTTCCATTGCAGTATTCTTGGTGCCGAGGACATTTCATGCCCTTGGTAGGCATTCAGTAAGTACATGTTTACTGAATGAGCTCAACAAGCATTTAGGATACATTAATTATATGCTGGATCTGTCCCTGCTCGCAGTGAGCTCATAGAGGATATAAACAAAAAATGCCATTTCAAAAATTAAAGTGGCAAAGTACCAGCTGTAGCAGAACACAGTGGCAACTAGGGTCTTGGCAACCTTCAGATGCCAGGAAGTCTCACCGGAGATGGCATTGTATATAGTTTAGAAGGATGGCGAAGAGAGGGTGGAAGTGATGGAGTGGGGCTGGTAGGTAGGTTGGCAAGGCAGAAGACTAAGGTTGTAATTGGCGTAGCGTGCTGAGGAAAGATCTGGAATGTGAGGAAGGAGGGGAGGGGATGAGGAGAAAAGTAGGTGGAGGTTAGAATCTTAGGGCCAGGTATAACCTGTACTATGGTTTGAACTTGACCCTACATGAAACTAATGAAGGATCTTTATTATTATTGTTGAATATGTATGACATAAAAGCTACCCTTTGATTTACAGTTGTGTGGTAATGAGTGTATTCACATTGTTCCACAGCTGCTGCCTCCATCTGTCTGCATATCAGTATCTGTCTACGTGTCAGTAGCTCCTCATACTGAAGCTGCTGTGAAGGACTTGAAGCTGAGCAGAAGGCATTTCAGTTGATGGTGCTGAGAAAACCTGTTCAGTAATAGAGGCAGAATAGGATTTCTTTTTCTTTTTCTTTTTCTTTCTTTTTTTTTTTTTTTCGAGGTAGGGTCTCTCTCTATTTCAGGCTGACCTGAAATTCACTATGTAGTCTCGAACTCATGGCAATCCACCTACCTCTGCCTCCCAAGTGCTAGGATTAAAGGCATGTGCCACCACACCCAGCATTTCTGCAGTCAAATATGTTGTCAAGAGAACCTGAACACTGAAATGAAGATCAACTAGCAGACAACCCCTTAAACTCTTGCAGGTTCTTCATTCCTGTGTATCACACAGCTCAAGCTTACCTCGTTTTTCAAGCTTGGGTGCTACATGCAAAAGTGCTAGGGAGATGCAACTGTGGGAAGACAGACAGTTGGAGAGTTGCATTTCAGCCTGGAAGTCATACAAAGACACAGCTTCAACATGCTGGGAGATTGTAATCTGGGGGGGGGGGTAAACTGACTTGTCAGTACCTGAGGTATCACAATTACAGATCACACACAAGATGTAGTTAAAGTTCCTCATGATGTCTGAGTCATCAGAAAGGAATACATCTATCAGTGATGTGTACAGCTGCTGGGTTCATTGTAGATGACTGTGTGCCGCAGACAACTGGACCCACAAATGCAGTTTAAAAACCTCCAGGAGCCTGGGGACTGGGAACATCTCCCCAGCTCAGATGTTAAAGGTGCTTGCTTGCAAAGGCTACTGGCCCAGGTTCAGCTACCAAGCCACTCATGCAAGCTGGACACAAAAAGTGATGCAAGCATCTGGTGTTCATTTGTCAGGGCAAGAGGCCCAGGCATAGCCATACATATGCATGCACACAAATAAAATAATTAAAAATTTAAAATATCCAGGAGCCATGTAGAAAAGTAAAGTATATGATTTAATCCATTATATACAAAAGTATTTTAACATGTAGTATTGACATATTATCAATGATATGATCTAAATCCCTTTTCTCAGAGTCTCTAGATCTGGCACACACTCACTTCATGTTAGACACATCTTAAGTTCTCAGTTTCTATCAGATGGATAGTTCAGATTTTGCCTCCACAGATGAAGGGGTTAAAGCCCAAGTGTGCAGAGAGTGCTGCAAGCCCTTACAGGATTCATTCCACAAGGGTTACAGATAGACGTTTCTGTGCATGTGGTGGTTTTCAGTTTCTAGCATTTTCTTTGTTGTCTGTAAAACTGTTAAGAGGCAGAGTAGTGCAGAAATGAAGACACAGATTTTGGAGAGGACTATTTGGGTTTGAATCATAGCTCTCATTCCTAGCAATGTGGTCTGGGTGTGTCTTAATCTCTCTGTGTCTCAGTTTCCTCATCTGTAAAATGAAGACCTTATATAATACTGTTTACCTTGTTAAGTTTTGTGAGGATTGAGTTGCTATTGTAGAAAGAACCCCAAGACCTGGAATACAGCAAGCTCTACAAAATAGCTTTGATTCTGTTCATTTCAAAGATATTTTTTCTTTGGAGATTGCTTTTGATAGGCATCTACAAAACAAGTTTTCACAGGTGAAGGTAAATGTTAAATTACTATTTTAATTTGAAGCATGGTTTACTCAACCCCCTATTTCTGTCCACAGCTAACTCATTTCTTGTCCAGCGTGTTTCTTCCTTTGGGAAGTCTTTCCTGGCCCTGTACAGAAGAGCAGAAAGCCCTCCTGTGGGATCTCATGACATTCTGTAGCTCTGTGGTGTAGTTTTCTGGTGTATCTTACGTCTGTGAACCTAGGCTACTGAGGACATAAGACTTGGGCCAGTATTATTGACCTTATATGCCTAGAGTCTGGTGATTTGTAAATGTATCCAGTTGATGTCATTTGTAAAGTAGTGGTTTGCTTCATGCTGTGAGTTTTAGCTTTAACTGTCTGTTTGTACTGCAGTGTCTTACCAAAAAGTGACGAGAAATCAAACCCAAGAGTTGAAGTTTAATCTCTTTATGTGGTTATTTGCCTCTAGAATTGGCCACACCCTCAAATAGCTCTGTTAATAGAGAGCTTATGATCCATTTGGTTTCCTGTTCTTTTTGAGATTTGTTAGTAACCAGATACTTATGTCTGTGTGGGGTAACTGAGAGAGGAGAATGGGAGTTAAAAAAATAATAGTAAAAGCTTTTGCTTTTTTTTTTTTTTAAAGGCGTGCACCACCACTCCTGCTTTTTAAAAAATTTCATTAGTTTGTGTGTTTGTGCATGAGTGGTCGCACCAGGGTTGTCTTGATGCTGCCAACAAACTCCAGACACAGCCACTCTGTGTCTTGTTTTACATGGGTACCAGGGAATCTAACCCAGGCTGGCAGACTTTGAAAGCAAGTGCCTTTAACCACTGATCTATCTATCTAGCTCCTGCTTACTTTTTTTTTTTTTTTTTTTTTTTTTTTTTTTTTTTTTTTTGGTTTTTCGAGGTAGGGTCTCACTCTAGCCCAGGCTGACCTGGAATTAACTATGTAGTCTCAGGGTGGCCTTGAACTCACGGCGATCCTCCTACCTCTGCCTCCCGAGTGCTGGGATTAAAGGCGTGCGCCACCACGCCCGGCTCCTGCTTACATTTTTAACGTTAAAGTCAAAAGTAGTTAAATTTGGGCTGGAGGACATAGCTTAGGAGTCAAAGGCACAAAGGCAGAAGATGTGAGACATAAAGCCAGATGCACAAAGTAGCACCTGTGTGGAGTTTGCAGTGACGAGAAGCTCTAGCATGCCCATTCCCTTCCTCTCCCTCTCTCTCTCCTTGCAAATAAATAAAAATATTTTTAGATTATTTTATTTATTTCAGAGAGAGACAGAATGGACACACCAGGGCCTCCAGCCACTGCAGATGAACTCCAAACTCATGTGCCACCTTGTGCATCTAGTTTATGTGGGTACTGGGGAATCAAACCTGGGTCTTTAGGTTTTACAAGCAAATACCTTAACTGCTGAGCCATCTCTCCAGCCCAAATAAAAATACATGTTTTTTTTTATTTTTTTATTTTTTGAGGTAGAGTCTCACTCCAGCCCAGGCTGACCTGGAATTCACTATGTAGTCTCAGGGAAGCCTTGAACCTATAGTGATCCTTCTACCTCTGCCTCCCAAATGCTGGGATTAAAGGTGTGCACCACCATCCCCGGCAGAATTTTTTTTTTTTTTTTGAGGTAAGGTCTCACTCTGGCCCAGGCTGACCTGGAATTCACTATGTAGTCTCAGGGTGGCCTTGAACTGACAGCAATCCTCCTACCTCTGCCTCCCGAGTGCTGGGATTAAAGGCATGCGTCACCACGCCCGGCTTAGAAATTTTTTTTTTTTAAGTAGTTAAGGGCTGGAGAGATGGCTTAGCAGTTAAGGTGCCTGCCTGCTAAGCCTAAGAACACCTGTTCCATTCTCCAGGTCCCACGTTTAACCAGATGCAAAGTGATGCGAGGGCACAATGCTGCATTTGCCCACAAGGGGGTGCACACATCTGGAGTTCGTTCACAGTGGCTGAAAGGCCACTGGTGTGCCTACTCTCTGTTTCTCTGACTCTCTCCAAAAAAAAAAAAAAGTAGTTAAGGGTTAAAGAGATGGCTTAGCTGTTATGGTGCTTGCCGACAAGGCCAAAGGACCCAGGTTCAATTCTCCAGTACCCACATAAAGCCAAATGCATAAGATGGTACATGCAGTTAGGATTCATTTGTAGTGGCTAAAGGCTCTTGCCTGCCCATTATTTCCCTCCCTTCCCTCTTTCTCTCTCTCAAATAAATAAAATATTTTAAGTACTTAAGATCTGTAAATAGATTTAATGGAAAATGAGCTTTTGTGTATTGTCAGCTTCTTTAAAAAAATTATTAGCAACAGAGAAAGAGGCAGGGAGAGAGAGAAAGAACAGGCGCACCAGGGCCTCCAGCCACTGCAAACGAACTCCAGATGCATGTGCCACCTTGTGCATCTGGCTTACATGGGCACTGGGGAATTGAGCCTCCAACAGGGGTCCATAGGCTTCACAGGTAAGCACTTAGCCGCTAAGCCATCTCTCCAGCCCCAGCTTTTTTATTATGTAACAATTATTAATACCAGGAACTTGTTTCTAATAGTTTATAAAATATTGGCCAATATCCAGAAGTCTTCATGGAGGGAGGAGAGGCTAATGGAACCACTCCTCCCTGAGGATTTAAATGGTTGATGGATGACATTTTCTTCAGTGGTGTAGCCACTAGTAAGGTGTCCGTGCTCTTGTAAGCCCTAGTCATATTGATTGTATTATAAAAATAAAACACGGGGCTGGAGGGATGGCATAGTGGTTCAGGCACTTGCCTGCAAAGCCAAGGGACTCAGGTTTAGTTCCCCAGGACCCACATAATCCAGATGCACAAGGTGGCACATGCATCTGGAGTTGGTTCACAGTGGCTGAAGGCCCTGATGTGCCAGTTCTTTCTCTATCTGCCTCTCTCTCTCTCTCTCTCTCTCAAATAAATAAAAATAAAATAAATATTTAAAATTTTTAAAATAAAAATAAATAAAAATAAAACACCATGAAAACAGAAGGAGCTCTAATGGAGGGGAGTTAATATGAGCAAAGTACATTATGTACATGTATGATGTTGCAGTCAGGTTCACATTACTGGCAGAAATCACGCAACCAAGAGCAGCTTGTGGGGGGGAAAAGTTTTATTTTGGTTTACAGACTTGAGGGGAAGCTTCATGGTGGCAGGGAAAACGACAACATGAACAGAGGGTGGACATCACCCCCTCGCTAATATCAGATGGACAACAGTAATAAGAGAGTATGCCAAACACTGGCCAGGGGAAGCTGGTTATAATACCCATAAGCCTGCCCCCAACAATACACTGCCTCCAGGAAGCATTAATCCCCAAATCTCCATCAGCTGGGAACCTAGCATTCAGAACACGTAGGTTTATGGGGGACACCTGAATCAAACCACCACATTCCGCCCCTAGCCCCCATAAATTGACAACCATCCATTGATGTAAAATGCAGTGCATTCATTCCAACTTTGAAAGTCCCTATAGGGTTTTTGTTGTTGTTTTGTTTTTCTTTTTTTTATGTTTTTTTTTTTTTAAATCAATCCTAGTGATGTTCAAACATCCCCATAAGCCAAGGTCTTTTAACTGAGCCATAGTACCAAAAAAAAAAAAAAAAAAATCCAAAAAAAACATAATGGCACAGAATAAACATACTGCAAAAAAATGGCATTGGGCATAGCAAAGAAATATTCAACCAAGACAATATTTAAAATAACCAGGGCAAACATCAAACTCTGTAACTCCAAATCCAACAATTCTAGTCAGTGACAAATCTCCAAGTCCGATAATTCTAACCAGCAACAAGTGTCTGGAGTTCGAATTCCCCCTCTAGCTAGGCTACTCACAATCCTGAAAAACTTCATCCAGGCCGGCAGCTCTGCTTAGGAGCCATCTCGTGGACCTGGCATCTCCACTGGGTCTCCACTGCAATCTATGGTTCATCCTCATGGCCCCATTGGGTCTTCATGCAGGCAATCCAGGAAACCTGCTTCACACTGCCCACATGGCCATTTCCAAAACACAAGACCACATTGCAAACTCAATGACCCTCTCTTTCCTCCATTTCTTACACTCCACATTACCAGGTAGGGTGCCAATTTGTTAATCCAGGAGGGATAAAGCAGACTTTGAAGAACAGAACACTCCTTGAGCACTCAGGCCCCTTTAAAAGAGTCTACATTCTTCCTGTTGTCCCAGTGCAGGTCAGCTGGCCCAATCTCAATTGTTGTAATCTCTCAATTGCAGCTGAACAGGCAGCAGTTTCGGCCTAAAGATTTCTTTCTGTGCCATATCCCTCTGCTCACACCAGTTCATTTCTACGCAATGCAACCCTGCACAAATTCTCAGGCCATGGCCATAAGAGCAAGCCTCACAAACAAACTGCTTCTAGCCCAGTTCAAGCAAAGACCTTTCTCACGCTCATAAGCCAAACCTCACAGTAGATAGTTCTTACTGCGTTCAAGTCTTTCAACTCTGACCAGAATAGCCCATGAAGCTGTTCTTTTTTTTTTTTTTTTTTTTGGTTTTTCGAGGAAGGGTCTCACTCTGGTCCAGGCTGACCTGGAATTAGCTATGTAGTGTCAGGGTGGCCTCAAACTCATGACAGTCCTCCTACCTCTGCCTCCCAAGTGCTGGGATTAAAGGCGTGTACCACCATGCCCGGCCCATAAAGCTGTTCTTACAGCACTGCAAGGTGCCTCTCAGGCCAAGGTTTCAAATTCTTCCACATTCCTCTTGAAAATCAACTCCAAAAGGCCAAAGCCACACAGTCAGGTGTCTAGCAGCAATCCCACTCCTGTTACCACTTTACTGTTGCAGTCAGGTTCACATTGCTGGCAGAAATCACCCAACAAAAATCAGCTTGTGGGGGGAAAAAAAGGTTTATTTTGGCTTACAGACTCAAAGGAAAGCTCCATGATGACAGGGAAAATGATAACATGAGCAGAAGATGGACATCACCTCCTGGCCAACATCAGGTGGACAACAGCAACACTACAGTGTGCCAAACACTGGCAAGGGGAAACTGGCTATAATACCCATAAGCCCGCCCCAACAATACACTGCTTCCAAGAGGCATTAATCCCCAAATCTCCATCTGCTGGGGTCCTAGCATTCTGAACTTGTAGGTTTATGGGGGACACCTGACTCAAACCACCACATATGAAAATATCATAATGGTACCCATTATATATATGAATAAAAATCTTTTTTTTTTTTCAAGGTAGGGTCTCACTCTGGTCCAGGCTGACCTGTAATTAACTATGTACTCTCAGGGTAGCCTCGAACGCATGGTGATCCTCTACCTCTGCCTCCCGAGGGCTGGGATTAAAGGCATGCACCACCATGCCTGGCATGAATAAAAAATTTTTTTAGCGTCTTGTGGTAGAAATTACCAAAACCAAAATTCTGTAATTCCACTGAGTGGTCAGCACTAGACAAATGGGATTCTCAGTTTGGAGGCTCAAATAGATATCTAGGTGCTTTCAAGTGTCCCTGCCTTTGAATTCTACCCCTACCCAAGTAGTATCTGGCATGTGTTACACTTACATGCTTTTTACTTTTGTTTAGGAATTTTCATGAATGTCTTGTGCCTGAAGCTTTATTGTTTCTCATAAACCCATAGTTCTTTTTTAATTATTTACTTTAGCTTTTGTTTATTTATTTGAGAGAGTGATATGCAGAGAGCGAGAGAGAGACAGACAGAATAGGTGTGCCAGGGCCTCTGGCTGCTGCAAATAATACAGACGCATGTGCCACCTTGTACATCTGGTTTACTTGGGTCCTTGGGAATCAAACCTGGGTCCTTTGGCTTTCCAGGCAAGTGCCTTAACCGCTAAGCCATCTCTCCAGCCCTAAACCCGTAGTTTTTAATCTGTCACTATGAAATGAGAGGTATAGAGAAAGACTAAGATTCTTTGGAGGGCTGACTTCTTCCTAAGTGTGGTAGTGTACTTGAGACAAGGATCTTAGGCCCAATTGCAAATGGTCTTGAGATCCAGAAAGGCAAAGAAGCCCTGGCTACTAAGTGGGAAGTGTTTTTTTGCTAGATGTTGGAGCTATACTTTTCACAAGTATGTTTATATTCCAGCTGTCTCACAGGGCATTGAGAAAGATAGGGATGGCCCATAGATAAATTTAATATCCAAAAATGTCATATGTGGTCTGGGGAGATTGCTCAGTGGTTAAATACACTTGCTTGTAAAACCTGCTGGCCCTGGTTTGACTCCCAGTACCCATGTAAAGCCAGATACACAAAGGGGCACATCATTTTCAGTGGCAAGATGCCCTTGTGTACTCATATTTTTTATCTCTCACTCTTTCTCCATCTTCTTGCAAATAAATAAATAAAAATATTTTTAAAATTTTTAAAAAGGGCTGGAGAGATGGCTTAGTGGTTAAGGCATTTATCTGCAAAGTCAAAGGATCCTGGTTCGATTCTCCAGGTCCCACGTAAGCCAGATGCACAAGGGGGCGCATGCATCTGGAGTTCGTTTGCAGTGGCTGGAGGCCCTAGCACACCCATTCTCTCTCTCTCTTTCTCTCTCTCTTTCTGTCTCAAATAAATAAATAAATAAAATATATTTTAAGGGCTGGAGAAATGGCTTAGCGGTTAAGGCGTTTGCCTGTGAAGCCAAATGATCCCGGTTCGATTCTCCAGCACCCACGTTAGCCAGAAGCACAAGGGGCACATGCATCTGGAGTTCGTTTGCAGTGGCTAGAGGCCCTGGCATGCCCATTCTCTCTCTCTCTGTCTACGTATCTTCTCTCTCTCTATGGTTGCAAATAAATAAATTAATTAATTTAAAAAAATATATATATATATATATTTTTAAATTTTTAAGTCATGTGTGACAAATATTTGTGGGTTTTGTTTTGCTTTTGTTATATTCTTACACAATAGTGGCACTGGGACTTTATGGTGGAAGCATTCAAGGCACATACACAGCAGAGTAGGAGTGTTTGAGAATGCAGTCTTGAAGATCAGGTAATCCTGGTTCCAGTACTGCCCTGCCACTTACTAGCTGTGTGACTTTAGACACATTATATAACCTTGAGGAACCTGTTTCCTAACCTGTAAAATAAAGTAACTATGCCTGTCTCAGTAAATTTATGGTGAGGTCATATTGAGGAGTAATATAAGGCCTGAAAAGAATGGAATAGAGAAAATACTCAAAATATATTTAAATATTAAACATTCTATTTACTGTGGCCTTGTTATAAAGTAGAAAAGTATTTGTGTGGTGTAGAAAAAGATGTGAAGAATATATATCAGCTTTAAAGTGTGGATCATAGAGGACTTTTATCCCTTTTTAAAATTTTATTTATTTGGAGAGAGAATGAGAATGAGTGGGCACAGCAACCTCTTGCTGCTGCAGATGTGCTCTAGATATATGTGTCATTTTGTGCATCTGGTTTTATGTGAGTACTGGAGAATCAAATATGGCCTAATACGCTTTGCAAGTAAATGCCCTTAACCACTAAGCCATCCCCCCAGAACTCTTTTTTTTCCCCAAACAGTGACATTGGTCTGGTCTCCCTTTACATCTAGTTAAGAACATTTTTTCCCATATAGGTTTTCTGCCCAAGTTTAATCTTAAAAACTACAAAACAGGGCTGGAGAGATGGCTTAGCGGTTAAGGCACATGCCTGCGAAGCCTAAGGACCCAGGTTCGATTCTCCAGGTCCCATGTAAGCCAGATGCCTATGGTGGCACTTGTGTCTGGAGTTCATTTGCAGTGGCTAGAGGCCCTGGTGCACCCATTCTCACTCTCTCTAGCTGTCTCTCCCTCTCTCTGTCTCTAATAAATAAATAGATAAAAATAAATCTAAAAAAAAACTTTCAAAAAAAAACTACAAAACATATTGATACTAAAATATGAAATGTCAGGAACAAAAAATAACGGGTCCAAAAGCCAGGTATGAGGTCATCTACAGATGACTTACCATCAGCCCACCTTCTCTTTCTAGCTTGTGGCATGCCTAGACAGCCATGACACCCTGTGAATGAACAAATCTTAATCTAATAGTCACATCTGAAACATACCAACACTAAGCTGACCTTTCTTCTCCAAAGGCCCCGTCCCAAGCATGGTGACTCACACATATGATTCTCCACTTTTGGGGCTAATGCAGGAGGATTGCCACAAGTTTGAGAACAGACTTGGATAGAGAGTGATAACCTGTTTTTTTTGTTTGTTTGTTTTTTTGTTTGGTAGGATCTTACTGTAGCTCAGGCTGACCTGGAATTCACTTTGTAGTCTCAGGGTGGCCTTGAACTCCAGTGATCCTCCTACTTCTGCCTCCAGAGTGCTGGGATTAAAGGTGTGCGCCACTACACCCAGCTAGATATCCTTTTTTTTTTTTTTTTTTTTTTTTTTTGGTTTTTCAAGGTAGGGTTTCCCTCTGGTCCAGGCTGACCTGGAATTAACTATGTAGTCTCAGGGTGGCCTTGAACTCACGGCAATTCTCCTACCTCTGCCTCCCAAGTGCTGGGATTAAAGGCATGCACCACCATGCCCGGCTTAGATATCCTATTTTTAAAAGCAATAAAGAGAAGCACAAAGTGTCTGCTATAATAGAATTTCTGGGCAAGGCTAACTCTGCTCCTGGTGGATGGTACAGTTCTGTTCCAAATGTGCCTCCTGGGACTAGAGAGATGGTGTTCTCCTGCAAAGCCTAACAACCTGAGTTCAATTACCCAGTACCCAATGTAAAGCCAGCTGCACAAAATGGTGCATGCATCTGGAGTTGATTTGCAGCAGCTAGAGGTCCTGGCATGCCCATTCATTTTCTCTCTCCCTCACCCTGCTCCCTCTCTGTCTGTGCCTGTCTGTCTCTCCCTCCCTCCCTCCCTCTCTCTCTCTCTCTGTCTCTCTCTCTCTGCTTGCAAATAAGTAACCAAAAAGGCCCTTGCCTAAATGTGCTTCCAGAGTAGGCCACTGCCTGGAGATTAATCTTGGATATCATCAGGAATCTGCTGCATGGGCTGGGGAGATGCTCAGTACTTAAAGGTACTTGATTGCAAACCTTATCAGCCTGGGTTTGGTTCCCTAGTACCCACATAAAGCTAAATGCAAAAACTAGTGCATGCATCTGGTATTTATTAGCAGTGGCAAGTGATCCTGGCATGCCCCCACACACACACACTTACTAATGTGCATGCAAATAAGAAAAGAAAGAATCTGCTGCAGTTCCTCATTTTCAAAATGCCCTTCCATGCATGGGTCTAGAGACTTGAGTCCTCAGGAGTCTCTGGGTAAAGGTTCACCAAACAGGTCAACTCATAGTGTGTGGTTTTAGTTCTCCTGAAAGCCTTGTAAAGCTTTTGCTCACCCTCTGTACTTTCATTTTGCTGCTTTCAATGCTCCAGAAGCATGTGAACATCTGGAATTTAGACTCTTGAGGAAGGATGAGCTGTGGGGTGTTGTCTTCTGGGATGTCTGCTCAAACGTTGCTGCCTCCTGCCGCCATCACTGCAGTCTTACTTCTTTTCATTGCAGGGCTGGAGAGATGGCTCAGTGGTTAAGAGCACCTCCTGTGCAAACAAGAAGAAGCCTGAGAGACCACTTAAGTTTGATCCTTAGGATCTACATAAACAGCTGGATGTAGCCATTCAAGTCAGTAACTCCAGTTCTGTGAGGAGTAGAGACCTAAAAATTACTGGGGCTCATGAAAAAAAAAAAAAGCAAGCTCTGGGATCATTAATTGACTCGGGCTTACATTAAAACAGGTAGAAGAACAATGGGGGGGGGGACACCCAACATTTCCCTCTGGCACTGCACAGCACACCCCTGCTGCAGGCGAGTGCATAGGGTGCCACTTGGGAACATGTAGCACACACACACACCACCACATCAATATTAAAAAAAAAAAAAAACATGTAGGCTGGGCATGGTGGCGCATGCCTTTAATCCTAGCACTCAGGAGGCAGCGAGAGGAGGATTGCTGTGAGTTCAAAGCCACCTTGAAACGACATAGTGAATTCTAGGTCAGCCTGGACTACCTCAAAAAAAATGTATTTTCATACCCTTCAAAGCTCAAAGACCATTGTGGAAGAGGTTGCAGAAAGAAAGAGCCAAAGGAGGGGTAAGAGTGCTTATAATACTGTCTTCCAGACACAAAGTGGCCTAGATATTCATGACCTTACAGTGGCTGATGTTACCTACACAAGACCACCATGATAAGAAAAAAAAAGATGACATCAAAATAGAAGAAAGACTAAAAAAAAGGATTCAGGGCCGGGCATGGTGGCGCATGCCTTTAATCCCAGCACTCGGGAGGCAGAGATAGGATTGCAGTGAGTTCGAGGCCACCCTGAGAATACAGAGTGAACTCCAGGTCAGCCTGAACTAGAGTGAGACCCTACCTCGAAAAACCAAAAAAAAAAAAGAAAGAAAGAAAGAAAGAAAGAAAGGATTCAGTGGAGGGGGTATTTGGGAGAAGAGAGGGAGAGTGGTGGGAAGGGATTGTGATCATGGTATACTGTTCATATTTATGGAGGTTGTCAATAAAAAGTTTCTAAAATTATGTATATTCACTTAATATGCTTTTCATTTTTTATTTATTGTTTATTATTTGCAGTACTGGAGACTGAACCCAGGTTCTTATACATGCTACCAAGTGCTTTGCCACTGAACAACATCCCAGCCCCTGATTCTCTTGGTTTTTTGTATGTTTTAAAGTATTTATTTGCAGGACTGGAGAGGGCTCAGCAGTTGGAGGCACTTTTCTTGCCAGCCTGACAGTCAAGGTTTGATTCCCTAGTACCCACATAGAGCCAGATGCACAAAGTGGTGCATGCACTGTCTCTCAAATATTATTTATTAATTTATTTATTTGTAAGTAGAGAAAGGGAGAGAGAATGGGCACACTAGGGCCTCTTGACACTACATACAAACTCCAGATGCATGCACCACTTTGTGCATCTGACTTTATATGAACACTGGGGAATTGAACCCTGGATGTCAGACTTGGCAAGCAAGTTCCTTTAACTGCTGAACCATCCCTCCAGCTCTTTGTTTTTGAAGCAAAGCTTTACTCTAGCTCAGGCTCACCTGAAACTCAGTCTGTAGTCCATACTGGCCTTGAACTCAGGATCCTCCTACCTAAGTCTCCTGGGTACTAGTATTACAGATATACACTACTTTTGTTTGTTTGTTTGTTTGTTTTTCAAGGTAGCGTCTCACTCTAGCTCAGGATGATATGGAACTCACTCTGTAGACCCAGGCTGGCCTCACTCACAGTGATCCTCTTACCTTTTCTTACCTTTGCCTTCTGAATTCTGGGATTAAAAGCATGCACCACGACACCTGGCTTCTGGCTACTTTTTTTTTTTTTTTAAGGGAGGTTGTTGTAGAAATGGTTCAGTAGTTAGAGGCACTTGTTTGCAAAACCCTGATGGCCCAGGTTTGATTCCCCAGTACCTATGTAAAGCCAGATGCACAAAGTGGCACATGCAATTGGAGTTCATTTACAGTGACAGGAGGCCCTGGTGTGCCCATGTTCACTCTGTCTGTCTCTCCCCCGCCAAATAATTTTTTTTTTTTTTTTTTTTTTTTTGGTTTTGCGAGGTAGGGTCTCACTCTGGTCCAGGCTGACCTGGAATTAACTATGTAGTCTCAGGGTGGCCTCGAACTCTCGGCGATCCTCCTACCTCTGCCTCCCGAGTGCTGGGATTAAAGGCGTGCGCCACCACACCCGGCCAAATAAATATTTTTTTAAAAAAGAACTCTGGGCTAGAGAGATGGTTTAGCAGTTAAGGTGCTTGCCTGTGAAGTCTAAGGACCCAGGTTCAATTCCCCAGTACCCATGTAAGCCAGATGCACAAGGTGGTGCATGCATCTGGAGCTCGTTTGCAGTAGCTGAAGGCCCTGATGCCCCCATTTTCTCCTCTCTCATTTTCTCTCTCTCTCTCTCTCTCATGCACATGCTCTCTCTTTCTCTCTCTCTCCCTCACACACACACACACACACACAATAAAATATTTTTTTTTTTTTTTTTTTTTTTTTTTGGTTTTTTGGTTTTTTTAGGGTCTCACTCTGGCCCAGGCTGACCTGGAATTAACTATGTAGTCTCAGGGTGGCCTCGAACTCACGGCGATCCTCCTACCTCTGCCTCCCGAGTGCTGGGATTATTTGATAAAATATTTTTTAAAAAAAACAACATAAAAACCTTGCCAGGGTCTCTCACTAAACCCAGAGCTCACTGACTACACAAACAAGCCAGGCCAGACCCAGGGCCCTCCTGTCTCCACTTCCCCAGCACTGAGATTATAGGTGTGCACCACCATGCCTAGTATTTTATATGGGTGCTGGGAATCTAAACTCAGGTCTTTATGCTTGCACACTAAGCACTTTATACTGCGAGCAATTTCCTTCCCAGAACTTTCAGTTCTGCCTCAACCTCACTAGTTCTGGGATGACAGGGTTATACTACCATGTCCATTTTCAGAGGATATTATGTGTCAGGCTTTGTGCTAGACATTTCACAAATCTTGGCATTTGACAGTAAACAAGGTATCAGAGTGAGGAGATGTGAAGAGAAGGAAGCATGTTAGGCTAAGAATCAAGGGACCTATGGGGTTAAGGCTTGATTTTGTTACTGAAAAGTCTTTTTAAAAAAATTTTTTATTGACAACTTCTATACTTACAAAAAAAATGCATGTTACTTCTCTCCCTGCCCCCATACCCCTTTAGAACTCCAATCTCCATCATATCCCCTCCCTCTCTCCATTAGTCTCTCTTTTAATTTGATGCCATCATCTTTTTTCTATTATGAGGGTCTTGCGAAGGTATTGGCTAGGCACTGCAAGGTCATGGATATCAAGGCTAATTTCTGTCTGGACAGTTGCACTGTAAGGAGTCGTATCCTTCCTTTGGCTCTTCCATTCTATCCACCCCCTCTTCTGCAGTGGGCCCTGAGCCTTGGAGGGTGTGACAGAGATGTTTGAGTGCTGGGCACTCCTCCGTCCCTTCTTCTCAGCACTATGTTGCCTTTTGGGTCATCCCAGTGGTTATCGCCATCTGAAAAGAGAAGCTTCTCTAACCAGAAGTGAGAGTAGCATTAATATGTGAATATGAACATTAAGTGTAGTGCTTTTAGGGCAGCTTGGGGGGAATAATATATACATTTAGCCAGACAAGAGCAGGCTTTATACCCCTAAGGCTCATGACCTCCCCTGCCATATACTTTTGCTTAGGTTTTTCAGTACCAGGTATGTATTTCCTCCCATAGAGAGGGCCTTCAGTTCAATTATGGAGCAGTTGGTTACCCCAAGAGTAGACATGCCACTATTGCACCCGTTCAGTCATTGGGCCTGTCTGGCCAAACTTGAATATTCAGTGTCCACTGTTTTCACTGCTGATGACTTCTGTGTCCCATATGGCTGCATGCAGTGCAGCTTTTTCCAGCTTTCTGTTGGCTGGTCTACAGGGAGAAGGTTTTCTGCTCAGCACCAGCTTGCTTTCTCAGTGACCTTGCCTCTCAGGCAAGAGATGTCTTCAGCAATAGGGTCTTACTATCTGTTTCTCAAGGGAAATCAAGGGCTTTGGCAATAGCCTTTAATGTTTTGTAGGCTTCCAGGACCTCCTTGGCCAACAGCTCACTGGAAGGTATCCTATCCCAGACACTGAAAATTTTCTAGTAACAGTCTACAGCTTCTAGATGTGCTGTTATTCCAAAAAGTAGGTTTACATAAGTCTTATTCACAATAGCTTGAATTTTGATTGACCCTCCCCCCCTGCCCTTCTTTTATGCATTCTTTTCCCATGGCCTCGCTTAGGCCATTCCCCTCCCAGTAATCTGTTCTTCTACTTACATATGTGCAATACCATACACTTAAGTCCTTCCCTCCCCTTCCTCTAATAGCCTTTTACCAGTTTACTGGTTTCTGGTACCAATTTTTGGTTCTAGTTCACACACAAGTCTATACATTTGTAGCTAGGATCCACATATGAGAGAGAACATGTGACATTTGGCTTTCTGAACCTGGGTTACCTCACTTAGTATAATCCTTTCCAGATCCATCCATTTCCCTGCAAATTTCATTGTGTAATTGTACCATTGTGTAAATGTCCCACATCTTTATTATCCATTCATCTGTGGAGGGACATCTAGTCTAGTTCCATTTCCTAGCTATTGTGAATAGAGCAGCAGTAAACATGGTTGTGCAAGTATCTCTAAGGTAGTGAGAAGAGTCCTTTGGATATATGCCTAGGAGTGATATAGCTGGATCATATGGTAAATCTATTTTTAGCTATCTCAAGAACCTCCACACTGATTTCCACAATGGCTACACCAGATTACATTCCCACCAACAGTGTAGAAGTGTTCCTCTTTTTCCCCATCCACGCCAACACTTACTGTCATTTGTTTTCTTGATGGTAGCCATTCTGACAGGAGTAAAATGGAATCTCAAAGTGGTTTTAATTTGCATTTCCCTGATGGCTAAGGATGTGGAACACTTTTTTAGATGTTTATATGCCATCTGTATTTCTTCTTCTGAGAACTCTCTAGTTCCATAGCCCATTTTTTTAAACTGGGTTGTTTGGATTCTTATTATTATGTTTTTTAAGTTCTTTATATATTCTGGATATTAATCCTCTGTCAGATGTATAGCTGGCAAAGATTTTCTCCCATCTGTAGGTTGTCTCTTTGCTCTATTTACAGTGTCCTTTGCTGTATAAAAGCTTTGTAATTTCATGAGGTCCCAATGTTTGATTAGTGGTTTTATTCCCTGAGCAATTGGGGTTATATTCAGAAAGTCCTTACCTATGCCAATATGTTGAAGGGTTTCCCCTACCTTTTCCTCTAGCAGTTTCAGAGTTTCAGGTCTGATATTAAAGTCCCTGATCCATTTGGACTTGACTTTTGTGCATGGAGAGAGACAAGGATCTATTTTTATCCTTTTACATACAGATATCTAGTTTTCCCAGTACCACTTGTTAAAGAGGCTATCTTTTCTCCAATGAATATTTTTGGCATTTTTGTCAAAAATCAGGTGGCTATAGCTGCCTGGATTAATATTTGGGTCTTCTATTCTGTTCCATTGATCTACCTGTCTGTCCTTGTGCCAGTACCATGCTGGTTTTGTTACTATAGCTTTGTAATATAACTTAAAATCGGGTATGGTAATACCACCAGCCTGATTTTTGTTGCGCAAAATTGTTTTGGCTAGCCGGGCGTGGTGGCTCACGCCTTTAATCCCAGCACTCGGGAGGCAGAGGTAGGAGGATTGCCGTGAGTTCGAGGCCACCCTGAGACTACAGAGTGAATTCCAGGTCAGCCTGAACTAGAGTGAGACCCTACCTCGAAAAACAAAAACAAAAACAACAACAAAAAAAAATTGTTTTGGCTATTCGAGTTTTTTTGTGTTTCCAGATGAATTTTAGGATTGTTTTTTCTATTTCTGTGAAGAATGCTATTGGAATTTTAATGGGAATCGCATTGAATGTGTAGATTGCTTTTTGTAAGATTGACATTTTCACAATATTGTTTCTTCCAATCCAGGAGCATGGGATGTCTTTCCATTTCCTTGTGTCTTCAGCAATTTGTCGCTTGAGTTTTTTAAAGTTCTCGTTGTAGAGACCCTTCACTTCTTTGGTTAAGTTTATTCCCAGGTTTTTTTTTTTTTTTTTTTTTTGAGGTAATTGTGAATGGAAGAGATTCCCTGATTTCATCCTCTGCATGTTTGTTGTTAGTGTATAGAAAAGCTACTGATTTCTGTGTGTTTATTTTGTATCCTGCTACATTGCTAAAAATGTTTATCAGCTCTAACAGTTTGCTGGTAGAGTCTTTAGGGTCTGTTATGTATAGAATCATATCATCTGCAAATAATGATAATGTGATCTCTTCCCTTCCAATTTGTATCCCTTTTATGAGTGTCTCTTGCCTTATTGCTATGGCTAAGACTTCCAGTACTATATTAAATAGAAGTGGGGAAAGTGGACACCCTTGTCTTGTTCCTAAATTTAGAGCAAAAGCTTCAAGTTTTTCCCCCTTTAGTATTATGTTGGCTGTAGGTTTGTCTAAATAGCTTTTATTATGTTGAGATATGTTCCTTCTATTCCCAGTTTCTGTAATACTTTCACCATGAAGGGGTGTTGGATTTTGTCAAATGCCTTTTCTGCATCTATTGAGATGATCATGTGCTTTTTGTCCTTCAGACCATTTATATGGTGTATTACATTTATGGATTTGCGTATGTTGAACCATCCCTGCATCTCTGGGATAAAGCCTACTTGGTTGGGGTGAATAATCTTTCTGATATGTTCTTGTATTCTGTTTGCTAGTATTTTGTTGAGAATTTTTGCATCTATGTTCATGAGGGAGATTGGTCTGTAATTTTCTTTTTTTGATCTGTCTTTGTCCGGTTTAGGTATCAGGGTGATGCTGGCTTCATAGAAGGATTTCGGTAGAATTCCTTCCTTTTCTATTTTATGGAAAAGTTTGAGAAGCATTGGTGTTAGTTCTTCCAGGAATGTCTGGTAAAATTCAGCAGTGAATCCATCTGGGCCTGGGCTTTTATTAGTTGGGAGACTTTTTATAACTGCTTGGATCTCTGTAGTTGTTATAGGTCTGTTTAAATGGTTTATCTCATCTTGATTTAAATTTGGTAGGTCATATGAATCAAGGAAATCATCCATTTCAGGTTTTCAAACTTAGAGGCATATATATTCTTAAAATATGTCTGTATGATTTTCTGAATTTCTTTGGTATCTGTTGTGGTGATACCTTTTCCATCTCTGATTTTATCAATTTTTGTCTCTTCTCTCTTTCTTTTGGTCAGATTTGCTAAGGGTTTATCAATCTTGTTTATCCTTTCAAAGAACCAATTCTTTGTTTCATGGATTTTTTTCATTGTTTTTTTGGTTTCCATTTTGTTAATTTCTGCCCTAACCTTTATTATTTCTTCCCATCTACTGATTTTTGGTTTGCCTTCTTCTTTTTCCAAGGCCTTAAGGTGAAGCATTAAATTGTTTAGTTGTGAACTCTCTGATTTCTTAATATAGGCACTTAGAGCTATAAGTTTCCCTCGTAGGACTGCCTTCATTGTATCCCAAAGGTTTTGGTATGTTGTATTCTCATCATCATTTGATTCTATGAATTTCTTGATTTCATTTTTAATTTCTTCAATGACCCATACATTGTTCAATAATGTACTGTTTAGTCTCCATGAATTTCTGTATGCTCTGTAGTTTTTCTTGTTGCTCATTTGCAGTTTAATCACATTGTGGTCAGATAGCATACAAGGGATTAGTTCAGTTTTCCTGTATTTGTTAAGATTTGATTTGTGTCCTATTATATGATCTATTTTAGAGAATGTCCCATGTGCTGCCAAGAAAAATGTATATTCTGCAGCATTTGGATGGAATGTTCTGTATATATCTCCATTTGTTCCATGATATCATTTAATACAGATGTCTGTCTGTTTATTTTTTGCTGGGTAGACCTGTCAAGTGATGTGAGTGTGGTATTGAAATCACCCACTACTATTGTGGTAGGAGTTATCTCTGACCTTAAGTCTAATAGTGTGTGTTTGATGAAATTGGGAGCCCCCATGTTAGGAGCATATATGTTTAGGATTGTAATATCATCCTGTTGGAATGTTCCTTTAATCAGTATAAAGTGACCTTCTATATCTTTCCTCACTAATGTTGGTTTGAAGTCTATCCTGTCAGAAATTAGGATAGCAACCCCTGCTTGTTTCCTATGCCCATTTGCTTGAAATACGTTGTTCCAACCTTTCACCCTAAGAAGGTTTCTATCTTTTATTGAGAGATGAGTTTCCTAGAGGCAACAGATGGTAGGATCCTGCTTTTTAATCCAGTCTGCAAGTCTGTGTCTTTTGGTCGGGGCATTGAGGCCATTGATATTAAGAGTTATTATTGAAAGATACGTATTTGTTCTCACCATTCTTGTTTTATAGTTCTTCCTGTTTTCACTTTACTCACTTGTTTTAACTGTTATTTGGGTATGTTTTTTTTTTTTTTTTCCTATTTCCTGCTGTGTGTGTTTTGCTTTCTCTTCATCATGAATGATTCCTTAAAGTATTTTCAGTAGAGCTGGTTTAGTTGCCATAAATTCCTTTAGCCTGTCTTTGTTGTGGAATGTCCTTATTTCTCCATCACTTTGGATAGATAGCTTTGCAGGATAAAGTAATCTTGGTTGACAGTTGTTATCTTTCAGAACTTGGAATACATCACTCCAAGCCCTTCTGGCTTTTAAAGTTTGTGTTGAGTAATCTGCTGTGATTCTGATGGGCTTGCCTTTGTAGGTGACTTGCTTTTTCTCTCTAGCTGTTTTCAATATATTTTCTTTGGTTTGTATGTTTGGTAGTTTTATTATAATATGGTGGGGAGAGGTTCTTTCCAGGTTTTGTCTGTATGGTGTTCTAAAGGCTTCCTGTATCTGCATTGGCATCTCTTTCCCAATTTGGGGGAAGTTTTCTTCTATGATTTTGTTGAAAACACCTACTATACCTTTGTAGTGAGATTCTTCTCCTTCAACTGTCCCTTGAATTCTTATGTTTGATCTTTTCATAGTGTCCCGAATATCTTGAAATTCCCATTCATACCTTCCTATTATTTTTTCTTTCTCTTTGTTGGACTGTATTAGATCTGTCATCTGGTCTTCTAGTTTAGATATTCTGTTCTCTCCTTCATCCATTCTACTAGAGAGATTTTCTACAGAGTTTTAAATTTCACTGTGTTCTTTATTGCTAGTATTTCTGACTGGGTTTTCTTTATTCTTTCTATTTCCGTATTTATGTCTAGTATTGACCTCCTTATTTCATTAAATTGGTTTTCTGTGTATTCTTTTTTTTAATATTTTATTTATTTATTTATTTGAGAGAGAGAGATCAGAAATAGGCAGGTAGAGAGTGAGAGAGAATAGGCATGCCAGGGCCTCCAGCCACTGCAGACGAACTCCAGATGTATGCGCCCCCTTGTCCATCTGGCTTACGTGGGTCCTGGAGAATCGAGCCTCGAACTGGGGTCCTTAGGCTTCACAGGCAAGCACTTAACCGCTAAGCCATCTCTCCAGCCCTTCTGTGTATTCTTGAATCCTTTGATTTCCTCTTTGGGGTCTTTGAACCCTTTCATTTCCTCTTTGAGTTCTTTGAACATATTTATAATCATTCTTTTGAAATCTTTCTCAGGCATTTCCTCTAATTCAGTCTCACTGAAGGTCATTTCTGATACATTAATACTTTTGGTGGATTTATATTGTCTTGACTTTTTGTGTTTCTTGTATTATAATGTAGAGATTTTTGCATCTTGGATTAATTTAATGCTTGGGTTTTCTAATTATCTGCAGTAATATGAGATGTATCAATCAATCTGATATTATATATCTTCAGGGTAAGAGCTTAAGGTGCTAGGTGTGGCTCTTAAGACTCTCAGAGTAATCACAAAAGTGACCCTAGGTGTTGGGTTTGCCTGCTATGAGAGTGTTCAAGTAGGCTGAATGGAACAGAATACAGTCAAATTCTAAAAATTTAACTAAACAATGTACCATTCAATGAAATACAGCACAGAGTATTTGTGCAAAAGTAGGTGTTATGACAAACAGATCCTTAATACTGTCACAGTCCTTAAGGATGTGTGTTGCCCCACACCCTTAATCCTGTCAACTGGGAGGCTAAGATTTCTGGTCTGTAGAGGGTTCCAAGGTCAGCTTGTGACCAAGTGAGACCCTTCCCCAAAAATTGACAGAAGAGGAAACAAAGGCACTATAAATCAGGAAGCAACAAATGAGCAGCCCAAAATATAGCTTATTTACGAATGTCAGATCTGACCATCCATCAGGTTTAACATATAATTTACCCTGACATGGAAGGTGCAATTTGCCCTTCCAATGCAAGCCTGTACACCAGGCTTATTTGGTGGGTACTGACCTTGTGTAACCCAAGTTACCTTTTGGGATGGTTTTGGTTTCAGCTATGCTGTATGGCTGCTTGGGTCCTTCTTTGCTGTGTTTTGGGCTCAGGAAGGCCGGCTGCATCTGTGGGTCACTGCTTTAACTGTGTTGGATGCTGGGTTGATGAGCTCTCTTCCCCGTGTCTCTGGTGCTTGCCAGCACTTGTGCTGGGGGTGGGGGAGGGGAGGCTGTGGATAGTGGCCAAAGTCCATCTGCTCGTCCACATGATCCTTTTCCTCACAAGCCACTCCATTGGTCTCTGCCGTCCTCCTTCCACATTTCTTGAGTTTGGGAGGAAGCCAGTGTGATTGGAAAATCCACTCACCTGGCTTTAAAATCCTGTGGCTCAGGTAGAGCCTGGCGGCTGCAGCCGCATGGAACTCGCCACCACTGCTGGAGCCGTTTCTGCCTGCTTCTGTGGGCTCTAAACGCTCTGGATCTCCTACTTCTCTGCTGCGGTTGGTAATTTACTATACACGTCACTTTTTAGTAGAAGAGTGTATTTTGTTGGGTTTTTTTTTGCTTTTTTTCCCCTGGCCTGTTTTGGCGTGGTTCCTATGCCACCATCTTTTACTGAAAAGTCTTATTAAGCCCTTCTGGATGTCCTTCTGTCCCCTCACCCATAAAGTGGGGAAAAGGTGTTGGTCAGACAAGTGCTAGTTTGGCAGTAGGATTTTATGGCTGATTTCTCTGAGGTTTTAAATTCTCAGCATCTCTTTGAATTGAATTGAATACCCTTAAAAGGATTAAGAAGGGCCTGGCAAGGTGGTACACGTCTTTAATCCCAACACTCAGGAGACAGAGGTAGGAGGATCACTGTGAGTTCACAGCTACCCTGAATTCCAGATCAGCCTGAGCAAGAGTGAGACCCTGCCTAAAAAAATAAACAGCTGGGCGTGGTGGTGCACGCCTTTAATCCCAGCACTTGGGAGGCAGAGGTAGGAGGATCACTGGGAGTTCGAGGCCACCCTGAGACTACATAGTGAATTCCAGGTCAGCCTGAGCTAGAATGAGACCCTACCTCAAAAAACCAAAAATAAATAAATAAATAAATAAATAATAATTTAAGGAGGAGGTTGCCACTTGATCACTAACTCAAAATATCAAAAAAAAAAAAAAAAAAAAAAGTCTCTTCTTTCTCCAAAAAAATCTAAACAATGGAGACACTTATATGATTGTCTCAAATTTACTCATTAAAATGTATGCTTTTCTCTTAGTAGGACTAGTATGAATTCTAATTTAGGGGGAAAATACTGTGTGTTAAAATATGAATCCTTGGAGCTGGGAAGAGGGCTAAGTGGTTAAAGGCACTTGGTTGCAAAGTCTGCTGACTCAGGTTCAGTTTCCCAGTACCCACATAAAACCAGATATATAAAGTATTGCAGGTTTCTGGAGTTTATTTGCAGTGGCAAATGGTCCTCGGATGCCCATACTCCCTGCCTTTCTAGTGCTCTCTCACTGTTAAGGAGTTTTCTTATGTTGTGCTTGTTTCCCATCAGTCTTCTCAGCACAACAGCAGCAAGTCGTCCTGGTAACCCTATCAGAACTTGCCACTTCTTAGATCAGAACCCCTAAGAGAAAGCTGACTTGCAGCACATCTCTCATCTTCCACTCTTCTCCCCTTGGTTTTTTGCTTCAACAAAGCTACACTCTTATGGCATCTCACTGTTGCCAGGTCTTCTTTCTACCTCAGGGTTTCATACTTGTGCCCTTTGTCCGAATGCTGTTCCCTTCTTTAGTGAGGCCTTTTTTTTTTTTTTTTTTTTTTTTTTTTTTTTTTTGGTGTGTTTTGTTTTCTTTTTATTTCCAGAGAGGGAGAGAGAGAGAGAATGAATGAGAATATGGGCACACCTGGGCTTCTAGCTTCTGCAGACAGACTCTAGATGCATGCACCACTTTGTATATCTAGCTTTACATGAGTAATGGGGAATCAAACCTGGGTCATTAGGCTTTGCAGGAAAGTGCCTTAACCACTGAATTGTCTTTCCTGCCCCTAGTGAGCTTTATGAGACAGGGTCTGATGAATCCCAGGCTGGCCTTGAACTCATCATCCTCTTGCTTCCACATCTGGAATGCTGGGATTATAGGTGTGGGCCACCATTCCTGGCTTAGTGATGCTTTTAAAATTACCCAGAAGGTCTGAAGAGATGGCTTCACAGTTAAGACACTTGCCTGCAAAGCCAAAGGACCCAGGCTTAAGACCCACATAAGCCAGATGCACAAGGTGGCGCATGGATCTGGAGTTCATTTGCAATGGCTAGAGGCCCTGGCATGCTAATATTCTCGCTATCTCCCTCACTCTTTAATAAATAAATAAAATATAAAATTACCCATAACTGGGGAAGTGGCTCAATGGGTAAAGTGCTTGCCACACAAACCTGAATACCTGAGTCTAGATCCAGCACCCATGTAAAAGCCAGGTTTGATGTAGCAATTACCTTCTCATTCCTGGGAAAATACACCCAGCCTAAGAGCCGTTTATGGAAGGAAAGGTTTGTTTCTGGCTTACAGTTTCAAGGGACGTTTCTTCATGGCTGGGAAAGCATGGCCAGAGCAGACAGCCAGGCATTTAATTTCCACATCACCTGGGAGGAAGGATGAAGTAAGTAAATGCACTGAGCATAGCTGGACTATAACACTCCAATACCTCTTCCCAGCATCACACCTCCAGTAAGGCTCCATCTCCAAAAGGTTCCACCAGCTGGGAATTATGTATGAGGCTTAATCACAAACTCATGAAACTATTATTTTACATTCAAGCCACCACTCTTCCCCTGGTCTTTATGGTACAAAATTTATTCAGTCCAACTTTTTTTTTTTTTTTTGTTTTTTCATTTTTTGGTTTTTCAAGGTAGGGTCTCACTCTAGCCCAGGCTAACCTGAAATTCACTATGTAATCTCAGGGTGGCCTCGAACTCATGGTGGTCCTTCTACCTTTGCCTCTAGAGTGCTGGGATTAAAGGCGTGAGCCACCATGCCCAGCTCAGTCCAACTTTTAAAGTCCTCATAGTTTTTTACCAAATCCAACATTGTTCAAAAATCCAAAGTCTCAAAAGAAACTCAATACAGTTTCTTAACCATGAGCCCTGTAAAATCAACCCACAAGTTACATAATGGCACAGAAGGGCTGGGGAAATGGCTTAGTAGTTAAGGCATTTGCCTGCAAAGCCTAAAGACCCCAGTTCAATTCCCTGGGGCCCATGTAAGCCAGATGCACAAGGGGGCACATGTGTCTGGAGTTCATTTGCAGTGGCTAGAGGCCCTGGCACACCCATTCTCTCTTTCTCTCTGCCTCTTCCTCCTCACCCTCAAATAAATAAAATATTTTTTTAAAAAAATTCCCATTCCCAAAAGGAAGAATGGGGGCTGTGATAGTTTGAATAGATGTCCTCAGGAGTTTCTTTTTCAAGCTTATAACTTACAACTTGGTGTTCCTAGGGTCCAGCCCTAAGGTGTGGGGGTATATCTGGAATTATAGCTTAAGATGTGCAGAGTGTCTGTGCTCTGCCTGGGGTTCCTGGAGTGTTCTTGCTTATGGTGCTGCTGGTGGTATTTCTCTCTGCATAAGCCTGTGAAGGAGTCCAGCTTCTGCCATTATGGAACTTCACTGGATCTGTAAGCTTCAAATAAAGTCCTTCCTCACATAACTCTGCCTGGTTTGTAGGTTCATCCCAGCAAAGTGTAGCTATCTACTACAGAATTGGTACCAGGAGTGGGGTGTTGCTTAGTGATGAATCTGACCATGTGGATTTTGGTCTTTTGGAACTTTTGTTTTCAAGGAATGAGCATGGACTTGGTACTTAGAACTAAAGATGTTTAGAGCACTAGGCCAAGTTTTATGGGTTAGGCTCTGGTGAGAGTTTGAACATGCTAAGTGCATAGAGAATTGTATTTAGAGGCTTTGCTTATGAACTTTGTAAGGGAAAGGAAAGACTGCAGAGAACTTTGTTGGAACTGGGCTACTGGTATAAGGGCTGGCTGCATTCTGCTGCCCGTGCCCAGACAGTTTGATCAGTGTTAAATTTGTAATGGACTGATATCCTTAAAGATAGGGAACTGAGGGCTGGAGAGATGGCTGAGCAGTTAAGGCACATGCCTGTGAAGTCTGAGGACCCCAGTTCAATTCTCCAGGTCCCACATGATCCAGATGCACAAGGGGGTGCACACATCTGGAGTTCGTTTCCAGTGGCTAGAGGCCCTGGCATGCCCATTCTCCCTCTCTCCCTCTCTCTTTTCCTCTCTGTGTTTCAAATAAATAAATAAATAAATAAATAAATAAATAAATAAATAAATAAATAAGTTAATTAATTAATTTTAAAAGATAGGGAACTGAGAAATTTAAGATTTAAAATTAGAAAAACTCAAGCAAGTTTAAAATTAGCAGTGCTGACACAGGCTTCTGAAACTGCTATTGTCAAATACGTTAGCATTTGGGAGGAAGATGGCCCAAGTACTTTTACATCAAAACAATGGAAAGGATGCCTGAGGAAAGACTAAATGGTTATAATGCAAGCTCTTTTGAAAGGAGCTGACTGAAATGAAGTAACCTATACTTCGAGGTCATGATTTATTTCATCTTCTGCCATTATGGAACTTCCCCTAGGTCTATAAGCTTTAAATAAATCCCTTCCTCCCAAACTGTGCCTGGTTTGTAGGCTCATCTCAGTAATGTGTATCTGTCTACTGCAGGGGCATAGCAAGGAAAGATTGGACCAATGCAAGATAGAAAACCAGCAGGGCATCTGCAGTCCTGTAACTCCATGTCCACCACCTGATACTTGCAATGAAATCATCTGGGCTCCAAAAGGCCTGGGCAGCTTTTCCCCTCCAGCTGTGCTGTCTGCAGACCCTCTCTTGAGCAGGATTAACTTGAACCAGCAGCTCTTTGGTAGTGGTCTCATAGTCCTGGCATCTCCAAAATTCCGAGGTCTCTACCACAAACTACACGGGGACCTCCTTGCAGGGACTTTCACCCTATCTAACACTGCCCAACCTCAGAGGGGTCCCTGGAACCTTCATGCACATGATCTTGTATTTCATACTCTTAATTCTTCCAAAACCAGTACCAGGTGGGTGACACTGCCAAATTTTTTTCAAGGAAGATGAAGCCTGACCTTGAGGAGCTGGAAACTCCTCCAGGGCCCTCCTTCCAAAGGAATCTGCACTTCTCCTGTTGTCCCAATGCAGAGCAACTAGCTGGTCCTCAGTGGTGGTAATCTCTTAAACAATTGCAGTTGAAGTGGCTGCAGTCTGTGGTCCTGAGACCTGAATCCTGTACCAAACCTCACATTTTTTTCACATCCTTCTGGTCTGTACTTTCCTTTGCCAAAGACACCAATCTATTAATTTTAAATTCAACTTTGCTCAAATTCTAAGGACACAGGCAGAACACTCCAAACCTCTTTGCTAGACATATCACACAAAATGCCTCTAGCCCAGTTCTTGATTGGCCTTTCCCCTACTCTGAAACCTTACCTCCACAGTCCATACTTTTCTCTGAATTTTTGTCTTTGAAACTCTCACCAAAATGGTCCAGTAAGCTCTGTTTATAGCATTATAAAGCTTCTCTAGTCCAAAATTCTAAATCCTTCCATATTCCTCCAGCAAACCAGTTCCAAAAGGCTAAAAACCACATGGTTATCACAGAAATGGCCCCACTCCCAGTAACAATTTTCTGTAGCAATTACCTTCTGATTGCTGTCACAAAATAATCAGAAGCAGCTCGTGGAAGGAAAGGGTCTATTTCTGGCTATGGTTTCAAGGGTTAAGGTTCATCATGATGGGAACAAACAGCTGGGTATCACATCTCATCAGCAGGGAAGGAGAGTGAGTGAGCTAAGTATGGCAAGCATGGCTGGGCTGTCCCACCTCAAGGTCTGACCTCAGTGACAACCCACCTCCAGCAAGGCTGCACCTCTCAAAGGCTCTACACACTTCCCCAACAGTGCCACCAGCTGGGGATTGAGTAGGAGGCTTAATAACAAACACATGAGGCTATGAAGGACGTTTTACATTGAAACCACCACACATGGTGATATATACCTATAATCCCAGAGCTCTGAGGAAATGGAGACAAGAGAGTCCCTAGGGACTGCTGTTAGCTACTCTAGCTGAATTGGTGAGCTCTAGGTGAAGAACAACTGAGGAGACATTTGACATCCACTCTGGCCTGCACACGTATGTACATTAATGTGTACTCACCCACATATGAACATGTATACATACACATAAACATGCACCCCCAAATTACCCCATTGCCAATATCTTTCACCTGATGTGTATTTCTCCATAGCATAAGTTACCATCCATTATGTTTTGCTGTTTACTTTGTGTCTTTTCTCCACCTGTGATCAAACTGCACAAGGGCAGGAACCTTACTTGCTTCATCAGTGTGGAGTTTCCAGCACATAAAGGCTCCTTATTACTTGTGGAATGAGGAAGATTTTTCAGGTATCTTAATTGACCCAGCAATGGCAAGATGAATGCACCATGTAGAATAAGCATGAACCTTGGGACTGAGCCCCAAAGCACAGGGGAAAAGGTTGCCATATGAAGGCATCCCAGTTATTGTCTGCAGTGTTGCTATTGAGGACTAAATATGTGTTACTGTCCTATAGGTGCTGAGAAATGTTTATTTTATTTCTCCCTTTGGGCTGGCTGACTATCTGGAAGTTCAGCCAGTGTTGATAAAACTTGTTGTTCACAAGAGTAGAGATAAAGCCACATAATAATATGAAAACTCATATGTAGCCATATGTTTTTACTAAGTTGTGGAATATATAGTCCTTTCTTCAAAGTGAATAATGGTAAAATCCTGCAAATTGTGTGTGAACTTTTATGAGGTTCCCTAGGCCAGGTTCATACAGAGATGAGTTCACGGTGGGCTTGCTGGGGTACAGGCCTGTATTCCCAACTTCTTGAGAGGTGGAGGCAGAAGGAGTATAGTTCAGGGCCAACCTGTGTAACTTAGACACTGATTTGGAATTTAAAAGAAATGACTAGAGATATATGCACTCATTGATAGAGCATTTGGCTAGCATGTACAGGACCCTAGGTTCAATCCTCAGTATTGCCAAAAAAAAAAAAAAGTGGCGCTGGGGAAGTGGCTCAGCAGTTAAAGGCACTTGCTTATAAAGCTTGCAAGCCCAAGTTCACTTCCCCAGTACCTATGTAAAGCCAAGTCATAAAGTGGTGCATGCATCTGGAGTTTGCAGTAGTAAGAGGCCCTGCTATGCTGATTCTCTTGCTTGTTAGCTCTCAAATCATTTGTTTAATTAAAATTAAATTTTTAAATTAATTTTCTAAAAAGTGAGTTCACACACACAAAAAAAGTGAATTCACAGAGTTGGAAGGTGCTAAAGGTTTTGCTTTGGTTCTGTTCCTCACTAGGGAGCTCTTTGCTTGGAGGCAGTATGGGCTGCTGAGTGTGTTCATCTTGGGATTTCACAGTGAATACTCATTTGTTGTTTGAGAACAATGTTGTGCTTTTTTTTCAAAGATATATGCACATTATATGTATGAAGTGAATTTTTCATTAAAAAAAAAAAAAAGCTTGAGGACTGGAGTGATGGCTTAGCGGTTAAGGCAAAACCAGGTTCAATTCCCCAGGAGCCACATTAGCAAGATGCACAAGGAGGCACATGCATATGGAGTTCGTTTGCAGTGGCTGGAGGCCCTGGCGTGCCTGTTCTCTCCCTCTTCTTCTCCCTCTCCCTCTCTCTCTCTGTCAAATAAATAAATTAAAATTAAATTAAAATTTTAAAAGCTTGATTTTATGTTCCTATCTAATTACTTTTGGATAAAACTTATTTTCTACAGTTTTGTGGAGATGAAGAACTTGACCTATTTTATTTTATTAAATATGTTCATTTTATTTATCTTTCTGAAGATCTAAAGAAATGAGGGGAGAGAATGTGTGTGTTTGTGTGCATGAGTGTATGTGTGTGTATGGGCTCACCAGGGCCTTCCTGCCACTGCAGACGAACTCCAGACACATGGGTCACTTTGTGCATCTGGCTTTGCATGGGTACTGGGAAAATTGGTCCTGGGCTGTCAAGCTTTCAAGCAAGCACCCTTAACCACTGAGTTAGTTCCCCAGGTTTGTTCGTTTATTTATTTATTGTTTTTTTTAATTTTTTTTTCGAGGTAGGGTCTCACTCTAGTTCAGGCTGACCTGGAATTCCCTATATAGTCTCAAGGTGTCCTTGAACTCATGACAGTCCTCCTACCTTTGCCTCCCAAGTGCTGGGATTAAAGGTGTGCACCACCACTCCTGGCTTATTTTTTGTTTGTTTGAGGTAGGGTCTTGCCCAAGCTGACCTGGAATTCACTATGTAGTCTCAGGGTGGCCTCGAACTCACAGTGATCATCTTATCTCAGCCTCCTCAATGCTAAGATTAAAGGCGTGCACGAACATGCCTAGCCAGGTTGATTTTAAATTGATCATGAATCCATGTTCAATGTTCTATTCCTACTACTTATGCAGAAGCATGAGCTTGGGAGTAGACCGGCTTGGATAAAGTCTTCTTCCCTGGCTCTTTCCTCTTGTGACTTTGGATATTCTGGGCTATGGGTGGAGTGAGATGGTCCCAGCACCCAGCTCACAGGCTGAAGTGAGAATTTAAATGATACAATGTACCTAGAAAAGTGGTGCCCATCCCTTTCACTACATACCAAAATAATAAAAATAATAGCCATTTTATCATTAATAAATGAGGAAAGTTCCTTAGTGTTAGATATCTTACCAATTTGATTCTAATTGTAAACACTTTTTATAATGTGTCAATATTAGCAAAATTTGAAGAAAAAAGAAAAATTCTAGTTCTGTACTATACCCTACTCTAAACAATTTTCATTAACATAAAATATTTATTATGAAAACACTTCGAAGCTTCTGGGTTTCACCTTTAAAGTTGGTAGCCAGACTTAGAGCTATTTAATAGACTTTATAAGTGAGACTAGTACATTTGTATTTGGCCTTCGTTTTGATCCCACTCACATGTGGTCTTGAACAGTGCTGACACGAAAATCTCCTGCAGCTCACCTAATTAGGTGAAACCTTACCCTGTCACTCTGTTGTAACAGTGGCGGGTCTGTCTTGTTTCATTAAGTATCTTATCATGGTCTGTCATTAGTGCCGCATTTAGATTCCTGAAGGTCTCTGAGTCATCTGTTCAAGTATTTTCCCTTTGTAAGTGGCATAGATGATCTCCAGGTGCGACATGTCTCTGTTCCCCATGTGCCTTCGCTTGGTTTTCCAGTGATGAAAAACATTTTGAAAACAGTAACCAAAGCTTTATAAGCAAATTCAAAGTAGGAGCATGGCTTGCAAGAGTTGATACACATCTGAAAGAGAAAGTGGACAGTCACTTATAAAAAGATAGGACACTAATTATGTAAAAGTGTTCTGTGGGGACATTGTTTTGGTAATCTTTCTCTTTTTGCTAGTACTGGGTATTTAGCTAGGTCCTCGTGTATGCTAGGCAAGCACTCTATCACTGAGCTGTATCCCCAGCCTAATTGTCTTTGTGCTAAGCCCTAGTTTCCTGTTAGCAAAAGAATTAGTGGTGAACTTTGGTATTTGCAGACGTGACAAAATAGAATTTGTGCAACTATAAATGCTTATTATCACAGAAGAGAAAAAATATGTACAAAGAAATTAATACATTTTGTTGTCTGAGAACAAGTCTTGGTATGTAGCCCAGACTGGCCTCAAACTTGCAATTCTCCTGCTTCAACCTCCTGATCACTGGGATTACAGACATGGTATTTAAGTTACTTTGAGTGAGAAAGTATTTTACTGTCTGTATAGGTTGAATTAGCATAACTAGGTATGTTTGTAGTAAGTTTTAATGATATACTTACTATAAGATTCATCATTTTAAAGTGTACAGTTCAGTGGTTGTTAGTATTTTCAGTTATACATCCATTACCGTGATCTAACTGTCCAATATTTTCATCATTCCAGAAAGATACACTGTGTTTATCAGCATCACTCAGCAGCTCTCATCCCCAGCTCTAGTTAACACTCTCCCCTTTCTGTCTCCATGGATCTCCTGTTCTAGACTTTCGTATAAATGGAAACATTTAGTGTGTGACCTTTTGTATCTGACTTCATTCTCTCTGTTTCCTAGGAGTGTCTGTTGTAACTGTCCCTTCATTCTTCTTTTTGATCAAACAATATTCTAGTGACATGAGCATATCACATTTTGTTCAGCTGTTTATCACTTTGGGCACTTTTTACATTTGACTGTTATGAATAGTGCTTCTGTGAAAGTCTGTTTGCAGGTTTCAGTGTAAATGTGCATTTCTGATTCTCGAACAAGTGAGTATGAGTGGATAAAAACACATATAGGGGCTGGACGTGCACTTGCCTTGCATGAGCCCTGGGTTCCATCCCCAACACCTCTGGAAAAAAATAAAGGCATAGGGCTGGGCAAGGAGATGCTTACCTGTAGTCTCTGTGTCTTGGGATGCAGAGATAGGAGATTCGTTTGTGCCAGAAAGATGGGAAACAGTCTGAGCAAGAGACCTTGTCTTAACAATAACAAAACACCCAGGAATAGGTTTTCTTGAATTTTACAAAGTAGTGTATAGAAAGAGGTTGTCTTATTCTGAATACTATTGGCATACCTAATGCATGTTTAAGAAAACTTGATGAGAGAAGTAAGTGATGGTTTTAGCCAAACCATTTTTATGTTTCATTGTTATGATTAATTTTTAAAAACGTTAGCTGGGCATGATGGAGCACACCTTTAATCCCAGCACTCGGGAGGCCACCCTGAGACTACATAGTGAATTCCAGGTCAGCCTGAGCTAGAGTGAGACCCTACCTCGAAAAACCAAAAAAAAAAAAAAAGGAAGAAGCCATGGTTCTTTGTTCTGGTTTCAACCTTCATACTTACAACATGAAGAATGTTCTTGTATAAACTTGATAATTTGAAATGAAAATACTAGACAAAACTTGGCCAGTTGTAATGCTAACACATGATGGAGGTGTATGTTGTATGTAGTAAGGGAAGTATTACTAAAACTTTTGCTGCCTACTTTTTTCTTTTTATTTTGAAGCAGTTTTGAGAAGTGGTTTAGTGTCAGAGTCAGAGAGAGGGGTCAAATCCCGTCTCAGGTATTTCTTAACTCTGTAACCTTGGGCAAGTTATTTAGCCTCTCCAAGCCTCTTTTTCTAATCTGTAAATTGAGGAGTTGTAGCTGCTTCACAAAGTCAGCCTGGGACTTAATGTGACATGCATGTCACAGCACTATTAAGGGACACTGAAAAGCAGAGTAGATGGTCTCCTAGCGCAGTGACTTCTGGCTTACACAAGTCCCTACTCGTGTTTTGGATGGATCCTGATTCACACTGTTTGACTTGCAAGGTGACTCAGTTCTTATGCACATGCCCCCACCAATACCTGTACATGTAGTCAGAATGGTATACATGCACTCTTGCTAGATGTCGTCTACTGGTTTTTTGTTAATAAACTATTTTATAGCAGTTTTAGACACAAAAAAAATGGAGCAGAAAAATTTCTCCCCACCCCCCTTTCCTCCTGTTCCTAGCTTCCCCCTGTTGCTAATACAGTGCATTATTTTGGGACATCTGCTTCAGTTCATGGAGCAATAGTGGTATATTTTGTTGGACTAAGGTCCTTAGCCTGTCAGCGTACATTTCTGTGGATTTTAACAAATGTATAATGAGATGTGGCCACCATTTTAGTGTCATACATAAGAGCCTTATTGCCCTAAAAGCCCCTGAACCCCTTGTGCAACTCACTCTCCCCTCCTGCCCTTGGAAGTCAGTGATCTGGCTCCATAGTTTTGCTTTACCAGAATCTCATGTAATTAAAATCATGGGGCTGGAGAGATGGCTGAAGATACTTGCTTTCAAAGCCTGATGGCTCCGGTTCAAATTCCCAGACCCATGTAAAGCTGGATGCCCAAAGTGGAGTTCATTAGCAGTGGCAAGAGGCCCTGACATGCCCGTGCTCATTCTCATTCCCTCTCTCTCTCCTTTGCCAGCTTTCAAATAAATAATAAATTAAAAAAACAGGAATTTGGAAATTAATTTTAAAAAATTTTATAACATGCAACTTTTTTAGATGGGTTTCTTTCAGTAACTTGCACTTAAAGGTCATTTGTGACTGGATAGCTCACTTTTATTGCTGAATAATACTCCATTGTCTGGATGAAGAACTTTTGGCAATTATGAGAAAAGCCACTATAAGCATTGTGTACATTTTACATTTTTTTTTGTACGGACCTAAATGTTCAGGGTTGTTTTTTTTTTTTTTTTTGTTTTGTTTTGTTTTTTTTTTTTTTCGTTTTTCGAGGTAGGGTTTCACTCTGGTCCAGGCTGACCTGGAATTAACTATGTAGTCTCAGGGTGGCCTCGAACTCATGGCGATCCTCCTACCTCTGCCTCCCGAGTGCTGGGATTAAAGGCGTGCGCCACCACACCCGGCTTTGTTATTTTATTTTTTTTATTTTTTTTTGAGTAAATACTAAGGATCACTCTGCTTCCTGGATTCTATGGTAGAAGCTTGTTGTGTTTGTTTGTTGTTGGTAGGGTTTAGTTTGTTTTGTTGAGACAGGGTCTCACTCTGTAGCCCAAGCTAGCCTTGAGCTTATGATCCTCTTACCTTGGCCTCTAAAATATTGGGGTTAGAGTCATGAGCCACTATGCCTGGCTTAAGTATGTGTCATTTTACAAGAAGGTGGCCATATCATTTTGTATCTATACTGGTAAGATCCTTTTTTAGTTTTTTGAGGTAGGATCTTGCTGTAGCCCAGGCTGACCTGGAATTCACTATGTAGTCTCAGAGTGGCCTTGAACCCATGGCAATCCATTTACCTCTGCCTCCCAAGTACTAGGATTAAAGGTGTACACCACCACACCTGGCTTGGTAAGATTCTTTAAAGAAAAAACTTTTGTGGGCTGGGGAGATTGCTCAGTGGTTAAGGCATTCGCTTGCAAAGCCTGATGACTCAGGTTTGAACCCTAGTACCCACTTAAAGTCAGATGCACAAAGTGGTGTATGTATCTGGAGGTTGTTTGCAGTGGTTACAGACCCAGGCACACCCTTATTCCATATTTATATTCATATTCTCGACCCCCACCCCTGCTGGGTGTGGTGGCTCATGCCTTTAATCCCAGCACTTGGGAGGCTGAGTGAGGTAGGAGGAGGCCAGCCTGAGTCTAACTCCAGGTCAGCCTTGACTAGGGCAAGACCCTAACTCAACCCCCCCCAATTTGTATTTGTTTGCACTAATGTGTGTGTGTGTGTGTGTGTGTGTGTGTGTGTGTGTGGTTACAGCAGAGTCTGTTACTGCCAAATGCATGCACTGCTTTTTGCTTATAGCTTCTATATGGGTTCTGGGAAATTGAACTTTGCAAGCAAGAGCTTTTAACTGTTGAGCCATCTCCCCAGTACCAGATCATTCATTTGTTTAAGTTCAGAAAGATTTTACTATTTCAGAACTCAAAAGAAGGCAAAGCTGCTGTGAAGCAGAAGGGTCCCAAGAGGGTCACCTGGGTAAGACCCGGTCATTCCATAGTCTCACTAGCATTTAGTACACCAGTGTTTTGGATTCGGCTGTTGCAGTGAGTGAGTAGAATGGTGTATCTTGTTTTTTTGTTTTTTTTTTTTTATGAAACAGGAGGGTCCTGAGCAGGTCACCAGGGTAAGACCCTTTTGTTACATAGGCTTTCTAGCACTTGGTGTGCCAGCGTTCTGGATTTGGCTGTTGCAGTGAGTAGAATAGTATGTCTTGCAGTTTTAAGAGCAGTTCCCTGGTGACCTGATCTGTGTGGATGCTTGTTTGCTATTTGTGTGTCATTCTGGCCAGTTATATGTTCAAATAATTCGCACATTTAAAAAATTGGATTGGGGGCTGGAGAGATGGCTTAGTGGTTAAGGCGTGTGCCTATAAAGCCAAAGGACCCAGGTTTGACTCCCCAGGATCTATGTAAGCCAGATGCACATGGTAGCACATGCATCTGGAGTTTGTTTGTAGCCACTGAAGGCTCTGATGCACCCATATTTTCTCTCTCTCCCTTTCTCTCTCCCTCTCTCTCTCTCTCTCTCTCTATATATATATATATGTGTGTGTGTGTGTGTGTGTGTGTGTGTGTGTGTGTGTGTATAATATGCCTCTCCCCCCCCAAATAAATAAAAATTAAAATTAAAAAAATATATTTTAAACTGGGTGTGGTGGCACACACCTTTAATCCCAGCACTTGGGAGGCAGAGGTAGGAGGATCGCCATGAGTTCAAGGCCACCCTGAGACTACATGGTGAATTCCAGGTCAACCTGAGCTAGAGTGATACCCTACCTCAAAAAACAAAAAAAATAAAGAAAGGAAAAACTTTTTAATTGGATTGTACAAGTCCTTTATCACCTATATATGTGGATACCTTCCTCCCAGTCTGAGGCTTGTCTTTTCATCTCTTAATGCTGCTTTATGTTGTTACTAGAAGAGGGACTATTTATGGGGAAGAAGGTTACTAATGAAAAAAGGTAATCGGGAAGATAATTATTGCATGTTTTCTCACGAAAATCTAGATTTATATGTACATATGTCTATATGACATAAAAGCAGAAGGAGACTATTTGGGGGAAGGAGGAGGCAGTAGAAGAGGAGGGTGGCAAGAGAGGATAATGGGTATGAATATGGAAAAAGTACAATATACATATTTTAAAATGTTAGTTTTACAGAGAAACATTCTGTAACTGAAAAAAATAATAATAAACTAGGGCCTGGAGAGATGGCTTAGTAGGTTCAATTCCCCAGTACCCATGTAAGCTAGATGCACAAGAGGCTATATGTGTCTGGAGTTTGTTTGCAGTGGCTGCAGGCCCATATTCATTATCTCTCCCACCCTCCCTTTCTCTTTTTCTCTCTCTTATATAAATAAAACGATCTTTAAAAAAAACAAAGTGAGCTGGGCGTGGTGGCACACGCCTTTAATCCCAGCACTTGGGAGGCAGAGGTAGGAGGATCGCCATGAGTTCAAGGCCACCCTGAGACTACAGAGTCAGTTCCAGGTCAGCCTGAGCTAAGTGAGACCCTTCCTCGAAAAAAAAAAAAAAAAAGTGGGGCCTGGAGAGATGGCTTAGTGGTTAAGCGCGCACTTGTGAAGCCTAAGGACCTTGGTTTGAGGCTCGATTCCCTAGGACCCACGTAAGCAGATGCACAAGGTGACACATGCATCTGGAGTTCGTTTGCAGTGGCTGGAGGCCCTGGTGTACCCATTCTCTCTACATATCTGCCTCTTTCTCTCTATCTGTCACTCTCAAATAAATAAATGAATGAATAATAAACAAAAAAAATTAAATAAAGTGGTTCTGATTTCACAGCTCACTGATAAGCATAATTCCTTACTTAGTGTCTGTCCTGCTTTTATTTTTTGGGAGGGAGTGGGGGAGGAAGGGTGTTTCAGGATAGGGTCTCATTCTAGCCCAGGCTGACCTGGAATTCACTATATAATCTCAGGGTGGCCTTGAACTCCATGGTGATTCCCTACTTCTGCCTCCCAAGTGGTAGGATTAAAGGCGTGCTCCACCACGCTGGCTTTCTGTCCTGCTTCTTAAGACCATATGAATGATATCAGTAAAATCACTGTCATTTCAGGCAAACATTCCCAACATTGGTAAACAGGGGTGCCAGAATTGTGAAACAGGGGCTCACTCTAGCCCAGGCTAACCTGGAACTATTATGTAGCCCAGGCTGGCATGGAATTCATGGCAATCGACCTACTTTAGCCTGCAAGTGCTGAGATTAAAGGTGTGTACCACCATACCTATACATGTCCCATTTATAGCCTAAAATATTCTCTAATGTTTAGTCCTTGTCATGACACATCTGGGCATATATGGAAAGCTGTATGTGTGTGGCATTCCTACAAGGTTTTATATGATTCTTTCAAACTATATGTTTTTAACAAAGAAACTAAGTGCATAAGGTGAAGGAAGCTACATTACCAATACTGTATTCCCGGGAATCATGTATCACCAGAGTTTGCAAGTTCAGATTGGTGAAAGGGGATTTTTATGATTTAACATATATAGTTTTTTTCAGATAGGGTCTCATGTAGCCTAGGTTGGCCTCAAACTCATTAGGTAGCCAGTGATGACCTTGAGCTCCCAAATCTCTCCTTTCTGAGTGTTGAGATTACAGGCGTGTGCCACCACACCAAGCACAGAATATGTTTTGTTTTGTTTCATTTTGTTTTGTTTTGTTTTTTGAGAGAGAGAGACAGACCGACAGACAGATAGAAAATGGGAGCATCAGCAGCCTCTCAGCTGCTGTGAACAAATTCAAGACACGTGCACCCCCTTATGGGCAAGTATGGCATTGCTCCCTTGTGTCACTTTACATCTGGCTAAACATGGGACCTGGAGAATCAAATGGGCGTTCTTAGGCTTGGCAGGCAGGCGCTTTAACTGTTAAACCATCTCTCTCCAGCCCTGGAATATGTTTTTAATATGAACTAACTTATTTATTTATTTATTTATTTATTTATTTATTTATTTATAAAGTTTTTCGAGGTAGGGTCTCTAGCCCAGACTGACCTGGAATTCATTTTGTATTCTCAGGGTGGCCTTGAACTCATGGCGATCCTCCTACCTCTGCCTCCCAGGTGCTGGGGTTAAAGGCATATGCCACCATGCCTGGCCTAATGTTAACTTATTAAGGTAAATAAATAGTGACTTTAACAGAATTTATGACTGTTGAGGTTCTAATTTTATGGCCATTTAACATTTATGCTACTCAAATATTTAAATATCTCTGTCTTCTCCAGAGATCCATGAGATATGTACCTCTGCACACTTAAACTTTTATTTATTTAGAAAGATTTCTTGCTCCTAAGGATAATTCTACATCCTTTCAAAACAATCACAGTCTAATCATAGACATTGAACTTAATAGAATCCTATTAAGTTAAACCTTTTGTTTGTTTATATTTTTTATTTTTGGTTTTTCAAGATTGGGTCTCAGTCTAGCTCAAGCTGACCTGGAATTCACTATGTAGTCTCAGGGTGGCCTTGAACTCATAGCGATCCTCCTACCTCTGCCTCCCAAGTGCTGGGATTAAAGGCCTACGCCACCATGCCCGGCCTTTTTGTTTGTTTATTGAGAACAGGGTGTTTATTGGGAGGGTCTTGCCCAGGCTGACCTCAAACTCTATGTAGCTGAGGCTGGTCTTGAACTGATCCTCCTGCCTCCACCTCTCAAGTGCCTCTCCATGCCCAATTTACCTCTTCTTTAGTTCTCTTTCCCCCTATGTGCAGGTGGGACTACTCTGCTGTCATGCAGCGCCACCTTGTGGAAGAGGGGGTCTTGGCAGGGGACAGACATGTCTAGGTGAGAGAGAGCTGCCAAGTATCAATCAAGGTTTGTTTTGTTGATGGCTTCTGACTTTGACACTAACATTTCTCGCCCAGATGTTTTCTTCTCTCTGGGGTAGACTAAGTATAAGTAGGTGGAGGCATAAAGTGTTGGCCACCTTTTTGGAAAGAGACCTTGAAGATGAAAAAGGTATACAAGCATCTTACCCTCAAGATTCAAAATTCCTACTATGAAAAGACACATAATTGGGATAATTTATGGACTGCATACTATGTTCTAGGTACTGATCCAGGAACCAGCGACATAGCAATGAACTGTAATCTCAGCTTTCAGCACTGCTATTGTAGTGGCAGGAGACAAGGATAAGCAGATAAATAGATAACAACCTACACCAGGTGGTAGTAAGTGAAAAAAGGTAAGGCAGAGAGTGACAGAATGGTGCCATTTTAGTTTGATTAGGGAAAGCTTATCTTGGGAGTGCTAAGGGAAGAGGCTAATACAGCTATAGGAGTAACTGAGTGGAGTAGTCTCAACAGAACAAAGGAAGTATAAAGGCCCTAAGGCGGGAATGGGCTGCTCTCTTGGAGGAAAAATGAAAAGGGCAGTTTGGCTGCAGCAGGGAAATGAAGATCATAGCAATCAGTAATAGTAGAGCATTGTGATGGTCGTGCAGCCTTGTACAGTAATTATGACTTTGGATTCCAAGATGGGAGAGTTCAGACAGAGTGATCTATCTAAAGGATGCGAGTGCAAACAGACTGTTGCCTTGCCAGGCAGTGGCTTGTGCTAGAGCACAGCAGCGGAGACATGCCAGAGGCTGGTTATGTTTTTTGTTTGGTTATCTGGTTAGTTTTATTTTTTTTTATTTTTGGAGAGAGACACAGAGAGGGACAGACAGAGGGAGAGGGAGACAGATAGAGAATGGGCGCACCAGCAGTCTCTCAGCTGCTGTGAATGAAATCCAGATGTGTGCGCCCCCTCGTGGTCAAGTGCGGCATTGCGCCCTTGTGTCACTTTGCATCTGGCTAAACGTGGGACCTGGAGATTGGAACCAGCGTTCTTAGGCTTAGCAGGCAGGCGCCTTAACCGCTAAGCCATCTCTCCAGCCCTGGTTAGTTTTTTTGAGACAGGATCTTAACTATGTACTACAGACTGGCCTCATATTTATTATATAGCCCAGGCTGGCCTTGAATTCATTGCCATCCTCTTGCCTCATCTTTCTGAGTGCTGGGGATTACAGACCTGTGCCACCCTTCTTTGGGTATGTTTTGAAGTTGGGGTTAATAGCATTATAAATACTTGCTTGTGGCATATGAGAGGACAAGGAGCCCATAAGTCTTCTATGCTTTGTGTGGGTGGCAAGGACTCTCCAGAGCACGTTTCTCATGTTTTTGAGAGGCTGATTCAGAGATGGGGATGAATCGTTCCAGGTGACATTAGACATTTTTTTTCAACATTCCTAAAGATTCTGGGGTTTTAAATTAGTGCACAGAGTTGCAACATGTCAGACCCAGAAGAAATCTTTCAGTCAGTTCTTATATTGGGGCATGTGGCCCGCTGGAAAGCTGCCTTAACCCTCACCCTAACAAATCCTTTCCATGGCGAGATTTACTCCTTACCTTCCAGTATGTTATCATTGTTACTGAAATTTGGTATAGCCTTTGTCAACTTTTACATCAGTTATTTTTGCTGCCCTAGTTCTTTTCCACAAAGAAGTAGTAGGTTGTATAAGCGAGCTGGGGAGGCTAAAGCTTTACCTGAGGGGTTCAGGACTAGAAAAGCCCAAGAACCATTTCCCTAGGTTACATTCCCACTGTTTTCCTAAGCGTGTCCGAGAAGCCCAGAGCAGAGAGGATAGGCACTTTCCCAGCCCGTTCAGCAAAACCAGTGGCACAACTAAGGAGAGAACCTGAGTGTCTCACTTAAAGACTGTGACTTTTCAAAGATGTTAATACAGAAACAGAAAGCACTTGTAGAATCACAAGTATACATATCTGTGTAGGAGACCCTTTAGTACTTTAAGCCATAGGGTAACACGAGCAGCCACATGCCTTTCAGCTCCAATATTTGGTAATGCTCTAAGGAATGTGTTTCGTCCAGGTAAATCCAGTTAATTTATCTTAAAGCTTTTAGGGCTGAGGATATAGCTCAGTTGGTAGAGTGCTTTCCCATCATGCATAAAGCCCTGACTTGATTCCCAGCACAGCATAAAATTGAGCATGGTGGCACACATCTCTAATCCTAGCACTCAAGGTGGAGGTAGTTGGATCAGAGATTCAAGGTCATCCTAGCTACATAGTGAGTTTGAGGACAAAACCTGGGTTATAGGATACCTTGTGAAAATAAGCTTTCATTATTATTTTTTTTCTTTTTGAGAGAGAGAGAATGGGCATGCATGTGCCCCCTTGTTGTGCATGTGTGACATTGCATACTTGCATCACTTTGTGTCTGGCTACGTGGGACTTGGAGATTTGAACATGAGTTCTTAGGCTTCTCAGGCAAGTGCTTTAAGAGCTCAGCCATCTATCTCTCCAGCCCTATATTTTCTTTTTAAAAAAATATTTTATTTGTATATGTTGAGAGAGAGAGAAAGAGAAGCAAATAGAGAATGGGTGTACCAGGGCCTCCAGCCATTGAAGATAAACTCCAGACACATGTGCCGCCTTGTACATCTGGCTTACTTGGGTACTAGGGAATTGAACCTGGGTCCTTTGGCTTTGCAGGCAAGTGCCTTAACTAGTAAGCTATCTCTCCAGCCCCCAAATAAGCTTTTAAATCTGTCATGATTATAATAAAATTATCTTTTAAAAGTAGTGATCAGGGAAAGCGAATTTTGCTAAAATTAGGAAGGATGAGTTAGGAGGGCTGGAGAGATGGCTTAGCGGTTAAGGTGCCTGCCCGCTAAGCCTAAGAACACCGGTTCCAATCTCCAGGTCCCACGTTTAGCCAGATGCAAAGTGACACAAGGACGCAATGCCGCACTTGTCCACAAGGGGGCGCACGCATCTGGATTTCGTTCACAGCAGCTGAGAGGCTGCTGGTGCACCCATCTCTATCTGTCTTCCTCTCTGTCTCTCTGTGTCTCTCTCCAAAAAAATTATAGGAGGGCTATACCCATTCTGCCTCCCTCCCCCTCCCTCTCTTTCTCTCAAATAAATAAAATATTTTTTTAAACTATGAGAGAGAATGTAAAAATGAAGTAATATTTAGTGACTTACATAAGTTATTAGAGAGTCATTTTTTGAGAATAAGTGTTGAGGATCCCAATTTAAAGACTTAAAGTGCCCTTTCATTACAAGGCATGCTAAGCTATGTTCATGAAAATGATTGTGTAAACATTTTAGAAGCTCATAGTGAGAACCAGTCCTAGGGTACACATGTCTGCAGAAGGTTAAGGAGGGAGTAATAAAAGAAACCCTGAAGAGAGCTGGGCCTGTTGACTCTTCTGTATTTCCAGCTCTTGGGAAGCGGAAGCAGGAGGATTGTGAGTTAAAGGCCAACTTGGGCTATATAGTAAAACTGTCTTAAAGGGGAAGAAGAAAGGTGCTGAAGAACTGAGGGTACCAGCACTTTCCCGGGTATTGGCAAACCATCACAGCGGCAATTAGTGGATTTGGAAAGCATGATTTGGAAAAGTATATCAGGAAGCCTTGAAGACCACAGACAATGAAATCGTATTGGAAAATATTTATGATTACGACTGTTACAGGAATAAGAAAGGTTGTATTCAGTTGGTTTTATGATTTATATCTAAATATTTGATGCAGTAGGAACTTTTGTCAGCATACAATGTGTGGTATGGATCCAGATTTTCCTAGGTGGGCAACATCACTGGTTATATAATCCTTTTCTCAGCTTGACTTTTTAAAAATATTTATTTGCAAGCAGAGAGAGAGAGAGAGAGGGTTGGGGGGGGGGGAGACCGGGCATGTGAAGGTCTCTGGCTGCTGCAAACAAACTCCAGACACATGTGCCACTTTATGTGGGTACTGGGGAATCGAATCTGGATCATTAGGCTTCACAGGCGAGTGCCTTAACTGCTAAGAAATCTCTCCAGCCCCTGCTTGACTATTAAAAAATATTTTTATTTTTCTTATTTGGGAGAGACAGACAGAGAATATGGATGAGAATGAGAATGAACGGGTATGTCAGGGTCTCTTGCTGCTGCCAATGAACTCCAGAGTTGCAAACAAACTCCAGATGCATGCACCACTTTGTGCATCTGGCTTTATGTAGGTAGTGGGAAATAAAACCTGGGCCAGCAGGCTTTGCCAGCAAGCACCTTTAACCACTGAGCCATCTCCTCAGCCCTCTGCTTGACTTTGAAGCACATTATCATTGATCATTTTTCCTATGAATAGGGTCGGATTGTGGGATATCAGCTTATTGCTTTGGCACCCTGTGCACTTTAAGTTAGTACCTGGCAGTTCTGGATCTTTTTTAGTGTTTTGTTTTTCAAGCAGAGTTTCATTCTAGTCTAGCTGACCTGGAACTCACTCTGTACTCCAGGCTGGCCTCAAACTCATGGTGATTTTCCTACCTTTGCCTCCCAAGTGCTGGGATTAAAGGCGTGTGTCACCAACTCTGGCTGTGGTTCTTTTCTAATGTTCTTCTTTCTCAATTCTCCTAACTTGGCTTATTTTTCGTTTATTTTATTTGTGTAAGTGTGTTTCTTTGGACACACATGTGCCACATGGCTCATGTGGAGGTAAGAGGATAACCTCAGGGTATCTTTACTCTTATTCTATCTTGGAGACAAAATCAAGAATGCCAATCTATCTCACTGGTATAAGCGTGTGTCACTTTGCCTCCTGCTTTACATGGGTATTTGGGAATCAAACTTGTGTTGACAGTCTTTGTAAGCAAGTGCCTTTAACTACTGATCCATGTCTCCAGATCCCTTTTTCATTGTTCATATCAACTTTAGAATCTGCTTACCTGTTTTAGAAGCTAATTTTATAGGCATTTGAGGAGGGTAGTGTTGGGAGGATCATTTAAAATGTACAGAGTATGTAGCTGGGCGTGGTGGCGCACGCCTTTAATCCCAGCACTAGTGAGGCAGAGGTCAGAGGTAGGAGTATTGCCGTGAGTTCGAGACCATCCTGAGACTACATAGTTAATTCCAGGTCAGCCTGGGCTAGAGTGAGAAAATTAAAATGTACAGAGTAGGATGAATTGGAACAAAGCCTAATGTTACGTATGTATTAAAATGTGATCATGAAATCTGTTATTTTGTATGCTAATTTAAAATTAAGTAAAAAAATAATAAATTTACAAAGTGACCTCTTTATGCTAAGGAATCTAAATGTGGTTTTAATCTTTTCTCTTACAGATGATACTAACCGTGTTCTTGAGCAATAATGAACAGATTTTAACAGAAGTTCCTATAACACCAGAAACTACCTGTCGAGATGTCGTAGAATTCTGCAAGGAGCCTGGAGAGGGTGGTTGCCACCTGGCGGAAGTGTGGAGGGGAAGTGGTATGTTAGACTTTTAATGATGGGAACATATATCACAGCAGGAAGCACGTGGAAAGTATTGTTTGTGATTATTGGTTATTTGTAGTAGTAAGGAGTTGAGTAATTAAAAATGGTATTACATGGGGATAGGCTTCTATAAAATGGTATGTGTTAAACAGTATTGTGCAGTTTGACTTAAACTGTGGCCATTTACCATAAGCAGGGAAGGTGTCTATGTCCACCTCTTTTGGGAGTCTCTTTTCCTGTCACCACCTGTACCTGAGAGCTTAAGTCCTCTGAGCCTTGCATTGTTTGAGCTAACTTGTGTTGAGCTGATCAGCAACTTTCTTTGTTTTTCAAGATTGGGGTTTTGCTCTAGCTTAGGCTGACCTGGAATTTACTATGTAGTCTCAGGCTGGCCTCAAACTCACATCAATCTCCTACCTCAGCCTCCTGAGTGCTGGTATCAAAGGTGTGTACCACCACGCCTGACCTTTTAAAACTTTTTATTGACGATTTTTATTCGCATACATATGTGTTTTGATCATAATCTCTTCCCATCACCTTATTTTGTACTCCCTTCCACTGAATCCTTTTCACTGAGCCCCTTCTTTCCAACTAGACCTCCTTATTTTTTGATGTTTTTTTTTTTTCCTCCTTCATCATCCATGGCAACATGTTGATGGGTCCAGTATTGCATAGGTCTTGTGTAGATAATGACAGCTGCTGTGAGGTCATGAATGCAGCGGCCACTTCATATGCAGAAAACAAGGTTTCCAAGCACTCCTTTCCCTCTCCTAGCTCTACATTCTTTCCACTGTCTCTTCCACAATATTCCTAGAGCCTTGAAGGGTGTAATAGAGATGCATCACTTAGTACTGAACACTCAATAGTCACTTATTTTCAGCACTTTGATGAGTTTTGAGTTTACCCAGTAGTTACCACCATCTGCAAAAAGAAACATCTTTGACCAAAAGTGGGAGTAGCACTAATCTATGGGCATAAATAGCAACTTGATGGACATAACATATCTATTTAGCCAAACAACAGTAGCACCTTTCCCTCTAGGGCCTACTACCTCCCAGCCACGAGCTTCTGAGTAGGTTTTCAGTACTTGGCATGAATTCCCTTCCTTGGAGCAGGCTTTAACTCCAATCAGAGAACATTTGGTTATCCCTGTAGCTGACATGCCACTTTGAACAGTGGGCACATCTTGCTTGGCTGGTCAGTTGTGTATCTTGCAAGATCCACTGGTGACTTTCCTCCCAGACTGTATAACACTTTCTAGTACTATGATAGCTAGAGAGCTAGCAGGGTAGAAGCTCCTAGCTCAGTTCCAGCTTCATTTCTCAGTGTCTTCGACAGTAGAGTCTTCCTATCTAGTTCTGGTAAGCAAGCAAGTACCCTGTGTTGTTTGGGGGCCTCAGCAACCTCTCTGACCAACAACTCACTAGGACATAGCACACCCAGCAACCCTTAATGCTTTGGCTTTATTTATTTATTTATTTATTTATTTATTTATTTTATTTTATTTTCATTTTGTTCTGGGGGTTGAACCCAGGGTCATGTACATTCTAGGCACACACTCTGCCACTGAACTATACCCCAGCCCCTGTGTAGCAACTTTTCCCTTCTGATGACAGCAGGATGCAAGAAATGACTTGGTGTCTCACTTATAAAACCCTGTAAGTAGCAGATCCTCCATAAATAGTATTAAACTGAATAAATCCCTTCTCTTATAGTGAAGGAATTTGTCAGCAAATAGGGCAAAGAATATTCTCAGAGATACTATGATTACAAAATAAAGAAAATTCTGCAAAATTTGTACTCTAAAGAAGGGGTTTAAACTGGGTATGGTAGCACATGCCTGTAATTTCCAGGACTGGGGAGGTAGAGGCAGGAGGATCAGGAGTTCAAGGTCATCCTTACCTACATAGTGAATTTGAGACCAGTCTGGGATACATGAGATCCTGTCTAAAAAGTGAGGGTTTGAGGTCGAAGGCCAAGACAAGGATCTCTGCAGATTTGAGACTATCCTGATCTATATAGTGTTTAACAGTCAGCTTGGGCTACATAATGACACCCTGTTTATCTGTCTGTCTATCAGTCATCTCTCTCCCTTTCTATATATACCCATACATATGTATGTGAATATATATAGTCAAATAAAGAAAGAAAAGAAGGATTGGAGAGATGGCCCAGCAGTTAAAGGCACTGCTTGCAAAGCCTGACATCCCAGGTTCAATTCCCTAGTACCTATGTACTAGATGCACAAAGTAGCACACATGCATCTGGAGTTCATTTGTAGTGGCAAAGGGCCCTGGTGCTCCCACATTCATTCTTTCCTATTCTTTGTGTTTCTGTTGGGAATAAATAAAATATCAATAAAGAAAAGAAAGAAGTAATTGAATTTAGATAGGCTAGGGTATCTGAGTAAGAGAAAGTATGTGAATGAAGAGAAGAAAATCAACATACTATTCTGCTAAGACAACTCAAGGATGGGGATTGAGAAAATGTAGGCCAGCCAGGCATGGTGGCACATGCCTTTAGTCCCAGCACCCAGGAGGGCAGAGCACATAGATTTCCTTTTCTGTGAAGTACTCATTTATTTTTCTCATTTTTCTGCCAAGTTTTCTTTATGTGTGTGCATGTGTGTGCAGGTGAATGTGATTATGTGCATGTGGAGGCCAGAGAAAATCTCAGGTGTTGTCCTCAAGAATGCTGTCCACCTCCTTTGAGACAGGATCATTTCTGGCCCAAAGCTCACTAATTAGGGTTAGACTGGCTAACCAGTGAGCTCCAGGGATTCTCCTGTCACTGCCTCCCCAGTGCTGGGATTACAGGTGTGTGCCATGATGCCTGGCATTTTTACATGGGTTCTGGGGACAAAACTCAGGTCCTCATAAGGCAAGCACTTTATAATAACTTGTCAGTGAATTCTGTATGGCACAATGGGGTCTGGCCCTAGCCATACTGCATGGCAGAAGAAACCAGGAAGTAGCTTCTGTGAACATGGCGTTCTGCACAGGCCTGGCGTGACAACAGCTACAGTCCCATGCTCCCGAGAAACCTGCTACGAGATGACCTGTCCAGAGACAGGCTGTCATTGGTCACAAAAAGGGGACTACCCCATACAATGATTGGCCAGCCAAACCCCTTAAAACCCCCTGCACTTCCTCGAATAAACGAGTTTGCTGTAGCCCTCCCTCTGCTGCTTCCACCCAACTTCCAGAGTCTGTGTCGTGATTCCGTGTTTCTCACCCCCAACTCGGCAGAGACCCTGCTGTCCCTCCTGGGCTGGCCTAGGGGGACCCCAACAGAATTCCATTGCTTAGATGAACTATAAATGGAAATTACCTCTGGGCGTGGTGGCGCACACCTTTGCCATGATTTCAAGACCACCCTGAGACTACAGAATTCGATCCAGGTCAGGTTGAGCTAGAGTGAGACCCTACCTCGAAAAACAAAACACGCAAAAAAGAAATTACCAAGATTCATTCAGCAAATGGGGATAAGTACTTACTCTATGCTGGACACTGTGTTTGACTCTGGGGGAGGTATATTAGCCAAAGACCAACATTATGTTTACATGGAGCATGTATTCTAGCTGGAAGATAAAGGAAGAAATGGCAAATTAACTGCAGTATGTTGTGAGTGATAAATACTCTGTAAAGAAAGCCAGGCGTGGTGGCGCACACCTTTAATCCCAGCACTCAGGAGGCAGAGGTAGGAGGATTGCCATGAGTTCAAGACCATCCTGAGACTACAGAATTCGATCCAGGTCAGCTTGAGCTAGAGTGAGACCCTACCTCGAAAAACAAAACACGCAAAAAAGAAATTACCAAGATTCATTCAGCAAATGGGGATAAGTACTTACTCTATGCTGGACACTGTGTTTGACTCTGGGGGAGGTATATTAGCCAAAGACCAACATTATGTTTACATGGAGCATGTATTCTAGCTGGAAGATAAAGGAAGAAATGGCAAATTAACTGCAGTATGTTGTGAGTGATAAATACTCTGTAAAGAAAGCCATGCGTGGTGGCGCACACCTTTAATCCCAGCACTCAGGAGGCAGAGGTAGGATCGCCATGAGTTCAAGACCACCCTGAGACTACAGAATGTGATCCAGGTCAGCTTCAGCTAGAGTGAGATCCTACCTTGAAAAACCAAAAAAAAAAAAAAAAAAAAAAAAAAAAAAACTCTAAAGAAAAGAATAGAGGAATATATTGCCTTTGCTCAAAATGAGTAAAGAAGAAACTTAATCATATAAAATCAGTTGAATTGAGACTTTTCTTTTCCCAAAAACTTAAAGCCCATGTCCAAAGAACAGATTATTCCTAATTTATAGAAAAAAAAACTGTCAAATAGAAAAAGATGTCCATTGGATTCATTTTACATCAAAACTGAGTAAGCCAGGCATGATGGTGCATGCCATTAATCCCAGTACTTGGGATGCAGAGGTAGGAGAATTGCTGTGAGTTCGAAACTACATAGTGAATTCCAGGTCATCCTGGGCTAGAGTGAGACCCTACCTCGAAAAACCAAAAAAGAAAAACAGAGTAAGAGTACAAAAACAGACCAACCTTTGAACATAGTTGCAAAAATCGTAAATAAAATACCAGTTAATTCATTTCTACAGCATGTTGGCAAAGTAGTCTAGTTCTAGAATAGAAATAGAATGTACTGGGTTCCAAGTCAGATCTGTCCACAGGCTGCATTAGAGTGAAGAGCAATGTTACCATTTCAGTACAGTAAAACAGAAGGCAACAAGTTCTCCTTAATTCAGTAAGTGAGCCCTCTCAGAAGCCTTCAGCAAAACTCACACTTGGCTCTTAACTATAGAAGCATCCTTGTTAAAGCCAGGAGGAAGAAAAAGGTGCATACCTCACTCTGTTCAACCTCATGCTTGGAGGTTCTAGCCTCCAAGGGAGAAACGGAATTGGAAAAGAAGAGTTAAACTGTCCTCATCTGTCACCACCATCTTTGTCTACAGAAAACACATGAACTCTCCAAAGGAATTCATTAAATCCAATAGGTCACACATCTATTATTGGCATATACCAGTACTTATCAGTGGAAAAAAATCATAAAGAACAAGGTGTAGTGGTGCTCACCTTTAATCCAGCATTTAGGAGGTTGTGGTAGGAGAATCACCATGAGTTCGAGGCCACACTGAGACTACATAGTGAATTCCAGATCAGCCTGGGCTAGAGTGAGACCCTACCTCAAAAAAAAATTAGTTTGTTTGTTTACTTAAGAGAGAGCACGGTCACACCAGGGCATCTTGCCACTGCAAAAGAACTCCAGATGCATGTGCTACATTGTGCATCTGGTTTTACAAGGTATTGTAGCTTTGCTGGTAGAAATCACCCAACCAACAGCAGCTTGTGGTTGAAAAAGAGGTTTATTTTGGCTTACAGGCTTGAGAGGGAAGCTCCACAATGGCAGGGAAACAATTGCATGAGCAGAGGGTGGACATGACTCCCTGGCCAACATAAGGTGGGCAATAGCAACAGGAGAGTGTGCCAAACACTGGCATGGGGAAACTGGCTATAACATCCATAAGCCCACCCCAACAACACAATTCCTCCAGGAGGCGTTAATTCCCAAAAATCTCCATCATCTGGGAACCTAGTATTCAGAACACCTAAGTTTATGGGGGACACCCGAATTAAACCACAACACATGGGTACTGGGAAATTGAACCCAGACGGTCAGGCTTTGCAAGCAAGCACCTTTAACAGCTGAGCCAACTCCCCAGCCCCATAAATAACAATTAAAAAACATTTTTATTTATTTATTTGCAAGCAGAGAGCATGCCAGGACCTCTAGCCACTGTAAACAAATTCCAGATGCATGTGCCCCTTTGTGCATCTGGTGTTAAGTGTGTACTGGGGAATTGAACTCAGGTCATTAGGTTTTGCAGGCAAGTGCCTTAACCACTGAGCCACCTCTCCAGCCCTAAATAACAATTTTTAGTATTTTACTTATTTATTTGAGAGAGAGGCAGAGAGAGAGAGAGAGAGAGAGAGAGAGAATAAGTGCACTAGGACCTCAAACAACTGCAAACAAACTCCAGATGCATGTGCAACACCTTGTGCATCTGGCTTATGTGGAATTGAGAATAGTGCTGAAGGGCTGGAGAGATGGATTAGTGGTTAAGGTGATTGCCAGCAAAGCCCAAGAACCCAGGTTCAATTCCCCAGTATCCACATAAGCCAGATGCACAAGGTGGCACATGCATCTGGAATTTGTTTGCAGTGGCTAGAGGATAATGCCAAAATGCCTGAGAGATTTGTAGACAAAGGATACCTCTTAAGGGCTGGGAAGATGGCTCAGTGATTAAAGGCACTTGTTAGCAAAGGGCCTGCTGGTCTGGGTTCAGTTCCAAGCCATATAAGCCAGATGCAAAAATAAAAATAAAGGTGCAAGCATCTGGTGTTCTTTTGTAGTGGCAAGAGACCCTGTAGCATAAACATACGCATACATGCACATTTGTGTACATGTGCAAAATAAAAATTTTATAAAATGGGGCTTGAAAGATGGCTTAGTGGTTAAGCACTTGCCTGTGAAGCCTAAGGACCCCATTTCAAGGCTCTATTCCCTAGTACCCATTTAAGTCAGATGCACAAGGTGGCACATGCATCTGGAGTTCATTTGCAGTGGCTGGAGGTCCTGGTGTGTCTTTTCTCTCTCTCTCTCTCCCTGTCTGTTGCTCTCAAATAAGCAAATAAAAATATTAAATAAAAAAATTTTAAAAAAGAAAACTATAAAAGAACATCTGCACAGTACAGTTACAGTGCTCAAGACCATATGGTGAGACTTAGCAACATCATTGAAGAACACCAGGCAATGCAGACAGCAGAGTGGAGGTGTGCAGTCATTTTCATGGCACAAAACTCAGTACCACAACATCTTGACTTTTGGAGCTGGAGAGATGTTTTACTCAGTAAAGTGCTTGATGCACAAGCACAAGGATCTGAATTTGAATCCTCAGTTAAAGTGTCTCAATAAGGGCTGGAGAAATGGCTTAGTGGTTAAGGCATTTGCATGCAAAGTCAAAGGACCCAGGTTCAGATCCCCAGGACCTACATAAGCCACATGCATAGGGGCACATGCGTCTGGAGTTTGTTTGCAGTGGCTAGAGGCCCTGGCATGCCCATTCTCTCTCTGTCTCTCTTTTCTCTATCTCTCTACTTGCAAATGAATAAAATTTTAAAAAAGTGTCTCAAGAAATAAAGTGGAATGTGATTAAGGGAGACACCTAGTGTCCATCTCTGGCTGCCATACAGCTACATGCACACAGATTTTTATCCATACACATATGAACACATACACACGATGGATGGATGGATGGATGGATGGATGGATGGATGGATGGATGGATAGATAGACAGACAGGCAGGCAGGCAGGCAGGCAGGCAGGCAGGCAGGGCCTTTAAAACATAGAATTCTGGCCGGGCATGGTGGTGCATGCCTTTAATCCCAGCACTCGGGAGGCAGAGGTAGGAGGATCGCCATGAGTTTGAGGATACCCTGAGGCTACTTAATGAATTCCAGGCCCCTGAGCTAGAGTGAGACCCTACCTCAAAAAACAAAACAAAAAAAAAAGCGAAAAAAAAAATAGAATTCTGGCCAGGCGTGGTGGTGCATGCCTTTAATCCCAGCATTTGGGAGGCAGAGGTAGGAGGATCACTACGAGTTCCAGGCCACCCTGAGACTACATAGTGAATTCCAGGTCAGCTTGAGCTAGAGTGAAACCCTATCTTGAAAAATGAAAAAAAAAGAAAAAAAAAAGATTCTGGGCTGGAGACATGGCTTAGCAGTTAAGGCACTTGTCTGTGGAGCCTAAGGACTCAGGTTCCACTCCCCAGAACCCATGTAAGCCAGACACACAAGGTGAGACATGCACACAAGGTCATTCATGCACAAGGTAGTCCACACATCTAGAGTTCGATTGCAGTGGCTAGAGACTCTGGCATGCCAATTCTCTCTCCCTGTCTCTAATGAAAAATAAAAAATATGATTCTGGCAGATTGCTGCTAAGATAATTTGAAAGCAGAAGGCCAAGTGATGCCAAAATGCTTTTGGAACTCAGCTGCATGAGGGAAATGACTTACTAATTTCACTCACTTAACAGTACTTAACAGTAGTAGTTGTTGAATGATGCTGGGACAATTGGTTAGTTAAATAGAAAATCTTGGGCTGGAGAGATGGCTTAGTGGTTAAGGTGTCTACCTCCTAAGCCTAAGAACACCAGTTCCAGCCTCCAGCAGTTCAAATCTCCAGGTCCCACGTTTAGCCAGATGCAAAGTGATGCAAGGGTGCAATGCCGCACTTGACCACAAGGAGGCGCACACATCTGGCTTTCGTTCGTAGCAGCTGAGAGGCTGTTGGCGTGCCCATATCTATCTGTCTTCCTCTCCCTCTCTCTCTGTCTCTCTCTGCATCTCTCTCCAAAAAAAGAAAAAGAAAATCTTAGTGCTCTTAAGCAATTGGTAAAGAGATACTCTGTTAATGAGCTTTGCTTTTAGAAATGTTTGAAATCTATTTAATACAATAAAATTTCATTTTTATTACCAATTTGGAGAATTTTGGTCTCTGCAAATGCTGGCAAACTTCACGGTCATGTGGTCTGAGTTGCCAGCATTGATTTGGTCAACCTTTGCACATCCGTTGCTGTGTGTAACATTTTAACGAATAAAGTGGTGTGGCCAGTTTGTTTCATTTCTTTGAAGATATAAGGTAGTGCTTTGTGATAAGTAACTATCTTGAAAAGCATGTTTCTTATTGAATGGTGCAAAGTTACTTTTATGTGTATTTCTTGTGTTTATATGTTGTCTCCTTATTGCTCACTTCCCATTCACAGTCTTCCTTTTGTTCATTAAGGCTAAAGTTCAGTGCTTGGGATGGCCCTGAATTGTATTGTGTACATGCATTGTATGTGTGCATCTCTTTACAATTCTTTTGACCTAGCATTGTTGTCTTTGTTTCTGGTGTAAGATGTGGTCTTTTTCCTAGAGCGCCCCATCCCCTATGACCACATGATGTATGAGCACCTGCAGAAGTGGGGGCCCCGCAGGGAAGAAGTGAAATTTTTCCTTCGACATGAGGACTCCCCAACTGAGAGCAGTGAACAAGGTAGATAAATGCTTCCTCATTTGTAAACTTTTGTTATACAAATTAATTTTAGAACATTTTATAATTTAAGAAAACAGTTATTCACACATTTTCCTCTTTCTCTCACAAATGGTGAGAGGGAGGATGGAGTTCATGTGCTTTTGCCTCCTGTTATTGTAGGTTGTGACATACTCCACCCTGCAATCACTGGCCCTTGCTTCCTCTTAGGACATCAAGTCTGTCAGTTAACACACTTAGGCCCATGAAAGGACTTGATGTGTAAGGGGATTATTTTTGATAAATACCCAATAGGTCAAATATACAGATTTTTAAAATAATACTGTGAAATTATTAGAAAACAAAATATGAGAATTGTTTCTATTTTTAAAGTAGAGCAGGCCTTCCTAGGTATAACATTACACCATAAAAAATAAAACTGGGCCAGGCATGGTGGCGCATGCTTTTAATCTCAGCTCTTGGGAGGCAGAGGTGCCTTGAATTTGAGTTGAAATTACATTGTGAATTCCAGGTCAGCCTGGGTTAGAGCGAGACCCTAACTTGAACCCGCCCCCCCCCAAAAAAAAATGGAAGAAAAAAGAAAAAAAGACTGGGCTGGAGAGATGGCGCAGTTAAGGCACTTGCCCATGAAGCTTAATGACCCAAGTTTGATCCCCTAGTACCCACGGAAAGCCAGATGCACCAAGTGGCACATGCATCTGGAGTTTGTTTGCCGCAGCTAGAGGCCCTGACATGCCCATTTTCTCTCCCTGCTGGGCATAGTGGCACATGCCTTTAATCCTAGCACACAGATCACTGTGAGTTAGAGGCCAGCCTGAGACTACATAGTGAATTCCAGGTCAGCTTTGGCTAGAGTGAGACCCTACCACAAAAAATGTAATTAGAAGGGTATGTGAATAGCTGGTAGTGTTAGCTTGGGCAGAAGAGAGTGAGGTGGCTACAGGACAGGGTAGGGATGGAGTTAGGACCCAGACAACTGAATTTCAGTTTTGTTGTTCACTTAGAGTGAGATGTTGACAGGTAACTTCACTTCCTGTACCTTTAGGGTGCATAGTGCCTCAGGGAGTTGTGTTGAGGGTTCAAAGTGTTTTGAAGGGGCCTAGAGCATGAAAAGGGCTCACTAAATGTTTATTCGTTATTTTTGACTCAAATACAAGATTGAGTTTCTTCTTTACTATCAAAGATTGAGGCACTTATTATAATTTTAATGATGTGTTTATAGCAATATAAATTTTTGATGGTGTGCTGCTTTGACAAGGTAGCAGTTGAATAAGTTAAATTCATTGGCTAGATACGGTGTTGTACTCCTGTAATCACAGCACTAGGAAGGCATAAGTAGGAAAATTGAGAGTCAGAGCCAGCTGGGATATGTAATGAGATTCTGTCTTACACACACACACACACTTTAACTGGATCATCTTAAAAATATTAAAAATAGGGCTAGAGGGCTGGAAAGATGGCTTAGCAGTTAAGGCGTTGGTCTGCAAAGCCAAAGGAGCCCAGTTCGATTCTCTAGGAGCCATGTAAGCCAGGTGCACAAAGGGGTGCATGCATCTGGAGTTCATTTGCAGTGGCTGGAGGCCCTGGCATGTCCATTTTCTCTCTCTTTGTCTCTTTCTCTCAAATAAATAAATAATATATATTTTAAAAAGAAACCAAACTGTTAAAAACAAGCTTTCTTCTGTCTCCTTCACAAATAAAAAAAAATATTTTTTTTTAATTTTTTTAAAATAAAATAAAAAATGGGGCTGGAGAGGTGGCTTTAGCTGTTAAGACTCTTGCCTGCGAAGCCTAAGGATCCAGGTTTGATTCCCCAGTACCCATGTAAACTAGATGCACAAGTTGGCACATGAGTTGAGTTCATTTGCAGTGACTGAAGGTCCTGGCGTGCTCATTCTCTGTAAATATGTAAATAAATATTTTTAAATACTAAAAATAACTAACCCTATAAACTGATAAATGCTATTTCATGATCTCTTTGTTATTAGTGCTCAGCCAAGGAAGCATTTTGGACATTACATTCTTACTTGCTGTTCCAGTTGTCCCCATCAGATATATTGTCTGTACGTTCATATACTAAGCATTTTTGCTTTGTACATAAAAACAGTGAGGTTGTCTTAACTCAATAGGTTTTCTTAACTAAACTTCTGCCCTCTTGGGACCCTTTCACCTTTGAGAGTGCATGGATTAACATGAAGTAGGTAAGATTTTTTTGAAAGGAAATATAAGAAAAACTAACTTTCTTCTGCATCCTGCTCCCCTTTGAGGTCATGTACACTCTGGGCAGGGTCTGGAATGGCCATTCTCCACAACACAGCACCTCAGGTTTGTGCTCTGCAGTCTTCTGCACAACCCTTACCAAACTGCCTTTTCAGATACTGGGACAGGATAACCAGAATTTTTCCAGTTTAAATTAATGAACTTTGGTTGGTTGGTTGGTTGGTTAGTTTTCTTTCTTTCTTTCTTTCTTTCTTTCTTTCTTTCTTTCTTTCTTTCTCTCTTTCTCTCTTTCTCTCTTTCTTTCGTTCTTTCGTTTTTGTTTTGGTGGGCTTTTTTGAAGCAGGGCCTTACTCTAGCCTAAGATGACCTGGAACTCACTCTTAGGCTAACTTCAAACTCACAGAGATCCTCCTGCCTTAGCCTCCTAAGTGCTGGGATTACAGAGTTGAGCTACCATGCCTGGCGTTGATGCTTTTTTTTTTTTCTTTTTAAAAAATATTTAATTGACAGAGAAAGAGGCAGATAGAGAGAGGGAGAATGGGCTCACCAGGGCCTATAGCCACTGCAAATGAACTCCAGACACCACCTTGTACATCTAGTTTATGTGAGAGTACTGGGGAATCGAACCTCAGCCCTTATGATTCATAAGCAAGCGCCATAACCACTGAGCCCTTGATGTTTTTATTAGATAAAATTTTGATTTTTTTTTTTTTTTTTTTGGTTTTCAAGGTAGGATTTCACTCTAGCCCAGGCTAACCTGGAACTTTAAATAAAATATTTCTAAAAAACGGTTTTGGCCGGGTGTGGTGGCACACGCCTTTAATCCCAGCACTCAGGAGGCAGAGGTAGGAGGATTGCCGTGAGTTCAAGGCCATCCTGAGACTATATAGTTAATTCCAGGTCAGCCTGGGCTAGAGCAAAACCCTACCTCGAAAAAGCAAAATAAATACATAAATAAATAAATAAATAAGATTTTGTTTTCATCTGGATGGAGAGACAATAGGTGGATAAAGCACTTGCCATGCAAGCACTGAGTACCCAAGTTCAGATCCCCAGATTCCAACTGACTATGTATCTGAGGATGTCCTTGAACTCCTGATCTTTCTGCTGCCCAATGCTGGGATGACAGGCATGTGTACCACACTTGGTTTATTCAGTGGTAGGGATTGAACCCATGGCCTCATGCATGCTAGACAAGCACTCTACCAACTGAGCTACATCGCCAGCCTATGAGCATCATTCTATGTAGAATTCCTTTTTCATGGCCTGAAGTAAGCACAAATGAGAGCACAGGTAGACGCATATCTGCATCCCTCACAGTAGCCAGTGTAGCAGCTAACCTTAAAAAACTGCTTTGCAATCAATCTTATATATGGTTTCCAGTTTTGTTTGGTTTTGCGAGGTAGGGTCTCACTCTAGCTTAGGCTGACCTGGAATTCACTACGTAGTCTCAGGGTGGCCTTGAACTCTTAGCGATGCTCCTACCTCTGCCTCCTGAGTGCTGGCACCACCAGCCTGGCTTATAGTTTCCTTTTTTTTTTTTTTTTTTTTTTTTCGAGGTAGGGTCTCACTCTGGCCCAGGCTGACCTGGAATTCACTATGTAGTCTCAGAGTGGTCTCAAACTTGTGGTGATCCTCTTACCTCTGCCTCCCAAGTGCTGAGATTAAAGGTGTGAGCCACCACACCTGGCTAAAATTTTAATTTTTTTTTTTAGATAAACAGAGAATGGTCACGCCAGTGGCCTCTCAGCCGCTGTGAATGAATTCCAGATGCATGTGCCCCCTTGTGGGCAAGTGCAGCATTGCACCCATGCATCACTTTTGCTTCTGTCTAAACGTGGGACCTAGAGTTTCAAACAGGTATTCTTGGGCTTTGCAGGCAGGTGCCTTAACTGCTAAGCCATCTTTCCAGCCCAAAATTTTAATTTTTGAATAACAAAAAGGAATTAATCAGATTTAACCCTACTAGTGAAGGTCAATTTTTCATGATTTTTTCATACTGGCTAATAAATTCTATTTTAATCTCTTCTAAACTTTATTTTATTTATTTATTTTTGGTTTTTCAAGGTAGGGTTTCACTGTAGCCCAGGCAGACTTGGAATTCACTATGTAGTCTCAGGGTGGCCTTGAACTCTCACAGTGAACCTCCTATTTCTGCCTCCCCAGTGCTGGGATTAAAGGTGTGTGCACCATGCCCAGCTAATCTAATCTAAAATTTAAAAGCCTCTGGGAAGAAAATAATTTGAGACAAGATCTCACTATGTAACTCAGTCTAGCTTCATACTCAAAATCCTCTTATCATAACCTCCTGAGTGCTGGGATTATAGGCATATACCATCATGCCCAGCATGAAAAAAAAACATTTTTTAGTTATGATAAATACCCATTTCATAAAATTTTCCATCTTTGCCCTTCTTCAATGTCAAAATGCTTGATGACAAATCAATTTTAAGATTCTGAGAAGCTGGGCATGGGGTAGATACCCTTAATCCCAGCACTGGGGAGGCAGAAATAGGAGGATTGCTGTGAGTTTAAGGGTTCAAGGCCACCCTGAGACTACATAGTGAATTCCAGTTCTGCCTGGGCTAGAGCAAGACCCTACCTCAAAAAAAAAAAAAAAAAAAGATTCTGAGATAGAGTGTAAACAAGATTTCGTTAAAATATAAGAAACGGGGCTGGAGATGCGGCTTAGCAGTTAAGGCGCTTGCATGTTCAGTTCTCCAGATCCTCTATAAGCATAAGGTGGCACACACGTCTGGGAGTTAGATTGCAGTGGTTGAAGGCCCTGGTGTGCCAATTATTTCTCTTATGCTCTTTCTCACTCATTAAAGAAAAAATATAAGAAACTGCACTATAGAAACTGCACTCAGTGGTTAAAGTGCTTGCTTGCAGTGCCTTGACAGCCTGGGTTCAATTCCCCAGTAAAGCCAGATGCACAAAGTGGCACATGCATCTGGAGTTTTTTTTTTGCAGTGGCTAGAGGTCCTGGCACACCCATTCTCTCATTTCCTCTTTTTTCTCTATGTTTATAAATAAATAAATATTAAAATGGAGCTGGGCATGGTGGCACACGTCTTTAATCCCAGCACTTGGGAGGCAGAGGTAGGAGGATTGCTGTGAGTTCAAGGCCACCCTGAGACTACAGAGTGAATTCCAGGTCAGCCTGGGCCAGAGTGAGACCCTACCTCGAAAAACCAAAAAAAAAAAAAAAAAAAAAAAAGGAAACTATAAGCCAGGCTGGTGGTGCCAGCACTCAGGAGGCAGAGGTAGGAGCATCGCTAAGAGTTCAAGGCCACCCTGAGACTACGTAGTGAATTCCAGGTCAGCCTAAGCTAGAGTGAGACCCTACCTCGCAAAACCAAACAAAACTGGAAACCATATATAAGATTGATTGCAAAGCAGTTTTTTAAGGTTAGCTGCTACACTGGCTATTGTGAGGGATGCAGATATGCGTCTACCTGTGCTCTCATTTGTGCTTACTTCAGGCCATGAAAAAGGAATTCTACATAGAATGATGCTCATAGGCTGGCGATGTAGCTCAGTTGGTAGAGTGCTTGTCTAGCATGCATGAGGCCATGGGTTCAATCCCTACCACTGAATAAACCAAGTGTGGTACACATGCCTGTCATCCCAGCATTGGGCAGCAGAAAGATCAGGAGTTCAAGGACATCCTCAGATACATAGTCAGTTGGAGGCCAGCTGGCCTACATGAGCCCCTATCCCAATAAATAAATAAAGTTCTTTTTTTAATTAATTAATTTATTTATTTATTTTGGTTTTTCAAGATAGGGTTTCACTCTGGTTCAGGCTGACCTGGAATTAACTATGTAGTCTCATGGTGGCCTCAAACTCATGGCGATCCTCCCACCTCTGCCTCCCGAGTGCTGGGATTAGAGGCATGCGCCACCATGCCCAGCACTATGTATTTATTTATTTATTTTTGGTTTTTCGAGGTAGGGTCTCACTCTAGCTCAGGCTGACCTGGAATTAACTATGTAGTCTCAGGGTGGCCTTGAACTCACAGTGATCCTCCTACCTCTGCCTCCTGAGTGCTGGGATTAAAGGCATGCGCCACCACGCCCGGCAGTTCTCTTTATTTTAATGTGGAGTCTGGGGATCTGAACTTGGATACTCAATGCTTGCATGACAAATGCTTTATCCACCTATCCACCCCCCACTCAGATGAAAACAAAACCTTTTTTTAAAATATTTTATTTATTTACTTGCAAGGAAAGAGATAAAGTCAGATTGAGAGGGGGAGAAGAGAGAGAAAGAGGAAGGGAGGGAGGGAGAGAAAAGGCATGCCAGGGCCTCTAGCCATTGCAAACGAGCTCCATGTGCATGCACCACTTTGTGCAGCTGGCTTACGTGGGTACTGAGGAATCAAACCCAAGTCATTAGGCTTTGTAGTCAAGTGCCTTAACCATTGAGCCATCTCTCCAGCCTACAAAACAGTTTAATTTTTTATTTTTTTATTTATTTATACAAGGAGGGTTAATGAATGAGAGTGGGTGTTCCAGGGACTCTAGCCACTGCAAACCGAACTCCAGACACATGTGCCACTATGCGCATCTGCTTATGTGAGTTCTGGAGAATCAAACCTGGGTCCTCAGGCTTCACAGGCAAGTGCTTTTACCTCTAAGCCATCTCTCCAGCCCTGCAAGACAGTTTTTCTGTTGTTGTTGTTGTTGTTTTTGGTTTTTCGAGGTAGGGTTTCACTCTAGTCCAGGCTGACCTGGAATTCACTATGTAGTCTCAGGGTGGCGTTGAACTCACAGCAGTCCTCCTACCTCTGCCTCCTAAATCCTGGGATTAAAGGCATGTGCCACCACACCCGGCTAAGACAGTTTTTAACTATGCTAAGTCTTGGATTTCTCAGACTGTATTTTACACTTGAATGCAACAAAATTCAATAGGTGAAGAAATGAGAGAATTAGTAAGTATATCAGTTACAATGAGAATCATTGCTCTGACAAAATACTCAACCCAAGCCACTTAAGGAAGGAGGGTTTATTTTGGCTCAAGGTTTAAGATGTGACACAGTCCATCACAGGTAGCAGGACCTGCTCTAGGTGTTGGTGCAGCTGCTCACAGTCAAAACAGCCAGACAGGCTGAAGCAGTGGCTCAGTGATTAAGACACTTGTCTACAAAGCCTAAAGACCTGGGTTTGATTCCCCAGTGCCCATGTAAAGCCAGATGTACAAGGTGACACCTGTGTCTGGAGTTAGATTGCAGTGGCTAGAGGCCCTGGCATGCCAACAAATAAATAAATAAATAAAATATTTTTTTAAAGCAGAGAGAAGAATTCTAGCTAAATGTGATTAACTGGAGTCCTTTTATTCATTTGGAAGCCCTAGCTCATGGAATGGTGCAACCCACATTGAGGGTGGTTCTTCCCTCCTCAGTTAAACCTTTTTGGACATAACCTCATAAATATACCCAGTTGTGTTTCTATGGTGATTTTAAATCCAGTCAAATTGACAATGAAGTGGTTTTTTTTTTTTTTTTTTTTGGTTTTTCGAGGTAGGGTCTCACTCTAGTTCAGGCTGACCTGGAATTCACTATGTAGTCTCAGGGTGGCCTTGAACTCACGGCAATCCTCCTACCTCTGCCTCCCGAGTGCTGGGATTAAAGGCGTGAGCCACCACGCCCGGCTTGAAGTGGTTTTTTTAAATTATTTATTTATTTGAGAGAGAGAGAAGGGGCATGCCAGGGCCTTCCATTGCTGCAAATGAACTCCAGACATATGGGCCACTTTGTGCATCTGGCTTACGTGGGTCCTGGGGAATCGAACCTGGGTCCTTTGGCTTCACAGGCAAAATTCTTAGCTGATAAGCCATCTCTCCAGCCTGACAGTGAAGATTAACATCACAGTAAACTTGGTCCTTTCATATCTTTAGGTGGCCGGCAGACCCAAGAGCAACGAACTCAGAGAAATATAATAAATGTACCAGGAGAAAAGCGTACTGAAAATGGGGTAAGTCATGAATTTTACATGTATACGTATGTGTGTTCATATGTGTGGGCACAAAGCTATACACACGTGTGCGTGTGTGTAAACCACAAATTGACATTGGGTGTGTATCTCAACTGCTCCACTTTTAAAATTTATTCTATTTTATTTTGTTTTATTTATTTGCAAGCAGAGAGAGAAATAGCAAGGAGACAGAAGGAGAATGGGTGCACTAGAGCCTCTAGCCACTGCAAACAAACTCCAGACACATGTGCTCCCTTGTACATCTGGCTTACATGGGTATTGGGGAATCAAATCTGGGTCCTTTGGCTTCACAGGCAAGTGCTTTAACCACTAAGCCATCTGTCCAGCCCCCATTCCTTAACTGCCAAGCTATGGCTTTAGCAGTTAAGGTGCAGGCCTACAAAACCTAAGGACCTAAGTTCGATTCTCCAGGTCCCATGTTAGCCAGATGCACATGGTGGCACATGCGTCTGGAATTCGTTTGCAGAGGCTAGAGGTCCTGGTGTGCCCATTCTCCCTCTCTCTCTGTCTCTCTCCCTCTCTCATTGTCTCTACTAAATAAATTAAAATATTTTTTAAAAAACTAAAAAAAAATTTTTTTGTGCTAGAGTCTCACTCTAGCCCAGACTGACATGGAAGACACTCTGTAGTCCCAGGCTGGCTCAAATTCACAGCAATCCTCCTACCTCTGCCTCCCCAGTGCTGGGGATTGAAGATGTGTGCCACCATGCTCAGCTCCATTTTATGTTTTTGACATAAAATCTCTCACTGGGGCTTAGTGATTTGGCTAATCAGCAAGTCCAGTCAGGTTCACATTGCTCAGTGTCTGGAGTAAGAGTTGAACAGACAGACTGACTTCGTGTGCCTTCAGTATTACTGTTCTAGTTGTTCTGTCAGTATAGAAGACAATGTGGGGGAGGGTCAAAGTTTCTGAACAATTGACTTCCTTTATCACTCTGCAGAGTTAGAGAGGAGGCTAAACATTACTGTTGAAAAAGACATGGGCTGGTGGTATGCTTTAAAAGAATGAACAGCCAGATGTGGTGGCACACACTCTTTAATCCCAGCACTCAGGAGGCAGAAGTAGAGGATCACTTGGAGTTTAAGGCCAGCCTGGGACTACAGAGTTCCATGTCAGCCTGGGCTAGAGTTAAGACCCTGCCTAGTAAAAAAAAAAAAAAAAAAAAAAAAGCCAGGCGTGGTGGCGTATACCTTTAATCCCAGCATTCGGGAGGCAGAGGTAGGAGGACCGCCTGAGTTCAAGGCCACCCTGAGACTACATAGTGAATTCCAAGTCAACCTGGGCTAGAATGAGACCCTACCTCAAAAAACCAAAATAAATAAATAAATAAAATAAAATAAAATAAAATAAAATAAAATAAAATAAAATAAAATAAAATAAAATATAAAAATAATGAGCAGGTAGGGAAATTGTTAACTTTGTCTTTCCTGGAAAATTTGTCACAACTTTTCCAAATAATTTTAAGTCTAAAAGATAAGTTATATTTTCTGGCTATCCACTTAGTATAACCTCGGGCAAGTTACTTCCTATTCCTAACCTGGTGTTTGGCCTGGCTGAAAGCTGGTAAGTGTGGAGGGTGGAGGGCCTGCATATGGCTTCACAACTATCTCATAGTACATTAGAGCATGGTACTGTGCCTCTACACATCCCAGCTTATTACTTCATTGCTGTTTTAGTTCTTTTATTGGCAACCTCTGTGACTCTTACACAAATGTATAGGATGAGTGACACAGGAAACTAAAGCTAACAGGACTGGCACCAGAGTGGAGTATCAGTTTGTTTTCACACCAGTGTGGGCCCAGGGAATCTTTCCAAAGCCTGGATCCCGATTCTTGGTGGTTCAGAGTTTGTATACTTTATCTTGGACTAGTCTTATTATTGTTAAGTCTCAGAGCTCAAAGCCCTGGACTAGTGCCAAAGACTTTGAGTACGAAATAGGCAAGTTTTACAGAAAACATAAAAAAAATGGTTAATTAGCGTTAGATAGATGGCTCAGCAGTTAAGGTGCTTACCTACAAAGCCCAATGACTGAATACCCATGTAAAGCCAGATGCACAAAGAGGTGCATGCATCTGGAGTTTATTTACAGTGGCTGGAGGCCCTGGTATGTCCATTCTCTCTGTCCATGTCTATCTCTTTCTGCTTGCAAATAAATAGTTTTAATGGTCTGGAGAAATGGCTTAGTGGTTAAGGTACTTGTCTGTGAAGCCTAAAGACCCAGGTTCAATTCCCCAGTACTCACATAAGCCAGATGCACAAGGTGGCTTATGCATCTGGAGTTTATTTGCAATTGCTCAAGGCCCTGCACACCCATTCTCTCTCCCCCCCTCCCCTTTTCTCTCTCTCCCCCCTCAAATAATGTACATAAATAAACTATTTTATTTATTCGCAAGCAGAGAGAGAAAGAGAGAGACAGTGAATGAGAATGGGCGTGCCAGGGCCTCTTTCCACTGCAAGTGAACTCTCTAGACACATGTGCCACTTTGTGCATCTGGGTAATGAAACCCAAGCCATCAGACTTTGAAAGCAAATGCCTTTAACCACTGAGCCATATTTCCAGCCCCTTCTTGTTTGTTTTTTTTTTTTTGTTTGTTTTGTTTTGTTTTGTTTTTTCGAGGTAGGGTCTCACTCTAGCCCAGGCTGACCTGGAATTCACTATGTAGTCTCAGGGTGGCCTTGAACTCACGGCGATCCTCCTACCTCTGCCTCCCAAGTGCTGGGATTAAAGGTGTGCGCCACCACGCCCGGCTCAGCCCCTTCTTTTTAAGTTTTGAGATTTGCTGTAACTTGAGCCTCAGGGATGGCAATGTAAATAGATTAAGTAGATGCTGTTGAGGGTGGGAAATGTATATGATAGGTGGAGGGGGGCTCAGAAGGAAAGATCCCATTGGTACCTAATCTCAATATAGCAGGTCTGTGATTGTTTCTTCCTTGATAAAATGTATTTTTATTAACATAGAGATTGTGTACATTTTAAGAGCAACAAACTTAGGCTTGAAGCCAAAATTAAAAGGGTGTTTGTGCCCTTTATAAGAGCTTATAATTAGAATGTAAGAGCTAAAGGAAGGGTAGGACTGCTTACAATGTGCTCCTCCAGACACAAAATGGCCTGGATATCCATGACCTCACAGTGCCTGATACTACCTACACAAGACCATCCTAATAGGAAAAGATTATGACATCAAACTGAAAAGAGAGACTGATTGAGAGGGGGAGGGGATATGATGGAGAGTGAAGTTTCAAAGGGGAAAGTGGGGGGAGGGAGGGAAGTACCATGGGATATTGTCTACAATTAAAGAAGTTGTCAATAAAAAAATAAATTTAAAAAAAGAAGAAGGTTTGAGAGCTCATTTGGAGGACTCACTTTGTGCTGGAAGCATTGCATCAATGATGTTTTACTATATTCTATAACATACACACCTGCCTTCTAAGCCTTCTAAGCATTATGTTGTCTACAAAACACTTCTGCATGCATTTTAAAGTTAATAAGATGTTAAGAATATCTTTTCCTAAGATGGTTTTTGTATATGTCCTAGATAGAATAATGGTACAGGAAACATTCTTCTTTGTGGGCTGAGACTAGGTAGAACAGATCAAACAGCAGCTGTGAGGGAGGAAGAGTGTGTGGGTTGGAACAGAAGGGAAGAATGCCAAGTTGGTGTGATTCATGCCCATTAGCAGTTGCTAAGGCAAGAGGCTGGAAAAGTTCTATTCTCTGTAAATTGCAGGTCATTAAGAGGCTCACCTATGTGGTGGCTTGACACTATACTATAAAGACACATTGGCTTATAAGGAGTGAGTGTTGACTGATCATAGCAAATGCTGGAAAGGAAAGAAGGTACAGCAGCTCTCATGCATTGCTGATGGGAATAGAAGATTCTATAGTCTGCAAAGCAGTTTGGTAGTTTCTTATGAAGGTCAACATAAATCTGTTTTATAAATTAGCAATTCTACTACTGAATGCCTACACCAGAGAAAGAAAGCAGCGTTGTGCAGGCATGGTCTCAGCAGCTGCCAGAGAGCAAGTGTCCAAGTATGGGTAGACCCTGAGAGGCAGATGCCAACTTTGGTGCTCCTTTGTTGCCCAAGGCTCGCCTCTCTTTTGTCTCTTAGCTCAGTGATGCTTGTAAAAATGTTTTCATTTTTTATCTTGTTGTTAACTTCACTATACTTAGGAATATCTATGAGCCATGCTCTTTGAAACAGTTCCTGTGGGAATTTGCTTTTAGTTGTCATCAGAAGAACATGGACTTTTCTCCTGCATTTTTTTTTTTGTGCCCCTTCCTGGAGGTATTACAATACTAGGTCGATGTGTGTAATGGATGGAGCAAGCTCCTATTCCAACTCCTTATTCCAAAAATCCATTTACTACATTGTCCTTGGATAGAGGATATATCAGATATTAAACTGATAAAAACAGATATTACACTTGACCTTGGCCAAAATGCCAAAAAGCAATATGCTCTCTTGCACTTTGATAACTTTTTTTTGTTTGTTTTTGGGTTTTTGAGGTATGGTCTCACTCTAGTCCAGGCTGACTGGAATTCGCTATATAGTCTCAGGGTGGCCTAAAACTCAAGTTGATCCACCTACCTCTGCCTCCCGAATGCTGGGATTAAAGGCGTGCGCCACCATGCCCGGCTGATAACCTTATTTTTGTGCTAGTCTTTCCAGCCCTAATTGCTCCTAGCATGTCACCTTGGATGTAATGTATGTTGAACTGAACTGAATTGGTATCTGCGAGTTTTGTTTGGGGGTTGTTTGTTTGTTTGTTTGTTTGTTTGTTTTTCAAGGTAGAGTCTCTCTCTCTCTATCCCAGGCTGACCTGGAATTCTCTATGTAGTCTCAGGCTGTCCTCAAACTCACAGTGATCCTCCTACTCCTGCCTCCAAGTGCTGGGATTAAAGGTGTGCACCACCACAAACAGCTGGTATCTGTGAGTTGTTTTTGTTTTGTTTTGTTTTGTTTGTTTGTTATTTTATTTATTTATTTGAGAGAGAAAGGCAGAGAGAGAGGGCAACAGAGAGAGAGAATGGGCATGCCAGGGCCTTCAGCCACTGCAAACGAACTCTAGATGCATGCGCCACCTTGTGCATCTGACTCATGTGGGTCCTGGGGAATCAGTCTCTCTTTTATTTTGATGTCATTATCTTTTCTTCCTATTATGATGGTATTGTCTAGGTAATGTCAGACACTGTGAGGTCATGGATATCCAGGCCATTTTGTGTCTGGAGGAGCATGTTGTAAGGAGTCCTACCCTTCCTTTTGCTATTATATTCTTTCTGCCACCTCTTCCGCAATGGACCCTGAGCCTTGGAAAGTGTGTTAGAGATATTTCAGTGCTGAGCACTCCTCTGTCACTTCTTCTCAGCACCATGGTGCCTTCTGAGTCATCCCAAGGTCACTGCCATCTGAAAAGAGATGCTTCTCTAACCAAAAGTGAGAACAGCATTAATATGTGGTATGAACATTAAGAGAAGTGCTTACTAGGAGTTTGGTGAGCATAGTATATACATTTAACCAGACACCAGCAGACATTACACTCCTAGGGCTCATAACTACCCCTGTTGTAGGTTTTCAGTGTCAGGGATGTATTCCCTCTCATGGAGTTGGCCTCCAGTCCAATTAGAGAGTGGTTGGTTTCCTCCATAACAGACATGCCACTGAGAGAGAGAGAGAGAGGGAGGGAGGGAGAGAGGGAGAGAGAATGGGTGCTCCAGGGCCTCCAGCCACCTTGTGCATCTGGCTTACATGGGTCCTGGGGAATCGAGCCTCAAACCGGGGTCCTTAGGCTTCACAGGCAAGCGTCTTAACTGCTAAGCCATCCCTCTAGCCATCAAAATATGATTCTTTATTGACTTATTTATATATTTCCTAAGGTAGGGTCTCTAGCCCAAGCTAACCTGGAACTCTCTACTCCATAGTCCCAATCTGGCCACAAACTCATAGCAATCCTCCTACCTTTGCCTCCTGAGTGTGGGAATTAAAGGCATACACTGCTGCTTCATCCTTTTTTTTTTTTTAAATTTTTTTAATGAGAGAATTGGCATGCCACAGCCTCCAGCCACTGCAGTTGAAGTGCAGATGCATGCACCACCTTGTGCGCATATTCAGTCTTGCACACTTGCATCACCTTGTGCATCTGGCTTACATGGGACCTAGAGACTTGAACATGGGTCCTTAGGCTTTGCAGGCAAGTGCTTTAACAGCTAAGCCATCTCTGTATCTCTAGCCCCACCTCATCCTTTTTCTTTTTCTTTTTTTTTTTTTTTTTTTTTTTTTTTTTTTTTGAGGTAGGGTCTCAGGCTGACCTGGAATTCACTCTGTAGTCTCAGGGTGGCCTCGAACTCATGGCAATCCTCCTACCTCTGCCTCCCGAGTGCTGGGATTAAAGGCGTGCACCACCATGCCTGGCTTCCCACCTCATCCTTTTTTTTTGTTTTTTTTTGTTTGTTTGTTTGTTTTTTGTTTTTTTTTTTGGAGGTAGGGTCTCACTCTAGCTCAGGCTGACCTGGAATTCACTATGTAGTCTCAGGCTGGCCTCGAACTCATGGCAATCCTCCTACCTCTGCCTCCCGAGTGCTGGGATTAAAGGCATGCGCCACCACGCCCGGCCCACCTCATCCTTTTTTAAAAATGTTTTTATTAGCCAGGTGTGGTGGCACATGCCTTTAATCCCAGCAATTGGAAGACAGGTAGGAGGATCACCGTGAGTTTGAGGCTACTCTGAGACTACATAGTGAATTCAGGTCAACCTGCGCTAGAGTGAAACCCTACCTTGAAAAACTAAAAAAAAAACAAAAAGTTTTTATTTATTTATTTCAGAGATAGTTGGAGAGTGCATGAGTATGGGCACCAAGGGCCTCTTGCCACTACATACAAATTCCAAATGCTTGTGCCACTTTGTGCATCAGGCTTTATATGGGTACTGGAGAATTGAAAGCTGGGCCATCAGGCTTTGCGAGCAAGTGCCTTTAACTGCTAAATATCTCCCCAGCCCTGATGCATCATTTTCTACACCAGTATTAAATATTTTGGGGATATTGCACTCAAGCTTAACTTAAAAATAGTCACAGTACAAGAAAGCATCTTGAATGTAACAAAAGCTAGCAATAGCCAGACGTGGCGGCTTACACCTTTTATACCAGTACTTGGGAGTCAGAGGTAGGAGGTTTGCTGTGAGTTTGAGGCCATCCTAGGACTACAAAGTGAGTTCCAGGCCAGCCTGGGCTAGAGTGAGACCCCACTTCGAAAACAACAACAAAACGCTAATAAGAGAGCATTTTAAAGCAAGAATATTTTTAGGTGCTGGAGAAATGGCTTAGTGGATAAGGCACTTGCCTTTGAAGCCTGAGGACCCATGTTCAACTCTCCAGGTCCCATGTAAGCCATATGCACAAGGTGATAATGTGCACAAGGTGGCACATGCATCTGGAGTTTGATTACAGTGGCTGAGGCCCTGGTGTGCCAATTCTTTCTCTCACCCTCCCGCTCATAAAAAAAATACATATATATTGTTTTTTCAAGACAGGGTCTGGCTCTAGCCCAAGCTGACCTGGAACTCACTCTGTACTCTGAGTATGGCCTTGAATTCACAGTGATCCTCCTATCTCTACCTCCCAAGTGCTGGGACTTAAAGACATGCACCACCATGCCATAAAATAATATTTTTGAAGTGTGCTAAAAGTTTAGTGCAAGAGGGGCTGGAACTGTCCTTTAAGAGTTATAAGGACTAGCTGGGTGTGGTGGCACACACCTTTAATCCCAGCTCTCAGGAGGCAGAGGTAGGAGGATCTCCATGAGTTTGAGGCCACCATGAGACTACATAGTAAATTCCAGGTCAGCTGGGGCTACAGTGGAACCCTACCTCAAAAAAACAAAACCATGGGCTGGAGAGATGGCTTAGTGGTTAAGGCTCATGCCTGTGAAGCCTAAGGACCACGGTTCGATTCTCCAGGTCCCACATAAACCAGATGCACAAGAGGGCACATGCGTCTGGAGTTGGTTTGCAGTGGCTAGAGGCCCTGGTGTGCCCATTCTCACTCTTCCTCTCTCTCTTTCCCTCTCTGTGTCTCAAATAAATAAATAAATGAATAAATAAATAAATAAATTAAAACTTTAGAAAAAGAGTTATAAGGACTGGGCATGGTGGTGCATGCCTTGAATCCCAGCACTTGGGAGGCTGAGGTAGGAGAATTGCAGTGAGTTGGAGGCCAGCCTGGATGTAGAGTAAGTTTCAGGTCAGCCTTGGCTAGAGTGAGACCTACCTCAAAAAGAAAAAAAAAAAAGAGTTGTAGGAGGAGCTAGTCACTCAGGAAATAAAGCCAATAATCAACCAATGGCACCTCATGAAATTAAAAAGGGTTTGTACAACAAAGGACACTGTTAATTCAACAAAGAGGCAACCTAAAGAATGGGAGAAAATCTTTGCCAGATATACATCAAAGGATTAATGTCTAGGGTATACAAAGAACTTAAACAACTAAATAATAAGAAATAAAACAACCCAATCAAATTGTGGGCTAGGGTTGGAGAGATTGCTTAGTGGTTAAGGCACTTGCCTACAAAGCCTAAGGACCCAGGTTTGATTCCCCAGTACCCACATAAGCCAGATATACAAGGTGGCACATGCATCTGGAGTTTGTTTGCAGTGTCTGGAGGCCCTGGTATGCCCATTCTCTCTGTCTCCTTCTTTCTCTCTCTCTACCAAATAAATAAAATATTGAAGACATGGGCTTACAATACTGAATAGAAAATTCTCAAAAGAAGAAATACAAATAGCCAATAAATATTTTTTTAAATGTTCCAGCTGGGCATGGTGGTGCATGCCTTTAATACCAGCACTAGGGAGGCAGAGGTAGGAGGATAATTGAGTTTGAGGCCAGCCTGATACTACATAGGGAAACTACTTTGAGATTTCATCTTACTTCAGTCAGAATGGTTATCATCAAAAAATCAAATGAGGTCTGGAGAGATGGCTTATCAGTTATAAGGGGCTTGTCTGCAAAGCCTAAGGACCCAGGTTCAATTCCCCAGTAGCCATGTAAGCCAGATGCACAAGGTGGCATTTGCATCTGGAGTTCATTTGCAGCAGCTGGAGGCCCTGGTGTGCCCATTCTCTCTCTATCTGCCTCTTCCTTTCTCTCTCTCTTTTCCTCCCTCTCTCAAATTAATTAATTATTTTGAAAAGGAGCCTGGCATGGTGGCACACGCCTTTAATCCTAGCACTTGGGAGGCCAAGGTAGGAGGATCACTGTGAGTGCAAGGCCAGCCTAAAAATTGAATTCATTCTAGCTTGGGCTAGAGTGAGACCTTACCTGGAAAAAAAAAAAAAGGATCGGGGCTGGAGAGATGGCTTAGTGGTTAAGGCACTTGCCTACAAAGCCAAAGGACTTAAATTCGATTCTCCAGGACCCATGTGGACCAGGTGCATAAGATGGCACATATGTCTGGAGTTCATTTGCAGTGGCTGGAGGCCCTGGCACACCCATTAAATGAGGGAAAACAACAACAACAAAAAGGAATCAAATGAGGGTCTGAGAGATGGCTCAGTGGTTAAAGGCACTTGCTTGTAAAACCTACCAAGCTAAGTTCACTTCTCCAGTACCCATACAAAACCAGATGCACAAAGTAGCATGTTCATATGGAGTTCATTTGCAGCAACAAGAGGCCCTTGTATTACTATTTTCTTTCTCTCATAAATAAATTATTTTTAACAAAGACATCAAATGACAGCAAATGCTGGTGAGGGTGTGGGGAAAGAGGAACCCTTATCCATTATTGGTGGGAATATAAACCAGTGCGGCCACTACAGAAATCATTGTGGAGGTTTCTAAGACAGCTAAAAATCAATCTATCATGTTAGAGGGATGGCTTAGCATTTAAGGCACTGGCCTGTGAAGCCTAAAGACTCATGTTCGACTCTCCAGGTCTCACACAAGCCAGATGCACAGTGACACAATCACACAAGGTAGCACATGTGCACAGGGGGACATACACATCTAGAGTTCTATTGCAGTGGCTGGAGGCCCTAGTGTGCCAATTCATATTCTCTCTCTCTCTCTCTTTCTCTCTCTCTCTCTCTCTCTCTCTCTCATAAAAAAAGGCAGTTTATTGGACTTGCCTCAAAAAAAAAAAATCTATCATATGACCCAGCTATACCCCAAGGGTATATACACTAAGGACTCTACACTTCACTAATGCTCATCCATGTTTATTGCTGTTCTATTCACACTAGCTAGGAAATAGAATCAGCCTAGATGTCCATTGACCGATGACTGGGAAATGAAGACATGGTGCATATACACAAAGGAGTCTTAATTCAGCTGTAAAAAAAAAGAGTGAGTCGTAGTGATAGGCCTGGAAGCTAGAAAGTGGCCATGAGGGAGGGAGGAGAGGGAGGGCTTAAGGGGGAGGAATACTGTAAGTAGAAGGTCAGAATACTAGGGGTGGACAGGTCTAAGTGAGGTTCAGTGGGTTCAGGGAAGGAGAGGTTTCCTTTTTTTCCTGTGTGTCCTTAAACACTTAACAGTCCCATTTGCTCAAATATACCAATTAAATCCTTGGGCCAAACAGAGGAATGCCAATAATACACATTTTCAATGATTGCATGATGTTGAAACCCTTATTAAATGTAGTATCTGTAGCTGAAGAGATGGCTTAGCAGTTAAGGCACTTGCCTGCGAAGCCTAAGCACCCAGGTTTGATTCCCCAGTACCACCCACATAAGCCAGATGAACAGGATGGCACATGCATCTGGAGACTATTTGCAGCGGCTAGAGACCTTCGTGTGCTTCCCTCCCTCCTTCTCCCCCCCCCCAATCTCTCTCTGCTTGCAAATAAATAAAAAATAATGTAGTATCTGATGTTTGCACATTAAGATAAAGCTGTTACTTAGGGGAAAAAATAAGCCTGTTATTTACATTTAATAAGTCAAACCAAGTATGTTGGTGCCTGCCTATATTCCCAACACTCAGGAGGCTGAGGTAGGAGAGGAGTGTCTTGAGATTGAGCTGGGCTACAGAGTGAATTCTAGGTCAGCTTGAGCTAGAGTGAGACCCTGCCTCAGAAAAAAATTTTTTTAAGTAGTCATTACTTAGGAAAAGTTCTTATTAGTAATAAACTGTTTTATTCTAACTTCTAGGGAACCTATCTAAAACCCAGATATATATGAGTTCTGACACGAGAAGTATGATTGTGCAGAGGAATGTGCATACCAACAAGTCCTTTTTGTTCTCTAGGTTGGGAACCCTCGTGTTGAGCTCACTCTCACAGAGCTCCAGGATATGGCAGCTAGGCAGCAGCAACAGATTGAAAACCAGCAGCAGATGCTGGTTGCCAAGGTAAGCTGAAAGAGAAATACTGTTCAAAATGTGTGTTCTTTGGCAGTCCTTTCAGATTGGGGTTGTCTTCACAGGTGCTCCTGAGATGGAGCTGTGCTAAACAAAAGTCTTTCTGTTTGTTCTGTTACAATAGCATGTGTGCCTGTACCTTCGTGGCATTGGGCTGGCATCAGAGCAAGAACCTTTGGTCCTTGGAACACACAGCACCACAGACCAGACAGTAGTTGGTCCTATCCAAATCAAGGACCAAATTTGGAAAGAGAAGACACTTTTTGTTGTCCCCTTATGTTCCCAGGCATGCCCTCTGCCATGCAATTGGTGTTAGTTACCTAGAGGAGACTGGCAGTCTGGTGAAAGCTTTGAAACTCTGGAGACTTGACAGCTGTTTAATAGACTTCCCTAAAGCCACTCTGAGCTGAGCATGTTGGAGTTATCACACTGCAGAGCCATTAGTGCTTAATATATTGAACAACTTCTGCTTCTGTGAAAACTCCAGAGTAGGATGTGGAATTTTTCTTTTTCTTTTTCTTTTCTAATTTGAGAGATGCAGAGAGAGAAAGAATGGGTGCACCAGTGGCCTCTCAGCCACTGTGAACAAACTCCAGACATGTGCACCCACTTGTGTGCATGTACGACAATGCACACTTGTGTCACTTTTGCATGTGGCTAAACGTGGGACCTGGAGATTTGGATGGATGTTCTTAGGCTTGACAGGCAAGCGCCTTAACTGCTAAGCCATCTCTCCAGCCCAGGATGTGGAATTTTTCTAAGTCATGGTTTAGTCATGCTTCAATAACTAAAAAACAACAACAAAAAAAAAACATTACCCATGCCTGCTGGAAATAATTCTTGCTATGAAAGGTCCTAAGGTGTTCTAAATCTGCTTTAAAGAGAACCTGAGCCCCAGTGTGGAGGCTCACACCAGAGGCTGAGATAGGAAGATCACTGTGAGTTCAAGGCCAGCCTGGGCTGCAGATTGAGTTCCAGGTCAGTCTGGGCTACAGTGAGACCCCTACCTGAAAGGGGTGGAGAGAGAGAGAGAGAACAGCTCTAACATTTCAGTTTAGTTCTTTTTTTTTTATTTTTACCTATTATTTATTTGAAAGCAAAGAGGGGGGCATGGGTGGTACTCCAGGGCACCTCCTGCCACTGTAAATAAATTCTAGACATACTTTGTATCACTTTGTGCATCTTGCTTTACGTGGATACTGGGGAATTGAACTCTGGGCCATCAAGCTTTACAGACAAGTGCTGTTAACAGCTGAGCCACCTGTCCAGCTCCTTCTCTGCTTCTTTCAGCATTTGACATGTGAGGTTGGTTTTGAAGGCATACCAAATGCAAGAGTTGTGGGACCATGGAGATTTCCACCCAGATTTCAAAGAAAGGTCTGGAAGCCCAGGCAATGTGTGGCAGGATCAGAATTCTTGTAGGTAGCCCTGAGAGGACAATGCATGAAGCAATGAGAGTAAAATTGGAGCCACAGTGAAGAATTCTAGGAAGTTAAAGATACCAAGAACATACAAATTCCCAACCTCATACCATCTCAAATATATGTATGTCCAGAAATGCAGTTGTATAGACTAACACACGCAAGATGCTATTCTCTAGTATCCACTAAAACAGCAACATGGTGGGTTCCACCTAACCCTCTTCCTTATACAGAGGTAGCTGTGTTTCTGTTTTGTAAACTCTCGTTCTCCTTTGTTAGGAGCAGCGTTTACATTTTCTAAAGCAACAGGAGCGCCGCCAGCAGCAGTCTATTTCTGAAAACGAAAAGCTTCAGAAACTGAAAGAACGAGTAGAAGCCCAGGAAAACAAACTGAAGAAAATCCGTGCCATGCGAGGACAAGTCGACTACAGCAAAATTATGAACGGCAATCTGTGTACGTGCCCACCGTCCACTGCATCCGCACTTCTAGGCTAAGTCAAGTCATTCCAGTAGCCTGACTGTTTCAGTTATAAATCCTTGTGGAATTTTGCTACAGGAAATATAACAAACAATATTGTATAAGTACAGGAAATATAATGCAAACACTCAGTGAGCTGCAGTTAAGAGGATGGGGTTAGTTAGGATAGGTAATTTAAAAAAACTTTTTTTTTCCAAGGTAGCGTCTCACTCTAGCCCAGGCTGACCTGGAATTCACTAAGGTAGTCTGAGTGGCTTCGAACTCTCATGATCCTTCTAACTCTGCCTCCTGAGTGCTGGGATTAAAGACTTGTGCCACCATGCCCAGCTCTAAAAATATTTCATATATTTATTAGAGAGAGGGGGCAAGGGAGGTAGAGAATGGGCATGCCAGAGCCTCCTACTAAAATCAGTTTTCTGGTTTAACTCACAGCAATCCTCTTACCTCTCCTGAGTGCTGAGATTTAAAGTGTGAGCCACCATGTCTGACTTAGTACTTCTATCTCCTTGAATTAAGGGGTAAGGGAGCTGGAGAGATGACTTAGCAGTTAAGATGCTTTGCTTATGAAGCCTAAGGACCCAAGTTTGATTGCCCAGTATCCATGTAAGCCAGATGCACAAGCACAAGGTGTGCATGTATCTGGAGTTCATTTGCAGTGACTAAGAGGCCCTGGCATGCCCATTCTCTCTCCCTCCCTCCCTCCCTCCCTCCCTCCCTCCATCTATCTATCTATCTATCTATCTATCTATCTATCTGTCTATTTATCTACCTCTCTCTCAAATGATGAATAAAATACTAAAATATTTTTTTATTAGTACATTATAATCTCACATAGTTATACCCTATAGTGCATTTCAGAATAGCCCTGGTAATAATAGTTGAGTGGTCCTTCTGTTAATATTGGTTATAGCAGCATTGGGTTGGACTGGGCTATTCCCAGATTTGGCTATTGAAAGTCTATTTTTATTAAACTATTTAAATGTTCAGAGACACCATATATCCCAGCACTGAGGAGACTGAGGTAGGAGAATTGCTGTGGGTTCAAAACCAGCCTGGGATTACAGAGTGAGTTCCAAGTCAGTCAGGGATAGACCCTGCCTCAAATAAGAGGGGAAGGGGGGGCTGGAGAAATGGCTTAGTGGTTAAGGCGTTTGCCTGCAAAACCAATGGACCTAGGTTCAATTCCCCAGGACCCACATAAGCCAGATGCACAAGGGGGTGTATGCGTCTGGAGTTCGTTTGCAGTTGCTGGAGGCCCTGGCACACCTATATATTCTCTCTCTCTCTCTCTCTTTTCCCCTCTTTCTCTGTCAAATAAATAAATATTTTTTTTAAAGAAGAAAAAAAGATTCAAGCATGGTGATGCACTCAGACCTGTAATCCCAGCACTCGGGAGGCACAGTCAGTAGTATTGTTGCAATTTCAAGGCTAGCTTGAGCTACATAACAAGTTCTAAGAAAGTCAGGGCTACAGAGTAAGACCTTATCTCAGAAAAACAAATAGGCTGGGGAGGTAGTTCAGTCAGGAAAGTGCTTGCCTCCCAAGCATGAGAATCTGAGTTCGATGGCCAGTACCAATAAAAATGCTGAGCATGGTAGCATGTGCTTATATTCCCAGTGCTGGGAAGACAGACAAAAAAAAACCCTGAGGCTTGCTAGCCATCCAGTTAGCCTAATTGGCAAGCCCCAGTCCAATGAGAGACCCTGTCTTAGAAAGATAGACACCTGAGGGCTGGAGAAGATGGCTCAGCAGTTAAAGCACTTGCCTGTAAAGCCTAACTACCCGAGTTTGATTCTCCAGTCCCCACATGAAGCCAGATACACAAAGTAATACATGTGTCTGGAGTTCATTTGCAACAGCTAGAGGCCCTAGTGCACCCCATTCTCTTTCTGTCCATGATGGGCATAGTGGCACATGCCTTTGATCCCAGCACTCAGGAGGCCGAGGTAGGAGGATTGCTGTGAGTTAGAAGCCAGCCTAAGATTATATAGTAAATTCCAGGTCAGCCTGGGCTAGAGCAAGACCCTACCTTGAAAAACCAAAATAAATAAATAAATAAATAAAAGTTCCAAATGAATATTTTAAAAAAAGATAGACATATGAGTGTGGTGGCTCACACCTGTAATCTCAGCACTTGGGAGGTACAAACAGGAGAATCACTGCAAGCTGGAGGCCAGCCTGATCTACATAGTGAGTTCCAGGCCAGCTGGTGCTACATAGTGTCACCTTCAAACAACAACAAAAGAAGTGGGACACATTTCCTGAGGAACAATGTCCAAAGGTGACCCTGTGGCTTCCACTTGCACACATGCTAAAACAGAGAGAGGGAGGGAGGAAGGGAGGAGGAAGGGGGAAGAAGAAGAAGATATTCCCGGGGACTGGAGAGATAGCTTAGTGGTGAAGGCATTTGCCAGCAAAGCCAAAGGATCCCGGTTCAATTCTTCAGGACCCACGTAAGCCAGATGCACGACGGGCACATGCATCTGGAGTTCGTTTGTAGTGGCTGGAGGCCCTGGTGTGCCCATTCTCTCTCTCTCTGTCTGCCTCTTTCTCTCTCTCAAATACATAAATAAATTAAATATATTAAAAAAAAAAAAGAAGATATTCCCTACAGGTGCTCACCTTTGTTTCTGTGTGAACCCTGAATTTTAAAGTTCTCTCTCTCTCTCTCTCTCTCTCTGTGTGTGTGTGTGTGTGTGTGGTCTTGCCACTGCAAATGAACACTGAACATACACCATTTTGTATCTTGTCTTACGTGAGTGCTGGGCAATCAAACCCTGGCCAGGAGGCTTTTCAAGCAAGTGTCTTTAACCACTGAGCTATCTCCTCAGCCCTGATTTGTTTGTAAATCAATTTTGTCAGTGCCTGCTTGATGTTACAACAATGGGAAAGGGCCTTGATCTGTTACTGCCTGAGATGTCTTAACAGAACTAGCTTTGGAATTTATTGCCCTAAAGAATATTCAGTAGCATAACAAATAGAATTATTTGCTCTGTAAATAGTCACATCATGTGTTTCAAAAATTTGTTGAGGGCTGGAGAGATGGCTTAGCGGTTAAGGCGCCTGCCTGCTAAGCCTAAGAACCCGGTTCCAATCTCCAGGTCCCACGTTTAGCCAGATGCAAAGTGACGCAAGGGTGCAATGCTGCACTTGACCACAAGGGGGTACATACATCTGGATTTCATTCATAGCAGCTGAGAGACTGCTGGCGCAGTCTCTGTCTCACTCTCTGTCTGTCTCTCTCTGTGTCTCTCTCCAAAAATAAATAAAATAATAAAAAAAATTGTTGAAATGTGTCTTGGGACTGGGTAGGGGACACTTCTCTAACAGGCACAAGGCTGTGGGTTCCTCATCTCTAGCACTTCGGAGATAAACAGATGTGTTTATGGGTTGTGCATGTACTTTTTAATTTTTTTATTTTACTTTATTTTTTTCTTGCATATATTTTAATCCAACGCTGTGCTAAATAATACCCAAATTAAGTGTAGTGTATAGAAAATGAAGACAGAGTATCAGTTAAATGACTTTGTTCTTCTCTTGGACACTTACAGCTGCTGAAATAGAAAGGTTCAGTGCCATGTTCCAGGAAAAGAAGCAGGAGGTACAGACTGCGATTTTAAGAGTTGATCAGCTTAGTCAACAATTGGAAGATTTAAAGAAAGGAAAACTGAACGGGTTCCAGTCTTATAATGGCAAATTGACAGGACCAGCAGCGGTGGAATTAAAAAGACTCTACCAAGAGCTACAGGTAACTTGTCTGGGCCTGGGAAATAGTTATATCAAAATGTTTTGGCTTTCTCTTTTTGACTTTCTCTATAGAGAGTACCGAAGATAAATTAATAAGTTCTAACTTTTTTGTTTTTGTTTTTGTTTTTGTTCTTCTTTTGTTTGTCTCACTCTAGCTCAGGCTGACCTGGAATTCACTATGCAGTCTCAGGGTGGCCTCGAACTCTCCGCGATCTTCCTTCCTCTGCCTCCTGAGTGCTGGGATTAAAGGCGTGCGCCACCACGCCCAGCTCTAACTTTTTTTTTATTGACAACTTCTTTAATTGTAGATAATATCCCATGGTACTTCCCTCCCTCCCCCCACTTTCCCCTTTGAAACTTCATTCTCCATCATATCCCCTCCCCCTCTCAATTAGTCTCTCTTTTCAGTTTGATGTCATGATCTTTTCCTCCTATGGTTCTAACTTTTTATTGACAACTTCCATAATTATAGACAATAAACCATGATAATTACTTCTCCCCCCCACTTTCCCCTTCACAAATCCACTCTTCATCATATCCCTTCCCCCTCTCAATTAGTCTCTCTTTAATTTTGATGTCATTGTCTTTTTTTCCTATTTATGTTGGTCTTGTGTAGGTAGTACCAGGCACTGCGAGGTCATGGATATCCAGGCCATTTTGTGCTGGAAGATTGCATTGTAAGCAGTCCTACCCTTCCTTCGGCTCTTACATTCTTTCCACCACCTCTTCCACAATGGACCCTGTGGCTCTTACATTCTTTCTGCCACTTCTTCTGCAGTGGACCATGAGCCTTGGAGATGTTTCAGTGCCCAACACTCCTCAGTCACTTCTTCTTAGCACTATGGTACCTTTTCAGTCATTCTAGAGGTCACCACACTCTGAAAAGAGAAGCTTCTCTAACAAAAGTGAGAGTGGCATTAATATGTGGGTATAGCACCCTGTGTAGTGGTGCGCACCTTTAATTCCAGCACTCGGGAGGCAGAGGTAGGAGGATTACCGAGAGCTCAAGGCCACCCTAAGACTACATAGTGAATTCCAGGTCAGCCTGAGCTAGAGTGAGACCCTACCTCAGAAAACCAATATATATATTGGCCATACACACACACACACACACACACACACACACACACACACACACTGATTTCCACAGTGGCTATACCAGATTACATTCCCGTCAACAGTGTAGACGGGTTCCTATTTTTCCATGTACTTGCCAGCATTTATTGTCATTTGTTTTCTTGATAATATCCATTCTGGCAGGAGTGAGGTAGAATCTCAGAGTAGTTTTAATTTGCATTTCCCTGATGGCTAAGGATGTAAAACACTTTTTAGATGTTTATAGGCCATTTATCTGTATTTCTTCTTTTGAGAACTATTTAATTCCATAGCCCATTTTTTAGTTGGGTTGTTTGATTTCTTATTAGTTTTTTAATGGGGAGGGGAGAGAGAATGGCACACCAGGGCCTCCAGCCACTGCAATCGAACTCCAGAGCATGTACCATCTTAAACGCATATACAACCTTGTGTTGTGCGCATGCATCACCTAGTATGTTTGGCTTATGTGGGACCCGGAGAGTAGAACATGGATTCTTAGCCTTCATAGGCAAGCACCTTAATCACTAAGCCATTTCTCTAACCCTGTTTTTTTGTTTTTTAAGTTCTTTGTATATCCTGGTTGCATTCTGATATTGTTAATTCTCTCCCATTTAATATTTTTTAAATACTGATTATAACCTACTGAAATGAGAAGAGTACTTTATTTGTTTTAGATTATCTTTGTGACCTTCCTCCTGCCTGCACAGCAAGGCTCCTCAGGGTGCCTCAGGGCTCCAGTGTTGTCACTGGTCCTTCATGTGCTTTGAAGAGATCTTACAGCTGCACATTTGTTCTTCCTCATTCCCTAAGAACTCTGCTCTGAGCCAGACATAACAGTGTACACCTATCATCCCAAAATTTAAGAGCAGAGGCAAGAAGAACATGAGCTAAAGGCCATCCTGGGCTGCTGCATAGCAAGACCATGTCTCAAAACACCAAGCATTGGGAATGTGGAACAATGATAGAATGCTTGTCTAGCATAATGTTCACAGCCCTATATTTGATCACCTGCGCACACACACACTCTGTCTCTCTCTCTCTCCCTCTCCCTCTCCCCTCTGTTCCGGTTTCATCTGCATGGTACCTATAAAATAAATAGCATGCAAATAGCAAGGCATATATGTAAAGCACATCCAAACGTAAGGGCTCCTTCTTTCCTCCTTTCTTCTTTGCTTTACTTTTTTTTTACGGGGCCGTGATGAATTGGCATGCCAGGGCTTCCAGCCATTGTGATCGAACTCCACATGTATGCGCCACCTTATGTGCATGTGTGACCTTGCACACATGCATCACCTTGGATAGTTGAACATGGGTCCTTAGACTTTGCAGGCAAGCACCTTAACCACTAAGCCATCTCTCCAGCCCTGCTTTACTTTTGAGCCCTCCTTCTTAGTTCCTTGCTGTCTCATCATCTATAACCCTAATATAAATAAATGGGTGTTTTGCTGCAAATAAAATGTTCTGGATCAGGCTGAAGAGATGGCTTAGCAGTTAAGGCATATGCCTGTGAAGCCTAAGGACCCCGATTCAATTCTCCAGATCCCACGTAATCCAGATGCACATGGTAGTGCATGCGTATGGAGTTCACTTGCAGTGGCTAGGCCTTGGCGCACCCATTCTCCCTCTCTCTCTCTCTTTCTCTCTGTCTCTAATAAATAAATAAAATCTTTTTTAAAATGTTATGGATCACTAGCTGTGAATTTTGTAATATGCAAAAGGCCTGACCATCATATGTCCATAGGTCACTTCTGCATGCTCTACATCTGCACCCACCAGGAGGATGTAACACTGAGATGCAATCTAACATCCAGGATCTTGTGTTTTGCAGATAGCAATGTAAGAGAGAAGTATGTTATCACCTTATTTGAGTGGTCTTAAATAACAAAGCCACAGTTTAGAAATTCTTTAAGTCTTCAGAGGAGATGCCCATGTAGAAATGGTTATACAGAGAGGTTTGTTGTTTGTTTACACAGGGTCTCATGTACCCCAGGATGAGTCTAGCCTCAAATTCCCAAACCTCCTGTCTCTATTTCCTAAGGATAGCAATTATAGGTGTGAGCCACCACACCTGGCTTATTCATTATAAATTTAGTTGGTGTTTCCATTGTTCTCTCACATTTTTTTTTTTGAGACAGAGAGAGAAAGACAGAGAATGGGCGCGCCAGTGGCCTCTCAGCCACTGTGAACAAACTCCAGACGCTTGCGACCCCTTGTGGGCAAGTGCAGCATTGCGCCCTTGTGTCACTTTTTGCATCTGGCTAAACGTGGGACCTGGAGAATCGAACAGGTGTTCCTCGGCTTCGCAGGCAGGCACCTTAACCACTAAGCTATCTCTCCAGCCCTTCTCACATTTTTTTTACACCAGTAGTTTAATTCTGTATCTTCGCTGATATTTCAAAAGTTCATTTCTACATTTTCTTCTTTTTGCACGTGTATGTGCGTGGTGTACATACGTTTATGTATTATATGAGCATTCATGTTGTGGTGGTTTGAATCAGGTGTCCCTCACAAACTCATGTGTTTTGAATGCTTGATACCCAGCTGGTGTCTGTTTGGTAGGTGGAGCCTTTTTAGAGGAGGTGTGATGTTGTTGGCAGGCTTAGGGTTATTATAGCCAGCTCGCCCTTGTTAGAGTTCAGCTCACTCTACTGCTGCTGTTTTCCACCTGCTATGACAGGAGTGATGTCCAACCTTTGCTCTACCATCTTTCCCCTGCTATCATGAAGCTTCCTCTCAAGACTGTAAGCCAAAATTTAAGTTAAAAAAAAAAAAACCTTTCCTCTCAATAGCTGCATTTAGTTGGGTGCTTTGTTCCATCTATGAGAAGATAATTACAACAGAAATTATACTTATTGGGCTGTAGAGCTTGCTTAGTGGTTAAGGTGGCTGCCGGCAAAGCCTAAGGACCCAAGTTTGATTCACTAGTACCCATGTAAGCCAGATGCACAAGGTGAAGCATGCATCTGGAGTTTGTTTGCTGTGGCTAAAGACCCTGGCACACCCATTCTCTATCTACCTCTTTCTCTCGAATAAATAAAACAATATAAAACATTTAAAAAGAAATTGTAAGCCTGGCGTGGTTGGGCACGCCTTTAATCCCAGCACTCGGGAGGCAGAGGTAGGAGGATCGCCATGAGTTTGAGGCCCCCCTGAGACTACATGGCTAATTCCAGGTCAGCCTGGACCAGAGTGAAAACCTACCTCGAAAACCAAAAAAAAAAAAAAAAAAAGAAATTGTAGTTATCTTGTTGTAGTTATTTTTGTGTTGCTGGGACAAAACACCTGACCAGAAGCAGCTCATGTGAGGAAAGGGTTTATTTCAGGCATATAGTTTCAAGGGAAAGCTTCATCATGGTGGAGAAAGCTGGCTCAGTTCATCAAACATCCACAGCAGAGAAAGAACAAATAGAGCTCAAGCCAGCTCTGAACACACCCTAGGCTACGCTCAAGATCTGCCCCAAGTGACACAACTCCTCCAACAGGGCTCTGCCTGCTACAGACTAAGTAGGATGCTTAATCAAAAATACCCAAGAGCCGGGCGTGGTGGCACACGCCTTTAATCCCAGCACTCGGGAGGCAGAGGTAGGAGGATTGCCATGAGTTCGAGGCCACCCTGAGAGTACATAGTGAGTTCCAGGTCAGTCTGGGCTAGAGTGAGACCCTACCTCGAAAAACCAAAAAAAAAAAAAAATACCCAAGGCTAGCCGGGTGTGGTGGTGCACACCTTTAATCCCAGCACTTGGGAGGCAGAGATAGGAGGATCGTCGTGAGTTCAAGGCCACCCTGAGAATACAGCATGAACTCCAGGTCAGCCTGAACTAGAGTGAGACCCTACCTTGAAAAACAAAACAAACAAACAAACAAACAAAATACCCAATGCTAAGTCTGGCATGGTGGTGCACACCTTTAATTCCAGCACTTGGGAGGCAGAGGTAGGAAGATCATCATGAGTTCAGGGCAACCCTAAGACTACATAGTGAATTCCAGGTCAGCCTGAGCTAGAGAGAAACCCTACCTCAAAAAAAAAAAAAAAAATACCCAAGGCTGTGGGTAACATTTGCATCCAAACCACCATACATGTGTACATGTGCATGCATGTGGAGGCCAAAGACTGACATCAGATGTCTTCCTCAGTCACTCTTCACTTTACTGAAGCAGGGCCTCTCACTTGAACACAGTTTACTGGTTTTGTTAATCTAGCTAGCCAGCTAGTCCTGGAGATTCTCCATCTCCTGAGTGCTGAATGCCCATCTGGCATTTACGTGGGTTCTGGGGATTGGACCTTGGGTCCTAAATTTATATGGCAGGCATTTTTCATCCACTGAAGCATCTCTCCAACTCCCATTTCTACATTTTCTTTCTCTCTTTCCCTTCCTTCCTTCCTTCCTTCCTTCCTTCCTTCCTTCCTTCCTTCCTTCCTTCTTTCTTTTTTGGTTTTTTGAGTTTTTTTTCTACATTTTCAAGTTAAATGTTGTCCACTGTGAGCTATTTTTAAAGAAGTTATTTAGGGCTAGAAAGATGGCTAAGCAGTTAAGATGCTTGCCTACAGAGGCTAACAATGTGAGTTCAATTCCCCAGTACCCACATAATGCATCTGGAGTCTGTTTGCAATGGCTGGAGGCTCTGGCATGCCCATTCTCTCTGTGTCTCTCCTATCCTTCTCTCTCTGCTTGCAAGTAAATCAATAAAAATATTTATTAAAGCCGGGCATGGTGGCACATACCTTTAATCTCAGCACTTGGGAGACAGAGGTAGGAGGATCACCGTGAGTTCGAGGCCACCCTGAGACTACATAGTGAATTCCAGGTCAGCCTGGACTAGAGTGAAACCCTACCTTGAAAAAAAAAGTATGTGTAGATAAACACTTTATCTGGAGTGTGGGGTACACTGGGGCCTGTTGCTTCTGCCAACAAACTCCAGACCCTTGCGCCACTTTTTTTGCATCTGGCTTTGTTGCAGTCAGGTTTGCATTGCTGGCAGAAAACACCCAACCAAGAGCAGCTTGTGGGGGGGGGTGTTATTTTGGCTTACACGCTTGAAGGGAAGCTCCATAATGGCAGGGGAAAACGATGGCATGAGCAGAGGGTGGACACTACCTCCTGGCCAATACCAACTGGAGAGTGTGCCAAGCACTGGCAAGAGGAAGCTGGTTATAACACCGACAAGCCCTCCCCCAACAATGCATACTCTCCAGGAGGCTTTAATTCCAAATTGCTATCAGCGGGGCAAAAGCCTTTACCCACTGAGCCATCTTCTCAGCCTTCCAGTATGAACTCTTACCAACTACTTCCTGAATGTTTTCATTGCCCTGGCTTTGTGAGGGTTACACTTTCTAAAAATGCTCATGTCATTTGGATTTATGGGAACTGGGCATTGTGTAATCACTGTGGATGAACATGCTGTGGTCAGGGACTCTGAGCAGAAACAATACTCTTATTCCCTCCCTTCCCTTATCTTCCCCTCCATGTGGAGGCCAGAGGACAACCTCGGGGTGTCATCCTCAGGAATACCATCCTTAAGACAAGGTCTGTCATTGCCCTGGCAAAATCACCATTCCAGCTAGGTAGGTTGGCCAGTGAGCCACAAGTATTCCCTCTCAATGTTTCTTCAGCTCTGGGGTTATAGGCACTTGGCACCACACCCAGCATTTTTATGGGCACTGGAGATCAAACCCAAGTTCTCACGGTTGTAAGACAAGCACTCTACCAAATGAGCTGATTCTTAGCTGTTAATGGAAACCTTGAAAGTTGTCTTTTCTATTTTTCAGATTCGTAACCAGCTTAACCAGGAGCAGAATTCCAAGCTCCAGCAGCAGAAGGAGCTGTTAAACAAGCGCAACATGGAGGTGGCTATGATGGACAAGCGAATCAACGAGCTGCGTGAACGCCTTTATGGCAAGAAAGTTCAGGCATGTGAAAGAGAAAAAATGTCTATGCGCTAAGCTGCTATCAGTGGTTCGTCTTGTTGCTGGGCCTGGTGGCACACACTGAAATCCCAGTACTTGAAAGGTGGAGGCAGGAGGATTTGTGAGCATGTTCAAGGCCAGCCTGGGCTAGAATGAGACCCTGCCTTAAAAAAAGGCAAAAAAAAAAAAAAATCTGAAACTCTGAAAGTCCTCGTGTTGCTGAGTGGCCTATGCTGCTCCCATCTGTCACAGCTGACAACATAAATAACCATAAGCCTTCTAAACCACCTCCACATGATTGTATAAACCAAATAGGAGTAGACACAAGTTCAATGTCCCAGATTTTTTGTTCCTTCCTCTCCCCAGGGGTCAGAGCCATGTCTTGCTTAAGCTCAGCCTCCTTTAGCCCTGTGGCCATCACACCTTTATGCACTGGAAGGTGCCTTTGGAGCTGCAGGCCCTGGCTAGGTCCATGTTTTTGACATCTGGGCAAACTCCTTGACCTTTGTAGCCTCAAGTCCTTGCTATAAAGGGATCTGTTGTCCCTGCCACAGGGGGTGGTATAAGGATTCTTAGAAGTTATCTGTAGGCTGGAGAGATGGCTCAGCAGTTAAAGGTCCTTGCTTACAAAGTCTGACAGCCTGGGTTCATTTCCCCAGTACTCATTTAATGCCTGATGTACAAAGTGGCAGATGTATCTGGAGTTAACATTTGCAGTGGCAAGAGGTCCTTGTGTGCTTATACACACTAACACTTTAACACACACTCTCTCTCTCTCTCTCTCTGTCTCCCCCACCACAAATAAATATTTAAATTTAAAGAGAGAGAGAGAGAGAGCCAGGCATGGTGGAGCATGCCTTTAATCCCAGCACTTGGGAAGCAGAGGTAGGAGCATCACTGTGAGTCCGAGATCACCCTGTGAGACTACATAGTGAATTCCAGGTCAGCCTGGGCTAGAGCAAAACCCGACCTTGAAAAGCCAAAAAGGAAAAAAAAAAAAAAAGAACTCATCTGGAAATGTTTATAAGGAGTTCTGCTTTTAAAATCTTGGCATAGCCGGGCGTGGTGGCGCACGCCTTTAATCCCAGCACTTGGGAGGCAGAGGTAGGAGGATCACCGAGAGTTTGAGGACAGCCTGAGACTACATAGTGAATTCCAGGTCAGCCTGAGCTAGAGCGAAACCCTACCTCGAAAAACAAAACAAAAACAAACAAACAAACAAAAATCTTGACATTCTTAATTTCAAAGATGGTAAATACTGTTTTTTTTTTTATTTTTATTTATTTGCAAGGAGAAACAGAGTGGGCATTCCAGGGCCCCTTGCCTTGGCAAACGACCTCCAGATGCCTGCATCACTTTGCGCATCTGGTTTTACATGGGCACTGGGGACTTGAACCCATGTTGTTAGTCTTTGCAGTCAAGGGCCTTAACCACTGAGCCTTCTCCCCAGCCCTAAATACTGCTTTTACAAACAGAAACTGGGGCTGGAGAGATGGCTTAGCAGTTAAATGTTTTCCTGTGAAGCCTAAGGACACTGGTTCGAGGCTTGATTCTCCAGGACCCACGTAAGCCAGATGCACAAGGGGGCGCACACATCTGGAGTTCATTTGCAGTGGCTGGAGGCCCTGGTGCACCCATCTTCTCTCTCTTTCTCTCTCTCTACCTGCCTATTTCTGTATCTCTCTCTCTCAAATAAATAAAATATTTAAAAAAACAAACTGGGCTGGGCATGGAGGCACACACCTTTAATTCGAGCACACCACTTGGGAGGCAAAGATAGGAGAATTTCTGTGAGTTGGAGGCCAGCCTGGGACTACAGAGTTTGCTCTAGGTCAGCCTAGGCTAGAGTGAGACCCTACTTTGAAAAACAAAACAAAACAAAACACTGATGCAGTACAGAAATAGTTAAAGGAAAATGGGACAGACCTTTCTCCACTGTTATCCAGAGGTAACAGTTGCTAGTGGTTCTGGACTTTTGCTTAATTCAGACTTGTAGATATAGAAAGATAAAGAATTTTAAAAAATTTTATTTATTTATTTATTTTTGATTTTTCAAGGTAGGGTCTCACTCTAGTCCAGGCTGACCTGGAATTCACTCTGTATTCTCAGGGTGGCTTCGAAATCATAGCAATCCTCCTACCTCTGCCTCCTGAGTGCTGGGATTAAAGGCGTGTGCCACCACGCCCGGCTTAATATTTTATTTTTATTTATTTATTTGAGAGGGAGGGAAAGAGGAAGAGAGAGAGGGAGAGAAAGAATAGGCACACCAGGGCCTCCATCCGCTGCAAATGTACTCCAGATGCATGTGCCACCTTCTGCATCTGGCTTATGTGGGTCCTAAGGAATTGAACCTGTATCCTTTGGCTTTGCAGCCAAGGCCTTAACCATTAAGCCCTCTCTCCAGCCCCAAAAGATAAAGAATTTTAACTGGAAATGGGATTATAGTGATTAGTTAGGTGGTTTTTTCCCATGCCCTTGGATGTCTTTCTGATCACTAATCTCATTCTATAATACCTATATACTGTACTAGGGGACAAGACCTGTCTCCCTTTACCATGCTGAGTCTTGCTGCCCCTCAGTGCAGGAAGAGAATGCACACGGAATGCTTGTGCCCTAAGCCTGTGGCTGGATGTGGCATCTGAGCTTTCTGCATCAGTGGTGCTCAGGGCTGAATGAAGAGCTGATTACACTTTGTCCTCATGGGGGGAGAGCAGAGCAAGTGCTCACCAGTGAGGCCATCCTCCGAAAGTTCCCATGCATACTCTCAGATACTGGCATTCTCAGAGTAAGGTGACAGAGGTGTCCCCTTGACAGCCTTTGCCACTCTGAGTGATGCTTTAGGTGTGGGCTTTGGGGCTTTGCCCAGGTGAGGTGGATTTAGAGGATGATGGAAGAAGAGAGCTGCTGCCTCCTTTGGCCCTAAAAGTGTCTTACAGATCTCTTTTAATAAGAGTTCAAAGGTCAGTGATTTGTTTCACTATGATTTCAGGTGAGGTTTATCCTTTTTCTCTTAAGATTAACAACATAGAAGTCATGAAAGAGTGCATATACACATATTCTCCATGCATATTTATGTTATGTGTTTACTTTCCATGTGTAGTAATAGTGTAGTGGCCAGAGTTCATCAGAAAAACGGAATTAAGAGAGAGAGAGTGAGAGCGTGTTTGTGCCTAGAGGCAGGATGTTGGTGGGTAGAAGGTTGGCTCAGGTGTTAGGGAGGCTGGCAAGACTGACCTCTGTAGCCTGGAAACCCAGTAGCTGAATCAAAGGCTGACTACTGTAGAGTCTACTCTTCCTAACATGGCCTTCCACTGGTTGCATGAGACCTACCTTATGGAATCATGCAGAATATTACATACATGTAGGAGGCAACAGATCCCCATTTAGAGCCAGCCTAGCTAGGAACCCTGAGGAGCCTGCAATTCTCTAGTTAAATTCTTTTACATGCCCTTTTGTCTTGGTCAGCAGTATGTGGCTGTGTCCTTGCTTATACAGGCAAAACTGCCCTCAGGAAACGAGGGTCATCATCAATATTAGCATCACCTGGGCACTTTGCCCTGCCTCCTGTAGCACCTGTGATCCTGACTATAGATGTAGGTACAGAGGCTTAGGTTAAATCATTGGTAGAAGATGGCACAGTAAGTGGTAGAATAGGATTTGAAGCCATGTTCAGAACCAGGTTTTGACCGGTGCCTGTGTCCATCATGGTGAGGGAGGTAGTGTGTGGGCACTGGAAATTGTGCTGGCATTGTGCAGTTCATGGTCAGTTCTCTGAAGGCTTCCTCTTCCAGATGGGCAAGTGGGGTGCTTCCCAGGTTATAAACTGTCAAGTGAACAGTGCATGTCTGAGCAGGAAGTCTCTCACTGGGCCTAGTGTTTAAGAGAATCTTGACTCTCATTTCTTCCTGATCTGCAGCTGAACCGTGTGAATGGTACTTCATCACCTCAGTCACCCCTGAGCACATCTGGTAGGGTTGCTGCTGTGGGTCCTTATATCCAGGTTCCCAGTGCTGGGGGCTACCCTATCCCAGGGGATCCTGTAAAGCCCCAGTCTCTCACCATTGCCTCAAGTGCTGCTCATGGAAGATCTAAGTCTGGTAAGTTGCCTAGTTTTCTAGGGAGAGGAGGGGTGTGGAACTAGCAGCAGCTTCAACCCCTAGATCAGACCTAGGCTCAGGCTCTTCCTGAGGTGCCTGGTTGCCACAATAACTGTGGCCCTAAGACAAGAACAAATCCGTGATCCAAATGTCTGCTGTGGCTTTTCAGAATACAAATGTGAATTACAGTGCCGCACATATTACAGGTTTGTTTGCCTGAGGGCACTCAGCATCCAGCTGGATGTCTCATTGACTGGACTCAAGTGCGCTGCAGGTGTGGTAGGTAGGGGTTGCCTCTGTAAAGACAGTGTGCTTAGCCAGGTGTGGTGGTGCATGCCTTTAATTCCAGCACTTGGGAGGCAGAGAGGTAGGAGGATCACCATGAGTTCAAGGCCACCCTGAGACTACAAAGCTAAGCTAATTCCAGGTCAGCCTAGGTCAGAGTGAGACCCTATCTTGAAAAACCAAAAAAAAGAAAAAAAAAGAAAACATATACATACATACATATACACAGAGAGAGAGAGAGAGAGAGAGCACTTGAGCCTGTCTTATCCCTCACTCAGCACAATCTTTATCAGTCAGAAAATCTACAGAGCTTGGGTTTAGGGTGTGGCTGAGTAATACAGCACTGGCCTAGCATGTACAAGGTCCTGAGCTTGATTCCTAGCACCAGGAGAAAACGGGAAAAATCCACAAACCAGGCCAGGCGTGGTGGTGCACACCTTTGATCCCAGAACTGGGGAGGCAGAGGTAGAAGGTTCACTGTGAGTTCCAGGTCAGTGTGGAACGCTACTTCAAAACAAACAAATTGATCTACAAAAGCTGGAAAGATGGCTCAGTGATTGAGGCACTTGCCTGAAACACCTAATAACCTAGGTTTGATTGCCCAGTACTCACGTAAAGCCAGATGCACATAGAGGTGCATGCATCTGGAGTTCGTTTGCAGCAGCTGGAGGCTGTTGGAATGTCCATTCTCTCTCTCTCTTTCTCTCCCCTTCTCTTTCTTCTTTCGGATAAATAAAAATATTTTTAACAATCCACAAACCATTCCTTTGGTTTTGTGCATTTATGTAGTATGACGGCTCAGACTTCCAGCGCTGTGCATGGTGTTCTAGCCAGGTATAGTACTCTGTACACATAGCATATGATTTTTTAAATATTTTTATTTATTTATTAGAGACAGAAAGAGAGGGAGAGTGAGAATGGACACACCAGGGCCTCTAGTCACTGCAAACGAACTCCAGATGCATGCACCCCCTTGTGCGTCTGGCTTACATGGGACTTGGAGAATCAAACTGGGGTCCTTAGGCTTCACAGGCATGCACCTTAACCACTAAGCCCTCTCTCCAGCCCATGACTATTTTTTAAACCAATAGATGAAGAAGTTAGGGTTACAGGACATAGTGACATACACTTGTAATCCTAGTACTCAGGAAGCAGAGATAGGCTTGTGGATTGCTGCAATTTCAAGGCCAACCTGCTCTATGTAGTGAGTTCTAGAGGCCAACCAGGCCTACATAGGGAGACTACAAAAAAGAAAAAAGAGCAGTTGGGCTTACTTAGGATAAGACTTCCATGACTAGGTTGGTTCATCTACCTGCACACACAGTGACAGGAATCCATATCCTGATCCATCCCTTCTTTTGTGAAGTGGAGTTTCTCTCCTACCATCAGCCTGTATTTTGAACAGTCTGTTCTTTTCAGGATTGGTGAGCAGTCTGTGCTAGTCTTTTGTTTGTGCTGCTTTCTCTTGCTTGGCACCTCCTATCCCAGCAGCACGTCTGCTGCTGTGGCTTGTTCTGCCTAGCAAGAGGAAGACTCCCCCACTCTCACAGGCCAGAACTCCACTCACACCTCTTTATTGCCATGTCTCAGCAACCACATGGGGTCTGTTGTCAGCTTGAACTTCTCATTGAAGCATTCTTTGATAAGCTGTCACTTCTGATTAAATACCCTGTTTATGGTAGAAGTGAATGCGTAGTTGTTTCAGTGGCAGGAAATTAGCACAACTAGGATGTGAAATCCCTTGGTGGGACTCTAACCCCTTGCTATTGGCTATCCTGGTTCTGTGTCGCACAGATGGCCATAGTAGATCCAGAGTGATCAGCACATGGACAGTGTCAGACCTGGACGTCAGGCCTGGCTGCAGTTCCTCGTGGCACTGTGCAAGCCCACTTACAAACCGTATGTTGGCTGACAGGCTCAGTCACTTTTTATCTATAACAAAACTGAATCAAAAATACAATAATCATTAGTTTTTCCAAACTGACAAAGGGTTGCTTGTCACATCTGGACTTGAAAACACCACCATGTCCTTTTCTAGCACAGTTGTGGGGCTAAGGTGGGTGCATAAACGATCATCCACAGAACTAACTGGGCACCAGATGGCAGGTGCTGGCACAGCTAGGGTTTTGTTTAAAGGAAGATTTTTGTTTGTTTTTCAAAAGTTAAAATGGTAGCATGCACTGGGAAGCTAAGGCATGGCAAATTTAAGTCCAGCCTGGGCTATATATTGAGACCCTATTTCAAAAATAAAGGTGACCAGGTATGGTAGTGCATGTCTTTAATCCCAGCACTTGGGAGGCAGAAGTAGGAGTATGGCTGTGAGTTCAGTTGAAGGCTAGCATGGGTCTACAGAGTAAGTTCTGGGCCAGCCAGGGCTAGACTAAGCCTCTACCTCAAAATAAAATGAATGAAATAAAATAGTGGTGATTTTTTTCAAGTTATTTGTACAGAATATTTTCCAACATAATGGAAGGCAATTGTCCTTTCTTTTGTAATAGAAATAAATGGCCTTTCTTTTACACCTACCTTGTCCTAAAGAAAGAGAAAGATTGCTTCTCAGTCCTCCTGTGGCTGTTTTCCATAAAACTCCCCCGTGCTTTGGGACTTCAGAAACTACTGAGTACCCATATTCCTGGTGACCCTGAGAGTTAGCAGGAAATCACTGTCAGCCCACCTGCCCACACCCTGGGCCTCCTTTTGCATTCAGCTGAGTAGTTTTCACGTCAGTGTCTCTGGTGAGCTTTTTGTTGTTGTTGTTTTGTTTTTTTGGTTTTCCAAGGTAGAGTCTCACTCTAGCTCAGGCTGGCCTGGAATTCACTATGTAGTCTCAGGGTAGCCTCAAACTCTGCGATCCTCCTACCTCTGCCTCCCAAGTGCTGGGATTAAAGGTGTGTGCCACCACACCCGGCTCTGGTGAGTTTTGTAACCCCCCTACACCCAGTCTAAGAGTCAGCCTTGAGGGGTAGAAATGCCCAGACTTTCATCTAGGAGGAGAAGGAGCGGTAGGCCATAGAGAGCAAGATGACAGTGTGCTGACCTTGGAATGCCTGGCCAGGGCTGTGTGACTGGGCTGGCACTCCTCTGGAGCCTTGTCGCCAGGAACAGAAGTAGCAGGGTAGTAGTAGAATGTGCTGCAGGGAGCACAGCCTGGTCCAGGGCTGCCACCACAGCAGGTCAGAGTGAGTACTGCGGCCACAGACCATCCAGGAGGGACAGCAGAATAGCATGGTAGCACAAGCTGGTGCCTCAACAGATCCTGCAGTACATGTTGCAACATTGTTGTGTAGACATGATTTCCCTGCTGCTGCCTAGACTAATTCTTATCCATGCCCAGCTGCTGTGAGCTGGGAGTAGTCCATTCAGAGCAGATCAACACATATGCCTATTGAAAAGAATCAAGGACCCAAGTCAGGGCACACAGTTGAAGCACAGGTGCCCTAGAAGGGTCAGGTTTGTTGCATATGACCCTGTGGACCAGGAAATGTCTTTGCACCCTTTTACAGTTTGGAAAATGCTCTGTAAACAAAACAAAACAAACAAAAAAAGCTTAAATTTTCAGTGGCTTTCCTGGTACCCTGGGGTTGATGACTGGCTTTCTGATGTCTGCAACAGAATGTTAGCTGCTGCTCCTATCCAATCAGAGGGAACATACACTGGCCCCTGTGGTCATGGATTATTTTGGAGGGAATTCCTCACATTAGGGAAATTTTATTTTAATCATAGAATACAGGTCAGGTCTAGTGCAAAGTCAATGATAAGTTTTTTGTATTGTTTGGTGATTGTGTTGATAAATGGTATCTAAAAAGTAAGTACCATTTGCTGTGTTTTTTGGTGTGGATGAAATGAACTTTCCTAATATACAGCATGGTATGACCCTGTGTTGCACAGATGACCCTGTTGAGTGCTGGCCAAGATTGTCTCTTGGGCTTATTTGTGGGTGTTTGAGCAGGTGCATACCAGCATGCGGGTGGTGGTCAACTGCTTGGTTAATGGAACGCCCTTTAAATGTAAAGTCCCAGTGCTGTATCTTTTTTTTTTTTTTTTTTTTTTTTTTTGGCAGAGTACTGTTCTTAAGGTTTCAAGAAAAAAATTGACTTAAATTCTATGTTCTTCTTAAGCTAATGATGGAAACTGGCCAGCATTAAAGCAGAATTCTGGCTCTTCAGTGAAGTCAGCACAGATGGCCAATGCAGACTGGAAGGACTCCAGCATGGAGGGGCCCCTAAAGCAGGGTGCAATTTCAAGCCAGCCTTTGCCCTTGTCAGCACTGGGAGCCACGGAGAAGCTGGTAGGTCATCTGTCCTTACCACAGAGCCCTGAATTCCCCTCCAGCACTTCATACATCAGCGGTGTCATAAGGCAAGTTAATCCTGTACATGTCCACACCTTACACCCAGAGTCCTGTAGGTGCCTGAACATGCACAGGTGTTGACAGATGATGAGCCTAATAGTGTGCCCTGTGTCCTCATCATAAGCCATTTGAAGGGCTTATAGATCTTACTATGTTTTCTCTTGCAACTATGGATAGAAACATGCTTAACGCTTCAAAAGGTGACTTTGTGTTTCTTCTTAACATCTAAATTTAGGGCATCGAAATTGGTAAAGGGCCACCACCCATCCCTGGTGTAGGCAAGCCACTGCCTCCAAGCTATGGGACATACCCAAGTTCTGTACCTCTGGGCCCAGGATCAACAAACTCCCTGGAGAGGAGGAAAGAGGGCAGCCTACCCAGATCCAGTGCAGGCCCATCAGGTCGTCAGAAACCTGCTCCACTGCCACCAGCAGGCAGCGCCCCTCAGCCTGGCACATCACAGCAGATTCAGCAGAGGATTTCTGTGCCACCGAGTCCTACATACCCCCCAGTGGGACCACCTGCATTTCCAGCTGGAGATGGAAAACCTGAGCTTCCACTGACGGTGGCCATTAGGCCCTTTCTGGCTGATAAAGGGTCAAGGCCACAGTCTCCCCGGAAAGGACCCCAGACAGTAAATTCAAGTTCCATATATTCCATGTACCTCCAACAAGCCACACCACCTAAGAATTATCAGCCTGCAGTGCATGGCGCCTTAAACAAATCAGTTAAAGCAGGTATGCTGGGTGTATATTCTCCTGTTAGGAATAGGAAATTACATTCTAATTAAGAAAGTACAGATCCGTGTCCTTGTGTTTGGGCCACATGATACTTAGGACAAAACATAATTCTCACTTAGAGCGTAGTGTCAGTATAGGATGGGAGCACAAGATAAAATGTAGTTTTGCAGACTGATCACAGCTCTGACTTCCCATCTGAATATCTACCTCCCTGTAGCACTTAGTAAATCCAGCATTAAGAAAGATGAGATTCTGGAGTTTGCATTTTTCTCCTCCTTTTTCATGGTAACTTGTATCATCAGCTATCCAATGAGCTGAGGTAGGCCTTGACCTCTGGGCCTGCTAACCATGGCTGAGCCAGAGTCCTGGGCATAGGCAGTATGAGGAGAACATCTGCTGCTCAGGAATCTCCCAACAGCTAGCTACAGGGAGAGAAGCCTGGGGTGGATGATGGATGGTGATGCGGAGGCTGTTCTAGAATGGCAGGTGAGAAGGTACAGCTTAGTTTTACACACCACACAGAAGCCAAAGGTGATTCTCACCCTTGCCAGAGGATGCTATGGGCCAGTTCTGGGATGTGGTTTCCTCAGACATTCTTGGACATTGGCAACAGCATCCAGACCTTGTAGTTTTAGGAGTCTCTGGGAATGCTGAACTATCCCCTGCTAGAGACCTCCCAGGCGATATATAGTGTTAACTGTGGGCAGGGTTCTGTCCATGGGAGAAGCTCCTGGACCACCAGGTCAAACTTGTCTTGCTCCAAGAAGATGCGTGTCTTCCCATTTCATGAGTCAGTCTCAGGCTCAGATGTAGGCTTAGTGTTTTCTGTCACTTTGGCCAACAAGATAAGGTAGGCTTGTTTGGAGCAGGGAAAGTGGGGTCAACAATCTTTTCTTCTTTTGAAAGAACCCGATTCAGGGGCTGGAAAGATGGCTCAGTGGTTAAAGGAGCTTGTTTGCAAAGTACCCACGTAAAGCCTGATGCACAAAGTGGAGCATGCCTCTGTTCATTTGTAGCAGCAAGAGGCCCTGGCATGCTCATTCATATTCTCTCTCTCCTTGCATTATATATATATATGTGTGTGTGTGTGTGTGTGTGTGTGTGTGTGTGTGTGTGTATGTGTATATAAATTCTTAAGAAAGAGCCCAGATCTGGAATCCAAATATAAAACCGAACCCTCTGGGAGAAGCCACAGTAGGGTCTTGGAAGAGGTATGCTAGGGATTTAAAAGTCAAACTCAGCAACAGCAGGAGCTCTTGTCTCATGGTGTCAGTGGGGGACTATACCCATTGCAACAGCCATGTTGAAATTGTTCTATCCCTTGTTTGTTCTTCAGTGTATGGCAAGCCTGTGCTACCATCGGGGTCAGCATCTCCATCACCCTTACCTTTTCTTCATGGGTCACTGGGCACAGGCACAGCACAGCCTCAGCCACCTTCAGAATGTGCTGAGAAAGAGCCAGAACAGGAGGGCCCTGCTGTGTCTGGAGAAGGCAGCACAGTGGAGAGCCTGCCACGGCCACTCAGCCCCACCAAGCTCACACCCATCGTACACTCACCGCTTCGCTACCAGAGTGATGCAGACCTGGAGGCCCTCCGCAGGAAGCTGGCAAATGCACCCCGGCCTCTGAAGAAGCGCAGCTCCATCACAGAGCCAGAGGGTCCTGGTGGGCCCAACATCCAAAAGTTGCTATACCAGCGCTTCAACACCCTGGCTGGTGGCATGGAAGGCACCCCTTTCTACCAGCCCAGCCCTTCACAGGACTTTGTGGGCACTTTAGCTGACGTAGACAATGGAAATACCAATGCCAATGGCAACCTGGATGAGTCCACTCCTGCCCAGCCCACAGCTCCACTCCCTGATGAGCCTGCCCTATCCTCAGATGCCAATGATAATGAGTTACCTTCCCCTGAGCCAGAGAAGCTCATCTGTCCCCAGACCACCCACCAAACTGCTGAGCCTGCAGAGGACAACAATAACAACGTGGCTGTGATCCCCTCCACAGAGCAGATCCCAAGTCCTGTGGCCGAAGCCCTATCTCCAGGGGAGGAACAGGTTCCTCTTCCAGCACCTCTACCTCCTGTTATCCACCCTCCAGCAGCTTCTGCGGTGGGTGTCTGTACTAAACCAAAGCCATGTATGCCCCTGCCACATAGAGTTAGACCTGGGAAGAAAGCAGTCAAATGATCATACACAGCAAGGACCCAAATGAAAGCACATAGTGCCCCGGTGAGCCACCCCTGAAACCTTGACAGGCAGGCAGAGAGGAAGCACCTAGCCCAGAGGCCTTAGGGAGATCAGTTTTGACACATCAGAGAGGCATCAGGGCCATCTTGGGACTGTAAGCAAGGCTTTCTTAGTGGGAAGAGCCCTGGGCTTTGTTCATAGGGATAAGGTTCTGTCTTGAGGCTGTCGTAAACTACACGTTGTCCATGGAGTGACCAACAGCTCCACCCAGCCAATCCCCTCCATGAACCAAAGCTCAGGCTCCGAGTGATGCTTTTCATGGATGGCTGGACCCTTGTGGGGTGGCTCTTGGAGATTCATTGCCTTTGGGTTTTGTTCCTGCCATTCCTTCCCACAGGAAGAGGTGTTGGAATGGTCCTCACTTTGGTAGGTCACTTGGATACTGAAAATACACTTCCTTCCCTACAGAGCAAACGAACCAACCTGAAGAAGCCTAATTCTGAGCGTACAGGGCATGGGCTGAGAGTACGCTTCAACCCCCTGGCACTGCTTCTAGATGCTTCTCTGGAAGGAGAGTTTGATCTGGTGCAGAGGATCATATATGAGGTGAGCTATACCCCATTTGTGCTGCTAGAAGTTGGGGGGCTGGCTCTCACATGCCCTGTGTCGTAGGTGGAAGACCCCAGTAAACCCAATGATGAAGGAATTACCCCTTTGCACAACGCCGTCTGTGCCGGCCACCATCACATTGTGAAGTTCCTGCTGGACTTCGGTGTCAACGTGAATGCTGCTGACAGTGATGGATGGTGAGAGACCAGGGGTGTGCAACTAAAAGATTCACTTTCCCCTACCTTACAAAAGGAAAGCATGCATGTTCTAGAAAATTGGGAAGTATAAGGAATAGGAAAAGATCAAGAATAGCCATCACTTTATCCCCAGAAGATAGTCAAATTTTTTATGTCTTCCTTTTATTTTGTTATGTAGCTATGTTTGTTTTGCCTTATTAGCACTGTAATTAAGCATTCTCCTAATTATTCACTCTTCCTCTTCAAATGTTCCAAATGAAATTCCTGAATTTTGTATTTACATAAGATTATGAAAAAAAACTTGAAAAGTCCCCCTTTGTTTGACATTTGTGTGTTGTAAACCTGTTTCCATTTGCCCTCAGGATCAAAGCTTTGCCACTGTGCAGGGGTTATTGTCTGCTATAGGTCATTTTCAACTCCAGATGGCTCTTAACAATTTTCTTAAATTGTGGTAATATACACGAGATTTACCATCTTAGCCATTATGAAAGGACATTTAGGTATCTTGTGTACATTGGCATTGCTATGCAGTGAGCAACTGATCTATAGGTCATGCTGTAATCCACTCCCTGCTCCCTTTCTCCAAAGAGAAATGATCCAAAACAATCTGTAGAAATCATGCCTTCTAAATATTAGAACTTTGGGCTGGAGAGATGGCTTAGCAGTTAAGTGCTTGCCTGTGAAGCCTAAGGTCCATGGTTCAAGGCTCAATTCCCCAGGACCCTCATAAGCCACATGCACAAGGGGGTGCATGCATCTGGAGTTCGTTTGCAATAGCTGGAGGTGCTAGTGCACCCATTCTCTCTCTCTCTCTCTCTCTCTCTGCCTCTTTCTCTGTTGCTCTCAAATAAAAATAAACAAAAAAATTTTAAATATTAGAACCTTGCTGGCATAAAGACATGGCACCCTCATGAAAATTCCTTGGAAGGTTGTGTCACACAAGAGCCAGGCAGCTCTGGTACCAAGCCTCCTCCATGTCCCTCCTACCCTGTGGTTCTAGGACACCACTGCACTGTGCCGCCTCTTGCAACAGTGTTCACCTCTGTAAGCAGCTGGTAGAAAGTGGAGCCGCCATCTTTGCCTCCACCATCAGCGACATTGAGACTGCTGCCGACAAGTGTGAAGAGATGGAAGAGGGATACATCCAGTGCTCCCAGTTTCTGTATGGTATGTAGGGAGACAGTGCTCCTCTAGCCAAGCAGCACTATGGCCCATGGCCCTGATCCACATGGTCTGACTGAGTGGATGATACCTCAGTGTTCACTATCCTTTCATTCACTCTGCAAAGACACTTGAAAATTTGGTGCATACCTATCATCTTAGCACTTGGGAGCTGAAGTGAAGGATCACAAGCTTGAGGCCAGCCCAGAGCGACACAGTGAAACCTCCTCTCAAAAAACAAAAGCCACTGCCCTCACTACTTGGTGTAGGTGGTTCCCTGGGGACATAAGAATGGAAAGTGTGGGTAGCTGAGCAGCACTGATCTGTACACTTGCTCTGGGATGTATAGGACTTAAGCAGGCCTGGTCCCACTTGGGCTGTCAGTGAGTCAGCATTTGATGAATGAAGCACATATCCTAATTAGACTGCTAGAACCAGGGTCAGATTTTCCCAGAGCTGGACCATGTCCTTTACTAGAGTCACAAAGCATTTATTAAACACACAATTTGAAAAGCTGTGGTGTGTCTAGCCCTATGATCAACTCGGAGGTATAGTGATAAACAACCAGACTACACAGTGAGATTATACAGTGCAGCCAGGCAAGCTCTCAGGCACTTAGTGGGGCTGGGGCTGGGGCTGGGGCAGGTCCAAGAGCCCTGAGTGAGTCCAGCCCACATGGGATGGAGACTGAAGTCACATGAGCACCTGCCAATGGAGGAAGGCTTCTGCAGAAGGTCCTTTCTCAGGGCACCTGGAGGAGCTATGTGATGGTACCCTCAGCAGCCAGTGTGTAGGACCACTGTGTGCAGCTGGTTCAGTGCCACTCACCAGTAGTTGCAGCTCCTATCTCCTGACATCTGCAAGTTTGTTACAGGTGTAAGTTTCAAGTTACACCTTAAATACCATTAGAAGCACATCTGGCTTCAACTAACTGCAGAATGAAACATTCAGATATAAATTATGTCTGTATTGAATATGTACTCTTGATTCCTTAGTGCAGTTCATCAGCCATCTACCTAGCACTTAGTGTGTCATCTAGAGAGATTGGGAGGGTGGATGTAGGCTGTATGCAAACACATGTCATCTTATCAAAGGGACCTGAGCATCTTTGGATTTTGTTATCTACAAGGTTTCCGAACCATCCCCTGCAGATTCTGAGAACTGACTTGAACTCTGTGGACCATCCTCTATTGAGGCCTAACTCTTATTTTCTGGTCCCAGGGGTGCAGGAGAAACTGGGAGTGATGAACAAAGGCACTGTGTATGCCTTGTGGGACTACGAGGCCCAAAACAGTGATGAGCTGTCCTTCCACGAAGGGGATGCCATCACCATCCTGAGGCGCAAAGATGAAAATGAGACTGAGTGGTGGTGGGCTCGCCTTGGGGACCGGGAGGGCTACGTGCCCAAAAACCTGCTGGGGGTAAGCACTCAAAGCATTTAGAGGCTTATTGGGAAGTCAGCTGGCCTTGTTTTCTTTCTTTTGTTTTAATGGTGATTTTTTTTGTTTTATTTTATTATTATTTATTTATGTGAGAGTGACAGAGGGAGAAAGAGGCAGAGAGAGAACAGGCACATCAGGGCCTTCAGCCACTGCAAACGAACTCTAGATGCATGCACTACCCTGTGCATCTGGCTTACATGGGTACTGGGGAATCAAGCCTCAAACCAGGGTCCTTAGGCTTCACAGGCAAGTGCTTAACCACTAAGCAATTTCTCTAGCCCTTAATGATGCTTGTTTTGTTTTTTTTTTGGAGGGGGGGGCAGGGTCTTACTCTAGCCCAGGCTGACCTGGAATTCACTATGTAGTCTCAGGGTAGTCTTGAACTCAAGGCAATCCTCCTACCTCTGCCTCCCAAGTGCTGGGATTAAAAGGCATGAACCACCATACTCGGCCCTTAATGGTGTTTTCTAAAATATTTTTATTTATGAGAGAGAATGGATGCACCAGGACCACTAGCCACTGCAGATGAACTCCAGACACATGCGCCACCATGTGCATCTGGCTTACATGGTTACTGGGGAATCAAACCTGGGTTCTCCTTAGGCTTCACAGGCAAGCACCTTAGCCACTAAGCCATCTCTCCAGCCCCTGGCCTTGTTTTCTTGTGCAAAAATCACAAGACACCACTAGTGTTGTGGGACCCAATTCTGCTGGGACCAGAGTACCTTTCTTCAAGCCCCACAGCCTGCTTTATACATAGGCAAGCCCAATGTGCAAAGTGGGGCAGCACAAAATTCAGGCAGCCCTTGGAGGTACATAGCTGTACCTCACCTGGGAGCGGCTGGAGCCTGTGGAGGCTGAGGGCACTGTCAGCATCTGGGTACTTTGCTCATGGTGAACCTTGACAAGCACCAGATCTCCTGCATAAACTACTCCCTATAGGAATTCTCCACAGCCAGGTGTGGTGGTGCACACTGAATCCAAGTACATGGGAGGCTGAGGCAGGAAGATTGTGTTGTGTCTATTCAAGGTCAGCCTGGAATACATAGGAAGTCCTTATCTCAAAAATAAAATCCCTACAGGAGTGTAGAGGCTGGAATCCACACAGATCATTAGCTGTGTTGCTTCAATGACAGCATCTGTCCTTTGACAGAAGTGCTGCTCCTGCTTTCTCTTTCCATGGGCTATGGTGAGACCTGGCTCCTTGTTCACTAGACAGACCTTTCCAGATGACTGTCAGACACCAAGGCATGAGCCAGGTTGAGGCACCTACACCTGGGAAGCTTGTCACAGGCCTAGCAGACAGTGACAGGTTTTCACATATGAAGTGCTATGAAAGAAGCAGGGGCAAGTTCCTCTAGAGTCATGCACCTTTTCTCTTATGAGAGAGAATTGGCATGCCAGGGCCTCCAGCCACTCCATTACAGTCAAACTACAGATGCATGTGTCACCTTGTGGGTCTGGCTTATGTGGGATCTGGAGAGTCGAACATGGGTCCTTAGGCATAGCAGGCAAGTGTCTTAACCACTAAGTCATTTCTCCAACCCCATGCATCTTTTTTAAAACTTTTATTTATTCATTTGAGAGAGAAAGAGGCAGATAGAGAATGGGTAGGCCAGGGCCTCTAGCCTTTGACAAACTCCAGATGGATGTGCCATCTTGTGCATATAGCTTACATAAGTACTAGGGAATTGAACCTGGGTCCCTAGGCTTCGCAAGCAAGCAAGCACCTTAATCACTAAGCCATCTCTCCAGACCAAGGAGTCATGAACCTTTTAAAAACGGGGCTTGGGCTGGAGAGATGGCTTAGCGGTTAAGGCGTTTGCCTGCAAAGCCAAAGGACCCAGGTTTGATTCTCACAGGACCCACGTTAGCCAGCTGCATGAGGGGGCGCCGGCGCGCACGTGTCTGGAGTTCGTTTGCAGTGGCTGGAGGCCCTGGCACGCCCATTCTCTCTCTTTCCCTCTTTCTTTGTCAAATAAATAACTAAAAACAAAATATTTTAAGAACTGGGCTTATAGGGTTGGAGAGATGGCTTAGCAGTTAAGTACTTGCCTGTGAAGCCTAAGGACCCTGGTTCAAGGCTCGATTCCCCAGTACCCATGTAAGCCAGAGGCACAAGGTAGCACATGCATCTGGAGTTTGTTTGCAGGGGCTGGAGGCTCTGGTGTGCCCATTCTCTCTCTCTCTCTCTCTGCCTCTCTCAAATAAATAAATAAAAATAAACAATTACAAAAAAAAACTTGGGAGGCAGAGGTAGGAGGATCGCCTTGAGTTCAAGACTATCCTAGAACTACATAGTGAATTCCAGGTCAGCCTGGGCTAGAGCGAGACCCTTCCTCGAAAAACCACACGCACACAGGTCTTGGCTGTTTAGGCCTGAGGACAAGTCTCACTCCTGAGCACAGACAGCAGAGGCACCTTGAGACTAATTCCTGCTCAGTCATTCATTTCCTTGCTAACTAGTATCTGTTGCCTCACAGTTGTACCCTCGGATCAAGCCCCGGCAGCGAACACTTGCCTGAGCTTCCTCTGGAGCACTAATTGGAGGTGATTCTGCTACCCCAGAAAAGCAAGGACGGTCTCTTGGTGCTTACTTTAGCAGACAGCATCCACAATGTGAATCCCGCACTTCCCAGGTGAGGCCCTGCTCCAGTCTGTGGTAACTGGGAGAGGTACTTTTGCCTCCAGAGGACTGCATTTTGCCAATTACTGTAAATTGTGTTCAAAACACCCACCCTTATTGCCAGTAAGAAGCCCTGTAATTATCATGACCTCCGAAGGCTGCCAATGAAGATGAAACTCTGAATGACTTGGCCCCAAGGCCACCTCTCATACTAGATGTCTTTCACCTCCAGCAAAAGCAAGCTGCTACCAGATGGCTCCCGCTCTAGCCCTGCCCTCCTCTGACATTCCCCACTTGGTTCTTCACTACCAAAGGAATCCATTTGGAAAGTGTCCAATGTGGGTCCCTGCAGGATGCCCCTATGGGGGCAGTTTGGGGTGTTCTCCTTCCTGCTGGACTTCGGTGCCTCAGCACTTAGGGTCCTCTGATCCCTTCAGCCTCTGGCTATAGTATGGCTCTTATCCCCCTTGTGGCTTGAGTTTATTTCTACTCCAAGTACAGGTAGACACTGAAGCCTGAACAACAGGTCAATGTTAGGGTGGGCTACGCTGTGCTGAGCAGGGCCCAGTTCAGGAGAGCCACCCTGGCAGACTGGAATGCAGTCACTTTGGCCCCAGTTCCAAATAAAGAAGGCTTTGCCCTGGAGCATGAATTGTGTAGACAAGCTTTTTATACACCAAGATTATTTTTGGACTAGATCGTTCAAAACTACCAGAATTGTGTTGGAAATGTTTTTTCCTCATTAAAACATGGGCCCTTAGGCTTTATTCTTCATGAGTCTTGTGCATACTGTGTATAACTCCATGTATAGACTCATGGGTACAGTGCTGTAATCGGCTTCCTTTGAGCATTGAACGTTCAGGGTGGCGCTGAGAAGTGATGCCCTGTGGAGCAGCCTCATCCATCCCAACACCACTGATGCCCTGTAATGTGCACAATAAACTGCTGTCTCACACGCGGGTGGCTGCGAGTCTTATGTTGTGAAGGCAGAACAGCAGGGGCTCAGACATGGTATATCTATACAGAATGAGGCTAGAGCCTAGCACGTACTTTCAAAATAGGTTTTAATCATATAGTTTATATACAAATTGCTGTACAGTCATCTTAATAGAGTGAAATAGTAAGTGAAAAATAGAAAAAAACAGCTGGCACCTTCCCCTTAGTGAAGTATCAAGCATTGTTCATTGCACCCAAATTAGCAACAAAGTGAATGGACAGTCTATAAACAGACTATGGCAGACGTAGTAGTAAACTGACTCTTGAAGATCAGAGGCCTCCGTGATCACCACCCAGATTGTTTCTGTGGGAGAACTAATGAACATGAAGACCAGAATCTTCTCACAAACCTGGTTCTGGAGTCAGTAAAACTGGTTTACAGTGGTGTAGCTCAGCTTCTCCTATCCCCAGTAAGTGCTGAGCTAACACACAAGCATAGCATGAAGCTGTTTAAAGTGTTAATAAGCTGTGTCCATATTGCACTAGGTAAGTGAACACTTCGTTTCTTGACACTTTGCTTCCAGACCCTTGCATTGCATTTCCCAGCACAACTGGAGCAAGGCCCTGAGTGCTTAGGCAGGGACAAGCAGCTGGTAATTTGATATGCTCTTGGTTCACTTGGAGTTACTGGTCTCGAGATTCATAGAGGAGCTTGGCAGCCTGCAGAACAGAACAGAGCATAACGGTGCTGAACCGTAGCAGAGCTGCTATGGGCACCCCAAGTAGATGGCAGCTCTTTGGAAGAGACAAGGTCTTCCCCCCCTCCCCCATGGTAGGGTTTCACTGTAGCTCAGGCTGACCTGGAATTCACTATGTAGTCTCAGGGTGGCCTTGAACTCACAGCAATCCTCCTACCTTTGCCTCCTGAGTGCTGGGATTAAAGGTGTGAGCCACCACGCCTGGCCTTTCTTAAGTCCAAGGGGTAAAACAGCCCTGCCCTGATACCTTGTGCATGGCTGCAAGCCACGCTCCTGCCTGCCTCCTGCTGCCATGTGCATCTTCTCCAGCCATCAGCCTCAGTGGGGTCACACCCTCCGCACCTGGCACTGTGTACTGCAGGAACATGCCCGTGGCTCTAGTGCTGCCTGCCAGAGGAGAGACAGGATTAGGTAGCCCAGAGGGAACCCCAGTGCCTTGTGTGCTCTCAGGAAGCAGCCTTGTGGGCAGCATTCAGGATGACATGCGAACTGCTGACTACATCACCTTAATGCCCTCAGGACCAGGACAAACTAATCACATCACCAAGCTCTCCATGGGACGCTAGTTTCGGACAATTCAGAAACCGCCAAGCCTTCTACATCCCATGGCATCACCATTGCTGCCTGCCCCCACCATCCACAACTAAACTAAGGCTGTGAAAGTATGGCAGCCAACCTAAGAGTAAGTGTCTTGACCATCAGAAGACAGGTCAAGCAGACAGTCACATCCAAGCTGGCCCCACACCTAGAGGTCAGAGGCCACAGCCATCCCCAGGGCCAAAACTGAGTAGACCACTGAAGCTAGGCGATGCCACCCTGTCAAGTGCCATTCTCCTAGACCTTATGGGATCCCTTGAAGGCTCAAGCTGGAAAGTCAGCTTGCCAGGACACAGCCTGTGACCAGCTGCCCTGAGCAGTTATTGGAGTTTAGGAACAAACCCTTAAGGAACAGATTAACTCTCAGGGCCACCATACAGCTTTGCACAGTTTTACCTAGCCTTCTATGTGGTGACAAGGAAGACGTTGCTCTAAATGAAAATGGCCTCAGCCCTACCAGTCATGGATGAGTGTGCAGATGGCACTCAGGAAGAGGCCTGACTTGCCTGCCTGCAAGAGCCATCTACTGCTGGAATGCTGGGCCAGCCCAAAGGCATTCTCTTTCTAAAGCCCAGAGATCCTGCTAGAGAGCTCAGGCTAAGCTGCCTGGCCTGGCCTGGCCCAGATCACTGCAGGAGCTTCCCCTAACTTCTGTCCAATACAGGCTTGCTGGAAATGTAGCCACGTCAGCCACCTGTTGTCTAGAAATGCTTTTGTGTTTTATGTGCCCAGCAAAGACTTACTGTCAGGCCCTAAACAGTACTAGCTTCCTGCCCTCATGCTATGGCCTAGGCTGGTGGGCCACTCCTCAGGCTGTTCCGCTCAATTAATAGTTCACTGTCCCTACCCCAATCCACACAAGACAAGCTTCTGAGGTTTTAAGGGGTCTAAGAAGACACTAGACCTTACAGCAGAGCCTAGAAAAGACTCCCAAAACACATGGTGCCAGCAGCTCACCCTGCTTAAAGGACGTCACGTAGTTCTAAGGGTCATCCCTGTGCTAGACACCTTTTCCTTGGCCCTGGGGGTGGGGAGACATCAGTGGGACATTTGTGACTTTCAGACTCCCCCACGGGAGGCAGACAAGAGGTAGGGGCTGATCATGGGTAATGTCTAGAGACCATCACTTTACAGAGCAGGGTGGCAACTATCTGACATCAGTCATCTGTCTGAGCTGACCCACAGCTTCCCAGACCCTACCCACGGTACCAGGGTATCTTTAGTCAGCTAGGTGCCCATGCACTCTCCTATGTTTGGGGGGAGAGTAATGTGCTACTAGCTTGGCACCTCTTGCTTCTTCATTTAGGAGCCTGAGATGGAGCTGTCAAGAGCCAGGCTGTGAGGGGTAGTGGGATACAGCTGCTGCCCACTCCATATGCCAGGAGGCAGCCCTGGCCTGGGCCTACTGGGGGTTGGCAGATAACCATGGAGCAATGCATCTCCCTGAGATGGAGCTGAGAACACTTATTTCCTCCTGCTAGGAGACTTTCACCCATTTTATAGACCATATACTGAACCCACTCTCTCTCTTAACTCTAAGAGGTCACCCCAAGTTTCACAAGGAGCTTTGGCATGGCCCACCCCCAGGGACAGAAGAAAGAGAACAGAGGAGTTCAGGGCCCACAGCATGCTGAGGGAGTAGCCCACAGAGGATGAGGCTGACCTTCAGAAGCGGGCTGGCTCCCCAGGAGACTGGTGTAAGTGTGAATATCTCTTTCTACTTCAAGAAGGTAGGCAGGCAGTGGAAAGAAGAAACAACCAAAAGCCAGTCAGAAAATGAAAAGCAAGATGGGTTTGGTCAGGTAGGTGCTGCAGCACCATCTGCAGGTACAGAATGAATTGTGCTGTGCAATTCAGCCAACAAGGTCAGACTGAGCTAATGGAGGAGCTGCACAAGAACCTTAGCCACACAGAAGCCTGTTGGGGAAGACAGTGACAACAGACGCCAATGCCAGCTCCCAAAAAGCCACCACCCCAGACCTGCCTGGGAACCTTGGTCATGGCATTTAGAGCCTCACCAAACAGTGAGGGAGGCCATCCGCATAACAACCCTGGACAGACCCAAGCAAATCACCCTCTCATCCCTCTCCACTCACCTGCTGGGCTCTAAAGCCACTGACTCAACGCAAGCCCTACAGAAGAGGACAGCACGCCATCTGGGGGCCAAGTGCATGTGCCTCCTGTCCCACACACGTGTACCAGACCCTCCTGCTTAGGAGGAAGGACGTGGCCATGTACCTCCAGGAGCGAAGCCTTCTGTGAGAACCTGCACAGTACAGATGTGTGCAATCTCAATTTCATGGTGGCTGTCCCCATCCAGAATCAAGCATCTACAGCAAACAAAAGGGTGAGAGTGAGGTGATAGGCTACAAGCTATGACAGCAAAGCCCAGGGCCAAGCAGGATTCTGGCTCTTACCTCTGGTTGTTGGAAAGACGACAAACCATGGTTTCAGATTTCTCTGAGTTTCCAAAAGTTACAAGGAAGGTGGCTCCTGGGGAGACAAAATCACATGCACAAATAATCTGCTTTAATCCCTGCCAACCCCCAACCCCCCGCCACAAGCAGTTGGGGAGAACAGCCTGAAAGAAACCACTTTTGTGGTTTAGCTTCGTGCTAAGGGTCCCTTCAGTTCAGCAACAAGGAATCAATGGGTTAGGGGGTCTCAGAAGCTTAAGGCTATACATTTTGCTTACAAAGCTGTGTGTTTCTTTTACAACCTTCAAAGGAAGAGGGTAGGGGAGCTGTCAAAAGTACCAAACCAGAGGACACCATCCTCCAGAAGCTGACTGGGACAGGAACAAAAAGGTAGAGAAGGAAGCTGGTCCCTTGCCTGTGGGGCAGACACAGGACTGCTTGTTCTCAGAGCTCTGGAGGCAGACCTGACCCTCAGAAATGTGGTTCAGAACCAGTGTCTGGATCTGCTACATCTGTCATCTCTAGGCCTCTTCTCTGATAGCCATGGTCACAAAGACTACTAGTGGCAGCCTTCCACCTGAAGAAGGTGCTGCTGGGCCAGGCTCGACATCCACCTGATGTCAGTACCAGTGAAGTCAGACTGACATTTCCATCTTGAAGAGTTGGGGGAGGAGGGTGAGATGCACCAGAGAGGAGCAGGCTACCTCTTCCCAGCTACAGCACAGTTACAAAGTGACAGTGTCCCCTGCCAGACTTACCACTCAAGAGCACCTTGAGCTGCTTGTCATAGAACTCAGCCTCCCGGTGGGACACCAGGGCACACTCGGCACATTGCCGCACTGGGTCCACAAAGCACATACGCCGAAGCGGCACCTTCTGGCTGCAGCACCGGTCACAGAAGCACTTCCCACAGCGGCGACAGTGGTGCTGGTGAGGATGGAGGGCAGGCATTGAGCAGGGCCAGTGTAGATGTTCCAGGCCTGCCCCTCTGACCAGCACCCCCGAGACCACCCCTAAATATGCCTCTCCACATAAACCCAATGAGGGTCTTGCTCATGTGCTGCCTCACTTGGAAAAATTAGATCAAAAGAGCTTCTTCCCACTCTCTCCCTGCCTATTTCTGTATCTCTCTCTCAAATAAATAAAAATAAATTTTTATTTTAAAAAAAGAGCTTCATGGCAAATGTTTTTGAGGTGGTAGGGCCTCATGCATGCTGGCAAGTGCACAGAGCCACACACCAGCCCTCAACTCATGCAGCTGTCAGCTTCTGCTGCCCATCACGACCTGCCCTACGCCCCTGCAAGCAGAGTGCTCCCCGTGTAGGGACGGCTCTGATGGGCCACAGGTATGCGAGCTGCACCATTAACTGTCAACGGGACCCACCAAAGCAAGAGTATCATTTGCATTCAGAATGATCCTATGATACTATCTCCTCAGAAGAACTGGCCTTTCCTCAGAAAAAAAGCTCACTGGCCCCCTTTGGCTAAGCCATGCCTCTGTGCCCTCCCCACCACCACCACCACCACAGCCTCAGCTCACCTTTCTGGTGATAAAGTCAAACTTGGCATCGCACTGCATACATCTTGGACACTAGGACAGAATGCAGCAAAGCGTTAAAATCCAGCTGTCTCTTGACTGTCAGGGAAGCACTGAGAAAGGCTTCAGAGAAAGCCAACCTGCTAACATCAGAGGCAGCCTGCAAAGGGGCAGTTTCTAGTCCATCAAGACAGGCCAGCACACCTGAGCTCAGTGTCTAGCACAGAAGCCAGTCAGCCTTGGTCAAACCCAGCCCACAGCTCCAAGTGAGGTCGGGGCAACTCCAAACGCTGTGAGCTCTGTGCTGGGGCCTGGTGGCCAGGTGCGGGCTGACTTTCCTGCAGCCGACGATCACATCACGGTGCTTTGGGTCGTTCTAACTCTGGATGCAGTGGCAGCTCACCCTTGCTTCTTCTGTCTGGCCCTATCCAGGAAGTTCAGGGCCATGAAACGATTATAACATTCCACAGCAGGAACTACCCTGTACCACAGAAAGGGTACATCACCCTGAAGGAAATCTGCTAATGACACAGGGCTCAAACTGACAGAAGCCCAAAAATTGTTGAGATATAACGTTGACTCTGGGAGTTTGCACCTCTGAGTATGTGTCTTGGTCAGGGCTTGGGAGAAAGTATTTGGAAGAAGCTAGAGCAGAGCACAGGCTGAGAGAGGTCCAATGAGGTTGGACACCAGGCCTGAAGGTGCTTCCTCAAACACAAGTGATGAGCGGATGGTCTGAGACCCACAGCCCAGGACTCAGGATTGAATGGCACAAGATATAGGGGCTGGGTGGTGGTGGCTGCCAGGGCCCACTTCACCCAAGTGGTCGGCAAGCAAGACCAAGGCCATCCAGTGAATATGGCTGACCCCACCTGTAGCAGACCGTTTCAGGTTCACTGAGATGAACGTCCAGACCAGGCACAGTTATGGAGGAAGGGATATTTATTGAAGCTTACAGATCCAGGGGAAGTTCCATAATGGCAGAAGCTGGCCTGCTTTCACAGGACCAAACACATAGAGAAAAGCGACAAGCCACACAGCACAGCCCAGCACACCTCAGGAACTCCAGCTAGGCACGCTTTGCATATCTTCAGATTGAAATCTCAAACCCACCCCCACACCTGAAGATCTGCCCAGTGACACTGCCTCAGGCCAGGTGCTGCAGATGCAAACTACAAAGTAATAAAACACTGCATATATTGGGGGCCATCTACTCAAACTACCACACCACCCACACTGTGCTTGCCTTCCTCCTTCCTGCTGCTCTTCATCCTGTGTGCTGAGTCCAAATCACACTTAAGTTTCTTCAAGGCAGAGTCTCCCATTACACTGGATAAGGCCTGTCCAGAGGGCGACTTCATAGTGATAGCCAGAGTAGAAAACAAGCATCATCTCTCTAGGTGGCCCCAAAATACAGATATTCTAGGACTTCAATCCTGTGGCCACCTGCCAGGCACCACCAGGCCCACCACAGCTGTAAGAAAGGACACTTCACAACGCTGTGAGCACTGTGAGAGCCACTGCTGCCCACAGAAGTGCAGAGGAGGTACGTGACTCGGTCCAGTTGGGAGTGTTCTACTCATTCCATACTAGCAAGGCTGCTGGATCTAAGCAGGCAAAAGCCATCACTTCCTGCATTGTCCAAAAGAAAACGTGCCACCTGAGGCTGGGCGTGGTGGCGCATGCCTTTAATCCCAGCACTTGGGAGGCAAAGGTGGGAGGATTGCCAAGAGTTCGAGGCCAGCCTGAGACTACATAGTGAATTCCAGGTCAGCCTGAGCTAGAGTGAAACCCTACCTCGAAAAAAAAAAAAAAAAGAAAGAAAGAGAAAAGAAAGAAAAGAAAAAAGAAAAGAAAACGTGCCACCTGGACATAATGGGACACAAAAGCCGAGGCCTGAATGCCTGACTCAGAAGGCTAGTGGTGCCAAGGGGAGGCTTTGCCTATCACATGCAAGGATAGATACAGCCTAGAGTTAAAGCGGTAGCTGAGGAGGGCCAGCTGAAGGGATCACAGCACAGAAATCTATTCCCAACAGCCTCACTATAATCTGCCCAGGACCCCCATGGGACTGAGGCATGTCTAGTCCTAAGTAATAAAGTGTCTAGCAGCCATCAGGAATGGACTGGCTTGAGACATACAGACAGGTATGACCAGGAAAGAACAGCTCTGCATGATACAATGGATACATTAAATTGAAGACCAATTTCTAAGCCCAAGGCTAGAATGTATACCTACTCTATAGATCCTAAGTGACCACACGTGCTCGGTGACTAACCCATGAGCTAGCTGGCTCTGGTGCACCCCTGCAATCTCAGGTTTAAAGCAGGCCAGCCTAGGCTACACCCTGCCTCAAGAAACCAAAACTGCAGCTGGAGAGAGAGCTTAGCAGTTAAGGGCTTGACTGTGAAGCCTAAGGACCCTGGTTCAAGGCTCAGTTCCCAGGGACCACGTAAGCACATGCATCTGGAGTTTGTTTGTAGAGGCTCTGGTGTACCCATTCTCTCTCTTTCTGCCTGTCATTCTCAAATAAGTTAATTAATTAATTTAAAAAAAAATAAGCCAGACGTGGTGGCACACACCTTTAATCCAGCACTCAGGAGGCAGAGATTGGAGGATTACTGTGAATTCAAGGCCACCCTGAGAATACAGAATGAATTCCAGGTCAGCCTGGGCTAGAGTGATACCCTACCTTGGAAAACCAACACACACATCTACAGTACATACACACTACAATCTGAACACCACCCACACATCTACAGTACATACACATTACAACCTGAACACCACACACAACATCTACAGTACATACACACTACAATCTGAACGCCACACACAACATCTACAGTACATACACGCTACAATCTGAACACCACACACACACATCTACAGTACATACACACTACAATCTGAACACCACACACATACTACAGTACATACACACTACAATATGAACACCACACACACACTACAGTACATACACACTACAATATGAACACCACCCACAACATCTACAGTACATACACACTGCAACCTGAACACACACACAACATCTATACTACATACACACTACAATCTGAACGCCACCCACACATCTGCACTACATACACACTACAATCTGAACACCACACACACACACATCTACAGTACATACACACTACAATCTGAACGCCACACACACACTACACTACATACACAGTACAATCTGAACACCACACACACACATCTACAGTACATACACACTACAATCTGAACACCACACACACACATCTACAGTACATACACACTACAATCTGAACACCACACACACACATCTACAGTACATACACACTACAATATGAACAGCACACACACATCTACAGTACATACACACTACAATATGAACAGCACACACACATCTACAGTACATACATACTACAATATAAAAACCACACACACATCTACAGTACATACACACTACAATTTGAACGCCACACACACTACAGTACATACACACTACAGTACGTACACACTACAATCTGAACGCCACACACACAGACTACAGTACATACACACTACAATCTGAACACCACACACATCTACAGTACATACACACTACAATCTGAACACCACACACACACACATCTACAGTACATATACACTACAATCTGCCACACACACACTACAGTATATACACACTACAATCTGAACACCACACACATCTACAGTACATACACACTACAATCTGAACACCACACACACACACATCTACAGTACATATACACTACAATCGGAACGCCACACACACATACAATCTGACTACAATCTGAACACACACACACTACACATCTACAGTATATACACACTACAATCTGAACGCCACACACACATCTACAGTACATACACACTACACTCTGAACGCCACACCCACACATCTACAGTACATATACACTACAATCTGAACGCCACACACACACTACAGTATATACACACTACAATCTGAACACCACCCACACATCTACAAAACATACACACTACAATCTGAACACCACACACACACATCTACAGTACATACACACTACAATCTGAACACCACACCCATCTACAGTACATACACACTACAATCTGAACGCCACACACACATCTACAGTACATACACACTACACTCTGAACGCCACACCCACACATCTACAGTACATACACACTACAATCTGAACGCCACACCCACACATCTACAGTACATACACACTACAATATGAACACCACACACACACACATCTACAGTACATACACACTACAATATGAACACCACACACACACTACAGTACATACACACTACAATATGAACACCACCCACAACATCTACAGTACACACTAACCTGAACAATCTGACACACTACAATCTGAACACCACACACACACACACACACACATCTACAGTACATACACACTACAATCTGAACGCCACACACACACTACAGTACATACACCCTACAATCTGAACGCCACCCACACATCTACACTACATACACACTACAATCTGAACACCACCCACACATCTACACTACATACACACTACAATCTGAACGCCACACACACACTACAGTATATACACACTACAATCTGAACACCACACACACACATCTACAGTACATACACACTACAATCTGGAAACCACACACACATCTACAGTACATACACACTACAGTCTGAACGCCACACACACACTACAGTATATACACACTACAATCTGAACACCACACACACACACACAATCTACAGTACATACACACTACAATATGAACAGCACACACACATCTACAGTACATACACACTACAATATGAACAGCACACACACATCTACAGTACATACACACTACAATCTGAACGCCACACACACACTACAGTACATACACACTACAGTACATACACACTACAATCTGAACACCACACACACTACAGTACATACACACTACAATCTGAACGCCACACACACATCTACAGTACATACACACTACAATCTGAACGCCACACACATCTACAGTACATTCACACTACAATCTGAATGCCACACACACACTACAGTACATACACACTACAATCTGAACACCACACACACATCTACAGTACATACACACTACAATCTGAACACCACACACACATCTACAGTACATACACACTACAATCTGAACACCACACTACATTCTGAACACACACACACATCTACAGTACATACACACTACAATCTGACACACACACTGACATACACACTACAATCTGAACACCACACACACATCTACAGTACATACACACTACAATCTGAACACACACATCTACAGTACATATACACTACAATCTGAACACCACACACACACTACAGTATATACACACTACAATCTGAACACCACACACACATCTATAGTACATACACACTACAATCTGAACGCCACACACACACATCTATAGTATATACACACTACAATCTGAACAACACACACACACACACACACACACACATCTACAGTACATATACACACACACATCTACAGTACATACACACTACAATATGAACAGCACACACACACACACATCTACAATCTACATCTACACACATACAACTACAATGAACACCACACACACACATCTACAGGACATACATACACACTCTACAACATACACACTACAACACCACACACACACACATCTACAGTACATACACACTACAATCTGAACACACACACATACACACTACAATCTGAACACCACATACACACTACAATCTGATCTACAGTACATACACACACTGAATCTGCACACACACATCTACAGTACATACACACTACAATCTGAACGCCACACACACACATCTACAGTACATACACACTACAATCTGAACGCCACACACACACATCTACAGTACATACACACTACAATCTGAACACCACACACACTACAGTACATACACACTACAATCTGAACACCACACACAATCTGATATACACACTACAATCACACCACACACACACATACACACATCTACAGTACATACACACTACAATCTGAACACCACACACACTACAGTACATACACACTACAATCTGAACACCACACACACACACATCTACAGTATATACACACTACAATCTGAACACCACACACACATCTACAGTACATACACACTACAACCTGAACACCACACACACACACATCTATAGTACATACACACTACAATCTGAACACCACACACAACATCTACAGTACATATACACACCACAATATGAACACCACACACACTACAGTACATACACACTACAACCTGAACACCACCCACACATCTATAGTACATACACACTACAATCTGAACACCACCCACCCATCTACAGTACATATGCTACAGTACATACACACACACATCTACAGTACATGAACAATCTGAACACACACACTACAGTCTAAAGTATTATACACACATCTACAATATATACACATCTACACCACACACACACACACACACACATCTGAACATCACACATCTACACACACACATACTCTGACAGTACATACACACTACAATACACACATACAAACACATGCCCCCAAAAGAAACCAAAACAAAGTAACACACAGAAAATGCTGATTTTTAAACACAATAAATTTTTCTGTTGACAATGGAAAGAAAAATTTCAAATTATCACACAGCAATTTACAGGACAAGAGAATATGGAATTAAGCAGTGAGAGAAAGGACCGTGAGTGCTGCAGAGGAAAGAAGAGCAAGGGGAGGCTGCCAGTTCTTCCCTAGACAGGACACACACTCATCCATCTTACAGTACATACACCCTCACTACAATCCCTGAGACATAAACACACACTTACAATCTGGAGCAAAAGAGAGGATACAGGTAAAAACAAAAACACACACTGGGCTAAGTACAAAAATAAATAAATAAATAAATAAATAAATAAATAAATAAATAAATAAAACCAAATAAACTACAATTTATGAAGGAGACACATTGGAGGTTATCAGGGCTTTATTGAGGTCTACAGTAATGTGAGCATCTGGCCCTGGGTGGACACTACAAAAAAAATTACAAAGACTCCTGTCTCCTCCCTAAGAGGTAATCCAACTGGACCACACACATGGCAGGAGAAAGGGAGATGGGAGGTAAAAATTATCCCCTACAGTTTACATAGCTGCTTGCACACTACAATCTGAACCAGCACAATCAATCACACATCTACAGTACATTCACACACTAAGGACAACAATAAGAAAATCTAGAGGTAGAAAGATCACTGTGAGATCAAGGCCACACTTGACTACAGTGAATTCATCTACAAGACCCTACTGAAAAACTCTGCATACACACACATCTACAGTACATACACACTACAATCTGAACGCCACACACATCTACAGTACATACACACTACAATCTGAACGCACACACATCTACAGTACACACACTACAGTACTACACACTACATTCTGAGCACATACACACACACAATCTACAGTACATACACACACAATCTACAGCCACACACACACTACAGTACACACACTACACTGAACACTACAATCTACACATCCAGTACACACACACACACATCTACAGTACATACACACTACAATCTGACACACAATCTGAACACAAATCACACACACATCTACAGTACATACACACTACAATCTGAACACCACACACACATCTATAGTACATACACACTACAATCTGAACACCACACACACATACAGTATACACACTACAATCTGAACACACACACACATCTACACACCACACACACAATCTGAACACAGTACACACACACTCTACTACAGTACATACACACACACAATCTGAACAGTACACACACACAATCTACAGTACATACACACTACAATCTGACACACACACAATCTGAACACACACACACAATCATCACACACACATCTACAGTACATACACACTACAATCTGAACACCACACACACATCTACAGTACATACACACTACAATCTGAACGCCACACACATCTACAGTACATACACACTACAATCTGAACGCCACACACACACATCTACAGTACATACACACTACAATCTGAACGCCACACACACACATCTACAGTACATACACACTACAATCTGAACGCCACACACACACATCTACAGTACATACACACTACAATCTGAACGCCACACACACACATCTACAGTACATACACACAGTACATACAATCAATGAACACACACATCTACAGTACATACACACTACAATCTGAACGCCACACACACACATCTACAGTACATACACACTACAATCTGAACACACACACATCTACAGTACATACACACTACAATCTGAACACCACACACACTACAGTACATACACACTACAATCTGAACACCACACACACTACAGTACATACACACTACAATCTGAACACCACACACACACATCTACAGTATATACACACTACAATCTGAACACCACACACACACATACACACACATCTACAGTACATACACACTACAATCTGAACACCACACACACTACAGTACATACACACTACAATCTGAACACCACACACACACATCTACAGTATATACACACTACAATCTGAACACCACACACACATCTACAGTACATACACACTACAACCTGAACACCACACACACACACATCTATAGTACATACACACTACAATCTGAACACCACACACAACATCTACAGTACATATACACACCACAATATGAACACCACACACACTACCGTACATACACACTACAACCTGAACACCACCCACACATCTATAGTACATACACACTACAATCTGAACACCACCCACCCATCTACAGTACATATGCACTACAATATGAACACCATACACACATCTACAGTACATACACACAATCTGAACACATCTACACTACAGTCTAAATATTATACACACATCTACACTATATATACACATCTACACCACACACACACACACACACACACATCTGAACATCACACATCTACACTACACACATACATCTGAACACACATGTACCCTACACACACATCTACATTACACATCTGAATGCCACACACATACAAACACATGCCCCCCCAAAAGAAACCAAAACAAAGTAACTAATGAGCTAATTCAGAAAATGCTGATTTTTTAAACACAATAAATTTTTCTGTTGATTTTACTAATGGAAAGAAAAATTTCAAATTATCAGCACAGCAATTTAGCAGGACAAGAGAATATGGAATTAAGCAGTGAGAGAAAGGACCGTGAGTGCCTGCAGAGGAAAGAAGAGCACCAGGGGAGGCTGCCAGTTCTTCCCTAGGCTGGGTCTTGCAGCCTCTGCCTTGAGTGACACTGCTATTTCAGGACATCAAGAAAACTGCTGTGACTCATCCATCTTACCAAGTGGAGGAAGAGGGGTCCTCAGCAGGGTTTACCCTCAGGAGAAGTGAGACTACCAAGAACCCTGAGACATAAACAACCAGCAGCTTAGTGAAGGGGGGGGGATGACAATGGCACAGGAATAGAGGGAGACCAGGAGCAAAAGAGAGGATAGTCAGGTAAAAACAAAAACACAGTGAATTCTAGATCAGCCTGGGCTAAAGTGAAACCCTGCCTTGAAAAAGCAAAAATAAATAAATAAATAAATAAATAAATAAATAAATAAATAAAACCAAATAAACAAAAAGATTTATGAAGGGAGAAAGATTGGAGGTTATCAGGGCTTTATTGAGGTCTATTAAGGGAAGTTCCTCCTGATGAAAGAAAAGAATGTGAGCTCCACCTCTGGCCCTGGGTGGAGACATGATATTCTAAGATAGACCAAAAAAAAAAGATTACAAAGACATCCTGTCTCCTCCCTAAGAGGTAATCCAACTGGACCAGTCAATCACATGGCCAGGAGAAAGGGAGATGGGAGGTAAAATTATCCCCTTACTGACATAATGCATTTAAACCTCCATGCAGCTGCTTGCAGATCTTCACTGCTAAGCCTTTCTGGTTTCTAACTCAAAAAGGGTAACTTTCCTTTCCCCCTTTCTCTCTCTTCTTTGGATACCAGCACAATCCTAATCATGCTTGCTCTGACACTTTGCTTTCTCACAGTTTTCTCCATAAGTCTCCTCTGCTTTATTCACTGTCCTCTGTGTGCCCAATTTTTCATGGTCACAAAATAAGGACTCAACAATAAGAAAATCTAGAGGTAGAAAGATCACTGTGAGATCAAGGCCACCCTTGACTACATAGTGAATTCCGGGTCAGCCTCAGCTAGAACAAGACCCTATCTGAAAAAAAAAAGAAAAAGAAGGTGGAGCTGGAAAGATTGCTTAGTAGTTAAGGTGCTTGCCTGAGAAGCCTAAGGACCCAGGTTCAATTCCAATATCCACGTAAGCCAGATGCACAAGGTGGCGCATGCATCTGGAGCTCATTGCAGTGGCTAGAGACCCTGGTACACTCATTCTCTCTCCCTCTCTCAAAAAATAAATATTTAAAAGGGGCTGGCAAGATGGCTTAGCAGTTAAGGGGCTTGCCAGCAAAGCCAAAGGACCCAGGGTTAGATTTCCCAGTACCCATGTAACGCTGGATGCACAAGGTGGTGCATGCATCAGGAATTGGTATGCAGGTGCACCAACTCTTTCATATCTGCCTCTTTCTCTCTCAAATAAATACATATATATAGGGCCAAGAATGGAGGCTCACTCCTTCAATCTCAGCACTCGGGAGGGTAAAAGGGTCACTGTGAGGGGCTGGAGAGATGGCTTAGCGGTTAAAGCGCTTGGACCTCAGTTCGATTCCCCAGGACCCATGAAATTCAGATGCATAAGGGGGCACATACATCTGGAATTCATTTGCAGTGGCTGGAAGCCCTGATGTGCCCATTCTCTCCCTCTCCCTCTTTCCTTCTCTCAAATAAATTAACAAAAAAAAATATTTTAAAAAGAAAGGGTCACTGTGAGTTTGAGGCCAGCCTGAAACTACATAGGAAATTCTAGATCAGCCTGGGCTAGAATGAGACCCTACCTCGAAAAACAATCAAAACAAAAATTTTTTTTAATGTGCAGTAGTGGGACCCATCTGCTGCTTGATCTTCTGGCCAAGGCTAGAGAGACACTGACCACGGGATGGACATCAGAGCTGTGGTACTTCCCAGAGGCCTCTGTGGAACCCTGTGCTTCTTCCATATTCCAGAGACTGGGGGAAGGGATGACCTGTGAGGAACTGCACTGGGGTAACCTGGCCAGTCATGTGATACTGAGAAGGGGATGGGGCGGATGACAGCAAATCCTCCCAGTAAAAGTCTCTACTTGGGGCTGGAGAGGTGACTTAGCGGTTAAGGCACTTGCCTGCAAAGCCAAAGGACCTTGGTTCGATTCTCCAGGACCCACGTAAGCCAGATGCACAAGGTGACACATGTATCTGGAGTTCATTCATTTGCAGTGGCTAGAAGTCCTGGTGCACCCTTTCTTTTTTTTTTCTCTCTCTCTCTCTGCCTCTTTCCTTCTCTCAAATAAATAAATAATTTTTTTAAAAAGTCTCTACTTAATAAGAAGAACAAGGATTTAGGACACATGCCTACCTCCCCTTGCGGCTTGATAAGCGGACCCTGCCCAGTACTGTCCACCAGTGTTAGTCAATTATGTCTTAAAGTTCTTCGAAGATCAATCACATTAGCGGGGCCTAGTGGCACAGGCCTGTAATTGCAGCTACTGAGGAGGTGAAGCGGGAGGATCCACACGTGGCCTGCCTGGGCTACAGAGCGGACTCAATGCCATCCTGGACAACTCACCAAGAACCTGTCTCGGGAACCACAGCAGACTACGGGATACAGCTTAGTGGCAGAGCCTGCCTATCACACACAGGCCCTGGACTCAATCTGCAGTACTGCAAGAAGCAATATGTCTCAAAGTATCTTTATTTTATTTATTTATTTATTTATTTATTTTTGGTTTTTCAAAGTAGAGTCTCGCTCTAGCCCAGGTTGACCTGGAATTCACTATGTAATCTCAGGCTGGCCTTGAACTCAAAGCAAATTTCCTACCTCAGCCTCCCAAGTGCTGGGATTAAAGGCACCACCACTCCCAGCTTCAAAGTACCATTAGTGAAAGAACTGTTTCTCAAGGGCAAAAGCACAATTCATACAAGTACAAATGAGCCCAAGTGAAAGGCTCCTCATTAAAGCCAGTTCAAAAGAAATGCACAGCACGCATGCTGGCCTTGAGGGCTGGAGGAATGGATTTATTTGGCAGACTTGAAGCTGGCGTCTCTGGCAGGGGTGGGGATGAGAAAGGAGAGGTCAACTTCACTTGCATCCCACGGACTACAACCAAGTACACTACTACAGGTTAGCTGTTGGACAGTTCAAAGACAAGGAAGGGTGGGAAGCTGTAATCACAGCCTGGAAGAGGAGTACCCGGAAATCTTGCTGCTTCAGTCACACCGTCATGAACAGCTCTCAGGGCCCCAGGGCTCACCCGAGGCTGCTGGAACAAGGTGAACTCCACCCTATGAAACAACAGCGAAATCCCCCAGCCCTGGCCTATCTGCCAAGAATCACCCTTCCCCCGGACCAACTAAGGTCGTAGACACCCCCTCAACCCCCGCCACCCAGTTCAGCCCCAGCCAGGTTTGGCAGGCGCTCTGAATCCCCATTCTTTGCCCATAAAGCACTGGCTGAATTGGGTCCTCAGGGACAAGTGGACCAAAGGCCTGACTCCTGCCTAGACTGCAGAGAAGCTTCTCTCCTTCCCAGGCTCCAGGCTGCACACTGGGTTCCATCTCACCTACAGTTGAAGCCTGCCACCTGCCCGGGCCCAAGCCACCTCATCGTGGAGCTCTGGTCACTCCTGCAAAGAGAAGCCTGACCAGTGAGTCACCACAGAGCTCCCGGCCCTCCTCACATGGTCATCCAGTCTGATACCCTCCTCCGTCCCGCATAGGGACATGCAGCATCTCTGACATATTGATCTCAACTAGGACGTACTACAAGTCCACGGTTTACTTGTCAGTTTGTTTTGTGACAAGATTTCATTGGCTTCTTGGGAGCAACCAGAGACAGCTTCTCAACCCCAGCCTCTACCTGCCCTCCATTCAGCCTATTTCCACATGCGCTCTTTTGGCCTTTCTAGAACCTGTCAGTTTCAAGGTGAGTTAAATCTTCAATGTGCTCACTTCTGTCTATTACCTTTACTTTAAACAGAGGAAGGAAGGATGCTCAGTTAGTGGAGTGCTTGCCTAGCATGTACAGAGCCAAAATCCCCACTGCCACAAAAACTACATATGAGCAGGGAGTGGTGGCACTCGCCTTTAATCCCAGCACTAGGGAGGCAGAGGTAGGAGGATCACTGTGAGTTCGAGGCCACCCTGAGTCTATATAGTGAATTCCAGGTCAGCCTGGACTAGAGTCCCTACCTCTCAAAAAAAAAAAAAAAAAAAAAAACTACATAGGGTGGTACACTCAGGCCAGCCCAGGCTATAAGAAAGCCTGAAAAACAGGGGCTGGAAAGATGGCTTAGTGGTTAGGGGACATGCTTGCGAAGCCTAAGGATCCTGGTTCGATTCTCCAGGTCCCACGTAAGCCAGATGTACAAGGGGGTGCACGCCTCCGGAGTTCGTTTGCAGTGGCTAGAGGCCCTGGCAGTGCCCATTCCCACTCTCCCTCTCTCTCTTTCCCTCTCTCTGTCTCTAATAAGAAAGAAAGAAAGAAAGAAAGAAAGAAAGAAAGAAAGAAAGAAAGAAAGAAAGAAAGAGAGAGAGAGAAAGAAAGAAAGAAAGAGAAAGAAAGAAGGGAGGGAGGGGGAGGGAGGGAAAGAAAGACTGAAAAACAAAACAAAACAAAATCTTTTGGGGGGGTTCGAGGTAGGGAACTCATTATGTAGTCTCGGGGTGGCCTTGAACTCACAGCGATCTTCCTGTGAGTTCTGCCTCCCAATTGCTGGGATTAAAGGCGTGCGTCACCACAAAACAACATCTTTTCCCCTCCGGATAGGTTGGGGACCTGTGTGGAGACAAGGCCTTTGTAGCCCAGGCTGGTCTCAAACTCTGTTTTCCATCCAGCCTCACTCTTCGGAGGACTGGGGTTTGAGATGTGCACCATCAGGCTGGAACCCCCACGCTATCCATTTCTACACTCACAGTTCGGGGTTATTAAGAACACTGGAAGATGGCCCCGTGGGTAAAGTGCTTGCCACACAAGCACAGGGACCTGAGTATGGATCTCCAGCACCACATAAAAGATGAGCATGGTGGTGCATGGCTGTAATCCTAGCACCCACATACGCCAAAAAAGGGGGCACTCAGTATTGTGCTCAATTACCTTCACAGCACTAGGCAGAGGGTGAGCTCAAAGAGCAATTCCAAAGGCAGAGTCCCGAGTCCACTACACCCCAGGAAGAAAAAAGTGCCCGAGGGACCAGGACACAGCTCAGGACGGCCCACACACCCTTCCTCCGGGGCTTTGGGGACTGAGAGCTGATGGGAGGTGGAGGCACGGAGGCCGCGGCTTTGGGTGCGCGGGTGGGCGCTCTTCGAGAAGCTGCAGGCCCACCTGCCTGCCGCAGAGGTCCCAGCGCAGCCGCCCAGAACTCAGAACTCGTGACAGGGACAGGCACTTAAGGAATTTACGAAAGTCACCAGAACTCGGACGCCTCTTGGCCATACTTGACTGCACAACTCCGGAGAGCGCAAACTCCCCGGCCTCACCCAGCCGTCCCGACAGCCCTGGCGGAGGAGTGCGGCGGCCAGGTGCGGCCGGAGCCAGACTCGGGCCGGGAGGACCCGGGGACAGGCGCTCGGGAGCCCCAGGGGACGGGGCCGGGACGCACCTCCTTGTCCGGGACCCACTGCGGCTCCTCCAGGCCAAACGGGCTTCCGAAGGCGCGGTGCTCCGGCACCATGCGCAGGCCGCTGGGAGAGCGCACCAGCTTCTTGGCGTCGCCAGGCGCCGCCACCCCCGAAGACATGTCGCCGCGTCAGCCCCTCACGCCGCGGTCGGCCCGTACTCCGCCCTAAACCCGGGGACACCGCCCCGTCCCGCCCATACGCGCCTGACAGCGCCGGAGCCCAATTGCCAGCAGCGCACGGAACACGGACCAATCGGAGCACCGCCTCCGCCCATCGAAGCCCTATGTCCAATCAGCGTGAGGACTAGCCCCCTCAGGTCACCAATAGACGGCGAGGTCCGGTGGCGCGCTCCGCCCCTCTCTGGGGAGATCGCGACTTTGGATTGGTCGGTGTTTAGGCCACGTAGCCGCCGCTCGGTGTCCGAACCGTGTGCTCATTGGGAGATAAGGCCAAGAGGGCGGGCACAGGAGAGGGAGCGGGGCGCGCGAGGTGAGCTTCCCGTGGCGGGAGCTGAGCGGGGCGGAGCGGGCGTCCTGCCGAGAGGCCGAGGCGGGCCTGTAGCGGGGAGAGAAGGCGTCCGCAGGGGCAGCGGCCGTGGCCGTGGCGAGCTGCGCGGCTCTGGAGAAGTGCTCTCCGAGCGGGCCGGGTGAGAGGACCAGGCTTCCGGGCCGCGGGTGTGTTGGGGCGTCGCGCCGTCAGGACGCGGAGGCAGGAGAGCTGGGCCGCCCTGAGCTCCCGCAGACGCCGCGGCTCCGCACGCCGTCAGCCCCTCGGGACAGCTTTGCGGGCGAAGGCGGGCGGCACAACCCCTTTGATAGACGCCGAGCGCGGGCCTGGGATGCCAGCCTCGGTGCCTGCAGGCCATGCTTCCTGCCAGCCACTGTGCCACCTGTCGCCATTTAGCCTTACCTGTGACTTTTTTAAAATATTTATTTATTTATTTATTTATTTATTTATTTATTTATTTATTTATTTATTTATGACAGAGAGAGAATGGGCGCACCAGGGCCTCCAACCATTGTAAAACGAACTCCAGATGCGTGCGCCCCCTTGTGCATCTGGCTTATGTGGGACCTAGAGAATCGAACCAGGGTCCTGGGCTTCGCAGGCATGCACCTTAACCGCTAAGCCATCTCTCCAGCCCACCTGTGACTTTTTCTTGGCAGCCCAGGCTAGCCTGGAACTAGCTGTATAGCCGAGGAGGCCTTGAATTTCTGATCCTCCTGTTTTGTGAGGATCCTTTCCCCGCTGCCTCCAACGCCCCGGTGCTGGGATTCCCAGAGTAAGTCACCACGACGTTTAGGAGATGCTGGGATCCAACCTAGGCCTTCATGTCAGGCAAACATTCCACCAACTGAGCAGGAAGACAGGAAGCCAAGTGGGGCTGTTCACTGACTTGGGGTCAAGGTAGTCACTTGCTGGCTTAGGAAGCCCATGGGCTGTGGGCTCCATGAGCCTTGTGACTCCATCAGGAAGCATGTCCCCACACCCCGGCTTCCTTCCTGTCCTGCAGCAGTTGCCTTTCCGGGGTGCTGTGATCAGCGAGGTGTGCCCTAGCCGGTTCTCAGCATTGGCTTTCCTAGCACTGCTGTTGCCACTTCACGTCTACCTGCAGCGTGGGAGGGTGTGCAGTGCAGAGCCTGATTATCGGAGCTTGCACGACTCATTGTGCCCAGAGCACTAGGCCTTACGCAGGACACTGGCCCGATTTCAATGCGCCTGTGGCAACTGCTTTCGGCACTTCTTGGCATTGCCATTTGGAATGGTGCCGAGGACTGTTAGGTGTTGTTGGACAGAGCTTATGTGACCCAGGGTGGGAGTGCTGTCCATTTAGGACCCTTCCTGGGTGGAGCACCCAGTGCTTGATAAAGTGAGGCTGTACAAGGCCTTTGTAGCCCAGGCTGGTCTCAAACTCTGTTTTCCATCCAGCCTCACTCTTCGGAGGACTGGGGTTTGAGATGTGCACCATCAGGCTGGAACCCCCACGCTATCCATTTCTACACTCACAGTTCGGGGTTATTAAGAACACTGGAAGATGGCCCCGTGGGTAAAGTGCTTGCCACACAAGCACAGGGACCTGAGTATGGATCTCCAGCACCACATAAAAGATGAGCATGGTGGTGCATGGCTGTAATCCTAGCACCCACATACGCCAAAAAAGGGGGCACTCAGTATTGTGCTCAATTACCTTCACAGCACTAGGCAGAGGGTGAGCTCAAAGAGCAATTCCAAAGGCAGAGTCCCGAGTCCACTACACCCCAGGAAGAGAAAAAGTGCCCGAGGGACCAGGACACAGCTCAGGACGGCCCACACACCCTTCCTCCGGGGCTTTGGGGACTGAGAGCTGATGGGAGGTGGAGGCACGGAGGGCCGCGGCTTTGGGTGCGCGGGTGGGCGCTCTTCGAGAAGCTGCAGGCCCACCTGCCTGCCGCAGAGGTCCCAGCGCAGCCGCCCAGAACTCAGAACTCGTGACAGGGACAGGCACTTAAGGAATTTACGAAAGTCACCAGAACTCGGACGCCTCTTGGCCATACTTGACTGCACAACTCCGGAGAGCGCAAACTCCCCGGCCTCACCCAGCCGTCCCGACAGCCCTGGCGGAGGAGTGCGGCGGCCAGGTGCGGTCGGAGCCAGACTCGGGCCGGGAGGACCCGGGGACAGGCGCTCGGGAGCCCCAGGGGACGGGGCCGGGACGCACCTCCTTGTCCGGGACCCACTGCGGCTCCTCCAGGCCAAACGGGCTTCCGAAGGCGCGGTGCTCCGGCACCATGCGCAGGCCGCTGGGAGAGCGCACCAGCTTCTTGGCGTCGCCAGGCGCCGCCACCCCCGAAGACATGTCGCCGCGTCAGCCCCTCACGCCGCGGTCGGCCCGTACTCCGCCCTAAACCCGGGGACACCGCCCCGTCCCGCCCATACGCGCCTGACAGCGCCGGAGCCCAATTGCCAGCAGCGCACGGAACACGGACCAATCGGAGCACCGCCTCCGCCCATCGAAGCCCTATGTCCAATCAGCGTGAGGACTAGCCCCCTCAGGTCACCAATAGACGGCGAGGTCCGGTGGCGCGCTCCGCCCCTCTCTGGGGAGATCGCGACTTTGGATTGGTCGGTGTTTAGGCCACGTAGCCGCCGCTCGGTGTCCGAACCGTGTGCTCATTGGGAGATAAGGCCAAGAGGGCGGGCACAGGAGAGGGAGCGGGGCGCGCGAGGTGAGCTTCCCGTGGCGGGAGCTGAGCGGGGCGGAGCGGGCGTCCTGCCGAGAGGCCGAGGCGGGCCTGTAGCGGGGAGAGAAGGCGTCCGCAGGGGCAGCGGCCGTGGCCGTGGCGAGCTGCGCGGCTCTGGAGAAGTGCTCTCCGAGCGGGCCGGGTGAGAGGACCAGGCTTCCGGGCCGCGGGTGTGTTGGGGCGTCGCGCCGTCAGGACGCGGAGGCAGGAGAGCTGGGCCGCCCTGAGCTCCCGCAGACGCCGCGGCTCCGCACGCCGTCAGCCCCTCGGGACAGCTTTGCGGGGCGAAGGCGGGCGGCACAACCCCCTTTGATAGACGCCGAGCGCGGGCCTAGGATGCCAGCCTCGGTGCCTGCAGGCCATGCTTCCTGCCAGCCACTGTGCCACCTGTCGCCATTTAGCCTTACCTGTGACTTTTTTAAAAATATTTATTTATTTATTTATTTATTTATTTATTTATTTATTTATTTATTTATTTATGACAGAGAGAGAATGGGCGCACCAGGGCCTCCAACCATTGCAAACGAACTCCAGATGCGTGCGCCCCCTTGTGCATCTGGCTTATGTGGGACCTAGAGAATCGAACCAGGGTCCTGGGCTTCGCAGGCATGCACCTTAACCGCTAAGCCATCTCTCCAGCCCACCTGTGACTTTTTCTTGGCAGCCCAGGCTAGCCTGGAACTAGCTGTATAGCCGAGGAGGCCTTGAATTTACGATCCTCCTGTTTTGTGAGGATCCTTTCCCCGCTGCCTCCAACGCCCCGGTGCTGGGATTCCCAGAGTAAGTCACCACGACGTTTAGGAGATGCTGGGATCCAACCTAGGCCTTCATGTCAGGCAAACATTCCACCAACTGAGCAGGAAGACAGGAAGCCAAGTGGGGCTGTTCACTGACTTGGGGTCAAGGTAGTCACTTGCTGGCTTAGGAAGCCCATGGGCTGTGGGCTCCATGAGCCTTGTGACTCCATCAGGAAGCATGTCCCCACACCCCGGCTTCCTTCCTGTCCTGCAGCAGTTGCCTTTCCGGGGTGCTGTGATCAGCGAGGTGTGCCCTAGCCGGTTCTCAGCATTGGCTTTCCTAGCACTGCTGTTGCCACTTCACGTCTACCTGCAGCGTGGGAGGGTGTGCAGTGCAGAGCCTGATTATCGGAGCTTGCACGACTCATTGTGCCCAGAGCACTAGGCCTTACGCAGGACACTGGCCCGATTTCAATGCGCCTGTGGCAACTGCTTTCGGCACTTCTTGGCATTGCCATTTGGAATGGTGCCGAGGACTGTTAGGTGTTGTTGGACAGAGCTTATGTGACCCAGGGTGGGAGTGCTGTCCATTTAGGACCCTTCCTGGGTGGAGCACCCAGTGCTTGATAAAGTGAGGCTGTAGCCCTGTCCCTTCACTGATCTCTGCAGATTTTCCTAGCAGCCTGCAGAATCCCTACTTTCAGGGTCTCCATGAAGACACATTTGAGGGATATTAAACTGGAGAATGCTAGGGACACTCCAGCTGAGTGAGTCCCACGCAGACTTGGGACTGCACATACCTTGAGAGGTGAGTGGTGTCGCGAGCATCAGCCTTCTCTCCAGGCTAAGCCTCCAGCCACCATTGCCTTCAGCATCAGTGTTCAAAATAAGCCCAGGGTTTTGAACCACTCAGTCATTCCTGTTTTTTTTCCCCCAAGGTGGGGTCTCACTCTAACCCATGCTGACTTGGAATTCACTGTGTAGTCTCAGGGTGGCCTCAACTTCACTGCGATCCTCCTACCTCTGCCTCCCGAGTGCTGGGATTAAAGGCGTACATCACCACACCCAGCTAACTCAGTCATTCTTACAGTACATGGACAGAAACAGAAACATAATATTATGGTGCTTAGACACAAAATATTTCCAGAACAGCGATGATTCTTTTCTGCCCTCAGAGAGAGATCTTGCCATGCTGATGGTGGACGGAGTGTGGTCATAGGATTGCATGACCAGGCATGTCACTTTCTGTTATGCTCACTCCCACAGCTGGCCTGAGTTGACATCAAACAGGTTGGAATTTGTGACCATCACTTTGTCCATCCCTGAGAAGTATGCGTCCTGGTGGGGAAGCCATTAAGAGCATGGATCTGGATCAGCTGGACTTGAATCCTAGAATTACGGCTGCAGTTAAGAAAGGTGTGCTTACATTTCAGTTTTGTAGACCAATACTCATGAAGTGGATGTCTGTACACATACCCTTCTGGTTAAAAAAAAAAAAAAAAAAAAAGTGCATGCAGAACATAGGGGTTTATGGGGACATTTTTGTTCAAACCACTACATTCTACCCATGGCCCCATAAACTCAGCCATTCATGATGTAAAATGCAACACATTCAATGCAACTTTAAAAGTTCCCATAGTTTTCAGGGCTAGCAGTTAAGGTGGTAGCCTGCAAAGCCAAAGGACCTTGGTTCAATTCCCCAGGACCCACATAAGCCAGATGTACAAGGTGGTACATGCATCTGGAGTTCATTTGCAGTGGCTGGAGGCCTTGGCATGCTCATTCTCTTTCTGTCTGTCTGTCTCTCTCTCTCTCTCTCTCTCTGCCTCTTTCTCTCTCAAATAAGTTTTTTAAAAATTTTTAAAGAAAATTAAAAGTACCCATAGCTTTTAATCAATGCCAACACTGTTCAAACACCTCCATAGCCCAAGGTCTCTTAACTCTTAGAAGATCTGAAACAAACAGGGCACATCAAATCCTGTAGCTTCAAGTCCAACATCTGTAACCACTCCTGGGATTCCAGTTTTGTTCTAGCTGGGCTGCTGATCGCTGGGGAAAAATCCACACCAAGCCAGCAGCTCTCCTTGGCAGCCATCCCATACTCCTGGCATCTCTTGGAGTCTCCACTGCAACCCACGGTTCATCCTCATGGCTCCGTTGGGCCTCCACTCAGGCATTCCAACAAGCCTGCCTCAAACCATCCAATGGCCATTTCCAAAAGACTGCCCCATTGCAACTCTAATGAACCTCTTTTGTGCATTTGTTATACTCCCATAGTACCAAGTGGGCTATCACATGTGTTAATCCAGGAGGAGATACAGCTGACTGAAGAGCAGGAAAATTCTTTCAGGAATCAGGCCCCCTAATATTCAAGAGTCAGCATTCTTCCTGCTGTCCCAATACAGAACAGCTGGTCCAGTGTCAAAGGTGGTAATTTCAAACAATTGCAGCTGAAAGGCACATTCTCCAGCCTGAAACTCTTTTTTATTTTTATTTATTTGACAGAGACAGAGGGAGGCAGAGAGAGAATGGGCACACCAAGGCCTCCAGCCACTGCAAACAAACTAGGGGCATGCGCCCCCTTGTGTATCTGGCTAACATGGGTCCTGGGGAATCAAACCTAGGTCCTTTGGCTTTTCAGGCAAACACCATAACTGCTAAGCCATCCCTCCAGGCCAAAACTTTGTGTGTTTTTTTTTATATTTTTTTTATCATTTTATTGACACCTTCTATACTTACATAAAAAAAATATGATACTTCCCTCCCCTCCCCCCATTCCACTTTAGAACTCCAATCTCCATCATATCCCCTCCCTCTCTCCATTAGTCTCTCTTTTAATTTGACGTCATCATCTTTTTCTTCTATTTTGAGGGTCTTGCAAAGGTATTGCTAGGCACTGCAAGGTCATGGATATCGAGGCCAATTTCTGTCTGGGCAGTTGCATTGTAAGAAGTCATACCCTTCTCTTGGCTCTTCCATTCTATCCGCCCCCTCTTCTGCAATGGTCCTTGAGCCTTGGAGGGTGTGACAGAGGTGTTTCAGTGCTGGGCACTCCTCTGTGTTTCTTTTTTAAAAAAATTATTTTATTTTTGAGAAAGAAAGAGAATTGGCATGTCAGGGCCTCTAGCCACTGCAGTAGAACTCCAGATATGTGTGCCATCTTGTGTGCCTGCATCACTTTGTGCATCTGGCTCATGTGGGTTCTGGCAAGTCAAACCTGGGTCCTTAGGCTTTGCAGGCAAGTGCCTTAACCCCTAAGCCATCTCTCCAGACCAGCCTGAAAACATTTCTTTCTGTGTCATATCCCTCTGCTCACACCAGTCTATTTCTACGCAATGCAACCCTGTACAGATTCTCAGGACATGGGCATACCAGCAAGCTTCTCACATAAACTGCTTCTAGCCCAGTCCAGACAAAGCTTTTACTTCCTCTCATAAGCCAAAGCCCACAGTTCTTACTACATTTAGGTCTTTCAGCTTTAACCAGAATAGTCCATCAAACAACTTACGGTGCTGCCTTGCCTACATCTTGTAGGCTAAGGTTTCAAACCGTTCCACATTCCCACAAATCAGTTCCAAAAGCCACACTGGTTTCTAGCAGTGATGACCCCACTCTAGGACCAGGTTTCTATTGTTGGGACAAAGTAGCTGATAGGAGGAGCGTCCTGAGGGAGCTTCATGCTGGCAGGGAGAAGATGATGGAGCAGGGGGGCCATCAGCTCCTTGCCAGCATCACGTGGACAGAACCAAGCTAGCAAAGGTGAGCCCACCCCCAGCAACACACTGGCAAGGCTCTAGCTCCCAAATTACCATCAGCTGGGAACCAGTTATTCAAAACACATGAGTTGCTGGGCATGGCAGCACATGACTTTGATCCCAGGATTTGGGAGGCAGAGGATCGCTGTGAGTTCGCGGCCACCCTGAGACTCCATAGTAAATTCCAGGTCAGCCTAGGCTAGAGTGAGACCCTACCTCGAAAAACCAAAGAAAAAAGAAACACCACATGCGTTATGGGGGATACCTGATTCAAATAATCACACTACCCCTTTCTTGGGAGACTTCCAGAAGGTGCAGTGGGGTGATGGTCATGTCCTCTCAACACCTGGGACTGACGACCTCTCTGGCTCCTGCTGGTGCTAATGTGAGGTCCCGAGGCACAGCTCACAGGATGCAGGGCAGAGCAGCTAGTTCCTCCAATAGGCCTTCATTTCTGTTGCCATCCTCTTGTCACACTGCTCAAGATTTAGTCACCACCACTGATGTCCTCGGACCTAGAAGCACAGTTCTGTCGCCACCCTCTGCTCTTGCCACTGGTCTGATTACTGTGATTCCCTGATTACAGGCGGACTGAGGTCAGTCAGGGAGGTTCTGTGCTGCTCAGGCCCAGACTTGGAGAGACTCACCAACCTGTCCAGCCCAGATGTGCAGCGCTTGCTGACAGCAGCGTCCCTGCACCTCCGGGGAAGCCACGTCCTCACAGGTGAGCAGGGTATTTGTGCTGGCTGGCACCTGGAGTCTTTGTCATCAGGTCTGCTGGGCACTGGCAGGGTGGTTGAGTTGCTCCTGGGCTCCACACTCCACCTAGGGCACCTCCGGCAGCTAATCTGAGCCCAGGGGTTCTGGCTCTGCTAATCCTATACCTTCGAGATTGTGGGGAGTGTCAATCGGATGACATACTGGGGGACAGAGGAAATGGCTAAAGGGCTTCAGGGCCCTTGCTTGGATCAGAGAAGGGACAAGGCTGTGGTGTCACCCTTCTGCAGCCAGGACACCCAGGGAGGTATGAGACAGCAGAGGGACCTAATGGGACCCTGGTGGCATGTGCAGAAAACCTGAGCATCAGTAGGACTGGTTCTTGTTAACAGGGACATCTGGGTTCCAGCTCCCAATGTGCCCGGCCAGGCAAAGTGTCCCTCCATTACAAATGGCCCACTGGACACTGGACATGCCAGTGTCCACCTGCTAATCACTATATTGCACCTGGGCTGGGCAGCTCCTCACTTTCCACAGCACTCAGGTGCCCAGGTGGCATTGACTAAGTGCCACCCTGAGGCTCCCCCAGCGACAAGTGTCCAAGAGGCAGGTACCAAGTAGCTTGTCCTGAGCACCTCCCGAGTAGCATCTGTCAGCAGTGACCAGCAGAGGCTTGAACTGCTGAGACAAGACCTCGGGGTGGGGGGGATTTTGAGAGGTCCTGTCACTGCAGGACATGTCTTCCGTGTGGGGGTTGGTTTTCTGTATCTGCTAAACTCACCTGTCTGGCCAGACTACACTCCCCTTTGCCCTCAACACTTTGCCCAATCTCTGTGGCCAGGGCACCTCCTGCAAGACCCCAGGCAGGAATCATGGCCTGACCCCATGCTGCCCTGCAGCACTGCGCCTGTTCCAGGAGAGTGAGAACTTCCCTGAGCAGCACCAGCGCCTGAGCCTGGGCTGCCCCGTCCTGAACCAGATCCTGGGTGGTGGCCTGCCCCTGGAGGGCATCACTGAATTGGCTGGTTGCAGTTCAGCGGGGAAGACCCAGCTGGCACTACAGCTCTGCTTGACTGTGCAGCTCCCACAACAGTATGGAGGCCTGGACACTGGTGAGTTTCTGTCTCTTCTTGAGATGGGAAAGCAGGGTCCAGCCAAGGAGCACAGGTGTTTCTGCCTGTTCTTGGGCCGCTTTTCACTGAGGTAGACTAGCAGCTACCTAATGGATGTTTCCTTCCTGTGATTCCTGACTTCCTCCTTCTAGAAGAATGGGGCGTGGCTGGAGAGATGGCTCAGCAGTTAAGGCACTTGCCAACAAAGCCTGAGGACTCATGTTTGATTCCCCAGTACCAACATAAAGCCAGATGCACAAGGTGGCACATGCGTCTGGAGTTTGTTGGCAGTGGCTAGAGGCCCTGGTGTGCCCATTCTCTCTCTCTCAAATATTCTTAAGAAAGTAATGAAGGGGAAGTGAGACTAGACTCCCGCTGTGGGAAGGAGGCAGTGGGGGTTGCCACACAGCTTGGACTGCCCTGCACTCACAAGCCTACATCACCCGCAGCACACTTGGCCCACAGAAGCAGAAAGGTCGGGCTGCCTGGAGCCCAGTGCCCATGACGGGTAGGAGCAGGTTTGTCACACCATTAAGTGACTTCCGAGCTTGACCTTGTTCTGCCTGGTCCCCTTCCCAGCACCACTTTGTTAGCTTCCATCCCCAAAGCAAGGAGTGAAGGCTCTGATTCCCACACCCTCCTCAGTGCCACTCCCGATGGGGGTGAGGCAGTATCTCTTTAGGGCTTAGGTTTGCATTTCTGTGTTATTTTCATGTGCTCGTTGGCCTCTGATGTGCCTTCTTGGGAGACAGGTCTGTTAGATCCTGTGCCGTTTTGTTTTGTTTTGTTTTCTGAGGGAGGGTCTCACTCTAGCTCAGGCTGACCTGGAATTCACTATGTAGTCTCAAAGTAGTCGCAAACTCGGTGACCCTCCTACCTCTGCCTCCCAAGTGCTGGTATCACAGGCATGCGCCACCACACCCGGCTTAGATCCTGTGCCATTTTTACTCTTAACACTTCTCATCTGGGTGTGGCACATGCCTGTAATCCCAGCACTGGAAGAATCACTGCAAGTTCAAAGCCAGCCTGGGCTACACACTGAGTTCCAGGCTGTCTGGGAGGTCATAGTACAATCGTGTCTCAACCCCTACCAGAACCTGGAGCTGGAGAGAGGGCTTAGTTAAAGGCACTTGCCTGCAGCACTTGCTGGCAGAACCTGTCAACCTGAGTTAGATTCCTCAAGACCCATGTAAAGCCAGATGCCAAAGTGGTACATGCGTCTGGAGTTCACTTTCAGCTGGAAAAGGCCCTGGAGTGCCGTTCTCTCTGTGCTCCCTTCGTAAAGTGTTCTGGAGTATTTCATGTTACAAGGTAGGTTTCTTTGATTACTTTTGATTTGGTGTCGTGTGCAGACCACTGTTCAAGTGCACCGTGCCCAGATTTTTTTAAAAATATGTATTTATTTACAAGCAGAGAGGGAGAAGAAAGACAAAAAGAATGGGCATGGCACGTGCGCCACTTTGAGCATCTGGCTTTACATGGGTACTAGGGAATCGAGCCCAGGTTGTTAGGCTTTGCAGGCAAGCGCCTTAACCACTGAACCATCTCTCCAGCTCACTTGTGAATTTTCTTAAGTGTTCTCCTTTGGTTCATTTTGAGTCGTTTTCAATCAGGCTCCTGCATATCTGCAAAGACAAATCTTTCTTTGCCCTTCAATCATTGTAGCATCTTTGTTGGAAATCCACTGCTCACAAGCATAGGGTTTCCTGCAGGAAGCCTGGCTCTTCTTAGCTGTGGTACTTTCTGTACCCTCTGGTACAGGTTCTGGGCCTTGACAGCACATTGCCCAGGGGCTGTTCATGCCCTGGGCATCCCAGTTGCTCATAACTGTTTACTGTTTCTAGTTACTGCAGAAGTGCTGGCATCACCAAGTAACCATAGAGTGTGGGTCCTAAAGAGTGGAACGGAGGGGACTGGAGAGATGGCTCAGCGGTTAATGTGCCTGACTGTAAAACATAACAACCTGGGTTCAATTCCCCAGTACCCATGTACAGCCAGGTGTGCAAAGTGGCGCATGCATCTGGAGTTTGCAGGGGCTAGAAGCCCTGGTGCGCCCATTTGTCTGTCTTTTATCTCTCTCTGCTTGCAAGTAAATAAATAAATATATATTTTTTGAAAAAAGAGTGGAACAGAGGAAACTTCTGTTCATGAGAGTATGTGACAGTCATTCTGCATGTGAGTGACATTTCTGGCAGTCCCTTTGCCCTGGTGATCCTCGCCCAGCAGGAGATGAGAGCAGAGAGAATTCCAGGCCATTCTGGCCTAGGCCAGGCAATGTGTCACACTGGAGACCCAGCCTCTGTTTGAGGGGCCAGCGAAGTGGCCACAGAGGGGATGAGATCAGCTTCAGCCTGCTGTGCTCCTGGGGCTGTAGGACAAGGGCCTGTGAAGGATGGAGGTGTGGTGGCCGTGGGCCTGTTTCTGGTCTTTCGCGCACATGGGGTTCTCTGGCTTCCCAGGGGCTGTCTATATCTGCACAGAAGACGTCTTCCCCAGCAGGCGGCTGCAGCAACTCATCACACAGCACCAGCAGCTTCGGATGGATGTGCCAGGAGAGGTGGTCCAGAAGATCAAGTTCAGCAACCAGATCTTCGTTGAGCATGTGGCTGATGTGGTGAGTGGATGTTTCTGTTCACAACTGGACCAGTGACTTGGCCAAGGCAGTTGCCAGTGCAAAACCAAGGTAGTGAGCCCACAGTGATGAGACTCAGCTCAGGGGACCCCGCAGGCCAGAGTGACAATTACTTCAGACAGGGGCTGGAGACCAGCTCCATATGGAGAGAAGACGAAGTACCCAGTGAGACCCAGGGCAAGGGGAGGGCAGGTTCTTTCTAAAGACTCAGCAGGGAGCTGAGCTGCCTGTGGGCTAGGCTGGCAGAGCTGCTGGGTTAAGCACACTCCCCAGGACACTTAAGTATGTGTGAATTTCAGTCAGTAACAAGTCAAATGACGGTATGTCTGCCCCATACTCTGACCACCACTATTCCCTGAGTATATTGTAATCTAGATATAACTGGCCCTATGTGTTGTCTGTCAACCCACTTCGGAGAAAAGTGGGGAAGACTGCCCCAGGCATGTAGCAAGAATGTTCTCTGAGCTCCTGACCTTCTGTTCCTGCCCCTCCCCTGGCTGCTGGCCTCTAGGTTACCAGGACCCAAAGAACAACCACTTCCCTATCAGAGGAGCTGTGGAATGTGCCTCCTACGCCTGCTAGAAATCAACCTGGATAAGCACCACAGACCTTCCCCCTGCCTGGGGCCCAGGGCTGTCCTAGTGCCAGAGAGGAAGGCAAAGGAGGCTCACCAGGCTCCAGTAGTCTAGCAGCAGGAAGCAGGGCCCCACCCTGGACAGTCTGTCGATGTAGAGGTCTTTGTCCCACACGGGGATGAGTGACAAGAATAGACAATTCAGGAGAGAAGTGCAGGTGGGAATGCGGACGTAGAGGTTTGGGCATAGGGATCACCTCTGTCCACACCCACCCAGGAGTCACTGGCTGGGCACCGCCCACTTTTTAAAAACATTGGTATGTGTATGGGTGTGGCTACTATGGCACGTGTGTGGCGGTAAGAGGACAACGCGCAGGTTTCTGTCCTCTACCTTCTTGGAGACAGAGTTTCTTGCTGCTGCAAATGAACTGCTATAGAGTCCAAGGAACATGAAATTACCTGCTTCAGGTTCTCCTGGCTCCACCTCTCATTGTCACAGAATTGGGATCACTGATGCATGTGCCACTTTGCATCTGGTCTTTATGTGGGTACTAGGGAATAACCCCGGCCAGCAGGCTTTGGAAAGCAAGTGCCTTTAACTCTGGGGCCCAGTGCTGTCCTAGTGCCAGAGAGGAAGGCAAAGGAGGCTCACCAGGCTCCAGTAGTCTAGCAGCAGGAAGCAGGGCCCCACCCTGGACGGACCCTGGATACTCTGCTGGGCATGGTGGTGGACGCCTTCAATAGCAGCATGTGGAAGGCAGAGGTAGGAGAATCATCTGGGACTAGAGAGTGAGGTCCAGGTCAGCCTGGGTGAGAGTGAGACCTACCTCAAAAACCAAAACAATTTTAAAAAACAAAACAACTTCTGAGTCCTCTCCCCAGCCCCTAGAACCTGCTTTTGAAAGTTTTGAAAAAAACTCAAGAAAAAGTAAGGCATATAAATTTTTAATCTTGAAAAAATGTACAGTAAAATACATCACCACACACAACACAGCAAATTAACAAGAGAAGTGCCACAGGGACCCCAAGGTTTCCTCCTGAGAAGGGGACAGGCCACACCTGACCACTGTCCTTCCAGGGCCGCCCGGGTCCCTAGCTGGGTGAGCAGTGCTCCGCAGGACCTCACTAGCGGTGTTGCTGTTAGTATGCGCTCCACAGCATGTGGTCGGGACAAGCTGCGGGCTCCTAGCTGAGGGCCCGCCTGGCCATCACAGGGCCAGCTCCGGAGCCACACTCAACAGCACATCCTAGTGTTCTAGAGCAGGCCAGGCTTCGGTCACTGCAAAAGAAGGTTGCAAGTCAGGCCAGGTCAAGCAAGCTGCCATTTGGCAGTAGCTCTAGCTCTGGGGAGGCCTCCCTCTCCTGCCCCAGGATCCGCTGACAAGTGGAGGTGGCTCAGTGTCAAAAACATGGTGCCCTGTGTCTGATTTCAGGAAAGAGCTTCCCCTGTCCTACATAGGCAGAGCCCGGGGGGGGGGGCACGCCTGTTTCCCCTTTCACACACTATGGCCATTAGGCCCCAACCTACAACTCGTGGGCTCAGCCATCACCATCACTAGTGTCCCCCCAGGTGCCCGGGCCAGGGCGGTATGGACACTCACGTTGGTGCTAGCATCTTCGAGGCTGCTGCTGTCGTTTTCCACACACACAGGCTCTGCTGGGGACGCCCTGGAGAGAAGTACACTGGATTTCACTCAGGGCTGGATGCCAGACCCTCAGCAGCTCTTTAGAGCTGCAAATACGACAGCTGGTGTTGGGCTAGCTTACCCACTAGACAGGACTGTCCGAAGACACTGAACCTAGGGTGGTTTAGAGGGCCTGGCGGCGCCTTGGACCTGCTCCCCGCTGTGGATGCAAGGCCACCAGAAAGGCCCTCGCCTGCTCGGTAGTCCTCTAGCCTCACACACTCCCCTCTCACCCGAGTCTCTGCAGTCGGGCCACTTACCCCAAGGCCCACTCAACCCCAGTACTAAGACGACGGTGGGCCCCAAGAAGGCTGCGGTACATTCCCCCCTGGTCTAGGGCAGCAGGAGGGGCAGGGCTCAGGGTCATTCCCCACCCTGTCGCACAAGGATGAGATAGATGTGCAGTGTCAGACTCTAGGGCCGCTGCCCCATCCCACCAGCAGAAACTTGTCTGCCCTACTCATCACCACCACCTGAAGGACACTTAGGGTGGGGAGCAGAGCTACCCTCCAGGCCTGCCCAATGGGGCTACAGCTGGGTGGGATAGACCAGACAACCCACCATTCAGGAGATGAAGGCTGAGGGACAGGAGTGTCTGTGTTGGGAGCTTATGAGTAGAGTCAGGCTGAAAGGTCTGGATATGGTGTCTGCACCCCAAGGAGCCAGGATGCACCATCAGAAAGCTTCAAGGCAGGGTTGTGACATCTAGAAGGGAATCTGCGGGCCACAGGCTAGTGCAAACTGTGTGTGTCCTGGCTCCCGCAGGATGCTTTGTTGGAGTGCGTGAGTAAGAAGGTCCCCATCCTGCTGTCGAAGGGCATGGCCCGACTGGTGGTGGTAGACTCAGTGGCAGCCCCGTTCCGCTGTGAGTTTGATAGCCAGGCCTCAGCCCTTCGGGCCCAGCACCTACAGATGCTGGGGGCTGCGCTTCGACGGCTGAGCAGTGCCTTCCGGAGCCCTGTGCTGTGCATCAACCAGGTGGGTGAGGCAGGAGGTGGTTTGCCCTGTGAGCCTGGGGACAGCAAGGCTGAGCTGCAGCTGATCCCACTTGGTTCTTCCAGGTCACAGAGGCTGTAAAGGAGCAGGAATCTGCACCTGGGCCCCTGGGGTAAGTGTAGATTTCTCAATGTGCTGGGCACCAATGGCAGGGGGTGAGAGAGGTGATCATAATCAGCAATAACCGTTTTGTCTGCCTCTCAGGGCCTGGGACGAGCACCTGTCTCCAGCCCTTGGCATCACCTGGGCCAACCAGCTGCTGATGAGTGTGATGGTCAGCCGGGTCCGTGAAGAGGATGCCACCCTGGGCTTGCCCAGTGGTCCAGCTCGGACTCTGCGGGTACTCTTTGCCCCTCATTTGCCCCCATCCTCTTGTTGCTACACAGTCAATGAGGAAGGCGTTCGAGGGACACCAGGGACTGTCCTGCTACTGTGATGACACCTGCAGGAACAGCCTGACCAGGTCTCAAGAACGTCGGATCAGACTTTCCTCACCAACACCTGCTGACATCCACCTCTCCATGGGCCTCCCCCATCCTGCCTTTGGCCCTACCCTGGCCCTGACAGCACCAGGATCTGGCAGTGGGGTGTCTCCGATCATTCCCTGGAAGCAGCACAATCACAGGCCACAGTGAGGCACCTCCTTGGCCCCAAATATATACTCTGGCCCAAAACAACTTCATTTTGGAGCAGAGATGGAAGAGACATATCAAGCTGACCTCCAGCTTTAGACTCCACGAGTTAGGGAAGGAGGTGGGCTGGCCTTGACCTAGTTGCCTTGGCCACCCCCGCGGCACACGCAGCTTCAAGCAAGTTATGACAAGGGCACAAGAAAAGGGTTCTCAGTGCATCCTCGATAGGCCTGGCCCATGCTGAGTAGCCAACAGCTCTGACCTGGCAGAGCATTCATCCCGGCTGACAACAGTGGGGTGCCTGGCAGTGCCACCTGGTAACACATCTGCTTCACACTTGACAATGTGACCACCCTGTCATGGACACAAGGCCCAGCAGGTCTGAGGTGTGATCTCTAGTGGCAGGACTACAATGGTCCCGGTCCCTGGCATCTTGAGCCTACGACAAATGTACCAAGTGAGCCTAGCCAGGCACCTGGCCTTCAGGAGGAACCATCTCCAGGTCAGCCTCCTGCTCCAGTCATGTCTGCCTTCCTCACGCAGGACCACAATAGTCCTCATTAAGGCAGGGAACAAGCAGACGTCTCTCCAGGGTGGCATGGCTGGCATGATCCTGGAGCGTGGACTGCACCATTCCAGAGTCTTCACTACCCCCCCTCCTCCAACCCTCCAAGCCACCTGTGAGCCAAAAGGTTAGCCCTGGCATAAAGATGGGAAGAGCTGTTCAGGGCTGGCTTTTATAAAACATCTTTTCTGCAAAACTAGAGAGACTTTGTAACAAAGACTAAAGTATTTTTAACAGTTCTAAGGTTATTGACGATTAGAAAAGACAGCTTCAAAACAGGCGCACTTAGAAGAGGCCCCACACGCCAGGCTGAGGGTGTGCTCAGGACCACCCCACCACGCGTCTGCTAAGAGCCCGTTCTTCCTGGCAGGGCCTCCTCTGCCAATAGCCCACCTAAGAAATGCCTGAGCAGCATTTCCTCACCACCCTTTGTCTTTTCTTTCAAGGTAGGGTTTCACTGTAGCCCAGGCTGGCCTCAAGCTCACAGCAATCCTCCTACCTCTGCCTCTCCGTGCTAAGATTAAAGGTGAGCACCACCACACCTGGCTTCTCATCACCTTTTTTTTTTTTTGGTTTTCCGAGGTAGGGTCTCGCTGTAGCCCAGGCTGACCTGGAATTCACTACACACTACATAGTCTCAGGGTGGCCTCGAACTCACGGCGATCCTCCTACCTCTGCCTCCCGAGTGCTGGGATTAAAGGGGTGCACCACCACGCCCGGCTTCATCACCTTTTAAAATGCTAAAAGCCACGCAAATTCTCACCTGGTGTTGGAAGCTGCTTAGGAAATCAGTCTGGACTAGCAAGGAAGGCTGTGCTGAGTATGCACACCCCATCTGCCTGCCGCCCAAGGCTCAGCTCTGGTTAAGACAAACTGCTCACAAACAGGTGCAGATAGGCGTGCAGCAGGCTCATGTGCTTCCCAAGAAGGGTCCATGAGGTTACACCGACAGAGAGTGAATTGAAACGTGCACCCTGTGATTATTGGTTCTGGTCAACACTGACTGTCCAGTGACCTCACGGTCACAGCAGCTCTCTGACCAAACGTCCAGAAAATGAGTCCGAACCCTCCGCTGTGCACGCACGCGCTTTCCTGGTGTCTGCCACAGGCAGAAAGTCACACACATCCACTGGCACTGCAGGAAACAACTTAGGTTTGACATAAACTATGAAGAAACAGGTGAGACCGTCACTTGGGGTCACAGTGCCACAAAGAAAAGATTGAGAAGGGGGCTGGAGAGATGGCTTAACAGTTAAGTGCTTGCCTGTAAAGCCTAAGGACCCACATTAGCCAGATGCACAAGGTGGTGCATGCATCTAGAGTTCATTTGCAGTGGTTGGAGGCCCTGGTGCACCCTTTCTCTATCTGCCTCTTTCTCTGTCTGTTGTTCTCAAATAAATAAACAACAAAACAAAAAGATTAAGAAGGGTCAGGGCCCCCACTTCTCTCCTGGAAACTTAAAAGTACAGCGACCTGAGGCGGCAGCACACAAATTCCCAAGCACAGCTCACCTTTGCAGAAGCGCCCATGGGTCCCGGCTTCAGAAGGCTGTCTGCCTCTCCTTTTCCTCAGCGCACACAACTGCAGGCTGAGGTCATCTCCCAAGGGACACCCCCCCACACACACACACACGCGCATTCTCTCTGGCTTTAACTATAGTCAGCACCAGGTTTATTTTTCCTAGGGGCCCTTTATCTTTCCAGAAACTAAAAGGTTTTGACAGCTCCAGCAGGGCCGGGCCTGGCCTGGCCTGAGTGGTGGGAGCTGTGCCATCTGACTATGGACACATGAGCACAGGAGACCTGCTCCTGGCACAGGGGTGTGCACTGCGCAGTGAACCACTGCATCATGTGATGCTCAGCACTACTCTAAGTGGCTTCTGGCGTGTGTGCATGCGCACACACATGTTGTCTTAAATACCACTAGATAGAATTTAGAAGATAAACTCTTGGTCCATCACCACAGAATTAATACAGAAACAGTAGCCTCTGGAGACCCACAAGGAGGAAGGTGCCAGTTTGGAGCTGGGCTTGGCCTTTAGGGCCCACACTGCTGGCTCAGAGCAGACTTAGGCCTCTCCCCAGTACTACGGGTGATGACACTGCTACATGAGCCGTAAGACACCTCAGTCTGGCATTCCATGACAAACCCCAGATAACGCCATCTTCATACCTACTAGCCTTATGTGCGTGCTTGGCCTGGAGAACGTGGGGCACTAAAGTGGGGTGTTGCAGTGAGCACACCTTGACCCCTCATCCAAGACCACACTGTAGTGTGGCTGGAAGTAAACAAAAATGAAGTGCCTTTGCTGTGACACCGCTCACATTGTTAATCCAAGAGCAAAGCATTTGACAAGGCTGTTCAGACTAAGGGGGATCCCTGCAGCATTCCAGGCTTCTCGCTCAGGCTTGCACAGGCACTACTCACCTTGTCGTGTTCTGAATTCTCTGAGCCTGCAAATTAATCCTGCATATGGCCTTGGGATTGATCTGAAACACTGTCAAAACCCACCCTGTGGGGACTGGAGAGATGGCTTAGCGGTTAAACGCTTGCCTATGAAGCCTAAGGACCCCGGTTTGAGGCTCGATTCTCCAGGACCCACATAAGCCAGATGCACAAGGGGGTGCATGCATCTGGAGTTCATTTGCAGTGGCTGGAGGCCCTGGCGCTCCCATTCTCTCTCTGTCCTCTCTACCTGCCTATTTCTGTATCTCTCTCTCTCTCAAATAAATAAATAAATAAATAATTTAAAAAAAAAAAACCCACCCTGTGTAAAAGCTGCTTCTGTGTGCTTGGCATACAGGAGACAACAGGAATAAGACAAAACTCACTACAAAGGTGAGGGCTGGGATCGCAGACCACTGGCACAGTGCCCAACACCAGGGCCGGAGCCCTGCTCCATCTGTTCCCCACACACTTCAGGCTCCTTGTCTGAAAATAACTTATTTCTGATTCTTGACTTCCTTCTTACAGTATTAAAATTTTAAATAGATTGGAGTGTCATGGCAGAAGAGTGGCTAGCAGAAATGCAAGAGTGTCCACGTGCAGCAGCCGATCCAAACATGCCTGAGCCACCACCAGGTGCCACACCTGCCTGTCTGCGCCAAGGCACCTGCTGGCTCTCGAGTGCCAGCAGCTCCCTGCTGCTAAATGCAGACTGAACAACAGAATTATGGAGCATGGCAGCCCAGAATGTTTGAAAAGCCTACAGATGTTGGTGGACATCACCATCTAGAAAGAAAGCCCGTTCTGCCGGAGGGCTGCGAGGGTGTCAGGGCTCCGTTACTCTTGGGTCTCAGCCTTCAATGGTCAAGTAAGTGTGGCTGGCACTCAATGCTCTCGAGTCTGCCAGACAATTACTTGGTTCCTCCATGAAAAAGCAAATGGAAAAATTATTGTAACCAGAACTTGCAAGGATACCAGCCTCAAGTCATCTCACCCTCAGTGCTGAACTGTGCACATGGAAACACAGGCACTTAAGCGTAAAAAGATGTGCCAACCACAGGCTAGAGATGTAGCTCAGAACTGGGGGTGAAGCTCTGCAGTGTGTGCTTGCGCAGGCTCAAGGCCCAGGTCTATCCCCAGCACACCAGCCTGTGCCTTGAGCGTCCTGAAGCTTCTGCTGAGGGTGAAGACATCTGATCAGTGTGACCACAAGTCCGTCACTGCTGGACGAGCTCTAAGTGCTGCACAAACAACGACGGCATGAAGCCACAGCTACTGTAGCTGCTGGGTCAGGTTTTAGAATCACCAAGGAGATGGCAACACCCACTGGCCATCCAAGATGTTCAACAGGAGGGAAAACTAGAAAGGGCCTTTTTTTTCCTTTGGCACAAGTACATGGGTGCACAGCCATCCCAGCTGTTCACACGGTCACTGAGGAATCAGATTGAGGTGGTATAAGGCCCTCATGCTTGCTCAGCAAGCACCCCAAACCACTGAGCCACTTCCCCAGCCTGAAAGGCCAATTTTGATGGAGAAGGGAGACCAAATGTTTAATGTGAAGGTGAAATAAACTCATCATGACACAAGTGTGTGAGACTCAGACACTGGAACAAGGGCCTTCAGGTCTTAACAGTTAAAGCACTGGACAGCAGCTTAACTAGACTGGACCAGCTGTAAACTTACTAGAGACAAATATGCAACTTAAGTTAAGAACGGGTCAAACGGTGACATAACTTTTATCACAATAAAGGAGGAAAAACTGTTCTTAATCACTCTATCAATCATCTGGTGTTCTGAGGGTGTGCACAGTACAAGACCACAAGTGCAGAGATTCAGTGTGGTATTGAAGCACGTGTCACAGGGAGCAGCAGCAGGCCTGCTCAGGGCCTCATGGCCAGGGCACAAACAGGGCAGGCTCCTTACTTGGAAACGATCTTCTGAGGCTTTGCCACCCGCATTAAGAACATTCAGAGAGCTGGCATGCTTACAACTGAGACCCAGACCCAGACATGCAAGGACAAATGATCAACACACTGTCAACCAGAAATAGGAAACACAAAGGCTCTGTTGCTTTGGGGGGAGGGGAGGTAATGGGGACCATAGGCCTGGGAAGTGAGCCTTTTTCTCACTTATCCTGAACATTAATGAATGTTCTTGCTTTAATTATTTATTGCCAAGGAGGAAGAAACAACTGCCAGTCTCTCTGCATCTTTGCAGTGTAATTTTAGTGTCTAAACATGGCCCATGCAAAAGAAGCGTGGTTCTGCCTCCATCTTCTGCTGCCTCATCGGGTGCATGGGCGGAGCTCCTAACACTCAAGTGGGGCGCTCCAGGCTCATTGTGAAGACCACAATACGTATATTCTTTCTTAGTCTTAACAGTAAGGAAAAACAATTTTATCATTAGCAAGGAGATTTCTCTCCTTAGAAACCTAAATAAACTGAGCATGGTGATGCACAGTCATGACTCTGGCATACTGGAGGGGGAAACAGGTTATGAATTTGAGGCCAGCCTGGACTAGACCATGTCTTAAACAAAGAGAGCTGGGGCAATGGCTCAGTGGTTAAAGGTGCTTGCCTGCAAAGCCTGCTGACCTGGGTTTGATTTCCCAGTAACCATGTAAAGCCAGATGTACACGCCTTTAATCCCAGCACTCGGGAGACAGAGGTAGGAGGATCGCCATGAGTTCAAGGCCACCCTGAGAGTACATAGTAAATTTCAGGTTAGCCTGGGCTAGAGTGACACCCTACCTCGAAAAACCAAAAAGAAATTGTTTTATTGAGATAAGTTATCAGTGGTCCACGCTGGACTCAAACTTGTTATGTAGCTGAGAACAGCCTTGCACTCCTGACTCTCCTGCTTCACCTCCCAAGTACAGGGATTACAGGCATGGTGCTACCAGGTCTGGCATTTAAGTTGAGACAAGGCAAGCTGAGGGTCATTAATCTGTTGGCAGCAGATCTGTAGTTCTAAATGTGAAGTGTACACACACACACACACACACACACACACACACAGTGGGCACTGGCGTGTACTGGAAGCCATGAGGTTGGAAGGCTGGCATAGGATCACAGGACTCTTGGGGATGGGAAGGGAAGGCTCAGGACACAGCCTATGTGCCACCAACGCTATAAATACAAAGCCTGGCAAGTGGCAGACTAAATTCTCATTGAATTAATTTACATTTCCCCAAGCAAAACAACCCCAAAATGTCACATCCAGAGCTGGATGTGGTGGTACACACCTTTAATCCCAGCATTCAAGAAGCTAAAGTAAGAGAATTGCCATGAGTTCAAGGCCAGCCTGGGCTTATAGACAGAGTTCCAGGTCAGCTTAGACTACAGTGAGACCCAGTCTCCAAAAAAAAAAAAAAAAAAAAAAAAAAAAAAAAAAAAAAGTCACAACCAGCACAAAATGAAAGCGGCTCAACAAAGCACAGCCAAATGTTGCTGAGGTTCTAATGTGTTTTTCTACAGAGGACTATTCACGAGCAAAGTATACAGGGCTAGAGAGATGGTTTAGGAGTTAAGGCGCCTACCTGTGAAGCCTAAGGACCCTGTCCAACTCTCCAGAGTCCACATAAGCCAGATGCACAAAATGGTGTAAGCGTGCAAGGTCACACATGAGCACAAGGTGACACAGGTGTCTGGAGTTCGATTGCAGTGGCTGGATGCCTCAGTGTGCCAATTCCCTCTTTCTCTTGTTCTCACTCTCACTCCCTCGCATAAAAAAAGGCCAGTCTGGGAGCTGGAGAGATGGCTCAGCAGTTAATGTGCTTGCTTGTGAAGCCTAAGGACCCATGTTCAACTCTCTAGATTGCACATAAGTCAGACATACAAAGGTGAGACAAGCACAAGGTCGCATATGCCCACTAGGTGGTGCATCTGGGGTTTGAATGCAGTGGCTGAGGCCTTGGTGCATCAATTCTCTCTCACTGGGCTTGCCTCAAAAAAAAAAAACAAAAAAAAACAAAGTATAAAATCCAACCAAATCACAAGTTATAACAACACATCCAATGACATATATATATATATATATATATATATATATATATTTTTTTTTTTTTTTTTTTTTTTTTTTTTTTTTGAGGTAGGGTCTCACATCAGCAGCTCTCTCAAAGTGTGAACATGTAGTTCACGTCAGATCAGATCTCCAACATCAGAGACGGCCACGCTGTAAGTGCTGTGTTAGCATAGAAAGTCAGAAGGAAAATTCCAAGTTCTTTGGCATGAAAAGGGCTCAGAGTCAGAATTGGACTTGGCATATAAATAGCTTCAAATTGTCCAGAGCCTCAAGTGAGCAGTGCGCCTCCCCAATGAAGTGGGCAGAATGTTCTGAGCAAAGACCTCCAAAGGTTAGCCTATGCCTGGCCTGGCAGTGCAGATCTTGGGAGGCTGAGACAAGAGAATCACAAATCAAGCCAGGCGTGGTGGCACACACCTTTAATCCCAGCCCTTGGGAGGAGGCAGAGGTAGGAGGATCGCTGTGAATTCAAGGCCACCCTGAGACTATGTAATGAGTTCCCAGTCAGTCTGGGCTGGGCTAGAGTGAGACCCTACCTTGAAAAAAAAAAAAAAAAAAAAAAAAAAAAAAAAAAAGAGGATCACAAATCAAGGCTGACCCGGGCTACAGAGTGAGTTCAAGGCCAGCATGGGCAACACCTGCCTCAAAATAAAAAGGCGGGGCTGGAAGGATGGTTTAGTGGTGAAAGTATTTGCCTGCAAAGCCAAAGGACCCAGGTTCGATTCCCCAGGATACACGTTAGCCAGATGCACAAGGTGGTGCATGAGTCTGGAGTTCATTTGCAGTGGCTGGAGGCTCTGGCACACCCTTTCTCTTTCTCTTTCTCTTTCTCTCTCTCTCTCTCCCCCTCTGTTAAATAAATAAATAAATAAATAAATAAATAAATAAATAAATAAGTGGCATAGTAGTGGCTTATGCCTTTAATTCCAGCACTTGGAAGGCTGTGGTATTACGGTGAGCCAGCCTGGGCTACATAGTGAGACCCTGCCTCAAAAACCAAACAGGGCTCAATGGTGGAGCATTTGTGTAGGATTTATTGGGTTCAATCAAGAGTACTACAGACAAGCCGGTCATGGTGGGGCATGCCTTTAATCCCAGCACTCGGGAAGACAGAGGTAGGAGGATTACCATGAGCTCTAGGCCACCCTGACACTATATAGTGAATCCCAGGTCAGCCGGACCTACAGTAAAACCTTACCTTGAAAAACCAAAAAAAAAAAAAAAAGAGTACCACAGACGGAGTAGAATTAGAGTACGGATGGAGCATGCTCAGTGGGAACTGAAATGCTCAGTCTCGCATAATTCACACAGCAGATGCTGCTTCACAATGTGACTCTGAGTCAAAGCACTTCACCCCACAGGCGAGCTGGCACCTGCCTTCCCTTAGCAGGCAGCCCTGTGATACCTGCCTAGCAGGAGACAATTGCTTGTAGCCCCAGACAGAATTCAAACACTGGCCTCCACGTTTTCAGACATCAGGCGCTCCCGAGGCTCCTCTACAGAATCAGTTGGTAAGTAGTTCTGAGCAAACAACTCCTACTTATGAAAACCAAATTGCTGCCCTTGCCTCAGGACCACTCACCTCCCAACATACGCTGAGAGAACCCAGAGATCCTGGAGGGACACAGTGGCCAAGCCTGCACGCGTGCGTACACGTACACACACACACACACACACACACACACACAAAACAGGCCTAGGGCCCTCAAAGCTCTGAAACCAGCTGGGGCCACACATCCTCAGGTGTAGGTCCTAAATTAAGTGACAACAAAGGGATGAAGTGGACGTGCTCTCAGAAGGAACAAAGCAATGAAAAGACACATCACTTTCCTGTTCCCATGAGCGTCTGTGAGCTCACAGACCTGAGCCAATTCGAATCCTCACCCATGGAATGATCATAGCTTTGAAAACAGGTTTTCCTCAGAATTTCTTTTTTTGTTGTTTTTTTCTTTTTTATTTTTCTTTTCGAGGTAGGGTCTCTCTCTCTAGCCCAGGCTGACCTGGAATTCACTCTGTAGTCTCAGGGTGGCCTTGAACTCACAGTGATCCTCCTACCTCTGCCTCCCGAGTGCTGGGATTGAAGGCGTGTGCCACCACGCCCGGCTTTCCTCAGAATTTCTAACGAGTGGAGGCCATCCAGAATGTCTGGAGTGACAAGATTCTGCAGAATTTTCAGACAGGGCAGGTGGCACCACAAAGGAACAGGTTCTGGGTGGCTTGTTACAGGATAAGAGAGAAAGACGAAGAGCCCTACCTGTGACCGACCTTGCAGACAATCCCTTTGACAACATGGACATGTCAGAACTGAGAAGTCTCCAAGACCTGTGACCCAGACCTTCTGAGAGCACACGGAAACTCCTCCTCATAAAGTCATAAAAGTCATTCTTCTCCGGTAGGAACACCTGCATGAGCTCTACTGTCGGCATAGCTAAAATCACACTGTGGAAGGCTTCAGGGTTTTGTTTGTTTTGTTTTTGTTTCACTCTAGCGGAGGCTGACTTGGATCTCACCCTGTAGCCCCAGGCTGGCCTTGAACTCACCATGAGCCTCCTATTTCAGCCTCCCTAGTACTGGGACTAAAGGTGTATGCCACTATGCCAGCAATTTCTTTTGAAGCATCAACCCTTTTAGCCAATACTGGCAGTTTCCCAGTTGTTTCTTAACCTGTCCTAGAAAGTGCCACACACTTTCCAGGCCTGACATCACCTCAGGTCAGTGAGACATGCTGATGGGAAAGGGCAAGCTGGGGAGATAGTTACCCAGGGTTCCTCGGCTCACTGTCTCGTGAACTTCCTCCCTTCAGCTTCCTAACCAGCTTCTCACTGCTGCGTCTAATGGAAGCCCGGAGTTTGCTAAAGGAACCACTGCGTTTTAAAGATCCAGTGCCATCCTGAAAAACACGTGAACAAATGTGAAGCCGCAGGCGCCCTTCCCACCCTAGAACTCAGTAGACTGCAAAGAAGAACTTCCAGCCCGACGACCCTCCTGCAACCAAGGATCTGCTGGCAACTGAGTCCTACTGAAATCACCAGGCTGCCACATGAAAATCGATCCATTTTAATGTCATTAAAGACAGCCTGTTCCTTGAACAGGAAGACGTTCATTCAAGCAGAAACAATCACATTCCCAAAGAATTAAGTTGACTGCTATTTGGGGGCAGGCAAAGGACGCTGCAGTCACAAGAAAATGAAGGCAAGTCCAGGAGTATCAGAAAACAGATTTCAGTAAGCGTGTGCACATCTGGCCAGGGTGTCAGCATAGAACCTCAGACTCACAGGCAACTTTCTCTTGACAGCTCCATCAAGGAAAGTGCTTAAATAAATGGGTCTGCAGTAAATTTAACAGGATAGCTTCATCAATGCCAACTCTTAAGTATGGCTGGAAATTTTTAAATAAAATCCTTTTTTTTTTCTTTTCATCTCAGGCTGACCTGGAATTCACTATATAGTCTCAGGATGGTCTTGAATAAAATCCTTATTTTTATACAAGTAACTAAAAGCCCTGAGGTGCCTGCAGGAAGCAAGTAAAAAGAATAGCCAAACGTCCCCATAACCACTTAAGACAATAATGAAACACCTGCAGAATCAGAGTGGGAAAGGTGCGTGCAGCAGTGTCTACTCTGAGGAGGCCCTCGGGAGGACTCCCAGAGCCCCTGAATGCTCGAGTCCACGCAGTGCTGCGTCCCACAAGAGAGCGAGCAGTGTGCCAAGGAGACAGACACAAGACACAGGTCAGTTGGAGTGAGTTTATTAGAAGTTAGAAAGACACAAATACACACATCACAGAGCACTTAAAGATTAGTAGAGAAAAGCAGAATTGCCAAAATTCCACACCAAGACTACAGAGCAAATCTACTTCAGCATGTCCTGGAGAGCCCGACCCAGGGCGGGGCAGGGCGCTGGCCAGGTCTCTAAGTACAACAGGGACGTGCAGCACATGCCTTACTCCTAACAGCTCAGTGACTGTCCACAGGCCACTGTCATGCCACTGTAAGAAACCTGTGACACTCTAACTACCTGTTAATCGCTCTTAACTGTTAAAACTTGTGTTACACAGTAAATGGGTTTTATTAATACAGTTGATATTACTAAGTACATATCTGGCAAAGCTACATGTATCCAGAAACCAGGAACCCCAAAAGGACAGCAGCACCGAAAAGGAATGGCCAGTCCCAGAGGTGCAGCTGACAAGCTCCCAGGGGCTGCTAGACACAGCGGGCAGCACTGGAGGGGACCGGAGGAGGCGCCGCCCGCCCGTCATGCAGGAGCAGTGCGGGAGGTACCGGGCGGCTAGGCCTGTCAGACAGAAGGAGAGAGAACCATGTGAGCCGGAGCATGGGCAGCAGGCCCCGCCCCGCAAGCCTGGCTACAGTATTTCTAGGTCACAGATCTCAGCAGCACTGTGTGTGGCTTCAGTCCTAGGGACGTCCTGCTGCACCCTGCTTCACCAGAGCAGCGTGACGGGTGCTATGTGAGCATATCTTAAGAGAATCTAGGCTCTTTTCGGCCAGTAGTCATCACAGTAAAAGTAAGCATTTTTGAGCACGGGCTCGCATCACTTTAGAAATCTCCTTCATACTTACTGTAAAGGGCATCACAAGTACTGTACCTACAGGAGATTTGGCAGTGAGAGCACTGGGAACACATAAGGGCTACATATGGAAGACACATGCATACAACTTTCTTCTGTCCTGGCACAGGCTGTAACAGCTCTCCTAAAATCAGGCTTCAGAACACTAACATCTTAGGCAGTTCAAAAACTTCAAAAGTTGACAGCACATTTTAAACATGCAGTTGGCAATCCAAATAAAGTGAGTTTCCACAAGGAGCAATGACACCTGGGTCCTGCCTGAGTGGCAGCTGACATCTGGAATGGAGCACAGACATCTGGGCCTGTCCCCGCCCACTCACTCACCATGGAACGCTGAGCAAGTCATTTAACCAGCCCGAGCTTCATCTTTCTCATCTTTAAAATGGAAAAATAAGACTTGTTACCAATGCCTCCTGAATGCTGAGGACAAAAACACATCAGTTCCCACTCCTCTTCACAAGGGTGCTAAGTGCCACGCGGCTCCCACACAGCAAGATCCTGCTGCTGTCCTCTGGGAGCTCTGCTCAGGGTGCTCACCAGTCACTGAGAATAGGAGACCCCCCCCCAGGTTCCAAAAGGATTTCACAGGACACCCCGCTCTCAGGACTGAGGTGACTTGAGCATGCCTCAAATTGGTCCAGGCAGCTGGTCTGTGTCAGGCCTCTGCCTAGCTAAATGTGGCAGGCAGGTCTATTCCACGTGCCATCTGCCCTGCTCCACACCTGCCACCTGAGACTCAGACCCGATAATCTCTAGGAAGGATGACAGCTACCTAGAACTCAGGCAGGCAGATCTCCATCAACACAGCTAAGGGCTTCGGAGGCCCAGCGCATCCTGACACACCTCCACACTAACACGAAAGGTGGACTTATGGAAAGTGGATTGCTAAACACAAATGAGTCGTATAAGGTACTGATTTTAAAATGATCTGAAGTAATTATCATCTGCACATAATAGGATGGCAGGTTTTTTTTTTTTTTTTTTTTTTTAGTTTACTCTAGTTGTTTTCCTAGTAAAATTTTACCAAAAAAAAAAATCTATTTCTAAGCTAGGCATGGTGGTTCATACCTATAATCCCAGCACTCAGGAGGCTGTGGTAGGAGGATCACCTTGAGTTCAAGGCCAGCCTGGGCTACAGGATGAGTTCCAAGTCAGCCTGGGCTAGAGTAAGACCCTGCCTCAAAAAAACAAAACAATAGGCTGGAGCGATAGCTCAGAGGTAGAGCACTGCCAACATGTGCATGGTTCAACCACCAGTGCTACACACACGCACACACACATACACTCACGCACACACACACACACAGGGAGGGGGCTGGGCAGGAGGCTGCTTCTGAGGGACCCCAGGACAAACTCAAAACCTGAACATGGAAACAGGGCTACAAAACTGGGAGGCTGAGCTCGGGAGCTCAAGAACCAGCAAGACCTAAGTTGTATAATGCTGCGATGTGGAACAGCCGCCCAAACAGTGACCACACAGGTAGCCAGCACAGTGTGACTCCCATATCCATGGGGGCCCAGTGCCTAGGCCTGACACTTGTACATCACCAGCAGACACCAATACCACATAGATAAGGGCCAAGGAAATTCACTTTTATCTATAAAAGGATAGACGAACACAAAGCACCTGCATTTCAGAAGTAGGCCCTACTGTTGAAAGACTTGCTGTGACGGGGGCCCACCAGAGCCACACGTCCCACCTAAGTGAGCACAAGTGGTATGATCCACATCATCACAGTGCACGCTGAAGAGGACAGGGCTGTCAGAACCTGTCTCCAAGCAGCCTGTGAGGCCTCTGCATGCCCTCGCCTTGCCCTTGCTTGCCTCTCCTCTGCTCACATGTCTCCACGGGCAACAGGCCAGCATCTGCAGGACAACCATCAATTCCTACTGGGCCTGGTCTCAACTATATCACTTTGTAGTGGACCTTGTCTTTGCTCACATTTGTTTGTTTTAAATGTCATTTAAGAATGCTAAGAGAGGCTAGAGAGACAGCTTAGCAGTTAAGGTGTTTCCCTGCAAAGCCAAAGGACCCAGGTTTGATTCCCCAGGACCCAGGTTAGCCAGATGCACTAGGGGGCGCACATATCTGGAGTTTGTTTGCAGTGGCTAGAGGCCCTGGCACACCTATTCTCTCCCTCTCTCTTCCCCACCTCTTTCTCTGTCAAATAAATAAATAAAAATAAAATATTAAAATAAATTCTAAGCCGGGCGTGGTGGCGCATGCCTTTAATCCCAGCACTCGGGAAGCAGAGGTAGGAGGACCGCCGAGAGTTCGAGGCCACCCTGAGACTACATAGTTAATTCCAGGTCAGCCTGGACCAGAGTGAGATCCTACCTCGAAAAACCAAAAAATAAAAAAAATAAAAATAAAATAAAATAAAATAAATTTTAAAAAGAATGCTAAGAGGACCGGGCATGGTGGCACATGCCTTTAATCCCAGCACTCGGGAGACAGAGGTAGGAGGATCACCATGAGTTCAAGGCCACCCTGAGAATACAGAGTGAATTCCAGGTCAGCCTCAAAAAAAAAAGAAAAGAAAGAAAGAAAGAAAAAGAAAAAAGAGGTCTGGAGAGATGGCTTAGTGGTTAAGGCGCCTGCCTCCTAAACCTAAGAACGCTGGTTCCAATCTCCAGGTCCCACATTTAGCCAGATGCAAAGTGACGCAAGGGCGCAATGTCACACTTGACCATAAGGTTACACACACATCTGGAGTTCGTTTGCAGCAGCTGAGAGGCTGCTGGCGCGCCCATCTCTGTCTTCCTCTCCCTCTCTCTCTCTCTGTCTCTCTCCAAAAAAAAAAAAGAAAGAAAAAGAAAAAAGAAAAAAAGAAAAACCAACAAAAAAAAGAATGCTAAGAGACTGGAAGATGGGTTAGCAGTGAAGGCACTTGCCTGAGAAGCCTAAGGACCCAGGTTCAAACTCCCAATACCCGTGTAAGCCAGATACACAAAGGTGATGCATGTGTCTGGAGTTCGTTCACAGGGGCTTGAGGCCCTGGCAAACCCATTCTCTCTCTCTCAAATAAATAAACTGAGTATGGTAGTGCAAGCCTTTAATCCCAGCACTTAGGAGGCTGAGGTAGGAGGATCACCGTGAGTTCAAAGCCAGCTTGAGACTACTCAGTGAGTTCCAGGTCAGCCTGGGCTAGAGTAAGACCCTACTTCAAAAACAAACAAACAAACAAACCTAAAAACCAAAAATAAATAAATAAAATATTTTTTAAAAAATGAATACTACAAAAAAAAAAAAAAAAAAAAAATACTACGAGCCAGGCGTGGTGGCGCACACCTTTAATCCCAGCACTTGGGAGGCAGAGGTAGGAAAATCGCCATGAGTTCGAGGCCACCCTGAGACTACATAGTTAATTCCAGGTCAGCCTGGACCAGAGTGAGACCCTACCTCGAAAAACCAAAAACAAAAAAAAAAAAAAAAAAAAAAAAATACTACGAAAAAGCTTTGAGGGCTGAAAAAATGGCTCAGGGATTAAAGGCACTTGCTTGCAAAGCCTAATTCCCCAGCACCCACATGAACCCAGATGCACAAAGTGGCTCTTGCATCTGGAGTTCATTTGCAGCACCAAAAGGCTCTGGCATGGCCATTCTCATTCATTCTCTCTCTCTCCCCACCCCTATCCCCCTTCTCTCCTTGCAAATAAATAAATAAAAATTAAAAATAGGGCTGGAGAGATGGCACTTAGCAGTTAAAGCACTTGCCTACAAAGCCAAAGGACCCAGCCCAGAACCCATGTAAGCCAGGAACACATCATGGTGCATGCCATCTGGAGTTCATCTGCAGTGGCTGAAGCCCTGGCACGCCTTCTCTCTCTTTCTCTCAGATAAATAAACAGGAATAAAAATAATAATTAACACAGGTGTGGTGGTGCACGCCATTAATCTCAGCACTTAGGAGGAGAGGTAGGAGAATCAACTTGAGTTCCAGGTCAACTGGGACTACAGAGAGAGTTCTAGGAGAGCCTGGGCTGGAGTACACCCTATGTTGGAAAAAAAAAAAAAAAGTAATAATAATTATAATCACGAGGCAGGTACGGTGGTGCACACCTGTAACCTGGCACTTGGAAGTGGAGGATCCTGAGTTCACAGTCATCCTCAGCTACACAGTAAGTTCAACATGAGCTACAGGAGACCCTGCTTCACAAAAACAAAAGTAAATAATAAAAGCATAAGCTGCAGGTGCCACTCAGTAAAAAAGCACTTGCCTAGCATGTGTGAGGCCCTACATTTGTCACCAGCACCATAAACAAACAAACTATAAAAGTGTGACTTGAAAGCAGGCATGGTGGTGCATGCCTGTGACTTAGCACTAAGCAGTCTGAGGCAAGAGAATTCCAAATTCAGGACCAGGCTGAGCTATATACTGAGAGTATGCCTCAAAATAAAAAGGACTGCATATGCAGCCTAGAATGTAAAAGCCCTGAGTTCTATCCCCAATACTGCAAAAGAAAAAAAAAGAAAAAAAAGGAAAGAGGGAGGGTGGGAGGGCGGGCACATGAGAGGAGGAAGCACACACACAGACAGCACTGCCCCACCACAGCCTGCTGAGACAGTCCCCTGCCTGCTCCCCTGCAGGTAAAAGTAGCAACACTTCCTTCCATGCGCCCACGATAGGTGGGGAACACCAGCTGTGGACAATGTCACTGTCACAGGATTCACGTTAATTACTACTGACCTAGAAATACTGTCTCAAGAGTAAGTTCCTCCAGAACTTCATTCAAGAGTTAAAATCTGCAAGCAGGCCTCTTTGGCCATGCGGGCCAGGCCCCCTGGAAAGCATGCAGGTATCAGAGCGGCCAACAAGAGCACAGTACACAGCTCTTACAGGATGGGGCATGGGCAGGTTTGGGAGCACGACCCAGCTGGGTTCAAATGGTCAAAGCAAATGCTGATTGGCTGTCTTGGCAGAGAAAACTACAAAGCAGGAAAGCTGCCATAGGTGGTGGAAAGAGGGCTTTCCCTGGAGTCTGGCTACTAACTTGTCTTTTCTTTTGTTAAACACAATGTTTAGTCAGGATGCTAGCTCCTCCCAAACTACAGCAGCTATAGCAAATTCTCAAGAGTGGGAGTGACTAAGAAAGCCCCAAACTACACAACAACAACTAACTCTACTGAGCCACCATAGCTCAGAGCGTCAGTGTGCATCCAGCTGGAGGAATGCTGCGTTTAGGGCTCACTGTGACAGCCCTTCCAATCACACTGGCTCACTGTACACATCTTTAGAAACCCATTTGAAGGCCACACACTCTACAACCCCGGCTAGATAGAGGTGGTGAGACTTCCCAGAGCAAGCTGAGGGAGCAGGCAAGGCCCACATAGCCACTTGGGGATCTGCTCATTTCATAGTCAGTGGTTCTGACCAGCAAGGCTGAAGCAGTTCAGTCCTGAGTGGAACTGGTGTTTAGGCCTGAGGCAGAGGAATGAGAGAAGCGGCTTCTGCCTGAGCTGTTCTTATGGGGAAAGCACTTCCAGTTACACCCCACCTCCTTGGAAGGCACTCGCTAACAGCCCTGGGCGGTTTGCTCAGTGGAGTTAGAAGCACTGAGTTAGCAGTGGAATGGGCAAGTTAGAGAAGCAAGTTAGTTGTCAGCCACACTGACCCCTAGAGTAGCACGAACCAGAGCACGACTACGTTTCACAAAGCCAGGACACTCAACCAGCATGCACGTGCTCAGCAAGAGGCCAGGCAGCTTTCACAGGTTCCTAAATTAAGAAAACTACTCCAAGCAATACAGCCTTCAGTATTAGCAGAAGTTAGGAACTTACAGAAAGCTTCCCTGGCACTTAATTTGAGAAAAGTGGAGAGTCTAGCAAGAGACAAACAGCTGGCGAGTGTTGCCAGGGGGTGAACTGGCAAGCTCCCCAGCGAGGCCAGCTGTGTACTGTACTTACCCCATTCCACTCTACGCTCATACTCACTTCCTCCCCTCCATCAGGACCACTCTCGTACTTGACCACGTCCACATTGAGGCTCTCGCGACTCCTCCGCTTCTCCGTGTTCTCAGGGTCATTCAGCACTTCAGCCACTCTCTGTTTGTGAGCAGTGTCAAGACCCTGTGAGCCAGGCAGGGGAAGAATGTTTTGACCCGTTAGCACTTACATCTCAGAAGGGGCTTCTCACATACCTCACCTTCACCAGGGACAATGAACACCTGTTCTTTCTCAAAAAAAAAAATGTTTATTAGTCGGGCGTGGTGGCGCACACCTTTAATCCTAGCACTTGGGAGGCAGAGGTAGGGGGATTGCCAAGAGTTCAAGGCCACCGTGAGGCTACATAGTGAATTCCAGGTCAGCCTGGGCTACAGTGAGACCCTACCTCAGAAAACCAATATATATATTATTTAAGAGAGATGAAGAGAGAGAGAAAGAAAGAGAGAGGGTGAGAGGGAGAAAATGGGTACAAACAGGGCCTCTTGCTACCACAAATGAAGTGCAGACGGACGCTCCACTTTGGGCATCAGGCATCATATGGGTACTGGGGAATCGAACCCAGGTAGTCAGGTTTTGCAAGCAAGTGCTGTAACCACTGAGCAATCTCCCCAGCCCAGTAACACCAGTTCTTCTTGTTGTTGTCTGTCTTTTCAAGGAAGGGCCTCACTCTAGCACAAGCTGACCTGGAACTACCTCATTCTGTAGTCACCCCACCTGCCTAAGCATACCAGGACAAAACTGGATCAGTGTTCCTCTGGCGCTGATGGGGACTAGACTTGCTAGATCATCAGTGAGAGCTTTGGGCTACACACTGTCCACACTGCTAAAATGCAGAAAAATCCACGCAGGATTGCATGCTTCCTCTATGTAACGTGCATCTTAAAGAGCTTTGGGTTACACAATGTCCACACTGCTAAAATGCAGAAAAATCCACGCAGGATTGCATGCTTCCTCTATGTAACGTGCATCTTAAAGAGCTTTGGGTTACACAATGTCCACACTGCTAAAATGCGGAAAAATCCACGCAGGATTGCACGCTTCCTCTATGTAACATGCACCTTGAAGAGGTGTAAGCAAGCTGGGACACAGTGGCACAGGCCTGTAATCCCAGCACTCAGCAGGTGGATCAAAATTCAAAGTCATCATGCAGGGGGTATGGTGGCACACGCCTTTGGCCCAGCACTTAGGAGGCAGAGGTAGGAGGATCACCATGAGTTCAAGACCAGCCTGTGACTAAGAGTGAGTCCCAGGTCAGCCTGGGCTACAGTGAGACCCTACCTCAAAAGAAAGGAAGGGGGGGAGAGAAAATACCCTATTGCTCTAATTTAAGTGGATATGTGCTTTTTTTTTTTTTTTTTTTTTGGTTTTTTGGTTTTTCAAGGTAGGGTCTGGAAAGGTCAGCCTGAGCTAGAGTGAGACCCTACCTTGAAAAACCAAAAACTAAATGAATAAATACATGAAAAAGAGAAAGGCATGGCATTAAAGGTGGCATACACCTTTAATCCTAGCACTCAGGAAGCAGAGGTAGGAGGATTCCTGTGAGTTTGAAGCCACTCTGAGACTACATAGTGAATTCCAGGTCAGCCTGGACTACAGTGAGACACTACCTCGAAAAATTTAAAAAAAAAAAAAAATGAAAAGAAACAAAAAGAAAACAAAAGGGACACAAAAGCTGGATGTAGTTGATAAAACAATTTATAACAAGTCTTTTTTTTTTTTTTGTGATGCTACATGTCTTCAACAACAAAAATAATAATAATAAAAATTTAAAACCAGGCGTGGTGGCGTACGCCTTTAATCCCAGCACTTTGGAGGCAGAGGTAGGAGGATTGCCATGAGTTTGAGGTCACCCTGAGACTACATAGTTAATTCCAGGTCAGCCTGGGCCAGAGTGAGACCTTACCTCAAAAAACAAAAATAAATAAATAATAAAAATAAAAGTTTTGGGCTGGAGAGATGGCTTAGCGGTTAAGGCGCCTGCCTCCTAAGCCTAAGAACGCCGGTTCCAATCTCCAGGTCCCACGTTTAGCCAGATGCAGTGATGCAAGGGCGCAATGCCACACTTGACCACAAGGGGGCGCACACATCTGGATTTCGTTCGCAGCAGCTGAGAGGCTGCTAGTGTGCCCATCTCTATCTGTCTTCCTCTCCCTCTCTCTGCGTCTCTCTCCAAAAATAAAGTCTTCATATCCCATGTAAGCCAGATGTACAAGGTGATGCAAGTAAACAAGGTCGCACATGTTCACAGGTGGCGCACACATCTGAAGTTTGATTACAGTAGCTGGAGGCCCTGGCCCACCAATATTCTCTTTCTCTGCCACATAAAAAAAAAGGGGGGAGGGAGGGTTGGAGTATTTTTCAGATCCAAACTATAACACTATCCAACAGAACAGGCTGTAGGCACTCAGAACAAACAGTGTATTTTCACCGCTGAGGTAGTCATACTCTGTAAACTTGCCATACACACTGGATTACACTGGTTTACATGTGAATCCACTGAAAACATCTTGTTGAATGCATACTGATTCAGTAACATTTAACTCAGCCTCTTCTCACACAGGCACATGTCTAAAATACCAGCATTCAGGAGGCTTAGGCATAAATTCAAAGCCAGCTTGAGCTACATATACTGATTATCAGGCAAGCCAGGGGTGCATAGCTAGATTCTATCTCAAAAAAAGAAAAAAACAAAGCCAGGCGTGGTAGCACAGAGGTAGAAGGATCACCATGCATTCGAGGCCACTCCGAGACTACATAGTGAATTCCAGGTCAGCCTGGGCTAGAGACCCTACCGCAAAAAAAAAAAAAAAAATCATTTTTTTCCTGCAGCTCCAAAGTCCAACTAAAAGTCTTATGTAGACAAAATGCTGCACCACTGAGCTACAGCTCAAGCCCAGAACATTCTATTTCTAAATCAAGCTTTCGATGAGAGCCTACCACACAGTTCTAATGAGTCAGATGAGGGATCAACCAGACTCACCTGTTTACGTGACCTCATGGCAGCTTCTTCCAATGTCTCTGCAGCTTCAAATTTCCCTTGACGGCGGTAAAGTGCTCCAAGGTTTTTCAAAGTGGTTGTAACAGTTGGACTGCAAGAATGCATACATTCACAACAGTAAGGCAGCCGCCACCAACAGCATGTCAGCTCTGTCAGATGTGTTTGGGTGAGAATCTGTGAACCTTCCACAGTCCTTATTTTCTACTTTTTTTTTTTTTTTCCCTGAGGTAGGGTCCTCACTCTAGCCTAGGCGGACCTGGAATTCACTCTGTAGTCTCAGGGTGGCCTCGAACTCAAAGTGATCCTTCTACCTCTGCCTCCCAAGTGCAGGGATTAAAGGCATGCGCCACCAGGCCTGGCTTTTTCTACTTTGTTTTTCTATCTTTCTTTTCCCAGGGTAGTACCTTGCCTGATGGACAGAGGTCAGGCAGTAGTTGGGGACCACAACTGGCTCTGCCATGGAACACAGAGGACATTCTAAAGAATGTTTCTAACTCAGGAAGCTCTGCTGCCAGTGCTGTTACCCCTATCACTCCCCACAAATGCCCCTGTAGTAAATGGATGTTTCCTCCATCCAAGATGGCCATGCGCAAAAGCATGTGGCTGATCTACCCAATGCAGCATGCTCCCCCGGCAGGCAGAGCCTGGCTGACACATCATCTCACACCAGGGAAAGTCAGAGTCTCAGCAGGCCGTGGTGGCGCACACCCATAATCCCAGCACTAGGGAGGCAAGGTAGGAGGATCGCTGTGAGTTCAAAGCCACCCTGAGACTACATAGTGAATTCCAGGTCAGCCTAGGCTACAGTGAGACCTAACCTTGGAAAAAAGAGAGAGAGAGAGAATTTGTTTTAGCACAGATCTGCACGCAAAGGTGTGTTTCCCCTCACTAATGATAGGCATGCTGGGTACAGAAATAAAGGTGTCCTGCATGTCTTTGAAACAAGGGAACCACAGTGAAAGGAAGGATATATATCTCATATTATGGTTATATTATGTTACAGAAGATGAGTAGGGACCAGGGTCTTAAGAGAAAGGAAGCGGAGACAGAACAGCAGGGGCGTGTGCATTTCAGGACAGGGCCAGCCCCAGCCATGGGCATGTAGGGACTCAAGCTCAGCAGGAAACACTCCCTCACCAAAAGCTGCAAGGAGGGAGTCACAGTGATGTGTGTCAAAGCCTGCTGCATGTTTACCCTGAGTGATGCACAGCAGCCTGAGGCCACTGTCCTCATGATTGTCTCCTTTGCCTTTGATCAGGGAGCTGTCACGGACAAGTGCTAATGGGGAAGCTGTCCTTGATGAGTGCTAATGATCAGAATCCATTTTATTTTGGGGGGCTGCATGTATGCAAATGATCTCATGTACAAAAACAGTCAAGTCTTTAAACTGGAACTTGAGCCAAGTCTGGGACTATGAACCCCAATCCTGTGGAAGGTCTGTGCATGCATGTAGTAGGCCAGAGAACACCCTCAAGTGCTGGTCCTCAGGTGCTGTCCATATTTTTTGAGTCTCACTGGCCTGGAATTCACTAGCTAGCCTGCAAGCTCCAGGGATCCACCTGTCTCTGCCTCTCTAGCATCGGGGTTACAAGCATGGGCCACCACGCCTGGCTTTGTTATATGGGTTCTGTGGATCAAATTCAGGTCTTGAGGTTTGCAAGGCCACTCTACCTACTGAGCTATCTTCCCAGGCCCAGGAAAGTCCTTTTTTTAGGTGCCCTAGAATCCTGTCACCTTACCCTGCTTTCTGCTGTCTTGGCTCAAAAGACCTACCTGTCAACTTTGCAGGCTTTGTACCAGCCACCATACTCTCCAAAAGATGTCCCATCCTTCTGCTTTCCCTAAATTATAACAGACGATGTCATGTAAATAAAGATTCCGAGTGCAGTGCCCTCAACTTACAAAACCCCTCAAAACAGAACTGCCTTACCTTACACTCTTCTCTCTCTTCAGCGTGCATCCAAATGGGCTTATTTTCATCTAGGGAAGAAAAAACAGATATTCCACACATCAAAGTTATAATAAGGGAGCTACTGAGCAGTCGTTGGATGTCAGTAACTGTAAAGTCTTACAACCTGGACAGATCACGTTTATATAGGAGGAAAGCCCATGGGAGACTCAGGAAGGAGACAGTCATTCACATCTAGCATTGAGGATGTCAGATGCAAAGCACAACCTAGCTACACCTTGAAATGTAGTTTTTCTCACTTAAACCTTGCAGTTATTTTGAATTTGAGCAACATTAGTAACTTAAGAAAAATTAAGACCGGGTGTGGTGGCGCATGCCTTTAATCACAACCCTTGAGAAGCAGAGGTAGGAGTTCGAGGCCATCCTGAGAATGCAGAGAAAAATTAATAGGATCATAGAACAAAAGTAAAAAGGACACCATTCTTCAACATAATTTTTTTGGAGACAGGCTCTCACTCTGCAGCCCAAGCTGGTTTCAAACTCACAGTCCTCCTGCCTCAGCCTCCTGATTGCTGGGATTACAGGTGTGGGATACCACAATGTCCAGCTCTCAACTATTCCTAAAATTCTTAAGTTTTCAACACATTACCACATTCCATGAGGCAACCAAGAAACCCATGCTATGAAAGAAAACTAGAATCAGCCAGGTGTAGTGGCGCACACCTTTAATCCCAGCACTCGGGAGGCAGAGGTAAGGAGGACTGCCATGAGTTCAAGGCCACCCTGAGACTACATAGTGAATTCCAGGTCAGCCTGAGCTAGACTGAGACCCTACCTCGAAAAACCAACAACAACAACAAAAAAAAAAAAAAAAAAAAAACAGAATCTTATAAAAATATTGCTATGGTATGTTCTTATGTGCATGCATGTGGAGGCCGGATGTCAATGTCGCATGTCTTTCTTACTCCCCACCCTTATTTTTGGGGACAGGGTCTCTTTGCTGAAACTAGTTTACTAACTTGGCTTGACTAGCTAGCTAGCAAACCCTAAGGGATCCTTATGTCTCTGCCTCCCCAGTGCTGGGATTACAGACACATGCCACCACACCTGGTTTTTTTTTTTTTTTTTTTTTTTTGGTTTTTCAAGGTAGGGTCTCACTCTAGCCCAGGCTGACCTGGAATTCACTCTGTATTCTCAGGGTGGCCTCAAACTCATGGTGATCCTCCTACCTCTGCCTCCCGAGTGCTGGGATTAAAGGCGTGCACCACCACGCCCGGCTTACACCTGGCTTTATATGGGTACTTGAGAGCTGAACGTAGGTTCTCATTCATACACATTAAGTCTTTACTCACTAAGCCATCTTGCCAGCTCTTCAAGAATATTTTGTAGCCGGGCATGGTGGAGCACGCCTTTAATCCCAGCACTCGGGGGGCAGAGGTAGGAGGATTGCCGAGAGTTTGAGGCTAACCTGAGAATACAGAGTGAATTCCAGGTCAGCCTGGGCTAGAGGGAGACCCTACCTTGAGAGAAAAAAAAAATATTTTGATATGTTAAGTCTTGCCTAAAGAAGAAAAAATGGTTCAGCAGTTAAGATGTTTGCCTGCAAAGCCCAACAACCTTAGTTCGATTCCACGGTACCCACGTAGAGCCAGATGCACAAAGTGGCCCATATATTTGGAGTTTACAGCAGCTGGAGGGTATGCCCATTGTCCCTCTCTTCCTCCCCACCTCCCACTCTCTCTTCCAGGTGTGGTGGCACATGCCTTTAATGCAGCCCTCGGGAAGCAGAGGTAGAAGGACTGCTGCGAGTTAGAGGCCAGGCTGAGACTGCATAGTGAATTCCAGGTCAGCCTGGGCTAGAGCAAGACACTACCTTGAAAAACCAAAGTAAGCCGGGTGTGGTGGCGCACACCTTTAATCCCAGCATGTGGGAGGCAGAGGTAGGAGGATCACCATGAGTTCAAAGCCAGCCTGAGACTACATAGTGAATTTCAGGTCAGCCTGAGCTCGAGTGAGACACTACCTCAAAAAAGAACAAAAAGGAGAAGCCGAGGGCTGGAGAGATAGATGGCTTAGCGGTTAAGGTGCCTGCCTCCTAAGCCTGAGAACGCCGGTTCCACGTTTAGCCAGATGCAAAGTGACGCAAGGGCGCAATGCCACACTTGACCACAAGGGGGCATACGCACCTGGGGGCGTACGCACCTAGATTTCATTCACAGCAGCTGAGAGGCTGGTTCGCCCATCTCTATCTGTCTTCCTCTCCCTCTCTCTCCAAAAAAAAAAAAAAGGAGAAGCCGGGCATGGTGGCACACACCTTTAATCCTAGCACTCAGGAAGCAAAGGTAGGAGGATCACCATGAGTTTGAGGCCACCCTGAGACTCCATAGTTAATTCCAGGTCAGCCTGGGCAAGAGTGAGACCCTATCTAGAGGAAAAAAAAAAAAAGAAGAAGAAGAAGGAAAAAAAAGAAAAAGATCAAAAAATAAAATAAATTTTTTAAAGTTCCTTTCAGGCTGGAAAGATGGTTTAACAGTTAAGGCACTTGCCTGCAAAGCCAAAAGACCCAGGTTTGATTCCCCAGGACCCATGTAAGCCAGATGCATATGCATCTGGAGTTCATTTGTGTGCCCATTCTTCTATCTGTCTGCCTCTTCCTGTCCCTCAAATAAACAAATAAATAAAAATAAAAATATTCTTTTAAAGTTCCTTTCTAGTCTGTATTTAGGTATTTGCATGAAGGACAAATCTAAGCATAGGAAACCCAGTTAATTGTTCATCACACCACTATTCTGAACAGAGAGGAACATAAACCACAATGCCCTAAGAATTGTTTTGTTTTAAAAGAAGCATTAGGTGATAGCCCAGAACCTCTAATAAAGTCAGCAAAGCTTCCCACAGTGGGTAAGGCTGAGAGTTCTGCCAACTGTGAAGCTCTGCAACCAAGCTGCATCAGACCCTCAGAAAGGCAACCCCAGACTACACATCCTCACGATGAGAGAGACCCCTCCACGAACTCACAGGGAATCAAAGGATACTTCTGAAAACTCCTTCTATAGAAGAAAACATACACCGTCTTCTGTCAACGTCATACCCTGCTGGATGTAATGTCCTGGCTAATGCACACGGAGTGTTGGGACACAGCTGTGTTCCAAAAGCACTGCCCGATGTGCACGTGGTAATAAAGCACAGTTACACTCAGGACTCTGGAACGATCAGTCCTCTCAGAACTGGGAAAACTGCTTCAAAACTGACAGACAAGTTGCATGGTGTGGAGTGACCACACTTAGATTTAATGAGCAACTCAAAACTCTAGAAAACTTGGGCTGGAGAGATGGCTTAGCGGTTAAGGCGCCTGCCTGCTAAGCCTAAGTACCCGGTTCCAATCTCCAGGTCCCACGTTTAGCCAGATGCAAAGTGACACAAGGGCGCAATGCCACACTTGACCACAAGGGGGCGCACACATCTGGATTTCGTTCACAGCAGGTGAGAGACTGCTGGCGCGCCCATCTCTGTCTTCCTCTCCCTCTCTCTCTGTCTGTCTCTCTCTGTGTCTCTCTCCAAAAATAAATAAAATAATAATAATAAAAACTCTAGAAAACCGGAGCTGGAGAGATGGCTTAGTGGTTGTTTGCCTATGAAGCCAAAGGACCCAAGTTCAAGTCCCCAAGACCCATATAAGCCAGATGCACAAGGTGGCACATGTGTCTGGAGTTCATTTACAGTGGCTAAAGGCCCTGGCGTACCCATTCTCTCTCTCTCTCTCTCTCTCTCTCTCTCTCTCTCTCTCCCTTCCCTCCCTCTTTCTCTACCTCTCTCAAATAAAAAAAAAAATCTAGAAAAATGACCCCAACACTCAGGAAGCAGAGGTAGGAGGACTGCCATGAGTTCGAGGCCTCCCTGAGACTACATAGTGAATTCCAGGTCTGTCTGGGCTAGAGCAAGACTTTACCTGGGGAAAAAAAAAAAAAAAAAACTTCTGGTACTGGAGAGATGTCTTAGTGGTTAAGGCATTTATTTGCCTGCAAAGCCAAAGGACCTTGGTTTGATTCCCACGTAAGCTAGATGCACAAGGTGGTGAAAGCATCTGGAGTTTGTTTACAGTGGCTGGAAGCCCTGGCGCACCCATTCTCTCCGTCCCTCCCTCTCTCTCCCTCTCTCTCTGCCTCTTTCCGTCTATCAAATGAATGAATGAATAAATAAAATAGTTTTTAAAAGAGAGGGAAAAAAACTTCTATCTAGGAACTACTCTGACAACTTGGGCATTATTGCCAAGTTGAAGTGGGAAACCACTCTACAATACAACTACATTTTATCTGCTTAGAAACAGAACAGTTCAACATTTCTTACCATCCACAGAACCAAACTCCCGTTCGTGTGCACGAGTAAGAATCTCTTTGTACAGGGTTTCCGCTTGCTTGAACTTTCCTTGTTTCAGATAACAGGATGCCTTAAAATAAAAAATTTAGTGTCCTTCACATGTAAATAATGCATGTATTTTATGTATTCATCTCAGAGTAAGCGATCCTAGACACATCCCTAACATACCAGGTTGTTTTTCGTCTTGGCCACATTGGGGTCATCAGGTCCCAGTTTCGTCTGATAGATCTCGAGGGCTCGCTGATAGTAATATTCTACTTCTTCATACTTGCCCTGGTTCTGGCACAGTAAGGCCAAGTTATTTAGCTGCTTGGCAACATCAGGGTGATCCTTTCCCAGAACCTGAAGTTAAAACAGTAAATTAGCAACACTGTGTCACCACCATCTAATCCACTGTCCACCCTTCTGGCAGAAGGGTCCTTCTTTCCATATGTATTTTTTAAATTTATTTATTTACTCATTAGAGACAGAGAGTGAAGTAGAGAGAGAATGGGAACACCAGGGCCTCTAGCCACTGCAAAGAACTCCAGATGAATGCGCCACCTTGTGCACCTGGCTTACGTGGGACTAGAGAATCAAACCTGGATCCTTAGCCTACGCAGGCAAGTGCCTTAACCACTAAGCCATCTCTCCAGCTCAGAAGGGTCCTTCTAACACATAATTATTGCTCCACACCAAAGCCTAAAACCCTCAAATGGCTCCCATGCCACACAAAAGAATAATAAGCTACAGCAGCCTCTTTGGGTTTTGTTTTGTTGGGGTTTTGTTTGTTTTTTGGTTTGTTTTTTTCAAGATAGGGTCTCAATCTAGCCCAGGTTGAAATGGAATAAACTGCAGTCCCAGGCTGGCCTCCCAAGTGCTGGGATGCCCAGCTGGTTTTTTTGTTGTTGTTATTGCTATTTTGTTTCTTCCTTTTCTTTTTATTTTTTTACCCACTGTTGTTTTTTAACTTTTAATTTTTTTAATTTTTTTTTTTTTTTTGGAGAGAGACCCAAAGAGAGAGAGGAAGACAGAGATGGGCGTGCCAGCAGTGTCTCAGCTGCTGCGAACAAAATCCAGATGTGTGCGCCCCTTGTGGTCAAGTGCGGCATTGAGCCCTTGAGTCACTTTGCATCTGGCTAAACGTGGGACCTGGAGATTGGAACCACTGGAGATTGGAACCAGTGTTCTTAGGCTTAGGAGGCAGGCGCCTTAACCCCTAAGCCATCTCTCCAGCCCTCACTGTTGTTTTTTAATACAAGATCTCTTGTAACCCCAGACTAGCCTCAAATTTGAGTATGACTTTGAATTTCAGATCCTGCCTCTCTCTCCCTAGTACTGGAATTACTGATGTAAGCCACCCCATCCAATTCTCCTTGGCAGCTTTAATTCCTATAGTAACCCTTCACGCACACTGGGAAGCAGAGGAAGATCTCAAATGCCCCATTCCAATTGTCCCCACCATCCATCCCACTGCTAGACTCATCCTCTAAGGTCCTTTCAAGAACCCTCAAAATGGACATGCCTGCATGAACATGAAGGAGTTTCCACCCCCTTCCCGAGCTACCTGACAACAAGCATATCACCTGCTAGTCTTTCGTCCCTGGCAAGTCTCACTACCCAAAACCATCTTGCTTATCTTTTACTATGCAATCCCTCCCACTAAACAAAAGCCCAAGAGTACAGGGCTATGTCTGTCTTCCACCAACATGACTGTACACCCCTCAAAAGAAAAGTGGCTGGCACACAGTGAGGAACAGAAGCATATCCACTCCTTCCATAATCTGACCAAGCACTGGTCCTTTCTGTTCTGTGCCCTACACATACATGCATGTTCCCTCAGCACTCTTTCCACACACTCCTACCTTTTCCTGCCTCACAAACAGAAATCGACTAGCCAAAACTCAGTTCGAACACCTTTTCTGGAAAGCTGCAATAACACTCAACACCTTCCAAGCTCTCCCTCCCCTGGGTCTATTCTACATGTGATATGCCTGTGGTCCACCAGGTCTTCTAGTGAACTGTACTACCAGGATAAACTGTAGCAAAGCAAGGAGTTCTGAAAGAAATAATAGAGCAAGGTGGTGTGGTGGCGCACGCCTTTAATCCCAGCACTCAGGAGGAGGCAGAGGAAGGAGGATCACTGTGAGTTCAAGGCCACCCTGAGACTACACAATGAATTCCAGGTCAGCCAGGGCTACAGCGAGACTTTACCTCGAAAAACAAAAACAAAACAAAAAAGTTGAATGAATTTGATGCATCTTTATTATTCTTTAGTGCGTGTGCGTACATGTGCAGGCGATATGCACACATGCGGGAAGGCCGGAGGACCACCTCAGATACTGTTCCTCTCAGGCAGTCCACTTTTTTTTTTTTTTTTTTTGGTTTTGTGAGGTAGGGTCTCACTCTGGTCCAGGCTGATCTGGAATTAACTATGTAGTCTCAGGGTGGCCTCGAACTCACGGCAATCCTTCTACCTCTGCCTCCCGAGTGCTGGGATTAAAGGCGTGCACCACCACGCCCGGCTAGTCCACATATTTTTTACTCAAGGTCTCTCATTAGCTCACTAATTAGACAAGAGTGGCTGGCCAGCTGGCCTCAAGGATCCTTCCCAATGATAGGATTACAAGCATGCCCGGCATTTTTACATGGGAATCCAAATTAGGTCTTCATGCTGCAAGGCAACACTTTGCTAACTGAGCTGTGTTCCCTAGTTGTGATCTATCACAGTGCTTACTTCTCAAGACTTGGGGATAAGAACCCTTTGCTGTTTCATACCTTTTCTCTGATCTCCAAGGCTCTTTTACACAATGGCTCCGCCTCTTTGTATTTCCCTCGTTTACCATACAGTACAGCAAGGTTGTTCAGAGTTGCCGCTACCTGCCAAGACCAAAGGCCACAAAGGAACCAAGGTGAGAGATGTCCCAGGAGGCAGCCCACATCCCAGGTCTACAGTCTCTATCCACTCAGTGAAGCACTCTTCACCGGAGGAGAGGTCAGAAGAACTGAACAATGCACTACGAGCTAGATCACAGCAAACACCTCTGCAGCACATGAACTCGAGAATTCAGTCAACATGATCTTGATTCTTTTTTATTTCTCTGGAAGCCACAAAAAAACAAGCAAAGCAGATTTCTGTATGAATCTAGATTCTAATTGTAAAATATGTATGTAAATTCTTGAGAAAAAAATCTAGAGACAGACATGCAAGTTGATTTGGGTGCTGAAGAACAGTCAGTGATCCATGTGAGAGAGTGATTTGTGAACAAATCAGTGACTGGGTGTGTGACCGCCAGAGCTGCTGCCCCAGAAGCTTGTCAATGCCAGCCAAGGTGAAGTCCTACCTGTGGCATCTGGGACAAAGTGGATCTCAGACCCTCCCTGTTGAACTCGACACTGGAATGAGCTGGACAAACACATACTGAGGAAAATAAAATGTAAGACTGAAGGAAGCAGCTATACAAACCGCAGGATGATCTCTGCCCAGGGTCTTCTCACGGATAGCCAAGGCATCGTTCAGAAGGTTAGCTGCATCTTTGTATTTGTTCTGATCCCTAAATCAAAAGATACACACATCAATATTCAGGTGAAAGTGTTCAATCAATCCATTAGCCTAGCCAGGTAGCTAGCTATTCATATTGGAAACTGAACGTAGGGCTCAGCATGTGCTCTACCACTGAACTGTAAGAGCCTCCTAAATACTTTTTAAATAGAATTTTCAAATTATAGATATAATAAATTCAGCCTTTTCTTCTTCTTTTTTTTTTTTGGTTTTTCAAGGCAGGGTCTACCTCTAGCCCAGGGTGACCTGGAATTCACTGTTTTCTCAGGCTGCCCTCAAATCACAATGATCCTCCTACCTCAGCCTCCAGAGGGCTGGGATTAAAGGTGTATACTACCATGCCCACCACCATTTTCCTAAGTAAATGAATGTGTGCATGGGAAGGAAAGAATGTAAAGGAGTGCATTAGTATAAGTGCATAGCAAGGGGCATGTAGGTGAACCTGGTAACTAACACTTGGCCCTTCTGTATGGATCACAGAACAATACTGCCATACTCAAGTGAGGGCCTACACAGAATCAGAGAGGCAGTCATAGCAATGGGTATAATATATGTCTAGTACCAGCGAGAATGAATATCAATGTCTGAGCAAGAAGCTGCCATTAGCAACCAACCTAGACTAGAACTTGGTAAAAGCCCAGATGTAGCCAGCCATGTGGTGCACGCCTTTAACCCCAGCACTTGAAAGGCACAGACAGGAGGATCAAGGCCAGCCTGATACTACACAGTGAATTCCAGGTCAGCCTGGACGAAAGTAAAACCCTACCTTGAGGAAAGAAAAAAAAAGAACACAAAACAAAACAAAAGCAGACCAACATTATAAACACTAAGATCCTAAAAGATAACCAGTAAGACATTAGAAAATTCACAGAAGGGCTGGAGAGATTGCTTAGTGGTTAGGGCGCTTGCCTGAGAAGCCTAAGAATGCATGTTCGAATCTCCAGGTTCCATATAGCTAGGCGCAGTGATGCAAGCACGCAATGTTGCATATGCACCACAAAGGGGTGCACACGCCTGGAGTTATTTCTCAGTGGCTGAAAGGCCCTGGTACGCCCATTCTCTCTCTCCTTCTCCTCTCCCAAAAATAAAATAATAATAATAAATATTTTTTAAAAGGGATGGAGACATGGCTTAGTAAAGCCTAAAAAAACCCAGGTTTGAGGGGGCTGGAGAGATGGCTTAGCGGTTAAGGCACCTGCCTCCTAAGCCTAAGAATGCTGGTTCCAAGCCGGGCATGGTGGCGCACGCCTTTAATCCCAGCACTCGGGAGGCAGAGGTAGGAGGATCGCTGTGAGTTCAAGGCCACCCTGAGACTACATAGTTAATTACAGGTCAGCCTGGGCCAGAGTGAGACCCTACCTCGAAAAACCAAAAAAAAAAAAAAAAAAAAAAAAAAAAAAAGAACGCTGGTTCCAATCTTCAGGTCCCACGTTTAGCCAGATGCATGTGACGCAAGGGCGCAATGCCTCACTTGACCACAAGGGGGGGCACACATCTGGATTTCGTTCACAGCAGCTGAGAGGCTGCTGGCACGCCCTTCTCTGTCTTCCTCTCCCTGTCTCTCTCAAAAAAAAAAAAAAAAAAAAAAAAACAGGTCTGATTCTCCAGGTCCCATGTAAACCAGATGCACATGGTGGCACATGTGTCTGGAGTTTGTTTGCAATGGCTAGAGGCCCTGGGGTGCCCATTCTCACTCACTCGCTATCGCTCCCTCTCTCTGTCTCTAATAAATTAAAATAAAGATACATACATACATACATACATACATACATATATATATATATATATATATATATAAAAAACAAGAAAATTCAGAGCTGGGTGTCGTGGCGCATACCTTTTAATCCCAGCACTCAGGAGGCAGAGGTAGGAGGATCACCAAGAGTTCGAGGCCACCCTGAGACTACATAGTGAATTGCAGGTCAGCATGAGCTAGAGTGAGACCTTACCTTGAAAAATAAAAACAAAAAACAAAACAAAACAAAAAAAAGACCAGCCGGGCATGGTGGCGCACGCCTTTAATCCCAGCACTCGGAAGGCAGAGGTAGGAGGATCGCCATGAGTTCAAGGCCACCCTGAAACTACATAGTGAATTCCAGGTCAGCCTGGACCAGAGTGAGACCCTACCTCGAGGGAAAAAAAAAGACCAGCCTGGGACTACAGAATGAGTTCCAAGTCAGCCTGGGCTAGAGTGAGAACCTACCTTGAATAGTCTTTAAAAAAAAAAAAAAAAAAATCCCTTTTAGGGCTGGAGAGATAGCTTTGCAGTCCCACGCGTCTGGAGTTCATTTGCAGTGGCTACAGGCCCTGGCACACCCATTCTGCCTCTCCCTCTCTCTCTCTTTCCCTCTCTCTGCCTCTAATAAATAAATAAAAATAAAATAAAATCATTAAAAAATAAAATAAAAACCCTTTTAGGGCTGGAGACGTATCTTCACAGTTAAGGTGCTTGCCTGTGAAGCCTAAGGACCCAGGTTCAATTCCCCAGGACCCACATAAGCCAGATGGACAAGGTGGCACATGCATTTGGAGTTCATTTGCAGTGGCTAGAGTTCCTGGCATGCCCATTCTCTCCCTCCTCCACCTCTCTCTGTTTTTGTTTGTTTGTTTGTTTTGTTTGTTTGCTTTTGGGGGGGATTTTTTTGTGGTTTTTTGAGGTAGGGTCTTACGGTGGCCCAGACTGACCTGGAATTCACTATGTAATCGCAAGCTGGCCTTGAATTCACAGTGATCCTCCTACCTCTACCTCCCAAGAGCTGAGATTAAAGGCATGTGTCATCATGCTCAGCTTTTTTGTCTTAAATAAATAAATAAATAAAAATAAAAACAAAAAACCCCAGCTGGGTGTGGTGGTGCACATCCTTAATCCCAGAACTCCAGAGACAGAGGTAGGACGATTGCTGTGAGTCTGAGGCCACCCTGAGACTACATAGTGACTTCCAGGTTAGCCTGGGCTAGAGTGAGACCCTACCTCAAAAAAAAAAATCCAAGCCGGGTGTGGTGGCGCATGCCTTTAATCCCAGCACTCAGGAGGCAGAGGTAGGAGGATCGCCATGAGTTCGAGGCCACCCTGAGACTACATAGTGAATTCCAGGTCAGCCTGAGCTAGAGTGAGACCCTACCTTGAAAAACCAAAAAAAAAAAAAATCCCTTTTAATAAAAACCATTCATCCGGGCTGGAGAGATGGCTTAGCGGTTAAGGCGCCTGCCTCCTAAGCCTAAGAACGATGGTTCCAATGTCCACCCGGTTCCAATCTCCAGGTCCCATGTTTAGCCAGATGCAAAGTGATGCAAGGGTGCAATGCCGCACTTGACCACAAGGGGGCGCACGCACCTGGATTTCGTTCACAGCAGCTGAGAGATTGCTGGCGCGCCCATCTGTCTCCCTCTCTGTCTCTCTCTCTCTCTCTCTCTGTCTCTCTCCAAAAATAAATAAAAATAATTTAAAAAAAAAAAAAAAAAAACCATTCATCCATAGAGGTACACTACTGCATTTCTCCTGAGGAGCCCTAGGTGACTTCTTCTTCCACACCACCCCACCTTGCTCAGGACCATCTCCCCACCCTGGCTGGAACATTATATTCAAAGAGCTCAAAACCTAGAACTCCCCTTGGGTGCCCCTCTAAGAGGTGACAGGGACAAAGGAAACAAGACTGGCAAAGCAGGCTAGGGAGATGGTTCAGTGGTTAAGGTGCTCACCTGCAAAGCCTAAGGACCCAGGTTGGATTCCCCAGGACCCATTTAAGGCCAGATGCACATGGTAGGCACATGTGTCTGGAGTTTATCTGCAATGGCTGAAGGCCCTGGCATGCCCATTCTCTCTCCATCACAAATAAATAAATATAAACCTTCCAGTTAGTTGTTGGCCAGAGAGGTCCCCATTGCCTCCAAAACATTACAGGCTATTGCCAAGGCCCTTGGTTCCCTTGAGAAACAGATAGTAAGACCCTATTGCTGAAGACCTCACTTGCCTGAGAGGCAAGGTCACTGAGAAAGCAAGCTGATGCTAAGCAGAAAACCTCCTTCCTGTAGACCAGCCAACTGAAAGCTGGATAAAGCTGCACTGCATGCAGCCTTATGGGAGACAGAAATCATCAGCGGTGGAAACAGTGGACACTGGAAACCTCAAGTTTGGCCAGACAGGCCAAATGACTGAACGGGTGCAATAGTGGCATGTCTGTTCTGGGGGAAAACAACTGCTCTCTAATTGGACTGAAGGCCCTCTCTATGGGAGGGAATACATGCCTGGTACTGAAAAAACTAAGCAAAAGTCTATGGCAGGGGAGGTCATGAGCCTTAGGGGTATAAAGCCTGCTCTTGTCTGACTAAATGTATATATTATTCCCACCAAGCTGCCCTGAAAGCACTACACATAATGTTCATATTTACATATTAATGCTACTCTCACTTTTGGTTAGAGAAGCTTCTCTTTTCAGATGGCAGTGACCACTGGGATGACCCAAATGGCTACATAGTGCTGAGAAGAAGTGATGGAGGAGCATCCAACACTGAAACATCTCTGTCACACCCTCCAAGGCTCAGGGTGGAAGAGGTGGCAGAAAGAATGTAAGAGCCAAAGAAAGAGTACGACTCCTTACAATGCAACTGTCCAGACAGAAATTGGCCTCGATATCCATGACCTCGCAGTGCCTAGCAATGCCTTCACAAGACCCTCATAATAGGAGAAAAAGATGATGCCATCAAATTAAAAGAGAGACTAATGGAGAGAGGGAGGGGATATGGTGGAGAGTGGAGTTCTGAAGGGGAAAGGGGGAGGGGAAGGAAATATGGTTTATTGTCTGTAAGTACAGAAGTTCCCAATTTAAAAAAAAAAAGTGGCAAAGGCAAACAAAATGCTGGATTCCAAGAGAGAGAAAAAAAAAGGTTTTAAAAGGTGGGAAGGGAAGCCAGGCGTGGTGGCGCACGCCTTTAATCCCAGCACTCGGAAGGCAGAGGTAGGAGGATCACTGTGAGTTCAAGGCCACCATGAGACTACATAGTGAATTTGAGGTCAGCCTGGGCTAGAGTGAGACCCTACCTCGAAAAACCAAAAAAAAAGTTGTCTCTAGGTAAAATTCAGTGCAGAAACCCAAGGACTAGCCTGTACACCAGGGCGAGGATGTTGAGCATGGTGGCCACATCAGGATGGTCATGACCCGACGTCTTCTCCAGGTCCTCCAGGGCCTGCTTGCAGAGCGGCACAGCCACCTCATAGCGCCCCTGTGAAGCGTACTGGATCACCAGGTTGTGGAGCGTGCGGAGCCGCGCTGGGATCTCATAGCCACCCTGCTGGGCCGCGGCGGCAGCACTGCTGTGCTGCTGCTGGACTGCACAGAAAAGGCACATCCAGGGTTGTCAGGACAGTTGCAGATGCACCAGTCAATACTTCCCCACCAGCTCTACTTAGCTTATGCTAATTCAGTCTTTCCCAGGCACTCCCTGGGCAAGCTGAGAAAGAATAAGAGCCTGTTAGGACGGAGCACTGCTGGCTGACAGCACCACTGGACTTAGCTGGTGTGACAGTAGGGAAAAGGCAACTTTACCCTCTTCCACCTTGGAAGGACCCACAGACCACTTCTGTTTACCAGGGTCTAGCCCAGATACAACAACCGCCCAACATGCACAGCCTTCAGAGTCTTTAAAGCAATGGCAATCTGCTGGGGACGGTGGGCACACAGCTGTAATACCAGCTCTGGAGAAGCTGGGCAGGAGGATGCTCAAGAGCCCCAGGCCAAGGGTCTGGGGACATAGCTCTGCTGGTAAAGTGCTTGCCACCTAAGCATGAGCAACCTCTGTTCCTGCACACATACATGCAAACATATGCACACACTCTAGCACCCACTTACAAACATGCAAAAAAGTTTCGGCCCAACCCAGACTATAGCAAGAGGGAGGAGGGAGGATGATGACAGATAGGTGAATAAATGGATGGATGGGCGAATGACTGATAGAAAGACAGAGTGAGAGTGAACGGGGGTGGGGGGAGAAGAAGTGGGAAGAAGTCAGCAGCAATCCTACTGTGCTAGGTTTTGGCATGGCATGGCAGGCTACTGCACTAAGACTCTACCAACTATGAGGGGTGTATCCTGAGAGAGAGAGAGAGAGAGAGAGAGAGAGAACAGCTCTACCACACATGATGACAGAGGCACACCACTTGACACTCACTTCCTTGGCCAGGGTCGTCCTCGTCATTTGGAAAGAGATCATCCAGGGGTTCTTTGGCAGAATCAGTGTCTTTGTCCTCCTACAAAAGACACCAGAGCATCATTCATTCCACAGAACCTCACATCCTACCTCAAAATCTTTTGGTTTTGGAGTTGGAGAGATGGCTTAGCTGTTAAGGCACTTGCCTGCAAAGCCAAAGGACCCAGGTTCAATTCTCCAAGACTCATGTAAACCAGACCACAAGGTGACACATGTGTCTGGAGTTTGTTTGCAACAGCTGGAGGCCCTGGCACACCCATTCACTCTCTTCCTGTCTACCTACCTACATACTTACCTCTGTCTCTCTCTCTCTCTCTCTCTCTCTCTCTCTGTCTGTCTCTCTCTCTCTCTCAAATAAGTAAATAAAAATAAATATATAAAAAAAAAATCTTTTAGGCCAAGCACAGTGGCACATGCCTTTAATACCAGCACTCAGAAGGCAGAGGTAGGAGGATCACCATGAGTTCAAGGCCACCCTAAGACTACATAGTGAATTCCAGGTCAGCCTGGGCTAGAGTGAAACCCTACCTCAAAAAAACAAACAACAACAAAAAATTAGCCGGGTGTAGTGATGCATGCCTTTAATCCCAGCACTCAGTACTCAGGAAGCAGAGGTAGGAGGATCGCCATGAGTTCGAGGCCACCGTGAGACTACCTAGTAAATTTCAGGTCAGCCTGAGCTCTGTGTGTGTGTGTGTGTGTGTGTGTATGTATGTGTGTGTATAATCTTCTAGTTTTTTATTTATTTACTTGTGTGTATGGGTGCATGCGTGTGGTGTCAGAGTCTCTTGCTGCCAATGAATGCCCATCAGGCTTTATGTGGTGGATGGAGAATTAAACCCAGACCAACAGGATTTGTAAGCAAGGTCAGTTAACTAGTGAGCCATCTCCCCAGCCCCTTGGGGTATGTTTTGTTTTTCAAGTTTTTGCGGGGGTTTTTTGTTTTTATTTTTATTTTTTGGTTTTTTTTTGAGGAAGGGTCTTGCTCTAGCCCAGGCTGACCTGGAATATACACACTATGCAGTCTCAGGCTGAGTTTTAACTTTTTTGAGACAGGGTTTCACTCTAGCCCAGGCTGACCTGGAACCCACTATAGCCCAGGCTAGCCTTGAACTCACAGCTATCTCAACCTTTGCAGTGCTAAGATTATATATGTGAGCCACCACACCCAGACTGAATATTTTATTCTTTTTACTATTTTTTATTATTATTACTATTATTTTTACTATTATTATTTATATTAAGTGAGAGAGAAAAAGGCAGAGAGGGTGAGAGAGAATGGGTGCACCAGGGCCTTTCAGCACTGTGAATGAACTCCAGAAGCATGCGCCCCCTTGTGGTGCATGTGCAACATTGCATGCTTGCATCACTGCATCTGGCTATGTGGGCCCTGTAGGTTTGAACAAACATTCTTAGGGTTCTCAAGCAAGTGCCTTAATTGCTAAGCCATCTCTCCAGCCCAATTCTTTTTTTGGTTTGTTTGTTTTCCAGGTAGGGTCTCACTCTAGCCCAGGCTGACCTAGAATTCACCATACCCAGCTAAGACCACCAGTTTTTTTATGTTTTATTTTGTTGTTTATTTTATTTTTTTCAAGGTAGGGTCTCAATCTAGCTCAGGCTGACCTGGAATTCACCATGCAGTCTGAGTGGCCTCAAATTCATGGTGATCCTCTTACCTCTGCCTCTAGTGCTACGATTAAAGGTGTGCATTACCATGCCCACTTGTTTATTTTGGGTTGTTTTTTTAACATTTCATTTTTATTTGAGAGAGACAGATACAGAAATAGGCAGGCAGAGAGAGAGAGAATGGGCAGGCCAGGGCCTCCAGCCACTACAAACAAACTCCAGATGCATGTACCCCCTTGTGCATCTAGCTTACATGGGTCCTGGGAGTCAAACCTGGGTCCTTTGCAGGCAAGCACCTGAACAGCTAAGCCATCTCTCCAGCCCTTATTTTGTGTTGTTTTGGTTTTTCAAGGTAGGGTTTTACTCTAGTCCAGGCTGACCTGGAATTTACTCTGTATTCTCAGGGTGGCCTTCAACTTGAGGTCATCCTTCTACTTCTGCCTCCCAAGTGCTGGGATTAAAGGCAAGATGACCAGGTTTTTTTTTTTTTTTTTTTTTTTTTTTTTTTTTTGGTTTTGCGAGGTAGGGTCTCACTCTGTTCCAGGCTGACCTGGAATTAACTATGTAGTCTCAGGGTGGCCTCGAACTCTCGGCGATCCTCCTACCTCTGCCTCCCGAGTGCTGGGATTAAAGGCATGCGCCACCATGCCCGGCAAGATCACCAGTTTTTAAGATCAAGTGAAGATCTATGATATGGCTTATCGATAAGTAGTTTAATAAAGAACCTGGGCTAAGAGTGAGACCCTACCTTGGGGAAAAAACAGGAACTACACAGGAGAAAAGAGCTGTCTTGTCCAGGGCCTCAGTTACCAGACCCCCAGCAGCGGTCCTGTTGAACACATTCACTAAGGAAGAAAACACTCTCACAGCTCCATCGTCATTCTTCCTGACCACAGCGAGGGCGCCACACTCAGGACAAAACACTCACCGAGGGAGAAATATCATCGTCATATTTCTTTAGCTGGTTCATGAATTCCAGGTGCTTTTTCTCCTCTTCCAGCTGAGCCACAGACTGCTCACTCTTCTGCAACTTTTGCTGTGTGTTGGCCAGTTCATCCCGCAGCCACTGATTCTCCTGACACAGACGACGAACCTGCGCACGCAGTTTCTGTTTCTCTGACTCGACAGCATTCAGGTGATTTGACAGAGCCATCATCACCTGAACAGAACAGAAACCACTGCAAGAAACCTTCCCGTCCATACACTGAGCCTCAGCTCCAGCTCACACTCACGAATATGTTCTACATCATACATGGAAGTAAGATCTGCCATTTCTTTCTTTCACCCTTCAGCACAGACTACACACTGGGATATGATGAGCAGAGTCACCAGCTCAGAATAGCCTTCTTCTGATGTCTCTTCTTCTGATGCATTTTACTGTCCATTTGGACAACCCAACCTAACTTGATGGTCTTTTCTAATCTGAGTGTGCATGTGCGTATGCACAACACATAGTTAGGTGAGGAACCAGTGGTGGAGCTGGGGAGGACAGCATGTAGACCTTCCTCACTACCAAGACAAAAGAATAACCTAACTACCACCGAATGTCTAAAGGCACTAGGACATTCTCGGACTCTATCCCAGAAGTGCAGTTACAGTGCCTTACCAGTGCTGGGCTTTGGCTTCTGGGGAAGACCTGCTCAAAACCACCAGCAAGTTCTTAGGGCGTAAAGGCAGAAAGACACAGAGAAGCTGGGCATGATGGCACACGCCTTTAATCCCAGCAGTCAGGAGGAAGAGGTAAGAGGATCACCATGAGTTTGAGGCCAGCCTGAGACTACATAGTGAATTCCAGGTCAGCCTGGACTAGAATAAGACCCTACCTTGAAGAAAAATAAAAATAGGACTGGGGAAATGGCTTAGCAGTTAAGTTGTCTGCCCTGGAAGCCTAAGGACCCTGTTTTCAATTCCCCAGGACCCACGTAAGCCAGATGCACAAGGGGGCACATGTGTCTGGAGTTCGTTTGCAGTAGCAAGAGGCCCTGGCGCACCCATTCTCTCTTTCTCTCTATCTACCTCTTCCTCTCTCTCTCTCAAATAAATAAATAAAATATTTTTTAAAAGAAAAAAATAAAATAAGGAGGCTGAGGAAGCCAGGATGCTTCAGCCAGTGCACTCTGCAAATTATTTATCTGCTCTACCCTCTCAAAATACAATACCTATGCCAACATCCTCCTCAAAAATATGAAACTAAAGCCGGGCGTGGTGGTGCACGCCTTTATTCCTAGCACTCAGCACTTGGGAGGCAGAGGTAGGAGGATTGCCCTGAGTTCGAGGCCACCCTGAGACTACATAGTGAATTCCAGGTCAGCCTGAGCTAGAGTGAGACCCTACCTCGAAAAACCAAACAACAACAACAATATATATATGAAACTAGGGTATAGGGAATATGGCTCAGTGGTTAAAGGCTCTTACTTTCAAAGCCTGTTGGCCCAGGTTCAATTCCCAAGACACCCACATAAGCCAAACACAAAAAATGGTCAAGAGTCTGGTATTCATTTGCAGCAGCCCTGGCATGCCCATACATACACACGCATGCACACAAACTAACAAAAACTATAAAATAGGGCTGGAGAGATGGCTTAGTGGTTAAGGTGCCTGCCTGCTAAGCCTAAAGAACCCAGTTCCAATCTCCAGGTCCCACGTTTAGCCAGATGCAAAGTGACGCAAGGGTGCAATGCCACACTTGACCACAAGGGGGTGCACACATCTGGATTTCGTTTACAGCAGCTGAGAGACTGCTGGCATGCCCATTCTCTGTCTCCTTCTCCCTCTCTATCCTCTCTATGTCTCTCTCCAAAAATAAATAAAATCTAAAAAAAACTATTAAATAAAATATTAGGTCTGGACAGATGGTTTAGTGGTTGGAAGCACTTGATTGCAAGGCCTGAAGGCCCCATTTTAGGTCCTCAGTACCCACCTGCAGCCAGAAACACTAGGTGACCTATGTGTCTGCAGATTGTAGCAGCAGAAGGCCTTGGTGGCATACCCATGTTCTCTCGCTTTCTAATGAATATATATATATATTTTTTTTAATTGAATAGGGCTGGAGAGAAGGCTTAGTGGTAAAGGCACTGGCCTGCAAAGCCTAAGGACCCATGTTAAGCTGTCCAGGTCCCACATAAACTAGACACAAGGTCTACTAGTACTTGGGAGGCAGAGGTAAGAGGACCACTGTGAGTTCGAGGCCACCCTGAGACTACATAGTGAATTCCAGATCATCTCAAGCTAGAGTGAGACCCTACTCAAAAAACTTAAAAAAATTTTTTTTTACCTAAATCCAACAACTGGAGCTTTATGACTAGTGTTTATACTACAGTGAGGATAAAAACAGTTTAAAATTGGGGTCTAAGCTGGGCATGGTGTCCCACGCCTTTAATCCCTTCATTTGGGAGGCAGAGGTAGGAGGATCGCCATGAGTTCAAGGCCACTCTGAGACTACATAGTTAATTCCAGCTCAGCCTGGGCTACAGCAAGACCCTACCTCGATAACTACCCCCCCCCCAAAAAAAAAAAAAAACCAATAAAACTGGGGTCAACATGGTCATTTCCTTTACAAAAGCCAAAAGTGATGAGCCATAAGCCCGCCTTCTGTTTCATTCACTGACTAAACAGAGAGCTGACAAAAGAGCCAGTGAGGCAGTACACATCTTTTATATACACATAGTTTTTATTTATTTACTTATTCATTTATTTATGTGAGAGAGAGAATGGGCACGCCAGGGCTTCCAGCTGCTGCAAACAAAGTCCAGATCATGAGCCACCTTGTGCATCTGGCTTATGTGGGTCCTGGGGAGTCAAACCTGGGTCCTTTGGCTTTGCAGGCAAATGCCTTAACCACTGAGCCATCTCTCCAGCCTGTAGCACACATCTCTGATCCCAGTATTAGGAAGGCAGAAGTAGGAGAACTGTTGTCAGTTTGATGCCAGTCTAGGACTATAGTGAGTTCCAAGTCAGCCTTGGCTAGAATGAAACCCTACCTACCTGAAGAAGAAAAAAAGAGCTAAGTTACAACATATTGAATTTTACCAAAGGTCTACTGGTAGAGCAAATTATCAGGGGGAAAAATCTGTATGTTTCTAGTGTTTTTCAACTCTGTCAAACATGACAGAAACAGATTTAGTGAAGCACACAAAGCAGTATGGCCCTGGGGTATGACAGGGTGACCTACTGCCGGCCGGTGCTCATGCTCCCGCTCACAGCTGAGTAGCTCCACTCATACCTGTGCCTCACTCAGGCCAAGCTCCAGCATCTCCAGAGACTTTCGGATCATGTTGGATTTCTCCTCCACCAGGTTGCTCTCGTCATCTTTCTTCAAGCACTTCAGTGTCTCCAGCAAACTCTGCAGAATGGAGTTGTGCTCATTTTTCAGAGCTTCCAGCCCCTGAATTACTTGCTTTGTCTTAGAAATTATTTCATCCTGGGTAAGCTTCTCCAACTTGTCTTCCTTTATGTACACCATTGTGGACATGTTGTCATACATTCTAGAATAGAAAAAGAAAAAAACAGACATTTCCTTACAGTGAAAACTATCATTTCATATGTAAAAATAAATATGCTCATTCTCAACTTTCAATCTTGAATACACCGTTATGTGTCATTTCTTTTTCCCTTTGCAGATTTATTGATGGATTGAAACAAACACAAAATGTTTTCCATTCCATCCATAAGAACATTTCAAATACTGAACTGCAAGGATGGTATAGTTTGCAAACCTTTCTAATTTCCCAAACTCATACCTCTCACCATTCATAGGAATTCCTTAATCAGAACAAATCCTTATCTCTCATACCAATCACCACACTACAGACACAGTCATACATGTCCCTTTAGAGAGGGACACCAGCAGTAGTGTACGTAGTTATACAGCTTGATTTCTTCATTTCTAGGCTAAATAAGCCATTATAACCAAAGGCAGGCTACATAGTAAACATAAAAGGCAGTCGGGCGTGGTGGCACACGCCTTTAATCCCAGCACTTGGGAAGCAGCAGGAGGAGGATCGCAGTGAATTCGAGGCCACCCTGAGATGACATAGTGAATTCCAGGATAGCCTAGGCTAGAGTGAAACCCTGCCTCGAAAAACCAAAAAAAAAAAAAAAAAAAAAAAAAAAAAAAAAGCAGGGCATGGTGGCTCATGCCTTTAATCCCAGCACTCGGGAGGCAGAGGAAGGAGGATCGCCATGAGTTCAAGGCCACCCAGAGACTACATAGTTAATTCCAGGTCAGCTTGGACCAGAGTGAAACCCTACCTCGAAAAACCAATCAATCAATAAATAAAAGGCATCTAGGGAGCTGGAGAGATGGCTCAGTGGTTAAGGTGCTTGCCTACAAAGCCTAAGGACCTGAGTTCAATTCTTCAAGACTCACACCAGATGCACAAGGTGGCACATGCATCTGGAGTTCATTTGCAATGGCTAAAGGCCCTGGCACACCCCATTCTCTTCCCCCCCCCCCGCCGCCCCATAAATTAATAAATTTTTTTTTGTAAAACAGGCAGCTCATTATTAGGAAAAAAAGTAACAGCAATACTCTAAACTTGCTATGTGGAATATATTCTAGAATGATTACAAAGTTAGATGTGGCGGTTTTTTTAAGATTTTATTTTTATTTCTTTATTTATTAGAGAGTGAGAATGGGCACACCAGGGCCTCCAGCCACTGCAAACGAACTCCAGACGCATGCGCCACCATGTGCATCTGGCTTACGTGGGACCTGGAGATTCAAACCAGGGTCCATAGGCTTCACAGGCATGCGCCTTAACCGCTAAGCCATCTCTCCAGCCCAAATGTGGGGATTTTTATTTGTTTGTATGAAGTGCTGAGAATAGAACCCAGGCCTTGTACCACTGAGATACATCCCCAAGTCTAAATATGTTGTAGAGGGTTTTGTGTGGGTGGTTGGTTTTGATTTTATAAGGCACGGTCTCACTCTAGCCCAGATGACCTGGAAGGAACTCTGTGGCCCAGGCTGGCCTCAAGCTCACAACAATCCTCCAACCTCAGCCCCTAGATGTGCACCACCACACTGGACATACTGTGGGTTTGTTTGTCCTTCATTTATTTTTAATGAGAAAGAATGAGAATGGGTGTGCCAGGCCCACTAGCCACTGTAAACGATCTCCAGACACATACACCAACCACAACACGCATCTGGCTTACACAAATTCTGGGGAATCGAACCTGCGTTCTTAGGTTTCTCAGGCGAGCACCTTAACCACTAAGCTATCCCTCCAACCCTGTTGTTTTTGTTTGTTTTTTCCAGGCAGGGTCTCATTCTAGTCCAGGCCGACCTGGAATTCATTATGTAGTCTCAGGCTGGCCTCAAACTCACAGAGATCCTGCTACCTCAGCCTCCCATGGCCCAGCATGTTGTAGTTTTTTTGGGGTTTCTGTTTGTTTGTTTGTTTGTTTGTTTGTTTGTTTGTTTGACTGATTATGGTAAGGCCTTACAATGTAGTCCTAGCTGACTGACCTCTCAACTCGACCTTCCCAGTGCTGGAAATTAAGCAGTATATCTATCACCATATCAAGCTTAAGATCTTTTTCTTCATAAACTATAACTTTATTTACTGACTCGTGCTGAACGAGATTCTGCAGGAGGATGCTCAGCTTCCAGCTGTGCCCCTCTCTGCACAGACATTCTCTTTGGAGGCTCATCCAGGACCTATGAAGCACTGCTTACTTCAACAATTCCATGATAACATGAGGGTTCCGGGGCCAGGCATGGAGCTCAGTAAATAAAAGTGCTTGGCTAGCATGCACAAGGCCCTGAGTTCAATCACCATCATCACATGAGCTAGGTGTGGTGGCACACATGTGTAATCCCAGCACCTGAGCAGAGACAAGAGGATCAAAAGTCTAGCTGTGGCTGGAGCTATGGCTTAGCGGTTCAGTCAAAACCTAAGGATTCGAGCCGGGCGTGGTGGCGCACGCCTTTAATCCCAGCACTTGGGAGGCAGAGGTAGGAGGATCGCCGTGAGTTCGAGGCCACCCTGAGACTACATAGTTAATTCCAGGTCAGCCTGGGCCAGAGTGAGACCCTACCTCGAAAAACCAAAAAAAAAAAAAAAAAAAAAAAAAAACCTAAGGATTCATGTTCAACTCTCAAGGTCCCACAAAAGCCAAACTCAGTGACACAAGCATGCAATGTCACACATGCTCACAAGGGGGCGCACGTGGCTGGAGTTCAACTGCAGTGGTTGGAGGCACTGGCGCACCAACCCCCCCCACACACACACACACGCATATTTAAAAACAAAAGGAGCCAGGTGTGGTGGCACACACCTTTAATCCCAGCACTTGGGAGGCAGAGGCAGGAGGATCGCTGTGAGTTCAAGGCCACCCTGAGACTACATAGTTAATTCCAGGTCAGCCTGGGCCAGAGTGAGACCCTACCTCGAAAAACCAAAATAAATAAATAATAAATAAATAAATAAATAATAAAAGGGCCAGGCGTGGTGGTGCACGCCTTTAATCCCCGCACTTGGGAGGCAGAGGTAGGAGGATTGCTGTGAGTTCGAGGCCACCTTGAGACTACATAGTGAATTCCAGGTCAGCCTGAGCTAGAGTGAGACCCTACCTCAAAATAAATAAATAAATAAATAAATAATAAAAGGCCAGTCTATTGGGCTTGCCTCAAAAAAAATTTAAAAAGGTGGGCGTGGTGGTGCACACCTTTATTCCCAGCAGAGGTAGGAGGATCACCATGAGTTCGAGGCCACCCTGAGAACTACATAGTGAATTCCAGGTCAGCCTGAGCTAGAGTGAGACCCTACCTCAGGAAAAAGGGAAGGGGAAGGGAAAATGGATCTTCACCCCTCCTCAACCCCTTGAGACTGAATGGTGGCAATCTAAGAGACATGGGATCGATCAGACAAGCATAGAAAAAGAGTAGTGGCTAAAGACTGATGTAACTGCAAAACTACTCTGGGAAAATCCCAACCCATTCCTGGAATTCCCTGCCTCCTCCTCCCCCTTAACTCGTGATAATCCTGGCCTGTGATCAAGTCTGCAAGATCCCACTGCAGTCAGCGCTCTATTGCTTGTGACACACGTGGTGTATGCAGGGGATGGGTGCTTGTGTGGGGCATGCACACACGTAGAGGCCAGGGATAGAAGTCAGTTATCTCCCTCCATTGCTCTTTGATTTTGTTTGTTTTCTAGCTAGGGTCTCACTCTCGTTCTTTTCAGCCAGGTGTGGTGGGTGGAGCATACCTCTAATCCCAGCACTCTAAAAGCAGAGGTAGGAGAACTGCTGTGAGTCAGAAGCCAGCCTGGGACTAAAGTGTGAGTTACCAGGGTTAGCTTGGGTTAGAGCAAGAACCTACCTCAAAAAAAAATAAAAATAAAAAGCCGGGTATGGTGGCACACGCCTTTAATCCCAGCACTCAGGAGGCAGTGGTAGGAGGATCACCATGAGTTTGAGTTGACCCTGAAACTACAGAGTTAATTCCAGGTCAGCCTGGGCTGGAGTGAGACCCTACCACGAAAAATCAAAAAATTAATTAATTAATTAAATTTAAAGAAAAAGATCTTTCCATACACTACCTCAATGAGATAGAGTAATTCCAGATTAGCCTGGGCCAGAGTGAGGCCCTACCTCGAAAAAACAAAAAAATAAAAATAAAAAAGGGCTGGAGAGATGGCTTAGTGGTTAAGGCATTTGCCTGCAAAGCCAAAGGACCCAGGTTCGATTTCCCAGGACCCACGTTAGCCAGATGCACAAGGAGGCGCATGTGTCTGGAGTTTGTTTGCACTGGCTGGAAGCCCTGGCACACCCATTCTCTCTCTCCCTCTGTCAAATAAATAAATAAATAAATAATTTTTCAAAAACTGCCAGGTATGGCAGCATATTGCCTTTAATCCCAACACTCAGGAGACAGAGGTAGGAGGATCACCATGAGTTTGAGGCCACCCTGAGACTACATAGGTAATTCCAGATCAGCCTGGGCTGGAGTGAGACCCTACCTCGAAAAACCAAAAAGATAAAATAAAATAAATAGCCAGGTGTGGTGGCACACGCCTTTAATCCCAGCACTAGGGAGACAGAGGTAGGAGGCTCCCGGAGAGTTCGAGGCCAGCCTGAGACTACAGAGTGAATTCCAGGTCAGCCTGAGCTAGAGCAGGACCCTGCCTCGATAAGCTAAAAAAGACAAAAAGGTCTCCTGGAGGGTCCCAAACCTTTTTCAAACCATGACATCTTTGGGTGAATATACAAATATCACACACCTCTGTAGTCTATGTGAGGGTTATGTTTGCTTGTTTTTTAAATGTTTTTATTTATTTATATATTTATTTGAGAGACAGAGAAAAAGAAGCAGAGAGAGAGGCAGATAGAGAATGTGCATGCCAGGACCTCCAGCCACTGCAAACAATCTCCAGACGCACACGCCATCATGTGCATCTGGCTTACGTGGGTCTTTGGGAATCGAACTGAGGTCCTTTGGCTTTGCAGGAAAGGGCTTTACCTGCTAAGCCATTTCTTCAGCCCTGCTTATTGTTTGGACAAGATCTCGTGTAGTCCAAGCTGACTTCAAACCCCTTACTTATATCCTTCCTGCCTCCACCCTAGAAGTGAGTCACCACACCCAGTTTATGTGATGCTGGGGATTGACCCCATGGCTTCATATATGGTAGACAAGCAATCTACCTACTCCAGCCTTGCATTTGTTTTGTCTTGTGATTTTTTTTTGGGGGGGGAGGAACTGTATATCTGTCTGTTTTGAGGCAAGGTCTAATTCTAGCCCAGGCTCTCCTGGAACTCAGCTCAGGCTGAGTGAACTCACAGCAATCCTCCAACCTCAGCCTTCCAAGTGCTAGGATTTTAAGTGTGTATTTTTGTTTGTTTTTGAGTGAGTTGACTTGGAATTCACTGTATGGTCTCAGGCTGGCCTCGAACTCACAGCGTTCCTCCTATCTCTGCCTCCTGAGTGCTGGGATTAAAGGCGTGTTTTTTTTTTTTTTTTTTTTTTTTTTTTTTTGTACTTTTTCTGAGGGGGAGGGAAAAAGGAAGAGAGAATTGGCATGCTAGGGTCTTCAGCCATTGCAATCGAACTCCAGATGATTGTGCCACCTTGTGCTTCTGGCTTTCTGGTTTAAGTAGGAACTGTAGAGTTAAACATGGGCCCTTAGGCTTCACAAGCAAGCGCCTTAACTGTGTTAAGCCATCTCTGCAGCCCTGTTTTTGTTCTCACTCTAGCCCTGGCTGACCTAGAATTAATTCACTCTGTAGTCTCAGGGTGGCCTTGAACTCATGGCAATCCTCCTACCTCTGCCTCCAGAATGCTGGGATTAAAGGCGTGTGCCACCACACCTGGCTCCTGTTTTTGTACTTTAAAAATATTATTTATTTGCAAGCGATTATGAGGGAGAGAGGGTAAAAAGACATGCCAGTGCCTCTTGTCACTGTAAACAAACTCCAGACGTGTCACTTTGTGCATCTGGCTTTATGTGGGTCCTGGGGAATCAAATCCAGGTCATGAAGCTTTGCAAGCAAGCACCTTTAACCACTGAGCCATTTCTCCAGCCCCGCTTAGCCTTTCTTAATCACTGCAGGGTCAGTGGGGTGGGGCAGCCCAATCAGAACAGGCACCGAGTGGAGGAAAGCTAGGAAGTGTGCTCATGCTCCTCCCGCTGGCCTGCCACCTCCTTCCTCCTGACTTCCCTTACTCTTCCACCCTGCCTGCACCCATGGGGTCACCCCACCTCCTTCAGTGTCACTGGCTTCTCCAGGCACAGGTAAGCCCTGTTCCTAAAGACGGTTGTTTCTAAATAGCTGGCTACGCTCAGACTACTTACTGGTTTGACACCACGTCACTGAAGACAAGCAACGTAACCAAAGACAGAACCTCAAGTCTATCAACTCTTGGGTCTTCACTGGAAACCCAAAGACAGCTTTGGTGAAGAATGCAGACATGGAGACCATCTCTTCCAAGTGTGGCATGTGGCCAGCTGTGCTGTGCACAAGGGCTCTGCCTTTGCCCAGTATGCCCACAAGCATCATGCAAGGGTAGCAGTGCTAGCAAAGAGTGGCAACTTGCTGGCCAAGCAGACCTGGGACATCAACGTGACTGGAAAGTCTAAGGAGAGCAGCATCTGCTACATACAGCCTCTTCCATTACCATGGTCACCTATCACCGGGCCAATGCCCAGAGCAATCCCTGTGAAATGACTCCAGGTCAGTGTCCCTTAGGTCCATTGTGGCCCGCTCCACACCCGTTACGCTGGCTCAGCCAAGATCAAGTTCAAAAGCTGCAGACTACCAAGACAACCGGCACAGGTCAACTTCAACATCAAAGCCTTGTTGGGTCACTTGAAACAGTCTGGTGAGGAGCAAAGGTCAACACAGATGGCAAAAAGAAGCGTGATGACAGTGATGGTGGTGGCAACCAGCCACCAATCGCCTAAGAGGACACAACTTCTGAAGCAGGCACACCCCAGGGAGAAGTACAGTAGTGAGGAGGGGAAGAGCTGGAGCACAACTGGACACAGAAGCAGGGCCTTGCAGTAAGCAGATCGACGGAAGCAATGGCCACCAGCAGGAGAAGCGCATCACTGTCTCAGGCCTCAAGCCAGGTGCCTATCCTGGGATGCCAGGCTGTAGCAGGTACCAGAGGAAAGCTGGCATCAGGCATTCCTCCTCTAACACATCCCAGCCAATGCCACATCCTCTGCAGGCAAAGTGTCAGCCTACCCTTCTCCAGAATGCACTCTGCCTGTCTGCACGACCCAGGCTGGGGGGCCATAGCCCACTGAGTTCCCCATACTCTGCCTCCCTCCCCAGGAAGCTTCCAGCTGGGGATTTTTCTATAGGTTTGGAGGGGGGGGGCTGACACAGAGAGGGAGCTTAACAATAAAGAGAATGGATCCAGAGATACTTGAAATCTTTTTGTTTGTTTGTTTTCCTAGGTAGGGTCTCACTCTAGCTCAGGCTAACCTGGAATTCACGATGTAGTCTCAGGCTGGCCTCGAACACAAGGCAATCCTACTTCGGCCTCCGGAGTGCTTGGATTAAAGATGTGGGCCTCCTTGACCAGATTTTGCTTCTTAGAAGAGGTGGGACATTCAGTGGTCCTAGTACTTGGCTGGGTTGGTTAAGAGCCCTCTAAGAGCTAAGGGCTGGCACCAGACAACTAGTTTGGGGAAGTGAGGTACAGCAACTGCTGAGGACACCCCACCCCCATTTGGATTTCTGAAAGAGTGCTTAAAAGTTATGTGCACACCATGAAACAGGTGAGGTGAGGTTTGGAGAGCTGGAGGATCGAAGCAGGCTGTGGGGAATCAGCACCAAAGGGCAAGCAGAGGGCGCTGTTGTTTCCAGGAGTTGGACATGTTCAGAATGGAAGCATATTCAGAATAGCTGTTATTCTATTAAACACATTTCACTTTACAGATTTCTGTATATTTTGAGTCAGCATGGATTCCTTCTTAAGGGTTGTTGCAGTCAGGTTCGCACTGCTGGCAGAAAATACATGACCAAGAGCAAGCAGCTTGTGGGGAAAAGGTTTATTTTGGCTTACAGACTCTAGGGGAAGCTCCATGATGTCAGGGGGAAACAATGGCATGAGCAGAGGGTGGACATTACCTCCTGGCCAACATCAGGTGGACCACAGCAACAGGAGAGTGTGCCAAACACTGACAAGGTGAAGCTGGCTCTAACACCCATAAGCCCGCCCCCAACAATACACTGTCTCCAGGAAGCTTTAATTTCTAAATCTCCATCAGCTGGGGACATGGCACTCAGAACACCTAAGTTTATGGGGAACACCTGATTCAAACCACCACAAAGGTCAAGAGACACGTTAAAAAGATTAGGTTGGGGGGGCTGGAGAGATGGCTTAGCAGTTAAGGTGATTGCCTGCAAAGCCTAGGGACCCCAGTTCAATTCTCCAGGTCCCACATAAGCTAGATGCACAAGAGGACACATGCATCTGGAGTTCATTTGCAGTGGCTAGAGGCCCTAGCGTGCCCATTCTCACTCTCCCTCTTTCCTTCTCTCTGCCTTAATAAATAAAAATAAAATCTTTAAATAAAAAGATTAGGTTGGGGGGTTAGAGAGATGGCTTAGCAGTTAAGATGTTTGCCTGCAAAGCCAAAGAATCCTGATTCAACTCCCCAGGACCACATATACCAGATGCACAAGGTGGTGCATGCATCTGGGGTTCGCTTGCAATGGCTAGAGGCCCTGGTGCACCCATTCTCTCTCAATAAATAAAATATATTTTTTAAAAAAGAAAAGATTCGGTTGGGGACTGGAGAGATGGCTCAGCAGTTAAGGCCTTTGCCTGCAAAGGCTCAGGACCCAGGTTCAATTCCCCAGTACCCTTGTAAGCCAGACACACAGGTGGCACATGCATCTGGAGTTTGTGTGCAGTGGCTAAAGGCCCTGGCACTTTCTCTACCTGCCTCTCTCTCAAATTAAAAATAAAACTAAAAGCCGGGCGTGGTGGCGCACGCCTTTAATCCCAGCACTCGGGAGGCAGAGGTAGGAGGATCGCCGAGAGTTCAAGGCCACCCTGAGACTACATCGTTAATTCCAGGTCAGCCTGGACCAAAGTGAGACCCTACCTCGAAAAACCAAAAATAAATAAATAAATAAATAAATAAATAAATAAATAAATAAAAAAAACTAATAGGGCTGGAGAGATGGCTTAATGGTTAAGGCACCTGCCTGCTAAACCTAAGAACCCCGTTCCAATCTCCAGGTCCCACGTTTAGCTAGATACAATGACGCAAGGGCGCAACGCTGCACTTGACCACAAGGGGGCACACGCATCGGGAGTTCGTTCACAGCAGCTGAGAGGCTGCTGGCGTGCCCATCTCTATCTATCTTCCTTTCCCTCTCTCTCCAAAAAAATAAAATAAGATAAAAATAAAACAAATTTTAAAATAAATTAAAATAAATAAGTTTTTTAAAAACTTATATAAATGGAGCTGGGCGTGGTGGCACACGCCTTTAATCCCAGCCCTCTGGAGGCAGAGGTAGGAGGACTGTCATGAGTTTGATGCCACCCTGAGACTACATAGTTAATTCTAGGTCAGCCTGGGCCAGAGTGAGACCCTACCTCAAAAAAAAACTTATATAAATGGGGCTAGAGAGATGGCTTAGAGGTTAAGGCATTTGCCTGAGAAGCCAAAGGACCCAGGTTCAATTCCCCAGGACCCACATGAGCCAGATGCACAAGGTGGCACATGCATTTGGAGTTCATTTACAGCGGTGGAATGCCCTGGCATGCTCTTTCTCTCTCTCTCTCTCTCAAATAAATAAAATAAAATAAAAATAATAAATAAGTAAATAAATTTTAAAAAGGTTGGTCTAGATCAGAGGAGGAAGAGATTAAGTAGAAGTTGAGCGACAAATAGGAAGTGATGAATCAGCACACTTTCAGCTATAGCTCTTATAGGGAGGCTGTGGAGATGAATTTTGTGCCCTGGAGGAAGCAGTGGAGCACATCCTCCTGGTAGAATATAGGGATTTTGTTTTTTGACAGCTGCAGATTGAATCCAGGACGTCAAGCATGCTAAGCAAGTTCTCTACTTCAAGCTACATTTCCATTCCTACAGTGATTCTTTTTTTTTTTTTTTTGACCCAATCTTTTGGAAGGAAGGAAGGAAGGAAGGAAGGAAGGAAGGAAGGAAGGAAGGAAGGAAGGAAGGAAGGAAGGGCCCTTATTTAAAGATTTCCAGTGGCCGGAAATCCATGTATGTCATGTAATCTTTCATATAAATTGCTAAAGTAGGGAAACTAAATCTACTAGGTCAGGGTTGCTTGGAGGAAGCATGATCGGTGACAGAGAAAGGGCTTGATTCCCTGGGCTGTTTCTTAATAGCAGTGATTCAACCTGGCTGGAAAGCATGCTTACAATCTTAACATCTGCTGGACCCAATGGCTCACATCTACAACCCCAGCACTCAAGACACTGAAGTAGGATGATTCCATGAGTTTAAGGCCAGCTTGAGCTACAGAGTGAGTTATAGGTGAATCTGAGCTAGAGTGACACCCTGCCTAAAGAAAAAAAAAAAAAAATCTGGGCTGGAGAGATGGCTTAGTGGTTAAGGTGCTTGCCTGTGACGCTTAAGGGCCCAGGTTCAATTCTCCAGGTCCCACATAAGCCAAATGCACAAGGTGACACATGCATCTGGAGTTTGCAATGGCTAGAGGCCCTGGCATGCCCATTTTCTCTGCCCTCCCCCCCCCCGTCTCAAAAATAAATACTAAGGAAATCGGCTAGAGAGATGGCTTAGTGGTTAAGGTACTTGCCTAAGAAGCCTAAAGACCCTCGTTCAATTCTCTAGTACCCATGTAAGACAGATGCATGAGATGGCACATGCATCTGGAGTTCATCTGCAGTGGTTAGAAGCCCTGGTGTACCCATTCTCTATCTGCCTCTCTCTTCCTCTCAAATAAATAAAATATTTTTTAAAAAACAACTAAGAAGGGGCCGGGCGTGGTGGCGCACGCCTTTAATCCCAGCACTCGGGAGGCAGAGGTAGGAGGATCGCAGAGAGTTCGAGGCCACCCTGAGACTACATAGTGAATTCCAGGTCAGCCTGGACGAGAGTGAGACCCTACCTCAAAAACCAAAAAAAAAAAAAAAAAAAAAAAAAAAACAACTAAGAAAATAATTTCTTCTTTCCACATACAACTAATCTTGAAGTGTTTATTCCACTGATATGTGCTTATCTACTTTCTATCTTCTAAGTGTAGATAGCCTACCAAATGTAGTCAAGGGAGGGTCTCGCTCTAGCCCAGGCTGACCTGGAATTGTCTATGTACTCTCAGGATGGCCTCGAACTCACGGTGATCTTCCTACATCTGCCTCCCAAGTGCTAGGATTCAAGATGTGGGCCACCCAATGCACAACTAAAAGAGCTTTCAATTGCCTCAAAATATTAATAAAAACTAAAACAAAAATCACAATTTCTGTTAGTCTTGTGTTTTTCTTTTGTGTTTCTTGCAGTGCTAGGGATAAATAAACCCAGGTCCTTGTGCATGCCAGGCAAGTATTCTACCAATGAGCTACACACCCAGCCCTCCTCTTTTTGAGACATAGTCTTGTGTATTACCTGACCTGACCTTGCATATATGGTCCTTCTGCTTCAGCTTCCCATGAGCTGGCATTACAGAAATGTGCTACATACCTGGCCACAGTTCCTTTTTTTTCCCCGAGTTAGGGTTTTGCTCTCACTCTAGCTCAGGCTGACCTAGAATTCACTATGTAGTCTCAGGGTGGCCTTGAACTCACAGCGATCCTCCACCTCTGCCTCCTGAGTGCTGGGATTGAAGGCGTGCACCACCACTCCAGATGAGTACTACCTGGAAGCTATATGAGCTTGACTAAGAGTGCTCTAGAAACACGAAAGCAAACCAAGTGAACCTTGACCTAAATCCAATCGACTTTCTGTTCGACTGTTCCTGACGTCTCAGCCAACTCAACAATTAGCTCCTCTTCTCTAGAGTTCCAGATCTTTCTTCCCATATAGCACCCCACTGTCTACATCAGGTGGTCACAGGAGGATACTGATGACCCGCAACATAATGAGGTCTCTCACATCTTCACCTCCAGACCTACATTCCAGCTGCCCACTGGTCCACCAGGTCTCCTTCAGTACCTTGGACTTATCATGGACAAAAGCAAACATCAGCTGGGCATGGTTGCGCACGCCTTTAATCCCGGCACTCAGGAGGCAGAGGTAGGAGGATTGACTTGAGTTCAAGGCCAGCCTGAGACTACATAGTGATCTCCAGGTCAGCAGGAGCTAGAGTGAGACCCAACCTCGGAAAACTCAAAAATAAATAAATAAATAAAATAAACACCAGTTGGGAGGGATGGCTCAGTGGATAAAGTGCTTGCCCTGCAAAGGTGAATACCTGAAATTCAGATCCCCACAAGTCAGTTAAATGCAAATATGTCTATAATCCTGGGGTAGGGCTGAAAGGATGGCTTAGTGGTTAAGACACTTGTCTACAAAGCCAAAGGACCCAGGTTCGATTCCCCAGGACCCACATAAGCCAGATGCACAAAGGTGGCGCATGCATCTGGAGTTCATTTGCAGCGGCTGGAGGCCCTGGTGCGCCCATTCTCTCTCTGCCTCTTTCTCTGTCAAATAAATAAATAAAATCCTGGTGTGCCTACAGTGAATGGAAAGGTCTGAGAATCTCCCAAAAGCTCCAAGGCCAGCTAGCCTGGTGAGCACAGCAGTAAACAGAAGGTCCTAACGCTCAAACAAGGCGGAATGTGATCGTCCTCTAACCTCCACACACACACACACACACACGTGCACACACACACAGACACACACAGAAAACACTATCTCCTCCTCCTCCTAGTTGTTTTTATGGTATCACCATCCAGTGAGTTACCAGAAGACAAGAAAGCCACATTCCAGGTGTATTTCATCCACCAGTATTTACCAAGTGCCTATCATGTACGAGGCAGAGGTTCTGAATACAGCAGATGAGATCCTGCCTTTGTGGATGAGGAGTTCGTGAGCAGATAATAAACAAAGTAAGAACACAGCACTTTCAGTAGTAACAGAGTAACAAGAACACAGAACAGGACTGCAGACCTGGGGTTCACGCGTGAATGGGGCCAGAGCAGTCAAAGGCTAGGGCAGGGCAGGGCAGGATCCTAGTGAAAACTCTGGTGGCAGGGTGACGTGGCCTACTGGGGTCTTTACAGGCTCTGGACGATTCTATAGTCCTCTCAAACCTCACCCTCCTACCTGCTGTCCCGTTCCTACCCCACGGCAGGTCCTCTAACCCAGTTGCTCCTATACAATTCCTGTCCTTGCCGTCATCCCAGGCCTCCCAGGCCTCTCTTTGGGAGGGTGCTTCCCAACTAGCTCATCCAGCTCACAGCACCATCCACACCACAGCCCCTACCCTCCATAAATGCCACCTAGCTCCTCTGATCTTCCTTCAACCCTCAAGACAACAAGCTCCCAGGAACTTCACTGCCACATGAGCCTGCCTTCCCAAGCCATCTTCTCTCACCCCACCTCACTGGGACACCCCTCCCCACCCCACTTTCAGGCCTTACCTCCTCTCATCAGGACAACAGCATCAAAGCCATTCAACACTGGGCAATCTGCATTTTCCTTCAAGTGTCTGAGGAATGGCAGCCTCACCAGCACTTTTCAGATAAGGTCTAAGCTCTTCTGTGCCACCAGGCTGCCAGATTTCATCTAAGTCCCCACTAGCGTAGTACCTTCACCATACAGGACTTTCAACAGTCAAAGGTCCCTTAGGGCCACATTTCCACACAATCTTGACATTACCCTCCCCCCACCCCCCCTTAACACCCCCCCCCCAGTGTAAGGTCCCACTCTAACCATGGCTGACCGGGAACTCACTCTATAGTTACAGGCCTCCAACCCACAATGATCCTCCTCTCTCTGCCTCCCAAGCGCTGGGATTAAAGGCATGCACCACCATTCCTGGCTTCTTTCTGTTTTGAGACTGGGTCTTATTGTGTAGCCCAGGCTGGTCTCGAACTGGAAATCCTCCTGCCTCAGCCTTCTGAGTGCTAGGATTAAAGATGTAAGCCATCATACCTGGCTGGTCATTTTTTCTCATGTGTAGTGTTTGTGGTATGGAGTATGTGTGCTGCGCATGTGCTGATATGTATAGAACTGTGCAGAGGCAGGGGAAAATATCAGATGTTCTTCTCACTCATCCATACTTCCTAGAATCTTCCTCATAACTCACTGAGTGGTAGTTTTTGCAAGCCCCATCGATTCCCTGGTCCCTGCTCCAACAGGTTTTGTTCATCTGGTCATACCCAGCTGTTCATGTGGTCAGTCTTGAGGAACCCAACTCAAGCAGTCTAAGATCTTATGCTTGCAGCAAGACTCTCACCCACTGAGCCATCTTCCCAATCCTTGGCTAGTCACTTTTATTGTCTACCCTAAAACTTGATATAAACTTCCTAGATCCTCTTATTCAGGATATTACTTTTTTTTTTCAAGGTAGGGTCTCACTCTGGTTCAGGCTCAGGAAACGTGGGACCGCTGGAGATTGGAACCAGCATTCTTTAGGCTTAGGAGGCAGGCGCCTTAACCACTAAGCCATCTCTCCAGCCCTTTTTTGTTTGTTTTTTCAAGGTTGGGTCTCACTCTAGGCCCAGGCTGACCTAGAATTCACTATGTAATCTCAAGCTGGCCTCAAACTCACAGCAATCCTCCTACCTCTGCCTCCCAAGTGCTGGGACTAAAGGTGTGCACCACCCACCTGGCTTATCAATTACTTTTTTTTTTTTTTTTTTTTTTTTTTTTTTTGAGGTAGAGTCTCACAGGAGCCCAAGGCTGAGCTGGAATTCACTATGTAGTCTCGGGATGGCCTTGAACTCATAGCGATCCTCCTACCTCTACCTCCCAAATGCTGGAATTAAAGGTGTGTGCCACCACACTGGCAATCTCTCTTTTTTTTTTAATTTGTTTTTTATTTATGAGCGAGAGAGACAAAGAGAATAGGTGTGCCAGGGCCTCTAAGCCACTGCAAATGAACTCCAGACGCATGTGCCACCCTAAGCCTCTGGCTTACATGGGTACTGGGGAACTGAAGGCTTTGCAGGCAGGTGCCTTACACTGAGCCATCTCTCCAGCCTTTGTTAAATATTTATTTATTTATTTATTTATTTATTTATTTATTTATTTATTTGGCAGAGGCAGAGGAAAAGAGGAAAGGATGGAGAGAATGGGCGCACCAGAGCTTCCAGACACTGCAAATGCACTCCAGATGCATGCACCATCTTGTGCATCTGGCTGTAGGTGGGTACTGGGGAACTGAACCTGGCTTTGTAGGCAAGCACCTTTTACCACTGAGCCATCTCTCCAGCCCTCCTGTTTCTTTCTTTCTTTTTTTTCTTTTTTTTGGTTTTCAAGGTAGGGTCTCACTCTAGCTCAGGCTGACCTGGAATTCACTATATAGTCTCAGGGTGGCCTCGAACTCACGGCAATCCTCCTACCTCTGCCTCCCAAGTGCTGGGATTAAAGGCGTGTGCCACCACACCTGGCAGCCCTCCTGTTTCTTATAAATGTCAATTTTACTGTTTCCACAGTGAAAGATTCGTCATTCAAGATAGCTTGGGGGCTGGAGAGATGGCTTAGCAATTAAGGCACTTGCCTGCAAATCTTAAGGACCCACGTTCAACTCTCCAGATCCCACCTAAGACTGATGCACAAAGGCAAGGCTAGTGCAAGCTCACAAATGCCCACTAGGGGGTCTGGAGTTCCATTGCAATAGCTGAGGTCCTGATGCACCAACACTCTCTCCCTCCCTTTCTCTAAAATAAAATAATTTTTAAATAAAGATAATGTGGATGTGTGTTCCCCAGCCAAAGTTACAGCTGGTTCAGAATCAGTTGTCTCTTACTCTTTTGGATGCAAGAGCTCTTCAGCATGTTTTCTTAGTTGCACATGTTTGTGTTGTTTGTTCCCTGACGGCATCTCTTATAGAGCCCAGGCTCCATTTCAACATTTTGTTGTTGTTGCTTTGTTTTTCGAGGTAAGGTTTCACTCTAGCCCAGGCTGACCTGGAATTCACTATGTAGTCACAGGGTGGCCTCGAACTCACAGCCATCCGCCTACCTCTGCCTCCTGAGTGCTGGGATTAAAGGCGTGCACCACCATGTCCACCTTCAACTTTTGAAAGAAGGTGGAGAGGGAAGGAATGGATGCACCAAGGCCTCTTGCTGCTGCAAAGCAAAGGAACAGACACCTCATGGTGCTTCTGGCTTTACGTGGGGAACCAAGCTTGGGTCGGAAGGCTTTGCAAGCAAGCCCCTGTAATGGCTGAGCCATGTCCCCAGCTTGAGGTCCATTTCTTTAAAAAACTGGGATGACAATCTTGAATTTTTTTTTCTTTTAGAGGTAGGGTCTCACTCTCGCCCAGGCTGACCTGGATTTCACTGCAGTTCCAGGCTGATCTCCAAAGCACAGCAATCCTCCTACCTCTGTATTCCAAGTGCTGGGATTAAAGACATGCACCACCACACCCAGCCTTTCTTTTTACTTTTTTTTTTAAATTTTATTTGAGAGAGTCAGACAGAGAAAGAGTGGGTGCACCAGGGCCTCAAGCCACTGCAAACGAACTCCAGACACATGCACCACCCTGTGCATCTGGCTTACGTGGGCCCTGGGGAATCAAACCTGGGTCCTTTGGCTTTGCAGGCAAGGGCCTTAACCACTAAGCCATCTCTCCAGCCACTTTTTATTTTAGGAGACAAACATGTTTGCTATGTAGCCCAGTTTGGTCTTATACTCATGATCCTCCTAACCCGGGCTTGAGTGCTGAACACTACAGGTATGTGGCCACCACACTCAGCTACACTTTTGCTATATATTATGCTTTTATTTTTATTTTATTGTATTTATTAGACAAAGAAAGAGGGAGGGAGAGAGAGAGAAAAAAAATGGGAGCACCAAGGCCTTCAACCACTGCAAACAAACTCCAGACACATGTGCCCCCTTGTTCACCTGGCTAATGTGGGTCCTGGGGAATGGAACCTGGGTCCTTTGGCTTTGCAAACGCCTTAGCCGCTAAGCCATCTCTCCAGCCCTGTACGATGTTTTTATAAGGCACTGCCAATCCAGGTGAACAAGCTGGTGCTACAGTGATTCCACTAGGTCCTACCCCACCAGGTTCCACCCCAGCTTCCCCTATTCCCCAAGTCAGGCTCAAATGCAACTTGATGTTGCGTTCTTTGATGCTCTGGAGTGCATTTTGTATAGTTTCACTGCATTCTTACAAATACTTAATAACAAACAGAGAATCCAATTTTCTACTATTACTGAGGCTGTGGCCAGTCCCTGAAAGAAATAAATCCCTTACTCTAATACGATTAGGAGACTGAAGGTCAGTCCAATTTCCTAATGGGTTTTTCACTGACCTATTACAACGTATTCCAAGCTAATTCTGATCAAAGGCTTAGTCATGCTGTATTAAAAAGCCTTAGAAGTTAACTAACACAAAGAATCAAAAATGCAACTACCCCCCTACTTAGCAGTTTAAATAGTGTATCTCAATATTTTTCTGCCCTCACTTTTTACAAAAAGACTATTTTGTTTTTGTAAGTACACCTGATCATCACTTAATGTGTAAATTCTTGACGTATTTAAATAATAAAACAAAAGCTGGCAGCAACAATTCTTACACAGGTACCTGGAAACAGCCTACAAACACCGATGATAAAGCCATCCACTCCATCACGCATTAATTTTACTTTTTCAACGCTTTAATGTGTGCAGGGGAAGGGGCACCATATGTGACACGCAAAAGCGCTCCAGGACCGAGCTGCTGCCCGTTCGGTGGACACAGTCAATGACAGCGAAGGGCTGCCAGCCTGGGACGACCAGCATGACAGCGCGTTGCCAGGGCGGTGCCGGGGAGAGGCGGGGGCCGGAAGGGAGGAGAGGTCGTGGACAAAGCCGGCAGGTCCCGCGGCCGGCCGGCCGACCCCCGCCGCCTCCCGGGGGAAGCAGCGGCAGCCCCGCCGCACGGCTCCGAGCCCGCAGCTGTCGCGGGAACGGCCGCCCCCACCCGCCAGGCCGAGCAGAGGATGCAGGACCGGGCGGGGCCCCAGCCAGGACCGGACGGGACGCGACCCTGGGGGGACACGGGCGAGGGGGTGGACAGGGACGCCAGAACCGAGGGGCGAGGGCGGGCAGCAGACCGGGGCCAGACGCGGAGGAGGAAGGGGAGGAAGAGGAGGACCGGAGCGGAGGACGCCGGCGGGTGGGGCCGGGAGCACGGATCCGCGCTCGCTGCTCGGATGGAGCGTGGTCCAGGGGAGGAGGCAGGCGGACCTCGGCCCGCGGAGATGCGGCGGGCGGGGGCGGAGGGACAGGGGCCCGGGTCGGAGGGATGCGGGCGAGCAGGCGCCCGAGCGCGAGCCCTGGAGCCGGGTGGGGACGGGGACGGGGACGGGGCGCAGCCGCACGCGCCACGGCGGGCAGGGTCCGGGCCGCACTCACCGTCCGGTCCCACGCGCTGCGCTCCGTCGCGCGGTCACTGGGGCGCGGCGCCTGCCCGGCCGCCCCGCAGCATCCTCGGCCGCGTCACCCGCTCCGCTGCGCTGCGCTCCGCCGCCGAAAATGGCGTCGCCGGCGCCGAGCCCGCCCCACAATGCCGCGCGCCGTGACGTCACCGCCTCGTGCGGCCGGGCGGGGCTCCGGGGAAGCTGCGGCGGCGCGGCGCGGCGGGGCGCTGGGCGTGGAGCGCGCCCCGGGAGGGAGCTGCCCTCGTCGCGGCGTGCCGGCTCCTCCGTCACCCAGGGACCGGGCCCCAGGCAGCCCTGCGTGCTCGCTCGGAGAGGACCCGGGGCCCGCGCCCGCCCGCGGGCCTGACTCAGCAGCCAGCCCGACGTGGAGGGCACGCTGAGTCAGCGGCCGGGCTCCGCTTGCTGCCCCTGGCTTGGGAACCGTCCAGGTGCCTGCGGAAGTCGCGAGAGCGGCCCGGGCCCTTACGGAGCAGTACGGGGAAGGTGCCCATCCCGCCGCCTTGGGCCCCGCTGCCCTCTCCCAGTGGTATCACCTTGGCAGCCTGGAACCACCGTCCGGTCACTCTTGCCAGCACCCGGGAGGGAGGCAGGTGCTCTTGTGTTCACAAGAAGGTCCAGTTACTCGGACCTCTTGGAAATGCAAAGGTGGGCCGGGCCTGCTGGCGCATGTCTTTAGTCCCGAAACTGGGAAGGCAGAGGTAGGAGGATGGCCGTGAGTTCGAGGACGCCCTGAGACTACATAGTGAATTCCAGGTCAGCCTGGGCCAGAGTGAGACCCTACCTTGGGGAGGGGGATGTACATGTGGACTGTTAAGGGGAGGGTGTTGTTCCTATGTGGTTCACAACAACTGAGGTTGGCCCAAAGACAGACACTGGGTCAGGGTCAAACACACCCCTCCACACTGCAGTCAGTGGTTGCAGACAGACTGCTGCTTCGGAGTTGGGTATTACCAGTTCTCCCTCCACTGCCATAGGGCAGGGCAAAGCATGTTTCCGCTCCTGCCCCGGTGCTCCCGGAAAGAGAAGAGTAGGCTGAACAGGAGTTCCTTTCTTTCGTTCGTTCTTTTTACTTATTTTCGTTCTTTTCTTTTTTATTTATTTATTGTATTTTTTAGGTAGGGTCTCGCTCTAGCCCAGGCTGACCTGGAATTCCCCATGTAGTCTCTGGGTGGCCTGGAACTCACGGCCGATCCTCCTATCGCTGCCTCCCGAACGCTGGGATTAAAGGCATGTGCCGCCACGCCCGGCTGCCCATTTCTTTCTGTGTCTTTGGATTCAGTAACTGTCCCCAATCCCCGTGACCCCAGCAAGAACCTTGGCATGCCTCGCTAAGAGGCTAAGACACTACCTCGGTGTTTGTTTCATCTGTCCCACTGATGCCACTTTGGGCTTTATCCTCTCCTGGTCCTTGTGTCCCTTCAGCCAATATCTGCTAAATTCCCAAGGTCCCCACGGAAATAGCTGGGTGCCTAGAGGAGCACATGAGGCTCACATTCCAGTGAGAGGCAGGCCTCAAACACGGACACAAGGAGGTATCTGTCCCTGCTAAAAAGTAGAGTAAGAGGGGCGTGGTCGCGCACGCCTTTAATCCCAGCGCTTGAGAGGCAGAGGTAGGAGGATCGCAGTGAGTTCCAGGCCACGCCAAGAATACAGAGTGAATTCCAGGTCAGCCTGGGCTAGTGAGACCCTACCTTGAAAAAAAAAAAAAATTAGAGTAAGACAATGCAACGGGCAGACCCTGAGGAAGAGGGAAGTACCAAGCTGGACTCTGACTTCAAGGCTGGCAAGTGTGCTGGCAGTCAAATGAACGAGGAGGAAGCAGTAATCCCACAAAGCAGGTAGAACATCCTAGGAAAAGTGCTGCGGCAAGAGTGACCCTGGAGTGTTGGGAGAAAAGACATTCACCAATCCTGCCACACACTCTCTGCACCAAGTTCAAACGTTCTAGCGTGGTCAACAGGGCCTGGTAACGCAGACCTTCCCATTTTCCTGTCCCTGAACGCTGTCACCTATCCAAGTTTATTCTCCTATCCCCACCACCACACTATGTGCAGTGTCCACCCCGTCTAGAACACTGCCTGACTTTTTCTGCAGAGACATAAAGATGTCTGTTGATCCTGGATCGGGGATCATCAAGACTACAGAAATGATTCACCTGAGCCCATCTTGGTGCTCCAGTAAAGTTATTAAAATTCTTTACAGGAGCACAGGTGACTCAAACAGCTGCCTCATGAAAAGCCCACAGCCGTGACAAATGCTGCATAGTTGGATCCCACCTGTTGCAGTCAGGTTCACATTGCTGGCGGAAATCACCTGACCAAGAGCAGCTTGTGGGGGAAAGGTTTATTTTAGCTTACAGACTCTAGGGGAAGCTCCATGATGGCAGAGGAAAATGATGGCATGAACAGAGGGTGGACATCATCTCCTGGCCACATAAGATAGACAATAGCAACAGGAGAGTGTGCCAAACACTGGCAAGGGGAAACTGGCTGTAACACCCATAAACCCGCCCCCAAAAATACACTGTCTCCAGAAGATGTTAGTTCCCAAATCTCCGCCAGCTGGAACCTAGCATTCAGAACACCTAAGTTTATGGGGGACCCCTGAATCAAACTCCACACCACCCTAAGTCAACCTTCCACTTCCTAAGTACTCGAGCACCTGCCAACCCCCCAGGCAGCTAGGAGGCAGTAGTGGCTGGAATGTCAGATGAAGATCTAATCTTCCTACTGGGGAACGTTAAGGACTCCTTACCTTAAACTCGGGAAGCACTGTGTCATTTTGCTTATTTCATTGCCATGCAGGACAAAGGTCTTCTGTAGGTCACAGAAGTCTGCTCCATAATGGTGTTGGTCATGTTACTCTCAGGAAATAGTGATACCACAACTAATGTTCTCCCCCTTCTTTGTCCCCAGTCACTCCAAGACTCAGGCACAGTCACTTCCTCCAAGAAGCCTAACCTGCCAGTGCCAGCTTGCCAGAGCCCTCCTCCAAGCTTCTATCTATCCCTCCCGCTAATGTACATAATGTACATTACGGTCAGTTTATACAGCTGCTGTCTCCTTCGCCTTATGGCACCAGGACAGGAAGAGCCTGTGTCCTGGTACGCACAGCCCTGCCCAGCACCTGCCACAACGCTAAAAGACACAGCTGAAGTCAGTGTAAGAGGGGAAGGTCAAGCTGACCCTTCTCCAACTGTCCTGTGCCCCACTCCATCTGGTGGAGTAGATTCACGGACACCTTAAGTTCCTGACTTCTGCCATGACCTCCAGGAATCCTTGCCAATCCTTAGAGCCATTAATGGCCAAGGCTAGGCCCCCAAGGAGCTGTCCAAAGCAAAAAGCATGGATGCTCTGTTCTGCTGCCCTGAATACTTGGCAAGATGGCTGAGTGGTAGCTGAGTTGGAGCATAGGAGTCTGTGAATCACTGTCACCCAGAACCCCTCTGTGAAACCAGCACCCACAATATCCACGGTCTCTATCTGTGACCCTCACAGGCTCTTAGTGGAGCACTGTCATCCCCATTTTTTAAAAGATGTTATTTTTATTTATTAGAGTCAGAGAAAGAGAGAGAATGGGCACACCAGGGCCTCTAGCCATTGCAAACAAACTCCAAACATAAGCGCCACCATGTGCATCTGGCTTATGTGCCTGGAGAATCGAACCTGGGTCCTTAGGCTTCGCAGGTATGTGCCTTACCCCTAAGCCATCTCTCCAGCCCTCATCCCCATTTTATAGATGCTGCAGCCAAGGCCCTGCAAGCCCTGTGGTTTGCAGCTATCTCTTGGAGAGGAAGCAGCAGAACCCGGCTGGGCTTCCTGTGCAAGAACTAAGACCTGTGCTGTGAGTGGGGCTTTTTGCCTGTGCAGTGAGGCAGGCTGCTTGGGGCAAAAGATCCATTATCTGCCCTTCCCTGTAATCCTAGAGGAACAGGGCCCTGGGTACCCTACCTCGAAAAACCAAAACAACAACAAAAAATAATCCAAAAGAGCAAACACTGTGATTCCACTACCTGTGGTCCCTATGCAGTGCACACACAAACCTGTCCAGCCTCCAGAGATCTCAGGTTCCCCGTGCATCTTGCCATCACTGACTGAGAAGGGCAAGGTATTACTTCCGCAGACCCTGAATTCTGAGTCTGCTGCTTGTGTTCCTGTGGGGCTCCTATGGCAATGCCCGCCCCATTCCTGGCTGACTTAGGAGGCTGGGCTGAATCCCGAGTCAGTGTTTATGGTAAGAATACTTCATAGGGGCACTGTGTTGCCCACTTATTTTTACTTATGCATTTATGTTTTTGGTTTGTCGAGGTAGGGTTTGTGCTAAATGTGTTTTTCCTCCTATGGTCCCTCCAACCTGTCTGGTGAGCTCTGGTCCTCTTGTCCCAGTTCACGAGGCTGTCAGCTCAACAGCCCAGCTGCCTTGTCTGTGGTTACCCAGCCTCAAGCCTGCAGCTAGTACTTCTCGGTGCAAATTGGGAACAGGACAAATAGGAAATTGGCTAGGAGTGGAGGTGCACGCCTTCAATCCCAGCACTTGGGAGACAGAGGTTGTATCACAAACCAAACAAACTCTTTGTTTGTTTGTTTTTTTGTTTTGTTTTTTGAGGTAGGGTCTCACTCTAGCTTAGGCTGACCCGGAATTAATTATGTAGTCTCAAGGTGGCCTCGAACTCACGGCAATCCTCCTACCTCTGCCTCCCAAGTACTAGGATTAAAGGTGTGCGCCACCACGTCCGGCCCAAACAAACTCTTACATGCCTAGTGGAAAGTGGAACTGAAGTCATTATTTAATTTATTTATTTTTGGTTTTTCGAGGTAGGGGTTCACTCTAGCCCAGGCTGAACTGGAATTCACTATGTAGTCTCAGGGTGGCCTCGAACTCATGGCAGTCCACCTACCTCTGTCTCCCAAGTACTGGCATTAAAGGCATGAGCCACCATGCCCGGCTGAAGTCATTATTTTATGTACATTTGTTTGTTTTCAAGGTTCTCACTCTAGCCCAGGCTGACCTGGAACAACTCACACTGTAGTTCCAAGCTGGTCTCGAACTCACAAAGATCCTCCTTCCTCTGTGTCCTCCCCCACACTCCCCTGTGCTAGGAGCAAAGGTGTGCACCACCACACACTCAAGGGTTCTGCAGTACAAAAATGGAAAACACAGTCCACAAATACTACACAAAGGGGGAAAAAGGAGTCCACAAAAAGGGAGAGGGGTGGTAGGGGAGAGAAGGAAGAGAATAGGAAAAACAAGGTGGATGGAGAATCGAGAAGGGAGAAAGCTGGGCATGGTGGCGCGTGCCTTTAATCCCAGCACTTGGGAGGCAGAGGTAGGAGGATTGCTGAGAGTTCGAGGCTACCCTGAGACTACATAGTTAATTCCAGGTCAGCCTGGGCTAGAGTGAGACCCTACCTCGAAAAAAAAGGAGAAAGAGAAACATAGGAAGAGAAAAGCAAAGAAGGTTGGGAGGCCGAGCTAAGAAGCAGTGCTTAGGAGGTGGCTGGAATGGTTGGCAGGGTTGGGATGCACTGGCCAGCTGGGGGTGTCCGGCCCCTCTCCCAGTTTGCAGGACCCCTCCCAGCCTAGGCCCTAGGCAGAGCTGGTCAGCGCTAGTCTTAGGGAGGAGCCCCCAGGCACACCCATCCGGGCCCAGGGCTCATAAGGGCTCAGTTCTGTCATGCTCTGCCTAAAGTCACACCCTTTCTTTCTGGTCTCATGCTTTCATTCTAAAAATGGAACTTCTGCCATCTCCAGGGTGTTTTTCCTATTCAGAGCCAGAACTACCCAATACAAGGCTGCTACCTTCAGAATACAGCGCAAGCTGGGATGAGTGAGTCAGGGGGTCCCAGAGCAGGTGTCACACCCTCCTATAATCACCATGAGTTTCAGGCCAGCCTGCACTATAAATGAGCCCCAGTCAGCCTGTCTCAAAAACAATGAATTCCAGGTTATTTTTGGCTACAACAAGATCCTACCTCGAAAAAAAAAAAAAAAAAAAAAAGGAAACCAAAAGGATTCCACTACCTTGAGGTCCCATGCAGTGCACACACAAACCTGTCCAGCCTCCAGAGATCTCAGGTTCCCCGTGCATCTTGCCATCACTGACTGAGAAGGGCAAGGTATTACTTCCACAGACCCTGAATTCTGAGTCTGCTGCTTGTGTTCCTGTGGGGCTCCTATGGCAATGCCCACCCCATTCCTGGCTGACTTAGGAGGCTGGGCTGAATCCTGAGTCAGTGTTTATGGTAAGAATACTTCATAGGGGCACTGTGTTGCCAACTATTTTTTTATTTATTTATTTATTTATTTATTTATTTATTTATTTATTTATTTATTTTAACCTCTCCCCTCACTTTCCTCAGCTGGGAACAAAGTGTTTAAACACATGAGCCTATGGCAGGCATTATTTGTTTATTTTTCTTTTTATTTGAGAGAGCCAGAGAAAGAGGCAGAGCGAGAGAAAAAAATAGGTGCACTAGGGCCTCCAGCCACTGCAAATGAACTCCAGATGCATGCGCCACTTTGTGCATCTGGCTTATATGGGTACTGGGGAATCAAGCCTTGAACCAGGGTCCTTAGGCTTCACAGGCAAGTGCTTAACCGCTAAGTCATTTCTTCAACCCTATTTTTGGTTTTATTGAGGCAAGGTCTCGCACTATCCCAGACTGACCTGGAGTTCACTATGTAGTCTCAGGGTGGCCTCAGACTCATGAAGATCCTCCTACCTCTGCCTCTCAAGTGCTAGGATTAAAGGTGTGCACCACCATGCCCAGCTATTTATTATTATTATTTTATTTATTTATTTATTTATGTTTGGTTTTTCAAGGTAGAGTCTCACTCTAGCCCACGCTGACCTAGAATTGGCTATGTAGTCTCAGGGTGGCCTTGAACTCACGGCGATCCTCCTACCTCTGCCTCTGAGTGCTGGGATTAAAGGCGTGTGCCCGGCTTCCAGACCTTGAACTTTTTTTTTTTTTTTTGTTTTGCGAGGTAGGGTCTCACTCTGGTCCAGGCTGACCTGGAATTAACTATGTAGTCTCAGGGTGGCCTCGAACTCTCGGCGATCCTCCTACCTCTGCTTCCCGAGTGCTGGGATTAAAGGCGTGCGCCACCACGCCCGGCTAAGACCTTGAACTTTTGAATCTCCTGCCTCCACCTCCTGAGTGCTGAGGTTACAGGCATGCACCACACCACACCCAGTTTACTCAGTGTTTAGGATTGAGCCCAGGGCTCTGTGCATTGGAGGCAAGCTGTCTACCAACCAAACCCCATTCCCAGCCCTGGTTTTACTTTACTAAGAACTTCGTTTTGGAATGAGTTTAGACTTGCAGAAAGCATTCAAGGATCAAGGGTTACATAGAGGGTTCCCTTAGGCTTCTGCCCCATCTTCCTGGTGCTAGCACCTTTTGTTATAAGGTCATCTGCCAAAGAAAAGAAAAGTCCCTAGAGAAAGTGGAGGTGAAAGCAGTCTGCTGTCAACAAGCCTCCCCATTGTCTGCTCTACAGATACAGAAAACCCAAGGTGACCTGGCCGGAGGCTGGAAAGAATACATGTTAGCCAGGCATGGTGGCGCGCATGCCTTTAATCCCAGCACTTGGGAGGCAGAGGTAGGAGGATCGCTGAGAGTTCGAGGCCATCCTGAGACTACATAGTGAAGTCCAGGTCAGCCTGAGCCAGAGTGAGACCCTACCTCGAAAAAAAAAAAGAATACATGTTAGCAAGCGACTATCTTGAGAACCTGGACGAGAGGAAGGGGTCGCCCAGGGCCAGCCCCCATGAGAAGCAGCAGTGTACATGAGGACTTGCCTTCCTTGGCCCACCTTATTTTTTTGTTTGGGTGTTTTTTGTTTTTTTTTTTTTTTGAGACAAGGTTGTTTTTTTGTTTTTGTTTTTGTTTTTGTTTGTTTTTGTTTTTTTTTGTTTTGAGACAAGGTCCTGTGCTTTAAAGGCATGCACCACCACGCCCGGCGAGACAAGGTTGTTTTTTTGTGTGAGATGGGTTCTTCTCTCCCCCACCCCCACCCCTCCACCCCCCACCCCCGAGCTAGGGTCTCAGTTTAGCCCAGGCTGACCTGAAACTCTGTAGTTCCAAACTGGTCTCAAACTCCTATCTCTGCCTCCCAAGTGCTGGGATTAAAGGCATGCACCACCAATACCCAGGTTTTTTGAGGTGCTAGAGCAGGGCACCTATTCTTAGTGTGTCTAAGAAATCGTCAAGTGGAAACATTGTGGAACCAGCACCAGAGGCTACCTGTGGGCTGCGGCCTGAGCATGGACCAGAGGCTGGGGCTGGGTTAGCTGCTATGCTTTACCAGCCCCTTCCCAGCATGAGTGCCTGAGCTGCTCTCACCTGACATTCTACCCCCCTTAGTACAGCCCATGCTGTGTGTTAAGTCTTTCTACTTTAAAAACCCCACTCCTGGCACCAAATTCTGTATTGGTATGGAGACATGGCTGCATCTAACAGAAAACCCCCAATCAAACTGGCACTCTGACTCTTCTGTGTCATGCTGCCCCTCTCCACCATGCTTCATGTTCTCTCAGGCTCCCTTCATGCCCAGCTTCTGTTGAGTTTGCCCAAGGGAAGATAATCTGGAGGGCAAAGGCTCCAGCAGAAGATCCATTCATCTGAACTGGTGCTGTCACCAGGCAGTCCATGAAACTGCTTCTCCTGTGTCCTGGACACCAAAGCTTCACTCTGTCCCTCGTCTCTGGACGCACTGACACCCTGCATTTGTTCCTAAATCCCTGCTTACCCTTATGTCAGCTTTCTGTCACTACAGCAAAACACTTGAGATAAATTTATAAGCCAGGTGTGGTGGTACACACCTTTAATCCCAGCACTCAGGAGACAGAAGTAGGAGGATAGCTGTGAGTTGAAGGTCACCCTGAAACTATTCCAGGTCAGCCTGGGCTAGAGTGAGATCCTACCTCAAAAAACAAAAACAGCTTATAGAGAGAAAAGGTTTATTTTGGCTTACAGCTTTGGAGGTTTCATAATGAGTTTCTTTTAAAAAATATTTTATTTATTTATTTATGAAAGAAGAGAGAAAGAGAGAATGGGCACACCAGGGCCTTTAGCCACTGCAAACAAACTCCAGATGCTTGCAACACCTGTGTGTCTGGCTTTACATGGGTACTGGGGAATCGAATCTGGGTCCTTTGGCTTTGCCAGCAAGCGCCTTAACCACTAAGCCATCTCTCCAGCCCTCATGGTGAGTCTTAATGGTGCCCACCTTCCTGGGCCTGCAAGCCAGAATCAGCCTCTGCCAGGAGGAAAGTGCTATGCAGAGTGAGGCAATGTGCCCATGATTCAGATCTGCAAAGGCTAAGGTGGTACATATGAAAAAAGAAGGTATCAGTCTTCAGAAAGGAGAGCCAGAGCTGAGAGAAGGCTCAGCAGTTAAAGGTACATGCTTGCAAAGCAAAAGTGACCATGCCCTGCCTGCCAATTCTCTCTCTCTCTCTCTCACACACACACACACACACACACACACACAAATGAAAGGCAATCCCAGAGCCATGATGGCCTGGCCCAGGGGAAGCCCAGTGCTCTAGCCCCAGGGAGTCCCTCTGCAGAGCCTTCCTCAGTAGCCATGGATGTGGTAAAGAGTGCCCCACACCCATTTCTCATGGGCAGAGAGTATAGTTTTATTTTACCAATAGAGAAACCAAGGCTATGGGAGGGGAACTGATGACAAGGACTTCACTCAAGTCTGGACATTAGACCCCTGTAGCTGCCACATCACTGCTGAAGAAGCCTGAAGCCCATCTTAGAGGCCCGCACCACCAGCAGGCCATGAACGGAGCCTCTGGCAGTGGCTACCATTTGGCCATTCTCTCCTGAAGCTGCTGAGCATGCAGGCTTTGTTCCCACTCCACCCTGCACAGGAAGCTCCTCTCCTTTCCCAGACTGAGCATCAGCCTGCCCTCCCTGCACATGCCTCAGAGCCCTCCTCAGTGCTAATTCTGGAAGGGTGTGTCTCCTGGGACTGCAGAGCAAATTACCACAATCCTAGGAGCTGAGAATAGCAAAACCATTCTCTCATAGTTCCAGGGCAGAGGCCACCACCAGGAGGCCAGCGGGTTGTGTCCTCTGAAGGATCAAGAGGGAGGGACTTTTTTTTTTTCAGATGGGGTCTTGCAATGTAGCCCTAGCTGACCTGGAACTCACTATGCAAACCAGGCTGGCCTTAAACTTGCAGTGATTCTCCTGTCACGACTTTCTCAATGCTATGATTGCAGATGTGTATCCACATGCCAAGCATGAATTTTATTTCTGGGCTGGAGATAGCTTAGTGATTAAGGCACTCACCTGCAAAGCCTAAGGTTCAATTCCCCAGGACCTACATAGGCAAGATGCACAAGGTGGCACATGAGTCTGCAGTTCCTTTTGCAATGGCTAGAGACCCTGCCAACCCATTCTCTCTCTCTCTCTCTCTTTTTTTGGGGGGGTGGGTGTTTCAAGGTAGGGTCTCACTCTAGCTCAGGCTAACCTGGAGACCATTCTGTAGTCTCAGAGTGGCCTTGAACTCATGGGGATCCTCCTACCTCTGCCCCTTGAGTGCTGGGATTAAAGGTATGTGCCACCACGCCCAGCTCTCCCTCTCTCTTAAATAAATAAATGTTTGAAAATTATAGGGGAAGCCAGTTGTGGTGGTGCACGCTTTTAATCCCAGCACTTGGGAGGCAGAGGTAGGAGGATCCCTGTGAGTTTCAGGCCACCCTGAGACTACATAGTGAATTCCAGGTCAGCCTAGGCCAGAGTGAGACCCTATCTCGAAAAATCAAAAAAAAAATAAAAATAAAAAGTATTGGGGGCTGGAGAGATGGCTTAGAGGTTAAGGATCTTGCTTGCAAAGCCAAGGGACCCAGGTTCCACTCCCCAGGATCCACATAAGCCAGATGCACAAGGGGGCACATGTGTCTGGAGTTCATTTACAGTGGCTGGAGGCCCTGGGACACCCATTCTCTCTCTCTGGTTCTCTCTGTCTGTCTGCCTCTCTCTCTCAAATAAATAAATAAATAAATAAATAAATAAATAAAATTTTTTAAAATGAATTATAAACTGGGCGTGGTGACACACACCTTTAATTGCAGCACCCGGGTGGCAGAGGTAGGAAGATCACCTTGAGTTCAAGGCCATCCTGAGACTACATAGTGAATTCGAGGTCAGCCTGGACTAGAGTGAAACCCTACCTCAAATAAAAAAAAAAAAAAAAAAAGAGGGCTGGAGGGATGGCTTAGTTGTTGGAGTGTTTGTCTGCAAAGCCACAGGACACAGGTTTGATTCACCAGAACACACGTTAGCAAGATGCACAAGGGGGCACATGTGTCTGGAGTTTGTTTGCAGTACTTGGAGGCCCTGGCATACCCATTCTCTCTCTCTCTCTCCCTCTCTCACTGTCAAAAATAAATAAATAAATAAAAGTTTTTGATGAATTTTAGTCATGTGTGGTGGTGCATGCCTTTAATCCCAGCACTTGGGAGGCAGAGGTAGGAGGATCACTGTGAGTTCAAGGCCACCCTGAGACTACATAGTGAATTCCAGGTCAGCCTGAGCTAGAGTGACACCTTACCTCAAAAAACCAAAAATAAAATAAAAATAAAAATGAATTTTAGGTGGGCATTGTGGCACACACCTTTAATCTCAGCATTTGGGAGGCAGAGGTTGGAGGATCAACATGAGTTCAAAGCCAGCCTGAGACTACATAGTGAATTCTAGGTCAGCCTGGGCCAGAGTGAGACTCTACCTCGAAAAAATAAAAATAAAAATAAAAATGATTTTTATTTCTTTTTTGTTTATTTTTCAATGTAGGGTCTCACTTAACCCAGGTTGACCTGAAATTCACTATGTATTCTCAGGGTGGCCTCAGACTCACAGTGATCCTCCTACCTCTGCCTCCAGAGTGCTGGGATTAAAGGCGTGCACCACCATTCCTGTTTTTTTATTGACTTTTGAGAAAGAGAGAGAGAATAGCCACACTAGGGCCTCCAGCCACTGCAAACAAACTCCAGACATGTGTTCCACCTTGTGCATCTGCCTTATGTAGGTACTGGGGAATTGCATCTGGGTCCTTAGGCTTCACAGGTAAGTACTTTATCCACTAAGCCATCTCTCCAGCCCCAAAATTGGCTTTATTCCCTGCTGGATTAACAAATCTGGTAATCCACCTTGTACTATGGGAGTAAAACAAATGCAAGAAAGAGGAGGTTATTGAGTTTGCAAAAAAGTTTATTTTTTGGAGATGGCCACTGGACAATGTGAGGCAAGGTTGTTGGGAATCCCTGTGTGGAGACCCAGTAGCCATGGCTGGATTGTTCCCTAGGCTGTGAGCAGCCCAGCTGGAGGAGCAGAACTGGAATCCCAGAGATTTTTGTCACAGATGCCAGTCTTGAAGCCACAGGAGCTGACATTTGTTTTAGAACTTGCATTGGTTCAATTTTTCCTTGCAACGAATGCCATCTTTTGCAGTGGGAATATTTATTGTGCATTATGTGTTTTGGGTTTTACAGCTCACAGTGAAGACCTTGGACTATGGGGAAGTTTGAGTTGTATTGGGATTGGTAAAAACCATGGGGACAGGCTGGAGAGATGGCTTAGTGGTTAAGGCGCCTGCCTGCTAAGTCTAAGAACCTGGTTCCAATCTCCAGGTCCCACGTTTAGCCAGATGCAGTGACGCAAGGGCACAATGCCACACTTGCCCACAAGGGGGCGCACACATCTGGATTTCGTTCACAGCAGCTGAGAGACTGCTGGCACACCCATTCTCTGTCTCCCTCTCCCTCTCCGTCTGTCTCTCTCTGTGTCTCTCCAAAAAAAATACAAAATATGGGATGGAGAGATGTCTTAGTGGTTAAGGTGCTTTCCTGAGAAGCCTAAGGACCCAGGTTCAACTCCCCAGAAACCACGTAAGCCAGATGCATATAGTGGCACCTGTGTCTGGAGTTCGTTTGCAGTGGCTAGAGGCCCTCGCATGACCATTCTCTCTCATTCTCTCTCAATAAATAAATTAAAATAAAAAAATTTTTAAAAGTTGGATGGGGGCTGGAGAGATGGCTTAGCAGTTAAGACACTTGTCTGTGAAGCCTAAGAACTTGGGTTCAATTCCCTAGTACTCACGTAAGCCAGATGCACAGGGTGGCACATGAGCTGGAGTTTGTTTGCAGTGGCTGGAAGCCCTGGTGCGCCCATTCTCTACCTCTCTCTCTCTCTGTCTCTGTCTCTGCCTCTATCTCTCTCAAATAAATAAAAAATATTTTTTAAGGTTGGATTGAAGGTAAGTACAACATTTAGTGTTTGTTTGTTGTTGGCCGTAGCCCGCACATTGGAGGCATGGGTAAGGTGGCTGGGGACCTGACGATCCTGGCCCTGCCTCAGAGTGTCTCTCTGTGACTACTCGGCCTCATGTCTGTGACCAGATGGTCAGATTCTGAAGTCCACAGCCAATGTGTTGCCAAGAGGCCCTGGCTAGAAATAAAGCTAGCCTCTAGTGGGGCCTGGGAGTGTGCAGGTGGCCCTGCAGAGTCTGCCCAAATGCCAGGCCAGGGCTGCTGGATTCCCTGACGGAGGGGACAAGTTTGAAAGGCTCCAAGGAGACGCTGAATATTGTTTTCTGTTTAAATCCGATGCTCCTTCACCCAGGACAGTTGCCTAGTCCACTGAACACAGGTGTGGCTGGTGGGCCCTTCTCCAAGACCTCTGCTTACACCATGGCTTGCTTTGCTTCTATCTTTCCCCTCTCCTCCAAGCTACAGCCTGTTTCAACAGTGAATTCCTTCTTGGATGGCAGTGTGTGCTTGGGGGCAGCTGGGCTGTCAGCCAGCTAGACCCAGGAGAACCCTGCCTCTGGCCACCTACTCGCCCTCCTCCAAGTCCCTGTGTACTTTTCCACTGAAGTACTGAGTCAGGACAAAGTGGAGACAATTACAACAATCGATAGCCAGCAGCCTGGTGTGCAGCGGGAAGCAGCCAGAACCGGCCTAAGAGACAGATCAATTCATTTTGACAGCATAAAAGAAAGGACTTTCCTGGCAGATCATGGTGGTGAGATGTCTGCCCAAGAAGAGGGTGTAGGGGCTGATGGGGAATGTCAAGAAGAGCAGAGACCCTTGAGGAATGGGGTGTCTTTTCCTGTGCCCTGTAACAAGCCTGGTGCACACTAGTGCTGAGTAAGCAAGAACCAAGGATCCTAGCAAGACCCCACCAGAGCCCTTAACATTTGCTGAGGGACCAGCTCCAGTCTGTTGCAAACATATCTTCCCTCACTACAACATGGAGAGGACTTGAAGACATTGTGCTGTGAAATCAGCCAGTTACAGAAGGCTGACTACTGTAGGGTTTCAACTACATGAGGTCTCTGGAACAGTTCAATTCACTGAGACAAAAGTAGAATGGAGCCGGGCGTGGTGGCGCATGCCTTTAATCCCAGCACTCGGGAGGCAGAGGTAGGAGGATCGCAGTGAGTTCGAGCACCCTGAGACCACATAGTACCTCGAAAAACCAAATAATAATAATAAAATAAATAAATAAAAATAAAAAAAAGTGGAATGGGCTGCCAGGGCCTATGGGAGGTCAAGGAGAAGTGGTGTTTAGGGAAGACGGTTTCATTGTGGAAGAATGAATAAGATCTGGAGATGGATGGTGTCATGTGACAGTAGTCCTCAAGAACATGCATGTGCTTAGTGCACCTGAACTTGAGGATGGTGAGCAAGCACGTGGAGGCAAGAGGATAAGGAGTTCAAGGTTATCCTTGGCTACAGAGTGAGTTTGAGATAAGCTTGAGTCACGTGAAAATCTGTCTCAAGTTAGGTGGGTTTTTTTATTTATTTATTTATTTATTTATTTTATTTTTTTTTTTTTTTTGGTTTTTCGAGGTAGGGTTTCACTCTGGTCCAGGCTGACCTGGAATTAACTATGTAGTCTCAGGATGGCCTTGAACTCATGGCAATCCTCCTACCTCTGCCTCCCAAGTGCTGGGATTAAAGGCGTGCACCAACATGCCCGGCTTGTTTTTATTTTTTTGGAGACAGTTTCATTATGTAGCACTGACTGGTTTAGGATTATGTTGTCCAAGCTGACCCCAAACTTTTGGCAATTTCCTGCCCCGCCTCCCGAGTGCTGGGACTACAGGTGTGCATCACCATACACAGCTTAGCACAGCCAGCTTAGGAATGTTGATTTTCCTGCACCCCACCATCTTCATTCTCTCTTTACTCCATGGGGCCTCTGAGGTGAGGCTCAGTCAACTGGAGGCAGGATAAAGTGCTAGGTGGAGTGGACAGGCCTGGGAATAAAGAATCAGGGAATTAGGAAGGACTTCCTAAGGACACCCTTGAAGTGGTCAGGCTGTTGGCCCATGGACCTCCTATGGTCAGCCTGGTTCATCCCTACCCATCACCCCTCCACACACAAGCAAGTGTGCAGATCCTGGAAATCATACCCCAGTGTCAGGGGGTGCTGGAGCTGCCCAGGGTCCTGACAGGGAGGCTCTGAGCAGAGTGGAAATGGAGCACCACTGGGAAGCTGACAACTGGGAGAAATAAGGATAACCTGGGTGCCAAGGACCCGCTGGGTTGTATGTGCAGCTGTTGGTGTCCAAGGTCATGCTGACATTGGCAGCTGGTAATGCATGAGGGCTGGAGGGGTGACTGGTCCTGCAGGAGGGACACGGTGACTCTTTAGAGGGTGGCTTTGCCATCTATGGGAGGCGTGGTGGCGGAACAGGGCCTCCTTGGGGAGGGGAAGTGAAGCATGCATAGAGGCAAGGCAGTGGACAAGGTTGGTGCCGTCCCTAGGAACATCCACACTGAGTCAAGACTGGCTGTCTTCTGGCTCTGGGTGAGAGTCCCAGCTATGTTCTCCTGGAAGTGTGGAGCAGCAGACACTGTGAAGCACCTGGACCAGGTAAGATGCTCAGGTAGCATCCATGAAGAAGAAAAATAGCCAGGCATGGTGTCACACACCTTTAGTCCTAGCACTCAGGAGGCTGGGGCAGAAGGATCATTACCATGAATTCAAGGCTCGCCTAGGGCTACAGAATGAGTTCCAGCACTTAGGAGGCAGAAGTAGAAGGATCCCTGTGAGTTCAAGGCCAGCCTGGGACTACAGAGTGAGTTCCAGGTTAGCCTGAGCTATAGGCAGAGGTAGGTGGATCGCTGTGAGTTTGAGGTTTGAGGCCACCCTGAGACTTCCTAGTGAATTCCAGGTCAGCCTGGCTACAGCAAGACCCTACCTCAAAAAACAAACAAAAAAATTGAAGTGATGGTTCAGTGCTTAAAGGTGCTTGTTTACAAAAGCCTGATGGCCTAGGTTCTATTCCCTAATACCCACATAAAGCCAGATGCACAAAGTGGCACATGCATCTGGTGTTTGTTTGCAATACCCATTCCTTTTCTCTTTCTCTCCTTGCAAATAATTTTTTTTTTTTTTTTTTTTTTTTTTTTTTTTGGTTTTTCGAGGTAGGGTCTCACTCTGGTCCAGGCTGACCTGGAATTCACTATGTAGTCTCAGGGTGGCCTTGAACTCTCGGCGATCCTCCTACCTCTGCCTCCCGAGTGCTGGGATTAAAGGCGTGCACCACCACGCCCGGCTCTAAATATTTAATTTTTAAAAAATATTTTATTTTTATTTATTTGAGAGTGAGAGAGATACAGATATAAGCAGGTAGAGAGAAAGAGAGCATGGGTGCACCAGGGCCTCCAGCCACTGCAAATAAACTCCAGATGTGTGCGCTCCCTTGTGCATCTGGCTTACATGGGTCCTGGGGAGTCAAACCTGGGTCCTTTGGCTTTGCAGGCAAGTGCCTTAACCGCTAAGCCATCTCTCCAGCCTGCAAATAAATATTTAAAAAACTAATGCCAGGCGTGGTGACACATGCCTTTACTCCTAGCACTTGGGAGGCAGAAGTAGGAGGATCACTGTGAGTTTGAGGCCATCCTGAGACTACATAGTGAATTCCAAGTCAGCCTGAGCTAGAGTGAGACCCTACCTTGAAAAAAAAGAAAAGAAACAAGCCAAGCATGTTGGCACACACCTTTAATTCCAGCCTGGAAGGGCTGATGCAGGAAGGTGGGGAGTTTGAGGCTAGCCTAGGCTACATATAGAGTTCCAGGCCAGTCTGGGTACATAGTGAGACCTTATTTCAAAACAAAAAATAGCTGAGCATGGTGGTTCATGTCTTTAGTCCTGGTACTTGGGGAGACTTACCTGAGAAGGGTCACCATGAGTGTGAGGCCAGCCTGGGGTTATGGTGAGTTCCAAGTTAGACTGGACTAGAGTGAAACCCTGCCTATAAAAGCAATTCTTCCTTCACAGTTAGTGAAGGAAAGGTAAGAGAAGGTGACTGTGGTGGCGTTGGGACTTGTTAAGCCCCAGCAATGCCCATAAGAGAAGCTGGAAAGGCACCAGGTGCTACAGAGGAAGAACAAGCAGGATAGAGATGGAGGCACAGCTTGGCTGCCTGGACTAGGGGAGGAAGAAAGTGAGGGTCGGGGAGGGAGAGAGAAGCAGGGCAGGAACCCAGGTCTGTGGGTGGAGGCTCAGGAGAGCAAGACAAGAATGCCACAGGCCCTGAGGGTGACAGAGGGCAGCCCTGGCACACTGGTAGACACAACCATGGCTGCCTCCTTTCCTCTAGGTGCTTAAAGAGGTGCAGCCATTTTGGGATTTTTTATCTTTTTTGGTTTTTTGAGATAGGGTTTCGCTCTAGCACAGGCTCACCTAGAATTCACTATGTAGTCTCAGGGTGGCCTTGAACTCATGTTGATCCTCCTACCTCTGCCTCCTGAGTGCTGGGATTAAAGGTGTGCACCACCACGCCTGGCTTACCCAGCAATTTTCTTTTAAATTTATTTATTAGAGACAGAGAGAGGGTTGGAAAGAGAGAGATTGAGAGAGAAGGGGTGTGCCAGGGCCTCTAGCCACTGCAAACGAACTCTAGATGCATGGGCCACTTTGTGCATCTGGCTTACGTGGGACTTGGAGAATCAAACCTGGGTCCTTAGGCTTTGCAGGCAAGCACCTTAACTGCTGTCATCTCTCCAACCTGAGTTTTATTTTTTGATATTTTTATTTATTTGCAGAAAGACAAGAGAGATAGAGAGAATAGGCACAGCAGGGCTTCCAGCCACTGCAAAGAAACTGTAGACGTATGTGCTAATTTGTGCATATGGCTTCTACATGGGTACTGGGGAACCAAACCCTAGTTGTTAGGCTTTATAGGCAAACACTTTAATGGCTGAGCCTTCTCACCAGCTCCATTTTAGTTTTTTTTTTTTTTTTTTTTTTTAGTTTTTCGAGGTAGGGTCTCACTCTGGCCCAGGCTGACCTGGAATTAACTATGTACTCTCAGGTGGCCTTGAACTCATGGGTCCTCACCTCTGGCCCAGGGGATTAAAGACCTGGAATTATTTTAGTTTTGTTTGTTTGTTATTGTTGTTTTGACTCGCCCAGCCCAGGCTGACCTGTGGCCTTGGCCTCAAATGGCAGTGATCCTCCTACCTCTGCCTCCCAAGTGCTATAGGATTAATGGCACAACATTGGGCCCATTTTGGGTTTTGGGGTGGGGGGATCGAGGTAGGGTCTCACTGTAGTTCAGGCTGATCTGGAATTCACTCTGTTGTCTCAGGGTAGCCTTGAACTCATGGTAATCCTTCTACCTCTGACTCCCAAGTGCTAGGATTAAAGGCATGCGCCACCATACCTGGCCCATTTTGGGGTTTTAAATGGACTATTTTTCCCCCCAAGAAGTCTTGTTCTTGGACACCACTATCTAATCCACCCCCACAGGGGTGCATCTGAAGGATCACCCAACCACGGGGCACCTGAGGACCGTCCATGCTGAACAAGTTTATAATGACATTCGCCATTACCGTATTGCCAAAAAGTCCTCTGGGTGTTGCTTGCTCATAACCCTCCCTTCCTGGTCCCCCTGATCTTTTTTTTTTTTTTTCTGTAAAGATTAATCCCAGTCTCAGTCTCACAATATCTAAGCAAGTGCTTTTCCACTGAGCCACACCTCCAGCCCCAGTATTCTTTTATATTTTATTTTATTTATTTATTTACTTATTTATTTATGAGAGAGATGGCCACGTCAGGGCCTCCAGCCACTGCAAAGTAAGTCCAAACATGTATGCCACTTTGTACATCTGGTTTACGTGGATCCTGGGGAATTGAACCTGGGTCCATTGGCTTTGCAGGAAAGCACCTTAACCATTAAACCATCCCTTCAGTATTCTTTTCTGGAATCTTCTCCCTATTTCTCGGCTGCATTTTGCACTGACTTCATTATCTAGCAGGTTAATCTCTGAAGCGCCAGGCTCAGACCTTTGGCTTTGAATGGGCACAGTCAAGAACAGACTTCAGGCTCCTCGTCCTTAAACCATAGACTGCCTGGTCATGTGCACAGCTCTGCAGGCTTTGGCCTTACTGCAGAGAATGGGATGGGGGGCTGGGTATGTAGCCCCATTATAGCCATTACTTGCCTCACATGTTCAGTGCTGGGCAGGCAGCTCATCCTGACCAAATTCCTGTGTGTGCAGTACCTGTGATACGTGCAGGTGTATGCAGACACATCCTCTCCTCACGCGCACACACGCGCTCTTCGCCTATTTCCCTGAGAATCTCTCACTAAGCCTGAACCTCCTCGTGTTTCTGTCAGACTGGCTGACCACAGAGCCCCAACAGTCCCCACTCAGCACTGGGAGCACTGGGATCACAGGCAAGTGCATCTGTTCTTGGCTTTAAAAACAATTTTTTTAATTTTTATTTATTTGAAAGACAGAATGCATGTGCCAGGACATCCAGCCACTGCAAAGGAACTCCAGATGAATGCGCCATCTTGTGCATCTGGCTTTACATAGGTCCCCGGGGAACTGAACCTGGGCCCTTTGGCTTTGCAGGCAAGCACCTTAACCACTAAGCCATCTCTCCAGCACCCCCTCCAAATATTTTTTTAATTATTAATTTTTTATTGACACCTTCTATACTTACATACAAAAAACATATGATATTTCCCTTCCCTCCCCTCTCCCCATTCCACTTTAGAACACCAGTCTCCATCATATTCCCTCCCTCTCTCCATTAGTCTTTCTTTTAATTTGATGTCATCATCTTTTTCTTCTATTTTGAGGGTCTTGCGATGGTATTGGTAGGCACTGCAAGGTCATGGATATCGAGGCCAATTTCTGTCTGGGCAGTTGCATTGTAAGAAGTCATACCCTTCCTTTGGCTCTTCCATTCTATCCGGCCCCTCTTCCACAATGGGCCCTGAGTCTTGGAGGGTGTGACAGAGATGTTTCAGTGCTGGGAACTCCTCTATCCCTTCTTCTCAGCACTATGTTGCCTTTTGGTGATCCCAGTGGTCATCGCCATCTGAAAAGAGAAGCTTCTCTAACCAGAAGTGAGAGTAGCGTAAATATGTGAACATGAACATTAAGTGTAGTGCCCCCAGGGCAGCTTGGTGGGAATAATATATACATTTAGTCAGACAAGAGCAGGCTTTATACCCCTAAGGCTCATGACCTCACCTGGACCTCCAAATATATTTTTAAAATTTGTTTATTTGCAAGCAGAGAGAGAGATAGAAGAGAGGCAGAGAGAGAATAGGCATGCCAGGGCCTCTAGCCACTGCAAACGAACTCCAGATGCATGAGCCCCTTGTGCATCTGGCTTACATGGGTCCTGGAGAATTGAACCGGGATCCTTTGGTTTTGCAGGCAAATGCCTTAACTACTAAGCCATTTCTCCAGCCCTCCAAATATTTTTTAAGCCTCATGAGCAGCCAGGGTTTTTTAAAAAAATATTTTGATTTTATTTATTTGAGAGGGAGAGAGAAAATGGGTGCTCCAGGGCCTCCAACCACTGCAAACGAACTCCAGATGCATGCACCCCCTTGTGCATCTGGTTTATGTGGGTCCCGGGGAATCGAACCTGGGTCCTTTTGCTTTGCTTAATCACTAAGCCATCTCTTCAGCAGCGACTCCCCCCAATTTTTTTTTTTAAACAGCAATGCTGAGCTGGGTGTAGTGTTGCATGCCTTTAATCCCAGCACTTGGGAAGCAGAGGTGGGAGCATTGCCATGAGTTCAAGTCCATACTGAAACTAATTCCAGGTCAGCTCGGGCTAGAGTAGAACCCTATCACAAAACAAACAGTAATGCTGGTAGCAAAACAGCAGCAGCCACAAAACGGTCATACCATTTCCTACATGATTTCCCCATTAAAGAGGAAGTTCTGGCTGACTCTGTCCTCCCGGCTGGAAGCTTTGATGACATTGGCACAAAGGTTCAGAAGCAGCAATTTCTTTTCTTTTTAAATTTTTGCCATATGTATATATTTTTTGGTTTTTTGAGGTAGGGTCTCACTCTAGTCCAGGCTAACCTGGAATTCACTATGTCGTCTCAGGGTGGCCTCGAACTCACAGTGATCCTCCTACCTCTGCCTCCCGAGTGCTGGATTAAAGGCGTGTGCCACCACGCCCGGCAGATTTTTGCTATATATTTTTTTAAATTATTTATTTATGAGATGCAGATGGGGAGGGAGAGAGAGGGAATGGGTGCACCAGGGTCTCCAGCCACTGCAAACAAACTCAAGATGCTGCACCACCTTGTGCATCTGACTTATGTGGGTACTGGGCAATCGAACCTGGGTCCTTAGGCTTTGCAGTTAATTACCTTAACCACTAAGCAATCTCTCCAGTCCAGAAGCAGAAATTTCTTACAGAAGGATACAGTCCACAAGGCTGGTCAGAAGACAGGGCTCTCAGTCTCAACCTCAAGCCAAGAGGTTAAGGCACAGGACAATGAGCAGACCCTGGGCACAAGGCTTCTCTGTATCACCACAGGAGTAAGGGTCCCTGAAGGGCACATCAGAGATTGCTAGTACTCCAGATAGCTCCTGAGGCCTTCCATAAGCCTTGGCTCTTCCAGCCTGGGGTCGTCTTTTTAACATCACTATAAGTCACTGTAATTTTAGCATTTCAGAAGAGCCTTGGATGTATCAGACACTGCACCTTCAGGCCATCCTGAGGCCACCCAGGGCTCTATGATGTATGTACTGATCCAGACAAGAGTTCAGGCCTGAATCAAACCAGGCTTCCTGCATAACATCAGGATGAAGTCCCCTTCCTGTTATGACTTACTTCTGTCAGCCCCAGACGGCCTATGCGTATGAGGGTCACACCAGTTCCCTTCCTGGGTGTCTGTGAGTACATACATGAAACCATGTCCCCAAGCACAACCCACAGAGGGAGAAGGTGACTTTACTTTTTAAGGTTTTTTTCTTCTTTGAGGTAGGATCTCACTCTAGTGGTGGGCTTAAAGGTGAGGCTTTTTTTTTTTTTTTTTTCTAACAATTGTTTTATTTTAAAATCCCAATTTTCTTGCTGAATTTTTCTTCCACATTGCTTTTTTCTTTTTTTATAATTTTTATTTATCCATTTTGAGAAAGAAAGTGAGGAGAGAGAGAGAATGGGCATGCCAGGTCATCCAACTACTTCAAACTCACTCTAGATGCATGTGCCCCCTTGTGCATCTGGCTTACGTGGGTCCAGGAGAGTTGAGCCGGGATCCTTTGGCTTTGCAGGCAAATGTCTTAACTGCTAAGCCATCTCTCCAGCCCCTCAGGCTTTTTTTTTTTTTTTTTTTTTTTTTTTTTGAGGTAGAGTCTCTCTCTAGCCCAGACCGACCTAGAATTCACTCAGTAGTATCAGGATGGTCTTGAACTCACAATGATCCTCCTACCTTGGCCTCCCACATGCTGGGATTAAAGGCATGTACCACCACTCTTGGCTTAATTTTTGTTTTCTGTGTGTGTATTTATGTATGTATGTATGTGTGTGTGTATATATATATATATTTTTTTTTTAATTTATTTTTATTTATTTATTTTTTTGAGGTAGGGTTTTACCCTAGTCCAGGCTGACCTGGAATTCACTATGTAGTCTCAGGGTGCCCTTGAACTCAGTGATCCTCCTACCTCTGCCTCCCGAGCACTGGGATTAAAAGCATTCGCCATCATACCCAGCTTTTTTTTTTTTTTTTTTTTTTTTTAGGTAGGGTTTCACTCTAGCTCAGGCTGACCTGGAGTTCACTATGTAATTTTAGTCTGGCCTTGAACTCATGGCGATCCTCTTACCTCTGCCTCCCGAGTGCTGGGATTAAAGGTGTGCACCACCACACCTGGCTAATTAATCCCAGCACTGGGGAGACAGAGGTAAGAGGATCGCCATGAGTTCAAGGCTAGACTAAAACTACATAGTGAATTCCAGGTCAGCTAGAACAAGATCCTACCTTAAAAAACCAAAACCAAACAAACCAAAAAAACTTATTTGCAGGTGTGTGCGCGCGCACCACGGCCTCTTGCTGCTGCATGTGCCACATAGCACCTGGTTTTACGTGGATCCTGGGGAATTGAACACAGATTTACAGGCTTTGCAAGCAAGCTTCTTTAACCATTGAGTCATCTCCCCAGCCCCTTAACCTAATTAAAAAATAGTACATAGCTGGGCGTGGTGGCACATGCCTTTAATCCCAGCACTCGGGAGGCAGAGGTAGGAGGATCACCGAGAGTTCGAGGCCACCCTGAGACTACATAGTTAATTCCAGGTCAGCCTGGACCAGAGTGAGACCCTACCTCGAAAAACCAAAAAATAATAATAATAATACATTTTAGGGTTAAAATAACCTCAATTACAATTTATTTGTATTCTAAAGTAACATTTATCACAATCATTTAAATGCAAGCTCAGTATCTCAGTATGTTGCTAAATGGCAACACACATCCAAGAAAGTAAGAGCAGAGTTTGGTGTTTCTTTCTTTGTTGTTTGGTTCTTTTTGTTGTTGTTGTTCCAATGGTACCTGCCTCCACTCAAATGAACCAAGTTTCTCTTCCATGAAACTGCAAGAAACTTGATTCCAGGAGCCCTGCAGACCTTAGGAGGTGAACAGTGACTGCAATGGGAACAGGTGTTAACCTGTCAGCAAGCCACCAACTGAGAGCCATTTGCTCAATGATGGTATTATGTTTGCAGCAGATAATTCTGGGGTGCATGAGCTCAGCATGGGTAATGTAGAATCTGCTTGGAGGTGACAGGCCCCCTCAGTAGCAACACACCTGCGTGACTGCTAGCTGTCTGTTACTCCAAAGATACCTGAGATCAACTGAAGGACGAAAGGTCTGTTTGGGCTCACAGCTTCAGAGGCTTCAGTCCATGGTCACTTGGCCCTGCTGCCTTTGGGCCTGCGGCGAGGCAACACCTTATGGCAGAGGGCAGCTCATGGCAGCCAGGAAGCCTAGAGAAATACGAAAGGGTTGGAGTTCCAATAGACATGGCTCTGTGATCTACTCCCTTCAATCAGGTTCCACCATGTCCCAAGAATGCCATTAGCACACGGGCCTTTGCAGGACATCCGAGATCTGAGCCATAATGACGCGCATGCAGCAGTCCCACGGGAATGGCCCCGCTTCCACATTCTCTGCAGCTGTGATGACGGGAACCCACAGTATCTTTGGAAGCTGAGGCTCCACCTCTCTGGAATAATCAAGAACAGTTCTCTGGCCTCTCAGCAAAGGTGCTGCACCTGTTTGTGTCTGAGGACAACTTCACAGTAATCAGAGCCTCAATAACTCACAGCTAAGTTGTCATGGAGCTAGGATGACAAATTCACAGCCAGCTGAAGGTTCACTCTGCAGCCAACTTCCAAGTTTTTCCATCACTGTAGTCTAAATTCTGTAAGTGAAACTTGATTCACTTGTGTGTTGTTTTTTGTTTGTTTTTCATTTTTCAAGGTAGGGTTTCTCTGTAGCCCAGGCTGACCTGGAATTCACTTTGTATTCTCAGGGCAGCCTTGAACTCACAGCGATCCTCCTACCTCTGCCTCCTGAGTGCTGGGATTAAAGGTGTGTGCACCACCACGCCCAAGCCATTTACAGTTTTCAGGGCCCTCATAAATGGAACCTGGACGCTGGTGGGTCTGGTTGGAGTGGGCTCCTAAATGCTCATCTTCTTTTGCTTCTGTCGCAGCTTGTTCCATATTTTCTCCAATGCCACTTTCCCCATAAGGAAGGTAATGGCAAAATTACGCTTGTACCAGTCTCTACAGAGAAACAGAAGAGGGACACATGATGCAGCCACAGGGAGGGGCCTAAGCAGCAGCTGCCCCTGGAGGTGTGGACACCTGAACCCCCATTCCTGCCTTCTCCACAGCTTCCTTCCTGCCCATGGTTCCTTTTCTTAGAGATGTCCAATTCTAAAGGATTCCTAGCCTTGCTGGTATAGAGATGCTTTCCTGGAGAGAGTGAAGAAGGATGAGGAGGCCTGGAAGGAAGGCTTCAGAGGGAATGTGGGTGCTGCTCTGCTGTGGCCCAATTAGTGTACAAAGCAAACAGCCAAAGGGACTCAGGGTGAGAAGCAGCTCCACACCCTCTCCTGGTGGCTGCAGACGCTGTCCTGAGCCTCTCCTACAAACCCTGCAGCGTAGAGCCTCTGTTCCTGCATGGGAGTGGGGGCTCCGGGTCCCCATCTATGGTCATGTGACCATACACACAGCCTGCAGGCAGTAGACAAGCTCTGTGCTTTAAGTAGGTCAGGGTAATACACAGAAAGGATGGTCCAGGGCTGATCTCTGGCCATGTGAGCTCCTCTTCTGAACTCATCCAGCCTCCACTGTCCACACGTCCACTGGAGTTTATTTACAGTGGCTAGAGGCCTGGTGTGCTATTCTCTCTCTCAAATAAATAAATAAAATAAAATTTAAAAAGCAAACCGGGGGCTGGAGAGATGGCTTAGTAGTCAAGGCACATGCCTGCCGAAGTCTAAGGACCACAGTTCGATTCTCCAGGTCCCACATAAGCCAGATGCACATAGTGGCACATGCATCCGGAGTTTGTTTGCAGTGGCTAGAGGCCCTGGCATGCCCATTCTCTCAAACTCTCTCTCTCTCTCTGCCTCTTTCTCTCTTAAATAAATAAAATATATTTTTTTTTAAAATGGGCTGGAGAAATGGCTTAGTGGCTAAGCGCTTGACTGTGAAACCTAGGGACCCCAGTTCGAGGCTCAATTTCCCAGGACCCACGTAAGCCAGATGCACAAGGTGGCACATGCATCTGGAGTTTGTTTGCAGTGGCTGGAGGCCCTGGTGTGCCTATTCTCTCTCTCTCTCTGCATCTTTCTCTGTCTGTCGCTCTCAAATAAATAAGTAAAAATAAACAAAAAAATTTTTTAAAAAGCCAGGCGTGGTGGGGCACACCTTTAATCCTAGCACTGGGAAGGCAGAGGTAGGAGGATCACTGTGAGTTCAAGGCCACCCTGAAACTACATAATTAATTCCAGGTCAGCCTGGGCCAGAGTTAAGACCCTACCTCAAAAAACAAAAACAAAACAAAACAAAAAATTCTACTCCATTCTGGATGCCATATTTGAACTTTTTAAAGATTTTTAAAATTTTTATTTATTTATTTATTTATTTGAGAGAATAAGCACGCCAGGGCCTTCAGCCACTGCAAACAAACTCCCAACTTATGTGCCACCTTGTGCACCTGGCTTATGTGGGGCACTGGGGAACTGAACCTGGGTCCTTCTTAGGCTTTTGCAGGCAAGCACTTTAACGGCTAAGTCATCTCTTCTGCCCTTTTAGGAAAAAATAAATACTTACCTGTTATAATACATATGCTTCTGAAAATTTTTACTTAAAAATTCCTTGTAAAAGTCAGCCATTTCTTCTGCATTCAATGTTGCTTTTTGACCTGAAAGTAATTAAACATTAAGACATAAGGAAAAGAAGCTGGGCATGGTGGCCATGCTTGCAAACCAGCACTTGGGAGCTACAGGCAAGATGAGCAGGAGTTTGAGACCAGCCTGGGCTGGTCTTTTTTTGAGATATGTCTCAAAAAACCAAAACAGAAGGAAAAGAAATAAACAAAAAAACTAGTAAGAGTTATACTCAACAAGCTTGTAGAATATATTAGCACACTAATGACAGTATTTCTTTTTTTTCGAGGTAGGGTCTCACTCTAGCCCAGGCTGACCTAGAATTTAGCATGTAGTCTCAGGCTGGCCTCAATCTCGTGGTGGACCTCCTACCTCTGCCTACCAAGTGCTGGAATTAAACATGTGTGCCACCACACCTGGCTAAGAACTGTATTTCTATATACTAACAAAGAATAATCCAGAAAGCAATTTCATTTACAATAACATCAATAATAAGTTTTGCTGGGCATGGTGGTGCACACTTTTAATCCCAGCATTTGGGAGGCTGAGGCAGGATTGCTGTGAGTTTGAAGCTGGCCTCAGCCTACATAGTAAATTCCAGGTCAGCCTGGGCTACAGCAAAGACCCTATCTCAATAAAACTAATTTAAAAAAAAAAAGTCCTATCTATCATGCCCTCCAAGGCTCAAGAGCCAAAGTAAGGGAGGAGTGCTCACAATGCTGTCTTCCACAGACAAAATGGCCTTGATAGTAATGACCTCACAGTGGCTGATGTTCCCTACACAAGACCAGTATGATAGAAGGGAAAAAATGATGACATCAACATAGAAGAGAGACTAGTTGGAAAGAAGGGATTCAGTGAAGAGGTATTTGGAAAGGAAAAGAGGGAGGGTGATGGGAAAGGACTATGGTGATGGTATAGTGTCTATGTGTACAAATTGTTAATAAAGTTTTTTAAGCCGGGCGTGGTGGTGCATGCCTTTAATCCCAGCACTCGGGAGGCAACGTTAGGAGGATTGCCGTGAGTTCAAGGCAACCCTAAGACTACATACTGAATTCCAGTTCTGGGCTAGAGTGAAACCCTACCTTGAAACCCTTCACCCACCCACCCCAATTTTTTTGTTGTTTATTTTTTATTTGTTTGAAAGCAATAGACAGAAAACAGGCAGACATGCATCAGGGCCACTAGCCACTGCAAATGAACTCCAGATGCCTGTGCCACTTTGTGCATTTGGCTTACACGGGTCCTGGGGAATTGAGCCTTGAGCCAGGGTCCTTAGCCTTCACAGGCAAGCGCTTAACTGCTGAGCCATCTTCTCCAGGCCACCAATTTTTTTTAAGAGTGTTTAAAAAATTAAACCTTAGCCGGGTGTGGTGGTGCATGCTTTTAATCCCAGCACTTGGGAGGCAGAGGTAGGAGGATCACCATGAGTTCAAGGCCACCCTGAGACTACAGAGTGAATTCCAGGTCAGCCTGGGCTAGAGCGAGACCCTACCTCGAAAAACCAAAAAATAAAAAATAAAAAAATTAAACCTGCTAGGTATGGTGGCACATGTAGGAGGACTGCTGTGTGTTCAAGGCCAGTCTGGGACTATTGAGTGAGTTCCAAGTCTGTCTGGGTTATCATGAGTCCCTGCCTTGAAAAACAAAACAAGATGGGCTGGAGAGATGGCTTAGAGGTTAAGGCGCTTGTCTGCAAAGCCAAGGGATCCAAGTTCGATTCCCTAGGACCCACATAAGCCAGATGCACAAGAAAATGCATGTGTCTGGAGGTCGTTTGCAGTGACTGAGGGCCCTGGTGGGCACATTCTCTCTATCTGCCTCTTTCTCTCTTTCAAATAAAAATAAATAAATAAAATAATTAATTAATTAATAATAAATAAATGAAAAACAAAACAAGAGCCAGGCATGGTGCATGCCTTTAATCCCAGCACTTGGAAGGCAGAGGTAAGAGGATCACCATGAGTTCAAGGCCACTCTGAGACTACATAGTGAATTCCAGAGGTCAGCTTGAGATAGAGTGAGACCCTACCTCAGAAAACCAAAAACAACCAACCAAACAAAAAAAACAGTCCAGGCCGGGCATGGTGGTGCATGTCTTTAATCCTAGCACTCAGGAGGCAGAGGTAGGAGAATTGCCATGAGTTTGAGGCCACTCTGAGACTACATAGTGAATTCCAGGTCAGCCTGAGCAGAGATGGTTTAGTGGTAAAGGCTATTGCCTGTAAAGCCAAAAGACCTAGGTTTGATTCCCCAGGACCCCCATATGCCAGTGGCTAGAGGCCCTGGTGTGTCCATACTCTCTTTCTCTCCCCCTCTCTGTCAAATAAATAAATAAAATATTTTTTAAAAAATTAAAATGGGGGCTGGAGAGATGGCTTAGCAGTTAAGGTGCTTGCCTGCAAAGGCAAAGGATCCCGGTTCAATTCTCCAGGTCCCACGTAAGCCAGATACACAAGAGGGTGCATGTGTCTAGAGTTCGTTTGCAGTGGCTGGAGGCCCTGGTGTGCTCATTCTCTTTCTCTCAAACATAATAAATAAATAAATAAATAAATAAATAAATAAATAAATAAATAAATTTTAAAAAATTAAAATGGGCTGGGCATGGTGGTGCATGCCTTTAATTCCAGCACTCAGGAGGCAGAAGTAGGAAGATTTCTGTGAGTTCAAGGCCACCCTGAGATTACATAATGAATTCCAGGTCAGCCTGGACTAGAGTGAGACACTATCTCAAAAAGCCTAAAAAAATAAAGAATAATTAAAATGGTGACACATGTGCCTGGAGTTCATTTTGAAAAACCAAAAAAAAAAAAAAAAAAAAAAAAAGCCTAAAAAATAAAGAATAATTAAAATGGCAGCTGGAGTTCCTTTGCAGCAGTGTGGTCCCAATTGCACACATGTGCTCTGTCTCTTTTTCTCTCTCAAATAAATAAATAATAAAAATATTTTAAAAATAGAAACAAAAAAAAAAACTCATTTTTGAGGTATGGCCTTGAACTGCTGATCTTCCTGCTTCAGCCTCCCAAGTGCTAGGATTATAGGCATGTTCCCACATGTAGCTCAAGAATAATAGTCTTTGTTTGTTTGTTTGTTTTTCAAGGTAGGGTCTCACTCTAGCTCAGGCTGACCTAGAATTCACTATGTAGTCTCACGGTGGCCTTGAACTCATGGCGATCCTCCTACCTCTGCCTCCCAAGTGCTGGGATTAAAGGCATGCGCAACCATGCCCGGCAAGAATAATGGTTTATTTATTTATTTATCTATTTATTCTTCAATTTCTTTCCTGGTTTTTCAAGGTAGGGTCTCGTTCTAGCCCAGGCTGATCTGGAATTCACTATGTAGTCTCTGGGTGGCCTTGAACTCACAGTGATCCTCCTACCTCTACTTCCCTAGTGATGGAATTAAAGGTGTGCAGCACCACACCTGGCTTAACACACACACACACACACACACACACACACACACACACACACTTTTTGTTTTTCGAGGTAGGGTCTCACTCTAGCCCAGGCTGACCTGGAATTCACTCTGTAGTCTCAGGGTGGCCTCAAACTCACAGTGATCCTCCTACCTCTGCCTCCGGAGTGCTGGGATTAAAGGCATGTGCCACCACGCCCGACTGTATTTTTTGTTTTATTTATTTTGCAAACGAACTCTAGATGCTTGTGCCACCTGTGCATCTGGCTTATGTGGGTCCTGGGGCAATCGAACCTGGGTCCTTTGCTTTGCAGGGAAGCGCCTTAACCATTAAGCCATCCCTTCAGCCCTCAAAAATTATTTTTTAAATATTTTATTTGCAAGGGAGGAAATAAAGATAGAGAAAGAAAGATAATGGGGATGCCAGGTCTCTTGTCACTGCAAACAAACTTCAGATGCATTTTCTACTCTGTGCATCTGGCTTTATGTGGGTACTGGGGAATCGAGCCCAGGCCATTAAGCTTTGCAAACATGCGCCTTAACATGAGCCATCTCTCCAGCCCCCCCAAAAAGGTTTTTGTTTTGTTTTTTTAGGTAGTGTCTCACTTTAGCCCAGGCTGACCTGGAAAATTAGTCTCAGGGTGGCCTTGAACTCATGGCAATCCTACCTTTGACTCTCAAGTGCTGGGATTAAAGGCTTGAGCCACTACACCTGGCTCCCAAAAAGTATTTTTACAAAAACAATAAATGTGAGAGAGAGTCTGCAAGTCTCAGATACTGAAAACTACAAAACCAAGTGGGAAGAGATGCAAGACCTAAATTAGGGTTAGACTTCCTATTATATATGGTTTGTTTGGAATATTTAATTCCCAATAGTATAACACTTCCCCATTGACTAACAGATTCAACACAAACCCCATCAAAATTCCAACTGCCTTTTTTCCCTTCCTGAGCCTTTTGGTTTGTTTTGTAGAAATTACCAAACATCCTCTTAGCTGTGTGTGTGCGTGTGTGTGTGTGTGTGTGTGTGTGTGTGTGTGTGTGACACTTGGAGAGTGCAGAGCCAAGAAATGTTTGGCTCTGGTGTTTGGCTCATTTTTCTTACTGAAAGAAATAGGCATGGCTGACACATGACAGAAACAAGCACTCTCCTCCGACAGCCTCAGGCCAGGTGCCCAGGACTTCCCAGCTCAAGGACAGAGACTCAGCCTCCCTCCACTGCTGCACTGCATCCATCCTCAGCTCCGCCTCCGACTAGGTAGTGGTGGATGATTTAATGTGCTGTGCCTCAGTTTACCCAATTCCATAATGCAATGGTGATGCGTCCTGTGTGTTACTACTCCTCTACATGGAGCACCTGGAAGGACCAGGTCCTTGTTCTGCGCTCATCCAGTGTCACCCACACACCACAGCACTTATTTCTGCGTCTAGTTCCTGACTGCTTCCTGCCAGCCTCTCCATTTAGAAGACTCTTCCGACATTCCTCCTGTCCTGCCAGATGCCTGCTCTCCTCTCCACTGCTAGTTTCTTTGCAGCAGCTGTACCCTAGCAGTGCAGTGTGGGATACTGGCCAAGCTCCCACACTGCTGGCATTTTGGCTCGCAAAAGGCAGGGCAGCAAGCAGCCCTACCCCCTCCATCTGGTCCCAGTGGTGAGGGGTTTGCCTGGTCCCTATCTGGCGCTTTATCTTGGTGGAAGGCTGGATGCTGTTCAAGCAAAGGAGGGAGTCACTACTACCTGAAGGTAAGGGACACCAAAAGGCATCTGGGGAAGGTAACACAATAGCTGGTCCAGGATAGACAGAGGCAGGTGGAAGTGCAGGGAGGCCCCCTAAGGACAGGTGAAGAGAGAAACACAGGAAGGTGCCAGAGCTAAGCCTAGAGTAGTAGCTTTCAGGGTGGAAGCTTTGATTGGTCCTTAGGGAGCAGGGTATATCCCCATCCCTAGTCTTGATTCTTGGACATGGGAGGGACTAAGAGGCGAGAAAAGTACTTCCCCTGGCAGCAGCAGTGAAAGCTGTGCCACTAGACAGACAGGCTCGTGCTCTGCCCTCAGTTGGCCATTTGGCTTTGAACTGTGACTTCCCAAGTCTGTGTTTCCTCATCTCAGCATGTGATCACCACAGTATAGCCTCACAAAGCTGCTGGGAGCCCTGGCGCTAGTTGGAGGCATGAAGGAGCTTTAGGTGAGTCAGTGCACACTAGGAGGGAAACCTGCGTGGGGCATGGGTGCTGCCCACCCATGACTCCTTCCCTCTAAGGGCTCTCAGACAAGCCTGGGGCCATTTCACCCAAACGCCCTCAGGCCAATTCTCAGAAAGCAGGAATACCACATAGTCTTACTAAGTCACTCATGCTCTACCCCCAAGCAAAGCTGCCTCTTATGAAGCATACAGCAAGCAAACTAAAGCAGGGAGGAAGGGAAAGAAAAGGGTTGAGGGAGGGGTGGGGGGGGGAAACAGAATGGAGGGTGGAGAGGAAAAAAACACCATAATTCATTACATCATTACTGAAACCGCGTGGGCGCCCCACAAATACCAGCTGACAAAGTGGATGGATCTCTCTCTGGCGCCCTCCCTTCCGGATGCACAAACACTCCAGCAATGAAAGAAATGAGGAAATAATTTTCTCCTATCATACCGCCTGCCCTACAAAGGCGAAATCTGGACATTCTGATGTCTGCACTTGAAATTAAATCAAAATAATTTTTCTTTTTAAAATTTTCTTTACTTTTATTTTGAGAGAGAGAGGAAGATAGAGAGAATGGACACACCAGGGCCTCTAGCTGCCTCAAAAACTCCAGATGCATGTGCCACCTTGTGTATCTGGCTTACATGGGTACTGGGGAATCGAGCCTCGAACTGGGGTTCTTAGGGTTCACAGGCAAGCGTTTAACCGCTATGCCATCTCTCCAGCTCTAAATCAGTAATTTTTCTACACTGCCTCAGAATTTGCCAGTGAACATCCAGCAGGCAGGCTAGGATTGACACGATCTCCCCTTTGTTGTTACAGTAAGCGCTGAGAACCCTCAACCGGACTCACTTTCCTCCATGTGCTCTTAGAGGCATTTCATGGCTGTGCTCTTTCTTACTGCACATGGTAAGAGGTGCAGCTAGACCCTTCTAAAAAAGGGCCATGAATTTCATGCAGCCACCAGCGACCATGGCAACTCCACCAACACTGAGCCTTCATTCACAATGAAACCCTTTCCTAGGAATTCAGAAAGCACAAAATGATGCCTTGTTGCTTAAGATATACTGTTAAATTATCATTTTACCCAACTTTTTCTTTGTCTGTAGGTGTTGCTATTGAAGCAAATTTGTTGCAATCTGTTTAAAAGTCCAGCAGACCTATGTCATTATGACTGTAAACACCCGCCCATCTGCCACTCATGAATTTATGTTTTCTGGACACTGACCCCTTTGTCTAGCCAGCCCTCTGGGCCTCCTCCATCCTGTGTTTCCATGGTAGCAGCCAGGCTCATTCACCACAACACAGCTTCTGCCTCATATCTCAGGGCCAGCTTGGTAAAAGGCTGGCATCTTTGAACATAGAGGGTTACACAGGGAGGCAGAGAGTAACACATAGCAGGACAAAACAATAGGGGAGAGAGAATTTTAAAATGAAAGGAGAAATCCTGGGATAGCTCTGCTTCCATCATCTGAAGACAGGTGATGGCTGGGCCCTGCTCCACCTGCCACGCTGTTCTGAGCCTCTTCTGCATATGCTCTGCAAACTCCTGCCAGAAGTCTAGGTCACAGGAGTCCTAACCACTTCAGCATGCTTTCTGTTTTCACGTCACTGTAGTTATTAGAATGTTGACCAAAGGCCTGGGTCCTAAAGACAAGTTGCCAGGGTGGTAAGATTGGGAGGTGGCATAATCTTTAGAGGGTAGGGAATAGGAGCCTGGGTCATTAATGTGTGCCCTCAAAGGGGACTATGGGATCCTGGTCCCCATTCCCCTTTTTGAAGACAGGGTTATGTTATGTAGCCATAGCAGACCTGGAATTTGTTATTTAGATCAACCTGCCCTTAAACTTGTAGTTTTCCTCTTCCTGAGTGCTAAGATTATTGGCATGTTAGCATACCTGGCTTCCCCCAAATCTCCCCCCCCCCACTTTAAACTTTAGTTATTTTCAAGCAGAGAGACAGAGACACAGAGAAAGAGGGGGCATATGGGTGTGCCAGATCCTCTTTCCACTGCAAATTCCAGACGTATGCATGACTTTTTGAGTCTGGTTTTATGTGGGTACAGGGGAATCAAACCTGGGCTGTCAGGCTTTGCAAGCAAGCTCCTTTAACCATTGAACCATCTTTAGAGCTTTAGAGTCTTGTGTCTCAGTCATCTCTCTCTCTCTTTTTCTTCTTCTTTTTTTTTTTTGTTTTCCAAGGTAGGGTCTCACTCTAGCCCAGGCTGACCTGGAATTCACTATGTAGTCTCAGGGTCTCAGGGTGGCCTTGAATTCACAGCGATCCTCCTACCTCTGCCTCCTGAGTGCTGGGATTAAAGTCAGTCATCTATTTTTATTTGCAAGGAAAGAGAGAGAGAATGAGCACACCAGGGCCTCCAGCCACTGCAAATGCATTCCAGATGCATGCACCACTTTGTGCATCAAGTTTTACACATGTATTGAAAAATCAGCATGAGTCTTCAGGCTTTGCAGGTAAGCACCTTAACAGCTGATCCAGACCCCTTTTTCTTTTTTCTTTTTCTTTTTTTGGTTTTTTGAGGTAGGGTCTTGCTCTAGCCCAGGCTGACCTGGAATTCACTATGTAGTCTCTGGGTGGCCTTGAACTCACGGCAATCCTCCTACCTCTGTTTCCCAAGTGCTGGGATGAAAGGCGGGCGCCACCATACCTGGCCTTTTTTTTTTAGGTAGAGTCTCTGTCATAATCAGCTCCATGATGCTGAGATGAAACAACAAACCAGACAGTTATGGGAGGAATGGGATTTATTCAGGCTTACAGATCCAGGGGAAGTTTCATAATGGCGGAAGAAGCTGGTCCCATCACAGATCCATGCAGAGAGAAAAACCACAACCAGTGCCACAAGCAAGTACAAACTGCAGGGGACCCAGGATCCACCCACAGTGACACTTCCTCCAGCCAGGTGGCTGGAAATCCAAGTTATAAGCCTTTTTTTTTTTTTTCCAGGTAGGGTCTTGCTCTAGCCCAAGTATCTGGAATCCAGGGTGGCTTTGAACTCATGACAATCCTCCTACCTCTACCTCTGGAATACTGGGATTTAAGGCATGTGCCACCATGCCTAGCCAAGTTACAAGCTTTAATAAAATATCTGAGTCTATTGGAGGACATATATTCAAACCATCACAGTCTCACTCTAGCCTAGGCAGACCTGGAACTCACTGTAGTCCCAGGCTGGCCTTGAACTCACAACAATCCTACTTCTACCTCCAAAGTGCTGGGATTAAAGGCATATGTCACCACACCCAGATCTTTTTTAACTTTTTTTTTCCCTTTTTTCTTTTGAGGTATGGTCTCAGTCTAGCTCAGGCTGACCTGGAACTACCATGTTGTCTCAGGGTGGCCTTGAACATGGCATCCTCCTACTAAAATATTGTTTTAGGCCAGGCGTGGTGGCGCACACCTTTAATCCCAGCACTTGGGAGGCAGAGGTAGGATCGCCATAAGTTCGAGGGCACCCTGAGACTACATAGTGAATTCCAGGTTAGCCTGGGCTAGAGCAAGACCCTACCTCGAAAAAACAAAAAACAAACAAATAAACAAAGCAGTACCTGCATCTGTGATCCAAACAAGCCTAGACAATGGGAGGTAGAGACAGGAGGATCCATAACTGGTGGTCATATTTTTGTTTGTGTTTTTTTCAGTCTGGCAGTTAATTTGCAGCACCAAGAGACCCTGACTCAAAGAAGGTAGAGCATAGACACTTTGAAGTTGTCCTCTGACCTCCACGCAGGCTGTGGTACAAGTGCCCATATGCACACATGCACACAAATAAAAAATAAGTAAATAAACCAGGAGTGGTGGTGCACGCCTTTAATCCCAGCACTCGGGAGGCAGAGGTAGGAGGATCACCATGAGTTTGAGGCCACCCTGAGACTACATAGTGAAGTCCAGGTCAGCCTGGGCTAGAGTGGAACTCTACCTCAGGGAGAAAAAAAAAAGTAAGTAAATAATAAAATGAAAGTGGAAAGAGAGGAGAAACACCCAGAGGTAGTCCTCTGACTTCCACACTGGGGCACATGCAAGCCCACACACATACATATGAACATGCGCACATAAACACTTTAAAAACAAAACAAAAAAACAAAACAACGAAATCTCTAGTGGGAAATGAAAAGGCGAGTTTTTGGGCGTGACAGCTTCCGAGAGACAGACCTACCCTTGACCTTCCCTCATTTCATACTTCTACTTGCTCAGGCCAAAACAACATTACAAACACAGCCCAAATGTACTAACCTGATTCATTTTTCAGGTGCAATCCCTTAGCTTTCAGTCTTGAGCGAATGAATTCTTCTTTTTCCTAGAAGAAAGGCAGCATCTGAACTCTTGTTGGCAGTACACGCCTCTGATCCCAGCACTTGGGAGGCAGAGGCAGGAGGATCAGGAGCTCAAGTCACCCTTAGGTTGATACTTGTGTTTTGATGCTCGCTTTCTCTATTATTCCATGTGTGTTCTAGGCCTCCCTGAATGTTCATCAAAGTTCTATCCTCCACATGCTTGTGGCTCTTAATTTCTCCTAAGTGAGCCTCATAAAGTATACAGTGTTTCCACATGACAGCCAGTTTTCTAAATCCCACAATTTGTGATTGCTCCCTTAAACAGACCCCACAATTTATGATTTCCCTCTAAATAAACCTAATAATTCATAATTTATCCTTTCTTTTCTTTTCTTTTCTTTTCTTTTTTTTTTTTTTTTTTCGAGGTAGGGTCTCACTCTAGCTCAGGCTGACTTGGAATTCACTATGTGGTCTCAGGATGGCCTCAAACTTAAAGGCATGCACCACCATGCCTGGTTTCAAATAAAAAAATTTTAATAATTTTTTTGTTGCAATCCTCCTCAGGCTGACCTGGAATTAACCTCAGGGTCCCAGTGCTGGGATTAAAGGCGTGCACCACCACACCCGGCTTTTTTTGTTTTTTATTCGAGGTAGGGTCTCACTCTAGCCCAGGCTGAGAAGAAGCAGGCTGGAGAGATGGCTTAGCAGTTAAGGTGCATCCTGTGAAGCCTAAGCACCCCGGTTCGATTCTCCATGTCCATGTAAGCCAGATACACATGGTAGCACATGCATCTGGAGTTTGTTTGCAGTGGCTAGAGGCCCTGGTGCATTCATTCTCACTTTCTATCTGTCTCTCTCCCTCTGTCTCAGATAAATAAAATTTTAAAAATATATTAAGGCTAGAGAGATGACTTAGCCGTTAAGGCACTTGCCTGCTAAGCCTAAGAATGCCCATTTGATTCTCCAGGTCCCATGTTTAGCCAGACGTAAAGTGACATAAAGGTGCAATGCTGCACTTGCCCACAAGGGGGCGCATGTGTCTGGAATTTGTTCACAGCAGTTGAGAGGCTGCTGGTGCGCCCATTCTGTTTCTCCTTCCCTCCCTCCCCTCCCTCTCTCCCTCTTGCTCTCTCTCTCTCTCTCAAAAAAAAAAAAAAAAAAAAAAAACCAAAAACAAAGAAGCCAGACATGGTGATGCATGCCTTTAATCCCAGCACTTGGGAAGCACTTGGGAGGCAGAAGTAGGAGGATTGCCATGAGTTTGAGGTCATCCTGAGACTACATAGTGAATTCCAGGTCAGCCTGGGCTTCAGTGAGGACCCTACCTCGAAAAACCAAAAATAAATAAATAATTAATTTAAAAAAAAAAAAAATCTTGACCTCCTCTGCCAAGCCTAGTTACACCTTTGATCAGGAGGGGAGGCAGAGGTAGGAGAATCAACATGAGTTTGTGAGACTACATAGTGAATTCCAAGTTAGCCTGGGCTAGAGCAAGACCCTACTTTGAAAAACCAAAAAAGAAGAAAGAAAAGACAAAAGGAAGGGAAGGGGAGAGGGAGAGAGAAAAAAAGAAAGAATGATAACTGGGCGTGGTGGTACACTCCTTTAAGCCCAGATGCACAAAGTGGAACAGGTGTCTATAGGTTGTTTGCAGCAGCTGGAGGCCCTGGTGTACCCATTTTCTCTGTCTCTCTTCTCTCTCTGCTTGTAAATATAATAAACATTTTTCTAAAAAACAGTGGTGGGTGGAGAGATGGCTTAGTGGTTAAGGGGCTAGCTTGCAAAGCCAAAGGACCCAGGTTTGATTCCCCAGGATCCATGTAAACCAGATGCACATGGTGGTGCATGCATCTGGAGTTTGTTTGCAGTGGCTGGAGGCCCTAGTGTGTCCATTCTCTCTTTCTCTCTCAAATAAATAAATAAAATATTTTTTAAAAAAGAAGATTAGCTGGAGAGATGGCTTATCGGTTAAGGCAGTTGCCTGCAAAGCCAAGCTGGGCGTGGTAGCATATGCCTTTAATCCCAGCACTCGGGAGGCAGAGGTAAGAGGATCGCTGTGAGACTCAAGTGCCACCTGAGACTGAGACCCTACCTCAGAAAAACAAAAAAAAAAAAAAAAAATGAAAATTTTAAAATAAGGGGCATGGTGGCACATGCCTTTAATCCCAGCACTCGGGAGGCAGAGATGAGACCCTACCTGAGATTGCTCCTGGGCCAGAAACAAACCAAAAAAAAAAAAAAAAAAAAAAAAATTAAAATTTTAAAATATATCAGTAAATAAAAAGAACCCAGGTTCAACTCCCAGGACCCAAGTAAGGCAGATGCACAAGGTGGTACATCTGGAGTTTGTTTGCAGTGGCTGGAGGCCCTGGTGTGCCTATTTTCTCTCTGTTTCTACCTCTTTCTTTCTCTCTTTCTTAAATAAGTAAATAAAAATAAAATATTTTTTGCTGGGCATGGTAGTGCGCATGCCTTTAATCCCAGCACTCGGGAGGCAGAGGTAGGAGGACTATCCAGAGTTCCAGGCCACCCTGAGAATTCAGAGTGAATTCCAGATCAGCCTGGGCTAGTGTGAGACCCTATCTCAAAAAAAAAAAGAGAGAGAGAGAGAACTTAAAAAGTTCTACACATACACCATACATAGGGTAGGGGAACTGAGATACACCAAACAGAAAGGTAACACAAATACTAAAGATTTTTAGCACCCCCAAGTGGCCAAGTTTGTCACTTCTCATTCTGACCTGAACCTACACTTACCTTATTAAAAGTCAGATTCTGGTTCGCCCAGAACTGCTGATTCCATTCTTGTGTTTCCTGTCTTAGTTCTCGAAGCTTTTGTTCCACTGGTGATTCATTTTCAGGGATGTAAAAATGAATAGGTCGAAGGTTTGAATATTTGTCTGGGGGTCCTATCCAATCGTGACAGGATTGTCTTGGAGGACAGAATCTTGAGACCTTTAATGAAATGTGTGGGATTAGCACACAGCTAAGTGAAATTACATATTATCATAAAATAGACAATCTGCATTCATTACTACCCTCACCAGCTCACTTTGTGTAAAGTTACAATGTACCAGGGATTTCACAAATTCAAACACCTATACTGTTTTGGTGTTTGAGATAGGGACTCGCCATGTAGCTAAGGCAACCCTGAACTTCTGATTCTTCCTCCTACAGGTGTGCTCCACCATGCCTGGTTATTCATGGTAGGGACTGAACCCAGGGCGTTGTGCGTGGTAAGAAAGCCCTCTACCAAACTGAACTACTCCCCCAATCTAAGACAACTTATTTTAAAACAATACCTACACCTAGGCTTGGTGGTACACACCTGTGATCCCAGCACTTGGGAGGCTGAAGCAGGAACTCGTTTGATTCTCCCCCTAACTACTACTATGGAGACCAGCTGGTCCACACTGCCCTCTCTTGGCACTGTCCCCACACACGCCAGTGCCCCAGACTGCAGCCAAAGCAATCTGCCCAAAAGGCTGCTCCTCCCCTGAAACCCCTTCAAAGACTTCTCACTAGCCACAGGGCAGTCTCAAATCCAGATAGGGAGAGCTTTTTCACCGAGGAGCACAGAACCTGCAGTGACCCCTGAATCGGCTTTCACCACGTCCCTTCAGAGCAGCTTCCTCCAGGCCCTTCCTCAACCAGGGGCGCAGCCCTGCACAGCACTCAGGCTGTTTGTTTCTCCCTGTGGGCTCCAGCCACACCTGTCCCTCCTCTGGTGGAAAAACATGTGTACATGTGCTAGAGAAATGAGACTTGCTCCGGTACTCAGTCATGTCTCATGCTCACGAGAAACTCACTTTATCTTCAAAAGGCACTTCATTCATCCATTCATTTATTTATTGTGTGGCTGTACTTGAACTCAGGGCCTCGTGTATGCTTGGCAAAGGCTCTACCCCAAAGAGATGTTTTAGATGGCTTGGTGAGGAGTGACTTCTGATTTTAGCCGCATATGGCAATTAAGGATAGACTAGCACCAACATGCTCAGAAGCTCCAGGTGAGCCAGCACTGTTGAACATGACCCTCACATTTCTGGGAACATGAGAACCCAAGCTACCAGTTTTGGAGTTTCTCAAGGTCCACCCATAAAGAGCTCAAAGGCGATGGTGAAGTGGAATGGCCTTGGGGGTCCTGAGTCAGACCGTGCACAAGATGGAGAACAGGGAGAGAGAATGCAGGTGAGCAGGTTAGCAGTGGAAAGCCAGGACTGACCAGGGGCTAGACAGGGGCTCAGGGCTGGTGGAAAAGTTGTGCATAGCCACTGCCGCAGGGGACAGCAGCATAGTCACAGCCCTGTAGCCCATCCTACCCTTCTGACTGCTCAGTGGGACTGCTTCATTTTGCATTTCTTTCTGCTTGTAGATTCAAACCCTTTTAACTATCTAACTTTTAACCCCCTGTGTCAGCACTTCTAGAATCTACCTCCACATCAGCCAGCTGAGCCACCAGGAGCAGAACAAAGTGGGAGGTTCTGAGAGGAGGGAGTGAGTCTACCCAGAGGGGCTTCGTCCACCCTGGTGCCAGGCTTGTTCGTGGACAGGCACTTTGACCTACACTGCTCCACTTGGGGTTCAGAACTGGCCGCGTCAGCCTTGGTGTCACACACCCCTAGGTAAATGCTAGAGAATAAGGTAGGACAGAGAATACATTGATATTAGACTGGGTAAGGATCTTGGGTAGGGTTTGTTGGTGGTGGTTTTTGCAGGGTCGTATTCTAATCCAGAATGGCCTTGAAGTCACGCAATCCCATCTCAGCCTTCTAAACTCCAGGATTAAAAGTTTGAGCCACTATGCCAGGCTTTGATTTTTGTTTTTGTTTTTATTTATTTTTTTTTACTTTGAGAGAGAGAAAATGGGCATGCCAGGGCTTCTTGACACTGCAAACAAACTCCAGACATATGTACCACTTTGTACATTTGGCTTTACATGGGTACCAGGAAACTGAACCCAGGCTGTCAGGCTTTGTAAACAAGCACCTTAACCACTAAACCATTTCTCCAGCCCTCTCTTTTTTTGAGAGGGTCTCTTAATGGCCTGGAATTCACCAATTAGTCTAGACTAGCTAACCAGTAGGCTCCAGAAATTCACCTTTCTCCATCTCTCCAGAGTTGGGATTACAGGTATATGCCAACCATGCCTGGCGCTAACATGGGCATTGGGGATCAAATTCATGTTCTCATGCTTTCAAGGTAAGCACTTTACTAAGTTGTCTTCCAGCCCTTTTGTTTTACTACTTATTCAAACTTATGTATGTGCTCACATGTTCGTGTGCTGCATGTGCAGACGCCTACAAGTCCCAGCCTGCGTGCAGGTCAGAGGACAACTTCCGGTCCTTGCTTTCCACCTTGGTTTTGAGGCAGGTCTCTTAGTGGTGTTCACCACTCCATAAGCTTCTGGGAAATTCTATCTCTGTCTCCTCTCTTGAAGTAGGCTCCCTGAAACTACAGAAGCCCACCACAGCTTCTGACTTTTACGTGGTGTCTGGGAATCTGAACTCAGGTGCTGAAGGAGAAGCAAGGGCTTTATCTACTGGCAATCTCCCCAGCCACGCTAGTTTTATTTTTATTTTCATGGTTAGGGTCTCACTGTAGCCCAGGCTGACATGGAATTCACTCTGTAATCCCAGGCTGGCTTTGAACTCATAGCATCCTCCTCAGCAAACAATCCTTTCCCAGATGCCCACACACAGCACAGCACCCCAAGGCGTGCCCAGCACATAGTTCTTTCTTCGTATTTATCTACTTGTTCTCACATCACCTGCTCACAAATGAACCTTGTGAAAAAGGTTCCAGCCATTCTGTTTTCAATTATAATTAAGGAGATTTTTTATCTTGATTGTGACAGGTTAGTAGTCCTCTGCTTTCTCTATACAAAAATACTTCTGTCTTTGCTCACTAAGCAATTGTCATTAGGAAGTAGGAAAGAAGGCAAGAGGCTTAGGGGAGGAAAAAACCCTTTTGTAAAAGAAAATTCCCTTTGTAGTGTGAATAATTACTGTAATTTACGGTTCTTATGGCATAAGCACATAATGCCTGGCTTCCTGTGCCTGTGCGTGGGAAGAGAGGCTCATGCACCTTGCAGGGAGGCAGGCGAGAACCCAGCATTGCCAAGAAGCACACTGGCAGTCCTAGAGGCACATGCATGCTCTCATTAGACTGATTTTTTAAAAAAATATATAATCTATTTTTATTTATTTGTTTGAGAGAGGGAGAGAGAGAGGGAGAGAGAGAGAGAGAGAGAAAGAGAGGGAGAGAGAGAGAGAGAGAGAGAGAATGGATGCACCAGGACCTCCAGCCACTGCAAACAAACTTCAGACACATGTGACACCTTGTGCATCTGGTTTACGTGGGTCCTGGGGAACCAAGGTCCTTTGGCTTTGCAGGCAAGTGCCTTAACTGCTAAGCCATCTCTCCAGCCCCAGGGGGAGCTGGGCTTTTAGTTGTTGAAGTCCTTTTCCTTTTCACCTCTAATTTGCCAGGTGGGATGGCCCCATACTAGGCTTACGCTTGTCTATCCTGTGAACCATGAGGCTTCCTTCCCACTAAGGAGCACTCCATCCCTAGGACCTTCTTACATAAGGCACAACAGAGGAGGTATTAAGTCACTTCCCTAGCACCCTCCTTCCTGGCAGTGCCCAAAGAAGCCAACAGGGAAGGACAGAAAGAGTACTGAGCAGGGCTAGCTCACTTTCCAAGGCCTTCCTGATCTCTAGCTCTACACTCCTCTGATGAGCACTCAAAGCCTTTCCTTAATTGAGAGTTAGGGTCCCAAGACCCCTACTGCAAAGGTGCTAGACAAACCAGCAAACCAAAATCAGCAATATGTAAAGGTGATACCCAGCAGGTGTGCAAAGGTTTAGCATTAAAAAAAGCAATCGTGAGCTGGGCATGGTGGCACACGCCTTTAATCCCAGCACTTGGGAGGCAGAGGTAGGAGGATCGCCATGAGTTCAAGACCACCCTGAGAGTACATAGTTAATTCCAGGTCAGCCTGGGCCAGAGCGAGACCATACCTCAAAAACCAAAAAAAAAAAAAAAAAAAGCGATTGTCAGAGGAACCAGGCGAGAGGAACAGTCTTCTGCACAGGCTGACAAACATGAGCCTCCCCCCCAGGTGCCACTCAGATTCACTACTTTTGTTTTTCGGGGTAGGGTCTCACTCTAGCCTAGGCTGACCTGCAATTCACTATGTAATGGCAGGCTGTCCTCAAACTCTCTTTGATCCTCCTATCTGTGCCTCCCCAGTGCTGGGATTAAAGGCGTGCACCACCATGCCCAGCCCAGATTCACTATTTTTATCATCTTTGGGGACCCATTCATAGTCTCTTTCTCACTGCCTCTAGATCCCAGGCCTGCACCCCAGTGCTGTATAATCATTGTGTTGGTGGCCTAAATCCAAACCCTTACTCCTCTCAAAAGCTAGGCATCAAGCTGAACTCACGCCTTTAATCCCAGTACTGGGGTGGCAGAGATAGATGGATGGCAGTGAGTTTGAGGCCACCCTGAGACTACATAGTGAATTCCAGGTCAGTCTGGACTAGAGCAAGACCCTACCTTGAAAAAAAAAAAAAAGCTAGGCATCATGGAGGACACCCTAGGGGACTCCCATGCATGTTGGGGGATCCCCAATCTCAAATTACAGTGGTGCCACAGTTAGCCTTTCAGGAGTCTGCATTTCTTCAGTTAGTTGGCTTTTCTTGGGTAGGCATCTCCAGATAGGCACCTGGAACCTGTATAAACGTGCAAAGCTTTGTCTGTCTTGCCATCTGTGTGAGAAGAGCCACACACTTGTTTCTATGCCCCTGGTACTTCATGAACCCAGACCGGAAATCCAACCTCCACAGGCAAACGTTCCCACTGATGCTTTAGCAACATGTAATGCACATGCCCTTCAAAAATGCAGGGGAGGCCTCATCAGGTGCCCTGCTTATGTCAGCACGTAATGCTTCATCCACCCTAACTGTTCCCAGTCAAAAAGATGAGGTTTAAAATCCCCTGTTTAGAGCTGGAGAGATGACTTAGTGGTTAAGGCGCTTGCCTGCAAAGCCAAAGGACCCAGGTTTGATTTCCTAGGACCCACGTAAGCTAGATGCACAAGGTGGCGCTTGCATCTGGAGGCCCTGGCACACCCATTCTCTCTCTCTCTAACTCTCTCAAATAAATAAAATAAAAAGTAAGAAAAAGTTCAAGGTTGGGGCTGGAGAGATGGCTTAACAGTTAAGGCGCTTACCTGGAAAACCTAAAGACCCAGGTTCAATTCCCTAGGACCCACATAAACCAGATGTACAAGGTTGCCCATGTGTCTGGAGTTAATTTGCAGTGGTTAGAAGCCCTGGCATACCCATTCTTTCTCTCTCCCCGCTAAAATAATAAAAATATTTATTTTTTGAAAAGTTCAAGGTCATCCTAGACTACATAATGCTACCAATCTGGCTAACAAGCTCAAACCCTTCCAAAGCAAACACAGGGGGCTGGGTGTGGTGGTGCACACCTTTAATCCCAGGACTTGGGAGGCAGAGGTAGGAGGATCTTCAAGAGTTCGAGGCTACCCTGAGACAATATAGTGAATTCCAGGTCAGCCTGGGCCAGAGTGAGACCCTACCTTGAAAAACCAAAAAAAAAAAAAAAAGGCTGGAGAGATGGTTTAGCAGTTAAGACGTTTGCCTGTGAAGCCCAAGGACCCATGTTCAACTCTCCAGGTCCCATGTAAGCCAGACTCATAAGGTGACGCAAGTGTACAAGGTCACACATGTATACAAGGTGCCATATGCATCTGGAGTTTGGTTGCAGCAGCTGGAGGCCCTGGCATACCAATTCTCTCTCCTCTCACTCTCTCTCATAAAAAAAAATTTTAAGCCTGGACCAGAGTGAGACCCTACCTCGCAAAACAAACAAACAAAAAAAATTAATAATTAAAAAAACACAGGAGCTAGAGAGATGGTTCAGCAGTTAAAGGCAGTTGGCTTGGAAAGCCTATCAGCTCAGGTTCAATTCCCTAGCCACCCACGTTCGAGGCTCAATTCCCAGTACCCACGTAAAACCAGGTGCACAAGGTGGTGCATGCATCTGGAGTTCGTTTGCAGTGGCTGGAGACCCTGGTGCGCCCATTCATTCTCTCTCTCTCTCTCTCTCTCTGCCTCTTTCTCACTCTGTTTATCTCTCTCAAATAAATAAAAATATAAACAAATTTTTTAAAACTGATAAAAAAAAAATGACACAAACATCTGGTGTTCATTTGCAGTGGCAAGAAACCCAGTGCAGCCATACAAATATATACATACAAATAATTTTTTCTTTGTTTTTTTTTTTTGTTTGTTTGTTTGTTTGTTTTTTGATTTTTCGAGGTAGGGTCTTACTCTAACTGACCTGGAATTCACTATGTAGTCTCAAGGTGGCCTTGAACTCACAGCAATCTTCCTTCCTCTGCCTCTCGGAGTGCTGGGATTAAAGGTGTATGTCAACAAGACCGGCTTTTTTTTTTTTTTTTTTTTTTTTTTTTTTTTTTTTTTTGAGGTAGTATCTTACTTAGCCCAGGGTGCCCTGGAACTCACTCTATAGTCCCAGACTGGCCTCAAATTCATGGCAATCCTCCTACCTCTGCCTCTTAAGTGCTGGGATTAAAGGTGAGGGCCACCACTACCGACTTAATCTGTTACTTTCAAGACTTGATATTTACAAAGTCCCAAAGACAACAATCTATCTGTGCTGCAAAATTTTAATTACCCAAGAAGCAACAAAGATAGTAACAGACACATAAATACAGTGCCCTGAGGAAAACTGTTCTCTTCTTTGCCATCAAGCATCTACCATAATGAGGCAATCAGATCCTGAAAAACACAGCTCCAGTAGTGAGGGTGGACTCTGGCAAGCTCTGACTCACTGCCTGCTCCCACAGCCAGAGTCATCACCGCAGCCACCTTCCGCCGGTGAGCAGCACAGGCTCAGCCATCACTTGGACTACAAAAGGCAGAGGTGTCACTGTGCGGGCCAGGCTCCAGGTAAGACTTACTTTATTTCTATAAAAGGGCCTGTGTGACCATGAAGAAATTCTTGTTAAGATTCTAGTCTTTTGTTCCAGCATTAATTCCTGAAGAAGGGAGGGGAAACCCTCACCCTGGAAGAAGTCTTAGCTGGCCCCCAGAGCATGTTCAGACACCTAATTTGTCTTTCTGCCCAAAACTGAGAGGTGGGTTTCTATTTCGTAGGGACAGAGTGAGGGCTTGTCTCCTGTGCCAAGGAACCCAGCCAGGGGCCAGGGCTAGGCAACAAGTCTAAACTGTAGACTAGACAAAACTTCAAAGACACCACCCAACAGAAATGAAAATTTACAAGGCAGGCATATTTTGAAATTCTTAATTTTCCTTAATTACCGCTTGAACTAAGCTTTCCGGTCTCCCTCATTGGCCTGTTAGTAAATGAGGTGTCAGTAACCATGTGCTCTGCTTAAATATTTTATCTGCAGCCCAATCTCACACCATTAAGTCAACATTCTCATCTGACAGATGGAATGTTAACCTAGGCCTCCCGTAAACAAAATATCCTCGACCAAAGACGGATGGCTGAAGCCGGATGTGGTGGCACACGTCTTTAATCCCAGCATTCAGGAGGCAAGAGGTAGGAGTTCGAGGCCAGCCTGGCCTAGAGTGAGACCCTACCTCAGGAAGAAAAAAAAAGGGAGGGGTAACTGATTTAAAAAATACTGCTTGCCATTCTTTCTTGCTGCAGACATTCCTTGTGTATCTTTGGCCAATTACGTGTATACTGCAAATTCAATAGGAAGTCCTGCAAAAGTAGGACGATAAAATTGGCTACTGCGTGAGGACGAGCTCTAATAGTCTTAGCGAGGCTAGGACGAAAACAATGCACGCTGTTCACGTGAGAGCTCAGTACACACAGAAAGTAGTCATCCTTGGGAATAAACAAGGTTCGCACACACTCCACAACTGATCCGCTACGCTGGACAGTTGCGAAGGTCAGCCAGAACCTGTGGTGGACGCAGGCGCCCTCGGGCGCTCACCGGACCCGGAAGTCTTCCTCCCGGCCGGGGTCCCGGGCACCCCGCTTACCCGGCTCGGTGCCGCCTCCCTGCGCTCCTCACTGCGCTGGGGAGCCAGCCGACAGCCGCGGCCGGCCAAGGCTCGGCAGAGCGGCAGGCGAAGGGATTTCACTCGGGACCGGAAGGCGGCCATGGCCCAAGCGCACCGGCTTCCGCGGCGTACAGCTGGATCGCGACAGTGCCCGGAGCTACCTTACGGCAAGGTCGCAAAACCACAGGCAGAGCGCCGCGCGGCCGACCATGGGCGTTCCCAGCGGTGCGAGGAGCGGCTGGGGAGGCGCTGAGCGAGGCGAGGCTTTCCCGGGGTTGGGGATCGTTCGGCCTGAGTCAGGCCGGCAACGGCAGCGCTGCGGAGGCGGCGGAGCGCGATGGCGCGCGCGGTACAGGTGAGGGCGGCGGGGCGCGGGCGGTACAGGTGAGGGCGGCGGGGCGCGGGCCTTCCTCCGTCGTCGCGGGGCTCCCTGCAGCCTGTCCGTCCGCGGCTCTCGTCCCGCGGGCCCGCGCCCATTGTGAGGTCAGGTGGCGGCGCGTCGGGCCCGGCCGACACGCCCGGGAGCGGCCGCCGCGGCCAGTAGCTGCCGCTGCCGCCGCCGCCGCCCCCTTCACCGGCTGCCCGGGTCAGACCTAGCCGGGAAGAGCGAGGGGGATGTAGCTGGGGGCCCCGCTCGGGTGCTGCTCCCCGTGAAGGGCCGATCTCCCACCTCGCCTTCCTCCGCGGCAGTCAAGACCGCCGCCGCCCAGACCTCTCCGGGGTAAAGCTGCGAGGGCCGGGCTGCCCGGGGAGGGAGGGTCGGGGCGCCAAGCCGCGGGGCCTCCGGAGGCGGGCCGGGCGCGGACACCCACACCCACCAGGCCCGACTGCCCGCCTCCGGAGAGCCGTTTGATAGAAACCGAGAGCGCGGGGAATGCGCCAGGCACGCTGACGGGGAGGCGAGTGCCCGAGGTATTCCATTGTCACGTTTCTGCAGGAATGCTGGGGACAGGACGGTGGACGTGGTATGGACCGGGGAGGTGGTAGCTCCCCCAAAGCCCCACATGTGCCCTGGGCATATTCTTCTCGCCCCTCTGTGGACTGTGCTGCAGCTCTGCTGGGAAGGTGGGCGGTAGGGTGCAGAGGAAAGACCCTGCCTCTTCTAGGAGCCCGGGTCTTCCAGTGGCTTAGTTTCTCTTTTTGGGCAGTAGGGGTAGCTGTTGTCAAGATGAGGGAAGGTTAGAATAGTGAAGTTCCACAAAGGTGTCCTGTTGGTGAGAAAAACTAGCACAGGATGGTGAGGTCTAAGGAAATTGTGTGACCGCTATAAGCTGACCATTTAGCTTCCTTTGAAGCTGTGTGCAGCTCTGTTTTTTTGGAATTCACAGGTCCAGAGATTCAGGTCAGGCTGGTCACTGCTATCTGGTCTTAAAATCACATGTTCACCTGTTTTCAGGATGGGAACTTGACAGGTCACATCTTCTCTGTCCTTGTGTATGACTGGGTTTTGGATCCCAAAGACAAGCCTGTTCTCAAAGTATGCTTAAGTATGAGCAGCTTAGAATGAATTTTCACCTGATTTCTGTCCTGTAGAGACCATGCTGTAATAAGTTATTCTTGTCATCTTTCAGTGCTTGTGAAACTGAACACAACAAAGTATGGCTATGGGAAACCAACACCCTTCTGTTAGTAGGCTTCAGGAAATCCAAAAGGAAGTGAAAAGTATAGAACAGCAGGTGATCAGCTTCAGTGGTCTGTCAGATGACAAGAATTACAAGAAGCTGGAGAGGATTCTAACAAAACAGCTTTTTGAAATAGACTCTGTAGATACAGAAGGAAAAGGAGATATCCAGCAAGCTAGGAAGAGGGCAGCTCAGGACACAGAACGCCTTCTCAAAGAGTTGGAGCAGAATGCAAACCACCCACACCGGATTGAAATACAGAACATCTTTAAGGAAGCCCAGGCCCTTGTGAAAGAGAAGATTGTGCCCTTTTACAGTGGGGGCAACTGTGTAACTGATGAGTTTGAGGAAGGCATCCAGGACATCATTCTGAGGCTGACACATGTGAAAACCGGAGGGAAGATCTCCTTGCGGAAAGCAAGGTACCACACGCTAACCAAGATCTGTGCAGTACAGGAGATTATCGAAGACTGCATGAAAAAGCAGCCTTCCCTGCCACTCTCGGAGGATATTCATCCTTCTGTTGCCAAAATCAACACTGTGATGTGTGAAGTGAACAAAGCCAGAGGCACTCTGATTGCACTTCTGATGGGAGTGGACAGCACTGAGACTTGCATGCACTTATCTTGTGTGCTCTCGGGGTTGATAGCTGATCTGGATGCATTGGATGTGTGTGGGCATACAGAAATCAGAAATTACCGGAGGGAGGTGGTAGAAGACATCAACAAACTATTGAAATACCTGGATTTAGAAGAGGAAGCCAACACTACATATGCATTTGACCTGGGGCAGAACCAATCTATTCTGAAAATAGAGACGGTCCTGAAGAGAATGAGAGAGATAAAAAACGAACTTCTTCAAGCGCAGAGTCCTGAGTTGTACTTGAGCTCCAAGACAGAGCTGCAGGGTTTGATTGGGCAGCTGGATGAGGTGAGTCTGGAAAAAAACCCTTGCATCCGAGAAGCCAGGAGAAGAGCAGTGATTGAAGTGCAGACCTTGATCACATACCTGGACCTGAAGGAAGCCCTCGAGAAGAGGAAGCTGTTGCCTTCCGAGGAAAACCCCCCACATAAGGTGGTCTGGGATGTCCTTGGAAACCTATCAGAGATCCAGGGAGAAGTCCTCTCTTTTGACGGAAATCGAACCGATAAGAACTATATCCGGCTAGAGGAGCTGCTGACCAAGCAGTTGCTGGCCCTGGATGCAGTGGACCCTCAGGGAGAAGAGAAGTGCAAGGCTGCCAGGAAACAGGCTGTGAAGCTGGCTCAGAACATCCTCAGCTACCTGGACATGAAGTCGGATGAGTGGGAGTACTGAAGCGCCAGAAGCCAACCTTGCTGGTTTGCACTTTATATCTACTTCTGGAGAGCTTTCAGCTCACGGAGCCTAAATGGGATTTATACGTGCATATTCATTCTCAGTATTTATGGTTTAATCAAATTATATTCAGGATTTCTGCTGCTTTTGATGTTGCAAAACGAATATCATTACAGCACATTAATTTTTCCATTTGGCTCATTATCCTTATGGTGTGTGGTTTGTTTGGTATGTGCTTTTTGTGTTTATTTTGTATGTTTTTAATCAGAACATGAAATAGAGGCAGCATTCCTAATTTTAAATGGGTTGTGCAAGCATTAAAAGCCGAAATTCAGAATCTAGAACTAGACCAACCTTATGTAACTCCAGGGAAATTATGAGAAGGGGAAATTTGGAGATTGGAGAGGCGTTAAGTCCAAGCACAAAAGCAGTACAAAGATAGGTTTTGTGATGTGAAAGAAAGCGGCTTTTTGTTATTTATAAGGCCTGATTGGTGCTACCCAACTTAACAGGGTAGGGTTTTTGTTTGAAAACGTCTCTCTTCCCCAGTGGTTTTCATTCTTTTATGTGCAGCATTAATTAAAAAAAAAAAAAAGATGAAACCTGATATCCAAAAAATATCAGCTATTCAGTACTGTTGCCAGATTTTTGTATCACAAGTTAAGATTTTCCTTACTAGCTAGTAAGGATAGGAGCATTTAAATGAAGTCAGTGGACCTTTAAAAAAAGGCACTCTTGCAGAAACTCCAGAAACCACCTAACACACCCATGACTGCATTAAACAAACCTTGTTCTTAAAAAAAAAAAAAAAAAAAAAAAAAAAAAAAAAAGGCACTCATGCCTGTAGCCAGATGATGAAGGCTGAATGGGTTTACCATGTCATATCACACCAACACTAAGCAGAAAGTTCTGCCTGTGGCATATGGTGGACTTCTCTGTGGATCAAGGCAGTAGAGTAGACAAACATGTTAAACTGCTATTCACGGTGCAGAGACAGTTGGTAGTCCACAGGGACCAGGTCTCTGCAGCTGTCACAGGAGGCTGTCCTCTGCCGGCACCGTAAATACCACCTGCTCCTGCTTGGAGTCAGGCTCCCGGATGCCTCCCTAGCTCATGTTATTGGTTTGGGTCCCTTTGTTGCCTAGACTCTGTCAGGCATGAAGGGGGTTTGTTTGTTTTCTTTTAAAAGGGTATATGTATTTCTATAAATATTTTCTGAGGATCCAAATTTATGGATGCCTATCAGCGAGAACAAAAGAATTCTCCAGAACTGCAGTGCCTTGATAACGTGGGTCCCAGTACTCTAAGTAACAACCCCCTTCTGTCGCCACCTTTCCCATCATGATCCTGTGAGAACAGATCTTGTGAACCCTGGTGAACTTTAACTTTTCAGAGACATTAATTTGGAAATTGTTGCTTTAGACAGCTAAAAGTATGACACATTAATAGCCTTAAGTACCTGAAGTGATAAAAGCATAGTCCTAAACTAATCTCTTGGTCTCACAAAAAGCACTCAATACATCTTTCCTACTGGAAGTGGCCTGGAACCAGTAGATCCTGGGATGATCCAGCAGTGAGCCCATTTCATAACAGGCCCAGCTGTGGGCAGCTATGGGGCTCTTAGTACAGGTCATTGGAATTTTCCTTTTAGCAAAAGTCTTTTAAGATTGCTTTTCTGTATCATAATTTTAGAATGCTCTTAAAAATCTTGAATTTTTAAATTGTGCCCCCTGGGAAATCAAGATTACATTAAAATCACTTTAGATATACACTTCACCAGGCTCTAACACTTCTTTTGAGAGTCAAATGCTAGCCTTTCAAAGTGTCCATTGTCCTGTTGAAACAGATTCTGTCTGTAACCAGGATGTCCCATGTCCACACTGCCAAGCTTGATGCCTGGCTGAGCACAGGACACCCTCCTCCCAGCCCTGTTGAGTTTTTCACTTGGGTCCTTTTAGCGGAGATGGTCACATAACCTCGTGTGACTTGCGCCTGGTTCTTAGTCTGCCCTAGTTCCTTGTACTGATCATCTCCCATTACCAGCCTGAGCTGCTGTCCTCTTGGAGGGAGCCACATGTGTTAGTTACTAAGCCCGCCTGCCGCATGTACTTTTTAAGTTGGCCTCAGCACTGAATGGTGTTTTATGAACCTACGTAAAGAAATTGTAAAAGCCTGCTCCCCAAAGAAGTGTGGCCTTTGTGTGCATTAAACTGTCATCCATGTTATGCAAAAAAAAAAAAAAAAAAAAAAAAAAAAAAGGAGCTGGGAATATTTGCTTTCTTTTCAGTCAGTCAGCTGTGCTTGCAGTTGACAAAGGTCACTTATGATGAAGTCCCTGTTACAATAAATGTCATGAATTAATGGATCTCCTAACTTCAGTTTAATGCTTTATTTTGCAAAAATGCCTGGGTATTTGTTTACAATGAAGTTTAACCATTTTTTTCTCTTATTTTTTTTTAATTTTTTTTATTGTTTTGTTTTGTTTTGTTTTTGGAAGGTAGGGTTTCACTCTAGCCCAGGCTGACCTGGAATTCACTATTAATTTCAGGGTGGCCTCGAACTCATGGTGATCATCCTATCTCTGCCTCCCAAGTGCTGGGATTAAAGGCTTGCTCCACCACGCCTGGCTAAAAAAAATGTTTTTGAGACAGGGTCTCATGTAACTCAGGCTGGTGTTGAACTCTTTATATAGCCAAGGTTGGCCTTTAGTTCCCGTTCTCTACCTCCCAAGTCCTAGAATCACAGGTGTGCACTAGCACACTTAGCTTCTCTTTTGTTTGTGCTTTGCTGACTTCTACCTGATTTTTGAGAATCGATAAGTTTATTCTATATATTCAGGTTTTAATGTTTGTCTTTTTTTTTTTTTTTTTTTTTTGAGGTAGGGTCCTAGCCCAGGCTGACCTAAAACTTACTCTGTAGCCCAGGTTGAACTCATGCTGATCCTCCTCCCCCAGCCTTCTAAGTGCTGGGGTTATAGGTGTGAGCCATCATGCCTGGCTTGTTTTGTCATTTTGAAACAAGGTGTCACTATGTAGCCTTGACCCTGACTACCCTCAACTTTGTTTCAATCCTCCTGCCTCAACATCTAGAATACTAAGGCTAGGTGAACAGAAGTTACATAGCTTTTTGTTTGTTTTGTTTTTCGAGGTAGCATCTCACTTTGGCTCAGGCTGACCTGGAATTCACTATGTAGCCTCAGGGTGGCCTTGAACTCATGGCGATCCTTCTACCTCTGCCTCTCACATGCTGGGATTAAAGGCGTGCGCCACCATGCCCAGCCCTGCCCTTGATTTTGATGTGTAATACAGGAGTGTCTAACCTGTTCTAGCCCTGCTAAGTGTTTGACTGTCGTAATGTGTCTAAAATGATTCAGCATTATCTTGTTATAAAACTTAGTAAGCTGGGCATGGTGGCGCACACCTTTAATCCTAGCACTGGGGAGGCAAAGGGAGGAGGATGGCTGTGAGTTCGAGGCCACCCTGAGACTACAGAGTGAATTCCAGGTCAGCCTGGGTTAGAATGAGACCCTACCTTGAAAACCAAAAACAAGAGATTAACTCAGACTTAGTAGCACAGCCCTTACTTGGTGCAGTAAAGCAAAACTCTTAAGCTGTATTTGGCATGGAGACAGGATGTGAGTCCCAAGGTGTGTGTTGTGTTCTCTGCTGGCCCAGTGCTCCTCCTACACTGTCCCCTCCACACTCTGATTTGAGGGAATCCTTTATAACCAGGTGGGTGGTCCAGACTTGAGAGCAGGGGGAATCCTTGCTGCAGTTGACCACAGTGATGTCCCTAGGGCCTGAAACTTTATGGCAGAAGTGGCCTCTCTCTGCTCTGTCTGGGAGAACACTCAGAAACACTGCCCTTATCTTTCCACAGGTCAAGATTTATTGGATAATAGTAAATTCACATTTCATTAGCAGTATTAGCCAAATAGTCTTTCCCTTGGTAGCTGGCTGAGGCAAAGCCAGATTATTTGATTGTTAACTCACATTGCACAGTAAATATATACATACATACATACATACATACATACATACATACATACATACATATATATATATGTACTTAGAGAGTCCTGCAAAAGATGAGGCTGCAGCAGAGTTCAGGGAGTTTCATGTAGGCTTAGCAGAGAAGCTGATGGACATCAGAAAGTGGGACAGCAGGTTTACAGATTGCCCTGCTGTGGGATTTGCTGTCGAGTCAAACCAGTGGGTCTCAGGTGTGAGCAGGTTGAGTTGAGCTGCCCAAATGTGGTCTAGACCTGGAGGCCATCTAGGCAAAGGGCAGGACCAGGTGCAGCCAGGTGAAAGGGTAGACAGCAAGTTCAAAGGAACAGAACAAACTGGCGACATACAATTCAAGTAGCCTTGTCAACAGTGAGGACCTAGACAAGCTAAGGCCCCTGAAATGGTTGGGAGTTCTCTGCCTATCAATTTTTTTGTTTTTTCACAGTAGGGTCTTAGTCTAGCCCAGGCTGACCTGGAATTCACTCTAGTCTGTGTAGTTTCAGGGTGGTCTCAAACTCATGGCAATCTATCTTTCTTTCTTTCTTTCTTTCTTTCTTTCTTTCTTTCTTTCTTTCTTTTTTTCTTTCTTTCTTTCTTTCTTCTTTCTTTTTTTTTTTGGTAGGGTCTTGGTCTAGCCCAGGCTGACCTGGAATTCAGTCTGTAATCTCAAGGTGTCCTTGAACTCACAGCAGTCCTCCTACCTCTGCCCACCAAGTGCTAGGATTAAGGGTGTGCATCACCACGCCCTGCCTATCAGTCCTTTGATGCACACACTAGTGGTCAGGTGTCAGGTCAGTGGGGCCTTCACCACTGCAGTATTGTGTGTCCTCTGGGTTTCCAGTGAGAGCGTTGCACTCTTTTCTTGGTCTGGTGTATTTGATAATGGGGGGAGAGGAGAGTTAGGGTGACTGGACCCCTGAAGGTGAAAAGCGCAGGCTGACTTCTTATCTCTTGCCTAGTTCCCTAGAGGCCTGTTTCTCCACAGTTGGTGCCCCTCCTGGGAGGGAGGTCTTTCTTAGGATTTAAACATTGTGGTTGGTCAAGTTCAGGCCCCAGAACTTGGTGCCAGAGCTAATCTCTTCCTGAGACAGCCCCTAGTCCTAATCAACCAGCTGGCCCTCTGGTTCACCTGGGCCAGAAGACAGCCCACGGCCCCCAAGGTTATAAATACCTTTGCAAGGGGGAGGCAGGCTCTCCAATAACTTGGGAACTTTCAGCTGTGGATTAGATTTTTCCTCAGCTGGGTCTGGGCTGGCATGGCCTAGGCAGGAGGGCCCCCTAGCCCTTACTCTGCATGGGTTCTTTATCCCCTTCAGCTCCCCGCACGGCAGGAGCTCCTTGCACTTTCTTTTTTCTTCCACACTTTTTCCCAGGCCTCTAGTCACGTGGGTGCTTTTGTTGGCTCTACTTCCCTCAATAAATATAATAATAATTGTCCTTCTGTTTTCTTTTTATTTAATTCTTTGACTAAAATTAGAAATGAACCTAGGGTTTAGAGTGCAAGGACTTTCCTGGACCCTTTGCACCCCATTACAATAAGTTCTCAGACCTGGTTTTCCTGATGAGATGTTTACATGTTTGTGGCCTGGCATGGCGGTGCACGGCTTTAATCCCAGCGCTTGGAGGGCAGAGGTAGGAGGATTACTGTGAATTCAAGGCTAGCCTGAGACTAGAAGATCAGCCTGGGCTAGAAGCGAGACTCTACCTCAAAATATATATGTATATATATGTTTATATGACCCCAATTTACTGGGATAAATTTATAGATGTCACTCTTTTAGGAATAAGTCAGTCAGCTTCATGGTGCAGAGTTTGTTTAGTTGGTTTTTCGAGGTAGGGTCTCATTCTAGCTCAGGCTGACCTGGAATTCACTCTGTAGTCTCAGGGTGGTCTTGACCTTATGGTGATCCTCCTATCTCTGCCTTCTGAGTGCTGGGATTAAAGGAGTGTACCACCATGCCTGGTTTGGTGCAGTCTTTTGTGTTTGGATTCAAAATGGAATCAAAGGGCTGGGGAAGGCTGGAGAGATGGCTTAGCAGTTAAGACACTTGCCTACAAAGCCAAAAGTCCAAGGTTTGATTCCCCAAGACCCACGTAAGCCAGATGCACAAAATGGCACATGCATCTGGAGTTAATTTGCAGCAGCTGAAGGCCCTGGCATGCTCATTCTCTTCCTCCCCCTCTCTATTTCTTTCTCCCCCTTCCTCTTTCTCTCAAATAAATAAATAAAAGGGCTGGGAGTTGGCTCAGAGGTCAAAAGCACTTGCTTGCAAAGCCTGCTGGCCTGGTTCAGTTCTCCAGCACCACATAAAGCCAAACGGACATTTGTTTCCAGCAGCAGGAGTCACTGGCACACCCATACACACTCAATTAAAAAAAAAAAAAGTGGCCGGGTGTGGTGGCGCATGCCTTTAATCCCAGCGCTCGGGAGGCAGAGGTAGGAGGATCGCTGAGAGTTCGAGGCCACCCTGAGACTACATAGTTAATTCCAGGTCAGCCTGGACCAGAGTGAGACCCTACCTCGAAAAACCAAAAAAAAAAAAAAAAAAAAAAGTGTTTATGTGTTTGAGAAAGAGGCAGCTAGAGAATGGGCACACCAGGGTCTCCAACCACTGCAAAGATGGCATGCGCCATCTTGTGCATATGGCTTTATGTGGGTACTGGGGAATGGAACCTGGGTCCTTTGGCTTTGCCAACAAGCACCTTAACTGCTAAGCCATCTCTTCAGCCCTAAAATATTTTTTTAATGCTGTTTGTAAAATGAAGCCACCCAGGGCGAGGCACACCCTGCAAGCACTGTTTACCACAGTACAGACCAACTTAGGGCCAAGCATGCGCCCATCACTGCACAGATGGTGCTGGTTTTGTTTTCTGTGGGAAGGGAAGCGCTCCAGGTCACCGCAGAACGCTCTTCTCCCCGAGAGATTCAGTTACACTGTACTGTGGAGACACTTCTCCCACACTGGTGCCCGGTGAGGAACTAGTGGGATGTGGCCTGTAGGTGTTGACCCTGGGTTACAGATGCATATGGCCACTCCCAGGTGTTTATTTGGGTCCTGAGGATCACACTCCTGTGGTCTCTCAGGCTCCTCTGGCCCTCAAGCTTGCACAGGAAATGCTCTTAACCCCTGAGCCATCTCCCAGCTCCAGCTATGCGATTTCTAATAGGCAAGAAACAAAGAAGTTAGTGGTGCAGGTTACAAAGAGTACCGTGGGGTAACTTGGGATTTATGGCAGTTAACTGGGCAGCCTTGGGCTGCTTGTTACAAGCTTCCTGGCAAGCATAGCTGGTGCTAAAATTAACACTGCCCATCCCATGGCACCCGGCCTTGGAGGAGTGGCCATCTCCTTGGTAGATGAAAGACATGAATTGGCCATCCCTGGAGTGACAAGTAAGCATGGGGTGGGAAGCCCTGAAGCAGTCCCAAGACAACACCTGATGGGCTTGTCCCTACTCCTGGAGTGTTAGCTGGGGCCCCAGATACAGGTCTGTGTTTGCAGTTGCTCATAGCGACTTGTCTGAATATTTCACGTGCTGGAATTGGATGTTTCACACACAGTTCCACTTCTCAGATCTTCCAAAGGAGGCCTGGGTACTGTCTGTCCATGAAAGATTTCTGACTCAGGTGGTCACTTGCCCTAGGGACTGCCCAGGTCACACAGCTTATGGGAAGGCAAGTCTGCACAAATGCCACAGGATACCTGCAGAGTTGGAAGCAATGGCTTATACGTGGTCCCTCCCAGAAATGGTGATTCCACCAGTGCGGGGGGGGGGGCCCGGAGCCTGGCCTGGGCCTCAGGCTGAGGAAACCGCCCACTGCAAGAATGCTGGCTGATAGTTGGTGCAGAAGCCTCCATTCACATCACAGCTCTGCCAGTGTTGAAGCCAAAGCAGTCAGCCTCTGCTTCCGTTTCTGAGGCGGGTGTGGCTAGCACTTGGGCTGAGGCTGGTTCATTAGTGAAGAATTTAGTACAGTGACACATGCCCCTAAACCATCACCTCAGCTTCCAGTGAAAATACTCTTGTGGGTCTAACGCTGCAGAAATGACACCAGTGTGAAGGTATTTTCCTTTTTTTATTGGGGGGGTGGCTTTTTGAGGTGGTCTAGCTCTAGCCCAGGCCGACCTGGAATTTACTCTGTAGTCTGTGTGTCCTTGAACTGCGTGATCCTCCTACTTCTGCCTCCCGGGTGCTGGGATTAAAGGCGTGCGCCACCATGCCCGGCTTTTTTTTTTCGAGGTAGGGTCTCACTCTAGCCCAGGCTGACCTAGAATTCACTCTTTAGTCTCAGGTTGGCCTAGAATTCACGGTGATCCTCCTACCTCTGCCTCCTCCCAAGTGCGCCACCACATCCGGCTCTTATGTGTGCCTCTTGACCTCTGTTTACATATGGACCTCATGTCAGGATGGACTGCAGGGCGGGGTGGGGAGGGAGCTCTCTGCACCTCTGCTTCTCTTCTCAGTGTGGCCACGTTGAATGAGTCTGCTTTCTTGCTTTTTACTACTACTTGTCTGTTTTATTTTTTTTTTTTTCAAGGTAGGGTCTCGCTGTAACCCAAGCTGACCTGGAATTCACTGTGTATTCTCAGGGTGGCCTTGAACTCACGGCGGTCCTCCTACCTCTGCCTCCTGAGTGCTGGAATTAAAGGCCTGTGCCACCACACCCAGCTATTTCCATTTCTGAATGCATGGACCTTTCCAGAGTGACAGGGCCTCAGGTCATCTCTCCATCTCTGCTGGTGCTTCACTCAACATAGTGAAGCTTTGAAAAAAAAATCGAGGGCTGGAGAGATGATTTAGTGGTTAAGGTGCATGCCTGCGAAGCCTAAGGACCCTGGTTTGATTCTCCAGGTCCCATGTAAGCCAAATGCACATGGTGGCACACGTGTCTGGACTACGTTTGCAGTGGCTAGAGGCCCTGGCACACCCATTCTCGCTGTCCCTCTCCCTCTCTCTCTCTCTAATAAATAAAAATTTTTAAAAGAATTTTAAAAAAAATTTTTTTAAGGGCTGGAGAGATGGCTTAGCGGTTAAGGTGCCTGCCTCCTAAGCCTAAGAACTCGGGTTCCAATCTCCAGGTCCCACGTTTAGCCAGATGCAAAGTGACGCAAGGACGCAATGCCGCAGGTGCCCACAAGGGGGCGCACACATCTGGATTTCATTCACAGCAGCTGAGAGACTGCTGGCATGCCCATCTCTATCTGTCTCCCTCGCCCTCTCTGTCTCTCTCTCTCTGTCTCTCCCCAAAAATAAATAAAATAATAAAATTAAATTAAAAAATTTTTTAAAAGATCGCCATGAGTTCGAGGCATGAGAATTCCAGGTCAGCCTGGGCTAGAGTGAGACCCTACCTCGAAAAGCCAAAAAGAAAAAAAAAAAAAATATAGCCAGCCGTGGTGGCGCACACCTTTAATCCCAGCACTCAGGAGGCAGAGGTAGGAGGACTGCCGTGAGTTCAAGGCCACCCAGAGAATACAGAGTGAATTCCAGGTCAGCCTGGGCTAAAGAGAGATCCTATCTTGGGAAAAAAAAAAAAGGGGGCTGGAGAGATGGCTTAGCACTTAAGGCGCTTGCCTGCAAAGCCAAAGGATTTATTTATTTATTTATTGAGGTAGGGTCTCACTCTGGCTCAGGCTGACCTGGAATTCACTATGTAGTCTCAGGGTGGCCTCGAACTCTCGGCGATTGATTCTCCTACCTCTGCCTCCCGAGTGCTGGGATTAAAGACGTGCGCCACCATGCCCGGCATTTTTATTTATTTTTGAGGAGACAAAAACAGAGAACGAGATTAGGCATGTCAGGGCTTCTTGCAAATGAATTTCAGACACATGGTCCGCTTTGTGTACCTGGTTTTATGTAGATATTGGGAGACTGAACCTGGGGCGTCAAGGGTTACAACCAGACACGTTGAACTGCTGAGTCATCTTCACGGCTCCCAAATAATAAATTTAAAAAATACTGTTCAAGGTTCCGTTGGTTGCCAGCCTCTGGTAATATCCTCAGTGCTGGGAGATGAAGTCATAATGTACAAAAACTTGCACCATCCTTGCCAGATTTGGGGGTACTGTAGAGAAGTTCTCACTACTAGGTCTGACTACCATAGCTCAGGAAAATTCCTCTTAATGTAGAATAAACTTGGAAAGGTGTTCAAAGGACCAAGCGCCAAAAGGAAAAATCATAAAACTAAATCAGAAGCTGGCGGCCTACGAAGCAGTGGGCCCTGCAGGTCTGCCTGTGGGGCACCGACCTGGGGTCAGGCTCGATGGGGGCGCCCAGCCCCTCGCCAGCTCAGGGACAGAAGGGAGGGCAGGCAGACGGACGTCCATCGGGCTACCTGCCTATTTCTGTATCTCTCTCTCAAATAAATAAAATAAAATAAAATAATATTTTTTAAAAAAAAAAAAAAGAAGGGAGCTGGGTGTGGTGGCACACGCCTTTAATCCCAGCACTTGGGAGGCAGAGGTAGGAGGATCACTGTGAGTTCGAGGCCACCCTGAGACTACATAGTGAATTCCAAGTCAGCCTGAGCTAAAGTGAGACCCTACCTCGAAAAACAAAAATATTAAAACAATTTTTTTTTTAATTTATAAAAGAAGGGTTTGGGGCTGGGGAGATGGCTTAATGAGCTAAAGGCACTTTCTCCAGCCACGCATGCATGTAAAGCCAGATGAACATCCATTTACACTGGTGAGACCCTGGAGTGTGTCCATGTGTGTGCATGCACACACATGCAGTGGGAAAGGACAGCTGCCAGGGGAGGAAGGTGGGTGGAGGCAGCTGAGGGTCAGCAGGGCTTCCTGGCTGGGGAGTGGTGAGTGGAGTGAGCTAAGGGCTTAAGAGTCTTGGGGGTTGGGGGTAGGCTTGCTTGAGCTTGGTCGTGAGAACAGCAGCCATTGACAGGCATTAGCCTCTGGAGTGCCTATCTGTGCATCTCTGAAAAGCCCCCACTACCAGCCTGTGTTGGCCAGGACTCCCAGGTCCCTGCTTCCCCAGGGGTTGCCTCCACCCCATGGGTACACTCAGTACCCCGTCTTCCCTTTCTTCTGGCCTGCTTGGCACATGTGCCCTGTGGCACCCCTAATACCTCCAGCCCAACTCAACCCTAAGCCACATTCTAAGAGGGCTGGGCACCACTTAGCCTTTCCCCGGCCCACCCACAGTGCTCACAGAGACCGAAGCAGTTAGACCAGCTACCACCAGGCCGCTTCCACCATGTCTGGGTGCCTGCCTCATGTGCCATGTGAGCAGAGGAGCGCCCCCACCATTCCACAAGCCCACAGCCTGACCCTGGCCTCAGTTCTACCCACAGCTGGAGCAGACAGTCTTGAGAAGTGGTGGCTGTCATTTCAGATCCTGGACCTTCCTTCCATAGGAGGGAGGGGTCAGTCCACGGAGTCATGGAGGAGAGAGATGACAGTGTGGCAGTGTGAACTAGGGTTCCAAGAACACAAATGTGGAGCTGAAAGCCCGCTGTGGGTTCTGATGGCTGCTAGTTGGGACTTGTCCCCACCGCATGGCCCTCCAGAGCTCAGAGCTCCAGGCTTGGCCTCACCCATTCTCCCTGACCTAGCAGGCCACCCCCACAAGTAGTCCGTTCCTTTCTCTTTGTGGCAATCCTGAAAGGCCCAGGAAGGCTTTCCTTCTTGTCTAGTGTGGACTGAAGACTCCGGCCTGGAGCTGGGCTGGAGAAGGGTGGTGACAGGTATGCCTGTGAGAGAAACCCTGCGTCAAAGACCCAGTGCAGCTGCCCTCGACTGAGTCTGCCTCTCGGAACGGCTGCTGCTCATGGCCAAAATGGACTTCACGGGGCCATCCAGCTGCCCAGGCTCTAGCTGGGACTCCTCCAGAGTGGCACTTTGGAGTGCTCTATTAGGGGCTGGCTAGGGAAGCTCCGGGGTAGTGTTGAGAGCAATAGAGCTTTTCTGAGTTCTGATTGGGCTTAGCTTGGGAGTGCTGCACACTCAACGGTCATTAGAACTCCTTAAGCCAGTGGCTCTTGAGCTCTCAGGACTGGCAAAGAATTGACAAGTGAGGACTGGGTGTGGTGGCACATGCCTTTAAGTCAGAGAGACAGAGAGAGAGAGAGAATGGGCACGCCAGCAGCCTCTCAGCCGCTGTGAATGAACTCCAGAGCCATGTGCCCCATTGTGGGCAAGTGTGGCATTGCGCCCTTGCATCACTGCATCTGGCTAAATGTGGGACATGGAGAATGTTTTTTTTTTGGGAGGGGGGTTGCAAGGTAGGGTTTCACTCTGATCCAGGCTGACCTGGAATTAACTATGTAGTCTCAGGGTGGCCTCCAACTCTCGGCGATCCTCCTACCTCTGCCTCCCAAGTGCTGGGATTAAAGGTGTGCGCCACCACGCCTGGCTTGGACATGGAGAATGGATCAGGCTTAGCAGGCAGGTGCCCTAACTGCTAAGCTATCTCTCTAGCCCTTGTTTTTTTTTTTGTTTGTTTTTGTTTTTCAGGCTGACCTGAAATTTACTATGTAGTCTCAGGGTGGCCTCAAACTCATGGTGATCCTCCTACCCCTGCCTCCCAAGTGACGGGATTAAAGGCATGCATCACCATGCCCAGCTCTTTAAGTTTTATTTATTTAAGAGAGTCAGAGAGAGAAAGAAACAGACAGAGAGAATTGGCGCACCAGGCCTCCAGCCACTGCAAATGAACTCCAGATGTGCCGGTTCCTCTGGCAGGTAGGGCTGAAGAAGGAGCTGGTCCAGCCGGTCCTTTCTTGGGGCTGAGCGGGATGGTGAATGTCAGCGACCCAGAACCCCCTCCTCCAAGGCACCGGAGAGAAAAACACACTGGGTCGGGAGTCTTGTCGAAGCAGGAACTCGTTTTATTGTAGTAGGAAGATGTTTATATAGCATTGAGAAAGAGGGTGTTGTCTCAGGATGGGATAAAGGTGTAGGGGCCAATAGTATTTCACCACATCAGCAGTAGCTGGGTGGAGGCAGTTTTGGCCTAGGCCTTGCTGAGTCACTCCTAAGCGGGAGTAATAGGCCAAAGACAGGTCGCCAAACTCTAGCCAGGCTCAGGAAGTTCCGCTGGGCCTCATGCCCGGGCCTCTTAGGGCCCAACACAGATGCATGCACCACCTTGTGCATCTAGCTTATGTGGGTCCTTTGACTTTATAGGTAAATGCCTTAACCACTAAGCCATCCCTCCAGCCTGGCACACACATTTAATCCCAGCATACACAGAAAGCTGAGGTAGGAGGATCGTTGTGAATTCAAGGCCAACCTGAGACTGCATATTAAATTCTGGGTCAGCCTGAGCTAGAGTGAGACTCTACCTGAAAAACAAAAATACAAGGCTGGAGAGATGGCTTAGTGGGTAAGGCACTTGCCTGTGAAGCCTAAGGACTCATATTCGACTCTCCAGGTCCCATGTAAGCCAAACACACAGTGATGCAAGCACATAGGGTCTCACATGTGCACAAGGGGTCGCATGCATCTGGAGTTCAATTGCAGTGGCCAGAGGCTCTGGCACGTGAATTCTCTCTTTTTCTCTCTCTCTTTTTCCTTTAAAAAATGGCAGTCTGGCTGGGCATGGTGGCGCACGCCTTTAATCCCAGCACTTGGGAGGCAGAGGTAGGAGGATTGCCATAAATTCGAGGTCACCCTGAGACTACATAGTGAATTCCAGATCAGCCTGGGCTAGAGTGAGACCCTACTTCAGAAAAAAAAAAAAAAAAGAATTGGGAAGTGAAGACACACAGAAAGATAAGTTATGAGTTTCATTTTAGGAAAATAAAACAGAGTAAAGCAGAAAAGCTCCCAAATTGGGAGGGGTCCTGAGTGGGAATCCATATGGCAACGTAACTCAGGTTTTCTTTGCCTTTTGTTTTGTTTTGTTTTGTTTTTCGAGGTAGGGTCTCACTCTAGCCCAGACTGACCTGGAATTCACTATGTAGTCTGAGGGTGGCCTTGAACTCACGGTGATCCTCCTACCTCTGCCTCCTGAGTGCTGGGATTAAAGGTGTGCGCCACCACTCTGGGCTAGGCTTCCAGTTAGGATGAAGCTCATTGGCTTAGTCCCAACTTTATGAAGTGCTTGATTGGTTGGTGGGTCGGGAAGGAGAATGAAGACTCAAAAGGAGCCCGTAGGCAGGGAAAAAAGCCAGTGAAAACCTTTCCTAGACAAAGGAGGGCTCAGGAAGCTATTGCTGATGGCCGGCTTGTGTTAGACTAGAGTCTCGGGCAGGTCAGCATATGGATGCTAGTTCTTTTGGGCCTGTGTCCCTAACTAGCTACAGGAAGACTTCTTGGCTTCTAATCTCTGTCAGTAACAGTGGCTACAGGAGCCTATGTCTCCCTGTGGTCAGACAGAAGGACAGGCGTTGGTTTGCCTTTGCCAAGGCTGCCAGACAGTGTGGTCCACCCCATGCTGGCTTCACCTCCTGCCGTCTAGGTGGAATACCCACGGTCCCGTGCACCTGTTTCCCTCCCAGGAGTGTGGTTAGTGCTAATGGATGACCCCACGCCTGAGGTACTGGGACAATGTCAAGCTTAGAGTACACTGGCCACCTACCACCTCCTGATCGAGTGCAGGATGCTCATCTACCTGCCCACCTCTGTTTCCATCCTGCACTGCCTACATCTGCTGTTCCCAGGGCACTCCTTCATCACCTGACCCTTCCCTGAGGAACCTGAGCTGAGGGTCCAGAACTGTCCCCACACTAGCCCTGCAGGTACATATATCCTGCTCGGTAAGGGCTCAGGGATGAATGGATGAGGTCTTTGGACAGACCCACAGGCAGCCACAGCTGTTCTGGGTGGGGAGAGATACAGGCAGTGGGGTGACCATTGCAAAGGAATCCATCCTCTGGGTTTCAGCAGCAGTGGGGTTCATTGCTAGCAGAAAACACCTGACCACGAGCAGCTTCTGGGGAAAAAACAAACAAACATTTATTTTGGCTTACAGACTTGAGGGGAAGTGCATGATGGCAGGGAAAACGATGGCATGGGCAAGGGGTGGACATCACCTCCTGGCCAACATCAGATGGACAACAGCAACAGGAGAGTGTGCCAAACATTGGCAAGAGGAAGTTGGTTATAATACCCATAAGCCCGCCCCCAACAATACACTGCCTCCAGGAGGGGTTAATTCCCAATTTTCCATCAACTGGGAACCTAGCATTCAGAACACCTAGGTTTATGGGGACACCTGAATCAAAACACCACATTCCACCCTCTGGCCCCCATAAACTGATAACCATCTGTGATGTAAAATGCAATGCATTAAGCCCAATTTTAAAAGTCTCCATAGTTTTTATCAGTCTTTTTTTTTTTTTTTTTTTTTTTTTTTTTTTTTTCGAGGTAGGGTCTCACTCTGGCTCAGGCTGACCTGGGATTCACTATGTAGTCTCAGGGTGGTCTCGAACTCTCGGCGATCCTCCTACCTCTGCCTCCCGAGTGCTGGGATTAAAGGTGTGCGCCACCACGCCTGGCTGTTTTTATCAATCTTAATGATGTTCAAACATCCCCATAATCCAAGGTCTTTTAACTGAGCCATAATACTGAAAAACCAAACAACCCATAATGGCACAATAAACATTCACACTGCAAAAGATGGCATTGGGCATAACAAAGAAATAGCCAACCAAGACAAGATTTATTCATTTATTTGAGAAAGAGAAAGAGGCAGAGAGAGAGGGAGAATGGGCATGCCAGGGCCTCCAACCACTGCAAACGAACAACAGATGCATGTGCCCCCTTGTGCATCTGGCTTACGTGGTTCCTGGGGAATTGAACCAAGATTCTTTGGTTTTGCAGGCAAGTTCCTTAACTGCTAAGCCATCTCTCCAGCCCACAATACAAGATTTAAAACAACCAGGACAAACATCAAAATCTGTAGCTCCAAGTCCAATAACTAACCAGTGTCAAGTCTCCAAATCCAATCATTTTAATCATTGACAAGTCTCTGGAGTTCCATTTCTGCCCTCCAGCTAGGCTATTCACCGTCCTGGAAAACTTCATCCAGGGCCAGCAGCTCTCCTTGGCAGCCATCTCATAGTCCTGGCATCTCCATTGTGTCTCCACTGCAACTCATGGTTCAGCCTCAAGACTCCGTTGGGCTTCCACACAGGTAATCCAACAAGCCTGCTTCACACTACCCATGGCCATTTCCAAAATACAAAACTGGGTTGCAAATTCAATAACCCTGTCTTTCCTGAATTTGTTATATTCCACAATACCAGGTGGGCTACCAACTTGTTAATCCAGGGAGCAATAAAGCAGACTTTAAAGAACAGGACACTGCTTCAGCATTCAGGTCCCTTCAAAAGACTGCATTCTAGCCAGGCGTGGTGGCACGTGCCTTTAATTCTAGCACTCTTGAGGCAGAGGTAGGAGAATCACCATGAGTTCGAGGTCACCTTGCGACTACAGAGTGAATTCCAGGTCAGCCTGGGCTAGAGTGATACCCTACCTCGAAAAAAAACAAAACAAACAAAAAAAGATTACATTCTAGCTGGTGTGGTGGCACACGATGGCTTAGCGATTAAGTGCTTGCCTGTGAAGCCCAAGGACCCCGGTTCAATCGATTCCCCAGGACCCATGTAAGCCAGATGCACAAGGTGGTGCATGCATCTGGAGTTCCTTTGCAGTGGTTGGAGGCCCTGGCACGCCTATTCCCTATCTATCTGCCTCTTTCTCTCTGTCTGTTGCTCTCAAATAAATAAATAAAAATTAAAAAAAAAATTAAAAGAGGGCTGGAGAGATGGTGTTTGCCTACAAAGCCAGAGGACCCTGGTTCAATTCCCCAGGACCCATGTAAGCCAGATGCACAAGGTGGTGCATGCGTCTGGAGTTCGTTTGCAGTGGCTGCAGGCCCTGGCTCGTCCATTCTCTCTGTCTCTCTCTCTGTCTGACTCTCTCAAATAAATAAATAAAAGGGATGGAGAGATGATTTAGTGATTAAGGCATTTGCCTGCGAAGCCTAAGGACCCAGGTTAGATTCTCCAGATCTCATGTAAGCCAGATGCACATGGTGGAGCATGCATCTGGAGTTTGTTTGCAGTGGCTAGATGCCCTGGTATGCCCATTTTCTAGCTCTCTCTCTCTCAAATAAATAAATAAATAAATAAATAAATTTAAAAAAACAAAAAAGAATACAAAAGACTGCATTCTTCCTATTGTCCCAATGCAGATCAGCTGGCCCAATCTCAATGGTTGTAATCTCTCATACAATTGCAGCTGAATGGGTAGTTTGGGCCCAGAGATTTTCTTTCTTTCTTTTTTTTTTTAATTTTATTTTTACTTACTTATTTATGAGAGACAGAGAGAGGGAAAGAGAGAGAGGGAGGGAGAGTGAGAATGGGCACGCCAGGGCCTGTAGCCACTGCAAACGAACTTCGGATGTGTGTGCCGCCTTGCGCATCTGACTTACGTGGGACCTGGAGAATCAAACCGGGGTCCTTAGGTTTTGCAGGCATGTGCCTTAACCACTAAGCCATCTCTCCAGCCCCCAGAGATTTTATTTCTGTGCCATATCTCTCTGTTCACACCAGTCCATTTCTACACAATGCAACCCTGCATAAATTCTCAAGACGGGCATAACAGCAAGCCTTTCACACAAACTGCTTCTAGCCCATTCCAGGCAAAGCTCTTTTTCACCCTCATAAGCCAAATTTCACAGTCCATAGTTCTTACTGCATTCAGTCTTTCAACTCTGACCAGAACAGTCCATCAAGCTGTACACCTGACCAAAAGCAGCTTGTGTTGGGGGGAAGGTTTATTTTGGCTTACAGACTCGAGGGGAAGTTCCATGATGACAGGGAAAACAATGGCATGAGCAGAGGATGGACATCACCTCCTGGCCAACATCAGATAGACAACAGCAACAGGACAGTGTGCCAAACACTGGCAAGAAGAAACTGGTTATAACATCAATATGCCCGCCCCCAACAATACACTGTTTCCAGGAGGCAAAAACCAAACAACCCATAATGGCACAATAAACATTCACACTGCAAAAGATGGCATTGGGCATAGCAAAGAAATAGCCAACCAAGACAAGATTTATTCATTTATTTGAGAAAGAGAAAGAGGCAGAGAGAGAGGGAGAATGGGCATGCCAGGGCCTCCAACCACTGCAAACGAACAACAGATGCATGTGCCCCCTTGTGCATCTGGCTTACGTGGTTCCTGGGGAATTGAAGGCAAGTGCCTTAACTGCTAAGCCATCTCTCCAGCCCACAATACAAGATTTAAAACAACCAGGGCAAACATCAAAATCTGTAGCTCCAAGTCCAATAACTTAACCAGTGTCAAGTCTCCAAATCCAATAATTTTAATCATTGACAAGTCTCTGGAGTTCCATTTCTGCCCTCCAGCTAGGCTATTCACCGTCCTGGAAAACTTCATCCGGGGCCGGCAGCTCTCCTTGGCAGCCATCTCATAGTCCTGGCATCTCCATTGTGTCTCCACTGCAACTCATGGTTCAGCCTCAAGACTCCGTTGGGCTTCCACACAGGTAATCCAACAAGCCTGCTTCACACTACCCATGGCCATTTCCAAAATACAAAACTGGGTTGCAAATTCAATAACCCTGTCTTTCCTGAATTTGTTATATTCCACAATACCAGGTGGGCTACCAACTTGTTAATCCAGGGAGCAATAAAGCAGACTTTAAAGAACAGGACACTGCTTCAGCATTCAGGTCCCTTCAAAAGACTGCATTCTAGCCAGGCGTGGTGGCGCGTGCCTTTAATTCTAGCACTCTTGAGGCAGAGGTAGGAGAATCACCATGAGTTTGAGGTCACCTTGCGACTACAGAGTGAATTCCAGGTCAGCCTGGGCTAGAGTGATACCCTACCTCGAAAAAAAACAAAACAAACAAAAAAAGATTACATTCTAGCTGGTGTGGTGGCACACGATGGCTTAGCGATTAAGTGCTTGTCTGTGAAGCCCAAGGACCCCGGTTCAATCGATTCCCCAGGACCCATGTAAGCCAGATGCACAAGGTGGCGCATGCATCTGGAGTTCCTTTGCAGTGGTTGGAGGCCCTGGCACGCCTATTCCCTATCTATCTGCCTCTTTCTCTCTGTCTGTTGCTCTCAAATAAATAAATAAAAATTAAAAAAAAAATTAAAAGAGGGCTGGAGAGATGGTGTTTGCCTACAAAGCCAAAGGACCCTGGTTCAATTCCCCAGGACCCATGTAAGCCAGATGCACAAGGTGGTGCATGCGTCTGGAGTTCGTTTGCAGTGGCTGCAGGCCCTGGCTCGTCCATTCTCTCTGTCTCTCTCTCTGTCTGACTCTCTCAAATAAATAAATAAAAGGGATGGAGAGATGATTTAGTGATTAAGGCATTTGCCTGCAAAAGCCCTAAGGACCCAGGTTAGATTCTCCAGATCTCATGTAAGCCAGATGCACATGGTGGAGCATGCATCTGGAGTTTGTTTGCAGTGGCTAGATGCCCTGGTATGCCCATTTTCTAGCTCTCTCTCTCTCTCTCTCTCAAATAAATAAATAAATAAATTTTAAAAAACAAAAAAGAATACAAAAGACTGCATTCTTCCTATTGTCCCAATGCAGATCAGCTGGCCCAATCTCAATGGTTGTAATCTCTCATACAATTGCAGCTGAATGGGTAGTTTGGGCCCAGAGATTTTCTTTCTTTCTTTTTTTTTTAAATTTTATTTTTACTTACTTATTTATGAGAGACAGAGAGAGGGAAAGAGAGAGAGGGAGGGAGAGTGAGAATGGGCACGCCAGGGCCTGTAGCCACTGCAAACGAACTTCGGATGTGTGTGCCTCCTTGCGCATCTGACTTACGTGGGACCTGGAGAATCAAACCGGGGTCCTTAGGTTTTGCAGGCATGTGCCTTAACCACTAAGCCATCTCTCCAGCCCCCAGAGATTTTATTTCTGTGCCATATCTCTCTGTTCACACCAGTCCATTTCTACACAATGCAACCCTGCATAAGTTCTCAAGACGGGCATAACAGCAAGCCTTTCACACAAACTGCTTCTAGCCCATTCCAGGCAAAGCTCTTTTTCACCCTCATAAGCCAAATCTCACAGTCCATAGTTCTTACTGCATTCAGTCTTTCAACTCTGACCAGAACAGTCCATTAAGCTATACACCTGACCAAAAGCAGCTTGTGTTGGGGGGAAGGTTTATTTTGGCTTACAGACTCGAGGGGAAGTTCCATGATGACAGGGAAAACAATGGCATGAGCAGAGGATGGACATCACCTCCTGGCCAACATCAGATAGACAACAGCAACAGGACAGTGTGCCAAACACTGGCAAGAAGAAACTGGTTATAACATCAATATGCCCGCCCCCAACAATACACTGTTTCCAGGAGGCTTTAAAAAAATATTTTTTTAATTAATTAATTAATTTTTTGGTTTTTCAAGATAGGGTTTCACTCTAGTCTAGGCTGACCTGGAATTCACTATGTAGTCTCTGGGTGGCCTTGATCTCATGGTGATCCTCCTACCTCTGCCTCCCGAGTACTGGCATTAAAGACGTGTGCCACCACGCCCGGCTTAATTTTTATTTTATTTTATTTATTTTATTTTATTTATTTGACAGAAAAAGAGGGAGAGAGAAAGAATGGGTGCACCAGGGCCTCCAGCCACTGCAAACAAACTCCAGATGCATGCATCCCCTTGTGCAGCTGGCTAATGTGGGTCCTGGGGAACTGAACCTGACTCTTTTGGCTTTGCAGGTAAATGCCTTAACCATTAAGCCATTTCTCCAGGAGGCTTTAATTTTCAAATCTCCATCAGCTGGGAACCTAGCAGTCAGAATACCTAAGTTTACGAAGAACACCTGAATCAAACCTCCACAGATACAAACCAGAGACCCTCTGTGGAAGCTCCACGCTGCCCCTGCAGCAGCCCGAGTTCTTTTAGAGTACTCCACTCAGGAAGCTGGAGGTTGTTTGTTTGTTTGTTTTGTGAGCAGAGTGAGATAGAGAGAGAGAATGGGCAGTGGGCATGCCAGGACCTCCAGCCGCTGGAAACAAACTCCAGATACATGTGCCACCTTATGCATCTGGTTTTTAGGTGGGCACTTGGGCATCACATTTGGGTCCTTAGGCTTTGCAGCCAAGTGCCTTAACTGCTGAGCCATCTCTTCAGCCCAGAAACTGGGATTCTTGATTTTGCTGCTGAAAGAATTTCAGGACAAGCCAGTATGAAGCAGAGTTGGGAGTTTATTAAAGAATTTTTTTTCAGTTTTTCAAAGTAGGCTCTCACTCTAGCCCAGGCTAACCTGGAAATCACTATGTAGTCTTAGGGTGGCCTCGAACTCATGGCAATCCACCTACCTCTGCCTCCCAAGTGCTGGGATTAAAGGAGTGTGCTCAGCTTGTATGTGGTTTTTTGAGGTAGGGTCTCACTCTAACCCAGGCTGACCTAGAATTCACTATGTAGTCTCAGGGTGGCCTGGAACTCACAGCAATCCTTCTACCTCTGCCAGTTGCTGGGATTAAAGGCCTGCAGCACCATGCCTGGCTTCATTCATTTAATTTTGAGACAGGATTTTACTAAGTTGACTAGTCACTCTGTCACCCAGGCAGGCCTTGCAATGCTCTGCCCTCAGGCCCAGTAGTGCCTTTTGTTGTGGACAGTCACTATGAAAGGATGCCCCAGCTAGGCCTAGCTCTGTCCTCCTAAGGCCACCTATACAACCAGGTCTCCTCCTCCTCCTCCTCCTCTTCTCTTCTCCTTCTTCTTCTTCTTCTTCTTCTTCTTTTTTTTTTTGGTGTTTCAAGGTAGGGTCTCACTCTAGCAGAGGCTGACCTGGAAATCATTAGGTAGTCTCAGGGTGGCCTGGAACTCACAGCAATCCTCCTACCTCTGCCTGGTACAACCAAATCTCTTCTTAATCAGGTTATGAGGAAAGAACATTCCAGACAATCCTGGCGACACCCTACCCTCCTCACATCCAGCCTGCAGGGCGGTCACCTGCGCAGAGCTCATGGCTCAGTGACCTTGAAGCACCCTCAAATATACTTCTAGCCTGCCTTGTTCTTTCATATGTGGCCACCAGGAGGCGTCCGAAGCCAGGTTTTTTTTTTTTTTTTTTTTTTTTTTTTTCCAGAGCACAGTACAGCTGTCAGGCCTGGGCTTTTGTGGGGATAGGGGTGAGTGGGAGGGGAGTGCACCTGTCTCGCTGATGGTGGACAGGTGGCCTTAGCACCTCCTGAGCTGCAGCTCTGTGTCTGGCGGTAGATGGTGTTCCAGTTGGTCTGCTGGTGACCACTCCCTATGATCAATCGTAGACTGGCATGGAGTTTTGGTTTTTCGAGGTAGGGTCTCACTCTAGCTCAGGCTGACCTGGAATTCACTATGTAGTCTCAGGGTGGCCTCAAACTCATGGCGATCCTCCTACCTCTGCCTCCCGAATGCTGGGATTAAAGGTGTGTGCCACCACGCCCGGCTGGCAGGCAGCTTTTAACTGACTCCTAACTTGTCCTCAGGGGGATTGTCTCTGGCCTGGCCCTCCCTTCAACAGCCCCACAGGGTCTCACTGCCATCTGGGTTTGAAGCCTGAGGGGTGGGCACAAGCCACGGTCATGAGGCCTATGGGCCAGGTCTGTGCTATCTCCCCCATGCCTAATGGGCTGGTGCCCTGCTGGACTCTAACTTCTCCTCATGGGGAGTTGGTGCTATTCCTCCATGGCACAAGCCAAATGTCACTTCCTGCAAGAACCCTTTAAGAGGCTGGAGAGATGGCTCAGCAGTTAAGGCGTTTGCCTGCAAAGTCTAGGCATCCACATTCAATTCCCCATGACCCATGTAAGCCAGATGCACATGATGGCCATGCATCTGGAGTTCATTTGCAGTGACTAGAGGCCCTGGTGCACCCATACCCCCCCCTCAAATAAACAAATTAATTTAAAAAAAGATCAGAGCCGGGCATGGTGACGCACGCCTTTAATCCCATCACTTGGGAGGCAGAACTAGGAGGACTGCTGTGAGTTTGAGGCCAGCCTGAGACTACATAGTGAATTCCAGGTCAGCCAAGACTAGAATGAAACCTTACCTCAATAAATAAATAAATAATCATAAAAAGAGGCCTTTGGGGACCTCACCAGATGCAGACTTTGGTGCTGGTTCCTGGAGCTGCATGATGCTCTTGCCTTTGACAGACACTCCTAGAGCTGGGGTATTCCAGTCTGTCCTTGAAACCAGGCAGCTTGCCCAAGTAGGGATCTTGCTTCATGTTGGGGGTCAAGGGCAGGAGAACTGAAAGTCAATGAAGCTGAAGGGAAGGGAGGATTGGAAGGCCTGGAACACGTGGTGTGGTGAAGGGAGGGTGTCTGATGAAAGCGGGAGTCTGTCTGTGAGAAGAGGGGAAGAAGAGTTGGTCCCTATCTTGCCAAGGTCTTCCCCAGTGCTTTCAAGGCTCAAGGGGTCCCAACAAGCCCCGTTTTACACAAGCCTCAGCTCTCCACACTCACAGTCAAGGACTGGAGAGACTGCTCAGTGGTTCAGAGGCTTGTCTACAAATGTGGGACAGTCAGACCATGGTCCCCACCCTACACAGGGTCGGCAGCTCCGGGGACGGTCTAATTGGTGATGGTCACTATCACTACATGGCATGCCTCTGACAGTCAGCTCCCTGTTGCCCAGGGGAGGTCATAGCAGTGTGGAGGTGAGGCACAGTGGCCTGGAAGCCTCACTTGCATCCCTGGGCCGGGTGAGTGTCTCAAGGCACAGCAATGGAGATCTGCCTCCTGCCTCACAGCCTGGCCTCTTGGCAGTAGCGGCCTTCACCCAAGGAACGCCCCCAGTGCTTCTGGCCAGACCCCTGCTCTGACCTGCATGTCCCGTCCTCTGAGCCCATTACCTCCCACGTTACCTAGAAACGTAACCCCAGCTCCAGCCAATGCCCTGTCACAAGTTCTACGAACAGCTGCCCCTTCTCGAAGCCCCTGGCCTCTGCTTGCCCCTTGGCTATACCCCTGCCCAAGGAAGCCTGATGGGACTGCAACACCAAAGTCTGCCTTGTGAGGACTAGAACTCATACCTCCTCCAGGGGCAGAGGGACAGTGGGGTATAGGTAGGCCACGCCCAGTGGCCCCACCTGTAAGCCCCAGTACCTGACAGCCTCAGCTTAGGCCTTTCCATTGAAGGGTAGAAGCACCCTGGTACTCATCCTCTTCCAGAGAGCTTGCATTCCGACAGACAGCCCTGTGTACCCCAAGGACAGATCACTGTCCTTGATGGGCAAACCCCATGTCCCACCCGCTGATGGGGAGACAGCCATCCTGCATCTGTCATGCTGAGCACACATGTTGCTTGGAGTCAGAACCTCCCTGGATAATTCACAGGGGCCTGAGGACCTCTGGCCAGACCTGTGTTGTCAGGCAGGAGATTAAAGGACTCAGCTGTGTCTTCAAAGACGGCTTGAATATTCTTCCCCCAACGGGGACCTAGTCTTACCACTTTGCCCCTTTGCCAGGGTTCCAGCAGCAAGGAAGACACCCTGCCTTCTCCCCTCCCTCCTAAGCTCAATAGAGTCCTCACCAGCAGAGATTTGAAAGGCCAGGGCCCCTGAGACCACCTCCTTCCCCAGACACCCAGATTCCAACCACCGGCCTCAGCAGAAAACTAACAGAGCAAGATGGCCATCCAAGGCCTGTGCATCCCTGGACTCTGGGACCTAGTGCTGGCCCCCGCCATAGTGCCATCGCTGGTCCATTGCATTCTGAATGCACAGACACTCCATTCTGAGGCCTCGGTGGCACTGCTCTGGATTGGACAGCTCTGAAGAGCCTATGGGAGGCTGGAGATCTGGACTGCAGGGCCACCCAAGAAGCCCAAGGCCTTAGGGACCTGTGGCTCCCCCAGCGTCAGTGAACACCTGAATGTGGCTCTGTGCAATGTGCATGTATGTGAGTATGTGTGCCTGCGTGTGGATACTCACGTCAGTGTGTGCTAGTGTGCAAATGTGTACGCATTTACATGCATTGTGTGTGTCTATATGCACTGGATGTGTTTGTATGTGGATCCAAACACATGTGTGCTTGCAATGTGAGTGTCAAGGTGGGAATGGGGAGGGTTAAGGTTAGTGAGGGACTGGAGCAGCCGCTGACTGTTGACTGTTGACTAGGGACAGGCTGGAGCTGGGCTGGGGCTGGCTTGAGGTGTCCTGGGAACAGGCCCAGAAGGAAGCTTGCATAGGCAGGCGACAGCACCATAGCAACGCAGCACAAAGCGCTGGCCTACTTACCCTGCCTCCACCCCTCACTCCGCTCAGGGAGGGGACACAGGGCCTTTGGCGCCTCTGGGGAGACCATGCCCCCAGCCTTTATGAGCCCAGTGTCCTGGAAGTTTTGGGCTCCTCTTGACTGAGCCAGGCTTGCAGAGACTCGCTTTTCTTGTCCTTTATTTGGGATGAAGAGTGAGATGCAGGGAGGCCAGGCACTCAGTAAATGTCCCTGCTTCTGGGTGGCTCCAGACACAGTGGTTTTGAAAATTCATTTTAAAATTCCTTTTTAAGCCCCAGAAATGTCAGGGTACTGGGGAAATGCAACACCCCCCACCAGGTGGCTCTCAGACAGACCTCTGCCAGCCCAGCCTTCTCTGGCCACCTGTGCTGTCCACATGGCTTGCTCACACTGCTGGCCACCCAGGTCCATCCCAGTCCCATGGGGTCTCCAGCACAGAGCTGGCAGAGGCCTGAGGGCCAGCAAACTGCAAGGAGGCTTTATAGAGCACTCTGGGGACAGGAAACCTTCCTTAGCTCCATGTAGAGGACAAGGGTATCACTTGATACTATACACAGAAAAGCAAATATTTTCCTGATCTCCTGGCAGCCCCCACTCCCCAGAGGCCCGTGTTTGACCTCAGACTAGGCAGCTGCTGCGGCCTCTCATTCTCCAACTTGCACAAACCCCTAGGATGGCTGTGACTCACCAGTCCCAATTCCCCTTATAGACTGGGTGCCCCCACCTATCACCTCCAGAAGCACCCAGGGAATGAGTGAAGGATAGGAGTGAAAGAATCAATGAGATTTAGAGGGGCAGCACCTTGTACCATGTGAGTTAGGGGCTATCTGCCTACACAAACTTGTGCCCCTTCCCCACAGCCAGCTGCAACTGCCTTCCTCTCCCTAACCCCTTAATTTATGCCATAAGGGGGGGTAACCACTCACTGGTCCTCCGCTTGGCAGCGGCTTTGTCCCCAGGCGGATTCCCAACGGCTGCCTTGGGAAGAAAGAACCCTTCTCTCTGGCCGGTGGTGAGATCACCAGGAGAGGCCCAGCAAGCACAAAGGCCGTGGCCCCCACCCCGCCCCACTGGCAGCTGCCTCTTTGTCCCCAGCTCCTGGCCTAGGAGAGACCCCGTGGGGCCCCAGCTCAGCCACGGTGGGGCCTCGCTTCCTCCCTGAGAAGTTCACAGAGTGGGGGAGGGGCAGGAGCCACCCCATGCCCTGGCTTTGCTCCTGATCAAGTGACCGCACCTGTTGAGGGCGGACAGGGCCCAATCCTGACCAGGAGCCTGGTGAAGGTGCTTTTACAGCTGTCTGTCTGGGTCCCCGGACACAGGCGGAAGGGAGAGCTAGCGGTGTTAGGAGGTGGGACAGCTCTTTCCCTGGCAATCCAGAAAGGGTGGATCAGCAGCAGAATCAAAACTACAAGCCCCTGGCGTGGGGAGTGGGTGGGCAGGGCTAGGCACCCCTAGACGGCTTTCAAGGAGCCCCAGAGCCCAGGTGGGGAGCTCTTGAATGCATCCCATTCCAATTAGGTCTAGCAGACTAAGGCTCAGAGAAAGCGACTCCTTTGCCCAAAACCCCCCAGCCCGCCCCAGCGCACAGCAAGGACCACAGGAAAGACCCTCTTCCATCCTCTTGCTTTCCTCACACTGTGCAGACCCCCTCTCTACTCCGGGCTGCACTGACCCTACTAGCTGGGGGTCAAGGTAGGAGACAGCAGGTGGCAGAACTGTGCCTGTGGGGCAGCAGACCTGAGCACGGCAGAGTGGTGGCAGTGCTTGGTAGGTGCCACTGTGCACTCATGCACGTGGCTTCCGACAGGGGACAGAGACACAATTCACTAGAAACGTGCAATTCAGCCGAGTTGTCCAGTAGGGCTGGGGGGGGGTGGGTGGGGCTGGAGGCTTGCACAGGGCCTAGGGCTGATGTCCCAGTGGAGGAAGGAGGCCCAGGGCCTTGGACAATGGCCTAGGGAAGCTGCCAGAGTATGAAGGACTGAGAACCATAGGAACTGTGTGTGAGGGGAAGCAGCCATGAGGGAGAAGGATGGGGTGACTCCCTGCCCCCAGCAGCTGGCAGCACTGGAGTCCCCAGCTCCTTAGCAGTCTCTCCACGGAAGGAGGAAGCGGAGCCCGAAGGGGGCAAAACAAACCCCTCCTCTGTCCCAGCGAGGCGGAGGCCCAGGCCCAGGCGATGCCCAGTGGGGAGACTCGGTAGGGGCTGAGGTCTTTCCCCAAACTCCAAGCCTTGATCCCTGTGACCCTCAAGTCCAGCTCTATGGGGAAGATGCCAGGCCAGAAAACTGGGGACCCAGGGAGGGAGGAGGAGCAGGCAGGCCTGAAGGGGTGGGGATGGACAGGGCCTCAGAAGCCATGGGGGGGCGGAAATCCGTGCATCACATTTGACCTGAGAATTCACGGCCAGTGTGTCTGTACCTCCTGCGGGCAGGGCTCACAGCAGAGCCAGGGACAAGAGGCCACCGGGCCCTCAGCAGCCTGCTCTCAGAGAAATGTTTCCTTCCCCCGTGCCTGGTGCACTGAATGGCCATTGCTCATGTGTCATGGCAACAAGCCTCTGCCGCCCCCACTGTCCCCGCCCACGGCTGGCCCACCACCCACAGCGGGTGCTGGCATTCCTTGTAGGCCAGGCTTCCTGCAGAATCTGCTCCTGGGACCTTGTTTGCCCTACGCATGTCCAATAGCTCAGAGTAGCCAGTGTCCTGCGTGTATTATCCGGTGATCTGAGTGACGGAGGCTGCCAGTGCAGACAGCTAGGTCACTGCTGACTGCCATGGGCTGGCTCTTCGCCACAGTAGTGTTTCCTGGGGCGGCCACACATACTTTTCAGAAATCTCACATTCCACTTCCCAGTAAACTTCCTTGACATGTTCACTCTGGGCAAAAGTTACTGAAGTGACCGGAAGTGGCTAAATGGGTGCCCTTAAGTGAGGCTGGTGGTGCCAACGTGTTCTCATGGGTGCACAAACTGGTCAAAATGCTTGGAGCAGGACAGTTTGCTAGGCAAGTTCTGTATTCTACAAATTAGACTGCAGGACAATGGGGTTCCGGCCAGGTTTGATGCATAACTCTGATCCCAACACGCAGGAGACAAAGGCTAAAAAGAGTATGAGTTTTGGCCAGGCGTGGTGGTGCACACCTTTAATCTCAGCACTTGGGAAGCAGAGGTAGGAGGATCATTGTGAGTTCAAGGCCACCCTGAGATTATATAGTGAATTCCAGGTCAGCCTGGGCCACAGCAGGACTCTACCTTGAAAAACAAAAACAAAACAAACAAACAAAAAAAGATGTGGGTTTGAGGCCAGCCTGGTCTACATAGGGAAGTCCTGGCTAAAAAAAAAAAAAAAAAAAAAAAAAAAGGAAGGAGTTGGACGTGGTGGTGCATGCCTTTAATCCCAGCACTGGCGAGGCAGAGGTAGGAGGATCGCTGTGAGTCTGAGGCCACCTTGAGACTACATAGTGAATTCCAGGTCAGCCTGGGCTTATAGTGAGACCCTACATTGAACAACAACAACAACAAAAAAAACCCTCCAGTCGTGCATGGTGCAGAGACTGAATTACTTAGGGCTTGAAAACTCAAATTTAGGGTTGAAAGAAAGCATATGCAATACATGGAGAAGCGACGGAGATGAACACTCAATGTTCTCCTCTGGCCTCTGTGTGCACACATGGGTGTACGCATCTGCACACACACACAGCAAGCTATCTTTAGGGAAAGGGACATGCTAGGCCTATTGTGGGCAGTGGGGCTGCTGGGAGGGTCTGGAAAGGGACAAGAGTCCTCTGGTAAAGACGGTATAGGAAGTGGGGGCTCTACTTCCACCTGTAGACCTAGGCTGCTCTGGAGACCACTGGGGCTGCACAGCCCCACCAGAGCAGAGGCTGAATGCACATAGTGGCCTGTGCTGGGGACAGGGCCACCCCACTTCCACCTGCCCCATAGCATATGACCCCACTGCCCCCTCCCCCATATGGTCCCAGTACTAGAGAGCCCAAGTCACTAGAGGGACCAGGAAGAGAGTGAGGCTAGAAGCAGTGACTCCTGGGAGCACAAGATGATGGACATGCCATAGCTGAGAGCAGTGAGGAGCAGGCTTCTGGCTCCAGGCCCAGCTTGCTGTTACTACCTCCTCCAATACATGGCAATCCTCTGACCTCTGACTCCAGAATGCTGGAATTAAAGGTGTGTGCTACCACGCCTGGTTTTTAATTTTTTTTTAAATATTTTATTTTTAAATATTTATTTATTTATTTATTTATTTGAGAGAGAGAGATACAGAAATAGGCAGGGAGAGAGAGAGAGAGAGAGAGAGAGAGAGAGAATGGGTGCGCCAGGGCCTCCAGCCACTGCAAACGAACTCCAGATGCATGCGCCCCCATGTGCATCTGGCTTACGTGGGTCCTGGAGAATTGAGCCTCGAACCAGGGTCCTTAGGCTTCATAGGCAAGCGTTTAACTGCTAAGCCATCTCTCCAGCCCCAGGTTTTTAATTTTTATTTGTTTGAGAGAATGAGAATGGGTGCACCAGGGCCTCCAGCCATTGCAAATGAACTCCAGACACATGTGCCACTTTGTGCATCTGGCTTATGTGTGTCTGGGGAATTGAACCTGGGTCTTTAGGCTTTGCTGGCAAACACCTTAACTGCTAAACCATCTCTCCAGCCCTGTTTTGCTTTTTTTTTTTTCCCCCTGAGGTAGGGTCTTACTCTAGCACAGGCTGACCTGGAATTCACTATGTAGTCTCAGGATGGCCTTGAACTCACGGCGATCCTACCTCTGCCTCCCAAGTGCTGGGATTAAAGGTGTGAACCACCACACCTGGCCACCTTTTTTAAACTTTATTTTATTATTATTATTTTGTTGTTGTTTTGCGAGGTAAGGTCTCGCTATAGCCCAGGCTGACCTGGAATTCACTGTGTAGTCTCAGGGTAGCCTTGAACTCATGGCAATCCTCTTACCTCTGCCTCCCAAGTTCTGGGATTAAAGGTGTGCACCACCACACCTGGCCACCTTTTTTAAAACTTTATATTATTATTATTTTTTTATTTTATCTTAATTTTTTTTGGTTTTGTGAGGTAGGGTCTCACTATAGCCCAGGCTGACCTGGAATTCACTATGTAGTCTCAGGGTAGCCTTTAACTCATGGCAATCCTCTTACCTCTGCCTCCCAAGTGCTGGGATTAAAGGCGTGTGCCACCACACCTGGCTAAAAAATATTTTTATTTCTATATTTGCAAGGATAGAGAGAGAAAGAGAGAATGGGCATGCCAGGGCCTCCAGCCACTGCAAATGAACTCTAGATGCATGTGCTTCTTGTGCATCCGGCTTACATGGGTCCTGGAGAATCAAACCGGGGTCCTTAACTTTGCAGGCAAATGCTTTAACCACTAAGCCATCTTCTCCAGCCCTAGTTTTTATTTTTTTAGTTCAGCTCAGGCTGAACTGGAATTCACTATGTAGTCTCAGGGTGGCCTCGAACTCATGGCAATCCTCCAACCTCTGCCTCCCGAGTGCTGAGGTTAAAGGCCTGGAATTCACTATGTAGTCTCATGGTGGCCTCGAATTTACAGAGTTCCTCCTACTTCTGCCTCCAGAGCACTGGTACTTATAAAAACGTGTGCCACCATGCCTGGCCTCTCTTTTTTTAAAAAATTATTTGAGGGCTTGAGAAATGTCTTAGCGGTTAAGGAGCTTGCCTGTGAAGCCTAAGGACCCAGGTTTGATTCCTTAGTCCCCATGTAAGCCAGATGCACAAGGTGGCGCATGTGTCTGGAGTTCCTTTGCAGTGGCTAGAGGCCCTGGTGTGTCCATTCTTTCTAATAAAAAAAAAAAAAGTCTTTCTTTTTCTTTTCCTTTTTGTTTTTTGTTTTTCGAGGTAGGGTCTCACTCTGGCCCAGGCTGACCTGGAATTCACTATGTTGTCTCAGGGTGGCCTTGAACTCAGTGATCCTCCTACCTCTACCTCCCAAGTGCTGGGGTTAAAGGTGTGCGCCACCACGCCCAGCTAGCAAGCACCTTTAATAGCTGAGCCATCTCTCCAGCCCCCTCAGTTGTCTTTATGCATTGTCAGGAGGTGTGGGTGGTGCTGCAGCTCTACCTGGAGAGAAAGCCTGAAGCTGCTCCTTGGGGGGAGCGAGGCCTGAGCCAGTCAAGCTAGGGTGAGGTCCTGAAAGGTCAGGGTCACAGCCCTGTGTAGGTGGACTTGCTGGGACTTTGTGGAAATGTTTTTGGGGACTGTGGTGGTTTGATGCAGGTATTCCCCATATCTTAGGTGCTGTGAATGCTAGGTCCCAGCTAATGGTAATTTGGGAATTAAAGTCTCCTGGAGGCAGTGTATTATTGGGGGCGGGCTTATGGGTGTTATAGCCAGCTTCCTCTTACTAGTGTTGGGCACACTCTCCTGTTGCTGTTGTCCATCTGATGTTGGCCAGGAGGTGATGTCCACCCTCTACTCGTGCCATCATTTTCCCCTGCCATCATGGAGCTTCCCCTCAAGTCTGTAAGCCAAAATAAACCTTTTTTTCTCACAAGCTGTTCTTGGTCAGGCATTTTCTTTTCTTTTTGTTTTTTCAAGGTAGGGTCTCATTCTGGCCCAGTCTGACTTGAATTCACTATGTAGTCACAGGGTGGCCTCCGACTCACAGTGATCCTCCTACTTCTGCTTCCTGAGTGCTGGGATTAAAGGCGTGCACCACCACGCCCGGTTTGATCAGGTGTTTTCTGCCAGCAATTCGAACCTGACTGCAACAGGGACCCAGGGTGAAGAAGCTTAATTCTATATTGGGCAGAGTGGGGTGAGGGGCTGCTTCAGAGCAGGTCACTGGGGTCTGAGAAACTTGGGCCCCAGGAATACTTGAGAGAAGATATCTTGTGCACCACTGTCCCTTCATCCATGGTAGAGAGATGTTGCATATGGAGCCGCAGGGGACAAAGGTCTAGGCTGGCCACAGTGCAGAAGGGCAGGCCAGCGCTCTAGCCTCCCGGCCAACGCCCCACCCTCACTTGAGAGGGAATGAGACACAGTGTACCCTGGGTGGGAGCCTTACGGGTCCTGGAAGTGGAGAAACAGAGTGAATAGGAGGGGCTGCAGTGGCCAGAACATGGGGGACGAGCAGTCACTGGGGAGCAAGGGAGGTGGCTTCTCATTAAAAACAGCTTCCTCTCCTATCCCTCCATTTCTTCTAAAAATGTGCCTGCACCCGCCTTCCCCCTCTGTGAAGGGGCAGATGTCGGGGAGAAAGCTGATTATTGTCAAAGGCTGGAGGCTGTGACCGGAGCACTTGGTGAGCGTGACCCAATTCTGAGCTATTCTCAGCCTGGTGGGAGCCAAGCTATTCCCTCCCGCCAACGATCCTGCCTCAGAGGCAGCCTGACTTTGAAACACCCTCGTCCTGAAGGCTGTTTAGACAGACTTGAGGCAGGCAGACAGGCCACCGCACGGGCAGGACCAGTAGAAGCCCCACAGACCTGATGGCTGACCGCCTTGGGTGCAGGGCCTGTGGCCCTGACCTGCGATGGCCTGCCCACAGCCTCTAGAGCCAGCCCACACTCTGCAGGATTCTGAGGCTGTGTTCCAGGGCCAGGGAAGACTAGAAAGCCAGCAAGTCCCTCACCATCCCGGACCTTGTCTGGGCTGCCCTGCAGTCCTGCCGTCACTCGTGACTGGAAGTCAGCAATGGGACATGCTTTGACCACAGTATCGGTGGGCACAATGACACCAAGTGCTTGAAAGATCCCTGTGCCACTGGGCTGAGCTCTACTGCACCTGAGCTCGGGATGTCACCATGGATCTCAGGAGTGGCAAGGTGGCCAGCAGCAGCACCAAGCTTGCATCACCTGGTTCTACTTCTCAGCCCAGTAGGGCTGCTTAAGAGCTGTCTGGTTTTTCTTGGGTGAGGGGTGGGTTTAAGGTGAGGTCTCACTCTAGCCCAGGCTGATCTGGAATTTATCATATAGTCTCAGGGTGGCCTCCAAGTCACGGCGATCCTCCTACTTCTGCCTCCCAAGTGTGGGAGCACCACCACGCCCAGCTCAGTCTGTTTTGGGGTGACTTGTTACCCGGCACGTCTGATGGCAACAGCGGAGTATGTCCACCTGGGCAGCTGTGCTCAGGCCCAGGCCAGGCTGTGTTTCCGGTTGTCAGCGCCAGCCCACAGGTAACCATGACCACTGGTCTGACTTTCCAGAAAACTGATGGCAAATATTCTCCCCTGTCCTAGTCAGTGACTCAGATGCACTGATGTGTCAAAGCCTTCAAATGCCTAGAGGCAAAGACCACTTGAGTGTCTACAGGGCAAAAGCCATTTAGTGCCTAGAGTGCAAAGGGCACTTTTTGGATGGACCCCAAATTCTGGCCTTAGATTTCAAAGCAGAAAGAAAAAGGGACCCGATATGGTGGTGCATTTCTTTAATCCCAGCACTCGGGAGGCAGAGGTAGGAGGATCACCATGACTTTGAGGCCAGCCTGAGACTATACAGTAAATTCCAGGTCAGCCTGGGCTAGAGTAAGACCCTGCCTCAAAAAAAAAAAAAAAAAAAAAAAAAAAAAAGAAAAGAAAGAAAAAGTAGTGGGGCGGATATGGTGGCACGTGCCTGTAGTTCTAGCTACTTGGAGGCTGAGACAGGAGGATGGCTTGAGTCCAGGAGTTCTGGGCTGTAGTGCGCTATACCAATTGGGTGTCCGCACTAAGTTTGGCATCAATATGGTAATCTCCCGGGAGGGAGAGACCACCAGGTTCCCTAAGGAAGGGTGAACTGGCTCAGGTCAGAAATGGAGCATTAAAAAAGTAGTGGGGCCGGGCGTTGTGGCGCACGCCTTTAATCCCAGCACTTGGGAGGCCAAGGTAGGAGAATTGCTGTGAGTTCGAGGCCACCCTGAGACTACATAGTGAATTTCAGGTCAGCTTGGGCTAGAGTGAGACCCTACCATGAAAAACCAAAAAAAAAAAAAAAAAAAAAAAAAGTAGTGGGGAGCTGGGCGTGGTGGCACATGCCTTTAATCCCAGCACTTGGGAGGCAGAGGTAGGAGGACGATCGCCGTGAGTTCGAGGCCACCCTGACACTATAGTGAATTCCAGGTCAGCCTGAGCTAGAGTGAAACCTTACCTCAAAAAACAAAACAAAACAAAACAAACAAAAAGTAGTGGGGGCTTGTGGGAGCAGGTGGCAGTGGCTCCCACTGGTGGTGATGACCACAGTGGTCTTTCGTGAGCTGTTTCAACTGACATGACACGACCTCAGGCAGCCCATGTGCAGGCAGTTTCATCCTCACAGGGAGGTGACTCACCACCAGCTCCCATGGGAATGGTGAGGCCTAGCTTCCCAGCTGCAGGCAGGCTGCTCCGTGAGCTCCACTGCCCACAGCCTGGGAGGCCTCTTCCTCAGGCCTTCCCATCTCTGAACCACACGGGGGAGTGGAGCCTGCTTGTCTTTACTGCTCACGTCACCCATGCCATGTGCCCAGTTCTAGGGACCCTCCAAAGCAGGAATCACCCTGAGGGGGTCTCACACATGGCAAATATTGGCCCTCCCTCCCTTGAACGGTGGGACAGATTGCGCTTGGGTGGAAGAACTCCCAAGGAAAAACTGAGCCAGAGGCCATTGTGAGGCCAGGTGGGGTGTTTCCAGGATCTTGCCCATCATGAGTCCCAAGCGAGCGTGTGACTCAGGAAGTGACTATCCTCTGCCGATGAGACTTAATAGCCACCGACGGGGCAGGCACGATCTGCAGGACCGGGCACCATCTGGCCTCCATGCCAGCTACAGGGGCTTCTGTGCTGAGGCAGCCCTGTGGGGAATCAGTGTGTGATGTAGGGCAGAGGATGGCAGGCAGGATCCTCCTGTTTGGGCATGGGCAGGTCTGGAGAAGCAGCCCTGAGGAGGGAGTATCTGAGCACTACCCTGGCGCCACAAGAGTTCAGGGAGACTCAGTCTCGGGGTCAGGGGAGGGCTCCAGGTTGTGCTCAACCTAAAGGTGAGCAGGTGTAGACAAGGATGGCGGTCCTGGGGATTCTGAACAATTCTGAGGGGACACAGACCTCCCCAGGCCATGGAAGCTCCAATCAGTGGCGACCTGCAAAATAATCTACACAGGGACCAGTCATCTTGGGATGTAACCACCACGAAGGCTAAGTTAGATCTTTAGGGTAGTAAGAGAGGCAGCCCTGGCCATGAGCTGCAGAACAAGGCCTGGTGCTCTAAAATACCACATTGAGGGCTGGAGAGATGGCTCAGCAGTTAAGGCTCTTGCCTGCAAAGTCTAAGGGCCTGGGTTCTATTCCCCAGTATCCACATAAAGCCAGAAGCCCAAGGTGGGACATGTGACTAGAGTTCGTTTGCAGTGGCTACAGACCCTGGGGTGCCCGTTTTCTCCCTCTCATAAATAATAAAATGCCACACTGAAACACACCGCCCCAGGGACAAGGGGCCCTTTCTGTAGTGGTGGAGGTGGCTGCACACTTCCCCTTTGTTCAGTCCTGGGCCAGTGTCTTAGAGCCCTCGCAGTGCCTACTTAAGATGGGAGGAAGGGGCGGGGTCTAGGGGCCAAGTGAGTGTGGTGGGCCTGGACAGCAGCCAAAGGGCAGCCCCTCTGCCAGCCAGGAAAGAACGGTCAGCACAGCAGGGCAAAACATTTATTGCACCACCAAACACCCTTGTGTGCCAGCACAACGTCGGCAAACACTCCCGGGGTGGCCTCACACCAACATGACCTGGACACTAGGCCTCCCTTGAAACTAAAGCTGGACACCAGGCCCAGGGCAATGTAGGTCCCCAGCCCAGGAATCACCTATCCCTTGGGAAATGCTTCCTTGTCTTTAATACGAGTGACAAGAGTGGTTTTCGTAAGGGACACCTGAGATACACCACTGTCCCACTACCCAAGGACTCAGGAGGGGCAAGGATGCCCATAGTGCTTTGGGTTTTCACAGGCTGAGGAAAGGGACCCTGGCTCTGACATGGGCCAGGTACAACTGGACTTCCTCTCCACAGGATGCTGTCTAAGCCACATAGCAGCACACCAGGGGCTGCAGCCTGGGCAGGGATTGTGGCCTGGGTAAATGCCTCGGGGCATGCCCAAGCTCTTCCACTCCAACCTGTAACACTGGCAGTGACACCCAGAGAGCCTGTGGCAGTGCAGACTTCATGTTGGTAACAGACAACAGCAGGACAGAGCAGGAGCCAGGCAGTGACAGAGTAGATGATGAAGAATGCATCCCCATCAGTGCCCCCCTCCTCACCAGCTACCCCCTGCCCAGGAGGCCACAGGCTCTGCTCCTGGGGCCTGTTTCTAAACACAAGCCCCACAGGCAGCTGCTGACCATATAAGGCAGCCTCTGGCCTGCCTGCCGGCCTCACATGCTTCTGCCCAGGCACACTAGCCTGGGGTCTTGGTGGCGAATGTCAGATAGCCAGTGTGGCCCACAGTCTCTTTCATGGGTGTGCCGCTGCGGAAGGGGCCAGCATCAGGACTCATGTTGGCCCCTAGGTCTGGCAGGGGCAGACTAACGGTGCGCACGTTGTAGACTTGGGGCAGCACCTCCAGGGTGCTCAGCTCTGTGAAGCCCTGGGCTGCCAGTGCCTGACATGTGCGCTGCACCTGCTCAATGCATGGAGAGAAGGAGCAGAAGCGCCCACCTGCGGGGAGGAGGATGAGGGTCAGAGAGTGAGGCTAGCAGGACCCCAAACCCACCCTGGGGCCTGAGGCTGGCTCAAGACTGTCTGAAGACTCTAAGTAGTCAGGCCTGGAAGCTGTGTAGGGGTCTTGGGGAGCCATGCCTCACCTCCTAGCCTGCCTGTGGCAGGAGCCCACCTCAGCCAAGCTCCATGGCTGCTGGCAGACACAACCATCTTGCCTTCCAGGAGCCAGCCAAGGGCCAGGGCTGTCAGAGCTGAGGCCCAATAATAGCTCTAACAATAGGGCAGCATGGGGCGGTGCGTGGGCCTTCACTGTCATAGGAAATTAGAGGCTGTCGCTGGCTCTTGGGAACAGGAGCTACTATGAGCACAGCAAGAGCCCTCCCCGCCCAAAGGCTTCCCTCCACCCGCCCAGAGCCAGAGCGGGTAAGTCCAACCCTGTCCCCATACTGACAGCGAGTTACTGAGAGGGGAGGGCAGAGGTGTGCACAAGTTCCTCTAGGCCCAGTTCCCAGTGTTCCTGACATGGGGCTGCTGGTAGTGCCCAAGGAGCCAGCACACAGAACTTAGAGAAGAGCACAACACGCACTCCCTGCCAGAGCCATGAAAGGCAGGCTCAGAGGACCCACATGGATATCCAGGAAGGGCCAGTAGTCGGGACATGCAGTATGGGAAGGGCACAGGTCCCCGGGCCACACAGGAAGAGGCACAAGAGGGACTCTGCCTACGCTAGCAAAGGCCCAACAAGGACCTGCAGTGGGATCCTGAGGTGTGTGTGGCAGAGGTTGAGAAATACCAGGAGCTGCATGTGGACCCCAAGGATGTCCTCTCTCAGTCCCAGGCCACTTCAGCAGACCCCAGGGACAGGGCTCCAGCCTGTCTGGGAAGCTCCCCCACCCTCTGTACTCTGCCCCTTCTAAGCCAGGAGCGGGACAGACCAGCTGCCAAGTCTGCTGCTTCTCCAGAAAAGGCAAAAATCCCTGGGACTAGCCAGCGCCTCTCTGGCTTGGGGCCAGACCTTCTCCAGGCCTCCCCAGTGCTCCGCCTCTACATCCAGCATCTTCCCTAAAAGGGGCCAGTTGGCTGGCTCTGGAGTGTGGGGGTGGGGAGGCTGTAGAAATGTGGGGGGCAGGGGGCTGCCTGTGACCTCCACCTTGGAGCCAGGCCTGCCCTGACATGCAGATCTGCTTGTACATGGATGGGCTGCTAGGGCTCCAGGGGCCACAGAAGACTCCTACCTCACCTGAAGAGCAGGACCCATGTTCCCCAGACAGGCTCCCCAGCAGCCTGGGCTCTAGGTGGCCCAGAGCTTGGGCCAGTTTGGTGAGCTCAGCCCAGCCAGGCTGAACATCTAATGCCCCTGACACACCTTCAACCTTGAGGGCATCCCAGGCATGACCCACAGCCTCCCAGGGTGATGGAATGTCTAGGAAGACAGCATCGGCCACATGGTTCACACCGAAGCCACTGCGGCACACATCCTGGGTGTGCACGGTCACCCACTGGCCCACACGATGCTCCTGGAACTCTTCCCGGGCCTTTTCTGCCCGCTGCTGGTGGAACTCCACTGTGTGTAGATGGCCCGTGGGGGCGATACTGCGAATGATGGCGTGGGACACAGAACCACTGCCGGTGCCTGGCAGGACAAGATAGGATAGAGGCCAGGTGTTACTTGAGGACCACAGTCATCTAGAAACAACTTCACCCTCACCAGGAAGAATCCATAATGGGCCTAAGAGGTCTGAGCCACGTGTCTGCTCTGGATAGCCTCAGCCCTGGGTTTGGGATGCTGGCGCTTGGATCGTCAGGCAGTGTTTGCCGTGGGACAGCGCCACTCAGTCCACACATGGACCAGGCCTGAGCGTGTTCAGTGGGGCCAGTTGGAATTGAGTCCAAGTGCAGATGACACTCAGCCTGTCCTATCCTTGGACCTGACACCTTCCACATGGTTGATCCCTGTGTCCTGTCCTCACATGCCACCCTGTCCCCCATCTCCTCCAACAAGCTCCTTAGCCCACCACAAATGGACAGCTCTACCCAGCCTTGTTCCACCTCACATGGGACACAGCAGCCAACCTGCCACTCAGCCCCACCCTTCCTGCAGTGTCACCTGTCTGGCTCTGTCCTAAGTTCTCTACTCCTTCTCAGCTTCAGGCCATTTTTCACTTGACTTCATATCCACAGCTCCGGGTGTCCCTATTTGATGGCCACTCTCAGCAATGTGTCCCTCAGTGCTGCTGTCACATACAATGAACTTGCCATGTCTCCCTCAACATCAAGTGGCACTTAGCACTAAGTGCAAAGCTGGACACCATCCAACCCTGATCCACTGAGACCCAGACCAAGCCACCACGTCAAGGGCTTCAGGGCCAGATGATGCACCCACTCTTGACTCCCCACTGTGCCACCCCACCTCCAAGCTATCAGTGACTCCTACAACTGGCTCCCCAGGCCCCGCCCTCTTGGCTCTCAGCAGCAGCCCTGCATCTTGTCTCCACACAGCCAGCACTGTCCTCTCCTCCCTCAGTCAAATGGCTCCCCTTGGTAGAGTAGCAGGGAGAGTGCAGATACCTGAAAGTCTTCCGAGGGTACCCCTATGACCTGAAAGTCTTCGGAGGGGTACCCCTATTACCCTCCCACCTCATTTTCTGTTCTCCCGCCCTCACTTCCTGACTGGCCTCCTTACTGACTAACCTCAGCAGCCGCTCCCCGACCATGTGCACACCCTCCTTTGGCTCTTGGTAGTTCCCTGTCATCATTTTCAACTCAAGCACCACCTTCTCAGAGGTCTTCCCTGACTACCCAAGTTTGAGGAGCCCCTCTAATCACCCTCAAACATGCATCCTTTTCTTATAAACTTCCCAAAATCGACAGCACTGAGATGGTCACGAAGCTCACTGCTGTCTGTCCCTTGAGGGTGGGAACCTGGTACTGCACAAGAGAAGCAGGCTGACAGTAGTAGTGAGACCAAGCGTGGGTGGGACCTAGCTTGGCATGCATGTGGAGCCGGCTCTGAGTCCTACTCTCATTCATCTACCTTCCTCTTACCGCCCCCCTGGGGGGAGGGAGAACACAGCCCAAAGCTTCAGAAAGCTAGCAACAGCAGTGGGGCTAGGAACCTTTTGTGATCCTGGACCCCAGCTACCTAGCCCATGAGGATCCATCACCAGAAATTTAGGTTCATTCATGGGAGGGTTGCATGTCTTGCTTGCCAAGCCCTGTGTGTGTGTGTGGGGGGGGGTGGCGTTTAAGAGGAAACGGTGAACTCTAAGGTACTTCTACTCATGTCCAGGCTCCGGTTCAGTGACAATGGCGCTTATCCCCACTGGAGTGGGCGAAGGGCAGTAAGTATGGAGCAGGCTCACCGTTCACAGGGTAATGAGGGTCTTCTAGAAAGGGACAGACTAGGGGTGGAAGTCAGAACCTTGGCCAGCGCCAAATACCTCTGGCTCACCCCACAAAGCAAGTCAAGATACTCATGAGGAACAGGTCTCCTCCTCCTCTGCTTACCTAGATTCCACCCTGATCACCTGTCTCCAATGATGCTAGCCTGATGGCTTTCCCTACTTGGGTCCTCCATCCTTGACTTCACACCTCCCATCCCCCATCAGAGCAGAACGGCTGAAACAGACACTGAGTAGGCCTGAGCTCCCGTCTGAAAGACTGGGCTGCAGGCTCTCTGAACCCTGGGTTGGACCTCCACCTTCATGCAGGTTCTCGGCATGGAGGGCGTTGGAGGAACTCACCAGACTCACAGACCACAGAGCCAGGCCGCAGCTCCAGCATCATGGTGAGCAGGGCGATGTCGGTGGAGTAGAGGATCTGTGTGCGGTGGGGTAGGTTCAGCGTCCAGAGCTCAGGTGTGGGGTGCAGTACGTACACCCAGCCACCTCTGCTGCAGATGACCTTAGAGCCAAACCGGCGACCAATGAGGTCCACTGAGTGTCGCAGGACACCATGCCGGGTTTGGGTCTGTGCCCCGCGCTGCACACGCACTGCCACCATCGAGCCATGGCCCAGTGACAAGATGACTGTGTCGCCCTCCTTGATCAACTCCTCATATGCCACGAAGCTCATGGTGCTAATGTCTTCCAAATGCCAGGGACCTGGAGAAGGGCGTGTGGGCGTGAGATCGGGGTGGTACCAGGGGCAAGATGAGGATGAGGGTGAACGTCTGTAGGACTCAGGTTCTCAACAGTACAAGTCGAGGTGGCCTATCTTAGACCCTTCAGCTCAACAGAGCTGCGCTCTGGCCTGCCGTGTGGGGCCCTTGGTGTGGGAGGCGAGACTGGACCATGGCAGAGGCAGGGGCCCACGGGTTCCCACGGTCAGGATGAGCCTCGTCCTCCAGGAAGGAGCCCGACTCCACTCCCCAGCTGGGACAGAAGGCGCCTACCAGCCGGGGAGCAGCAAATGCTCAGAGAGATCAGCACCGAGAAGGGCCGGCTAGCTCGGAACCCCTCCCCACCATGCCCGAGCGGGGGCTCCCGGCGGCGGGGGACTGCGCGAGGGGAAGGACGCAAGCGGAAAGGCGGGTCGCCGGAGGGACCGCGCGGAAGCCCCGGCACCAGGCTGGCCTCGGTGACCCGCCGGTTCGAGTCGAGCCTCACCCGCTGCGCGCCGGCTCCCGGCTTCCACACGTGGCCTGGCGGCGCCCGGCGGCTCCAGCCACACTTCCGGCGCTCGCTAGTGACGTCATGTCGCGCGTCTGCGCGCTGGGTGCGGCCGCGCCGCCCTTCTCGCGCTCGCCCAGGACGTGCGCCGCTCGGCGTCGGGGTGGCTGCGGTCCTCTGAGCACGCCCTCGCGTTGCCTAGGAGACCGTGCTAGGTCGAAATAAAAGTCCCTCCCCGGCAGCTGCTCCCGCCGCGCGCAGCGCTGTAGGCTTGCCTCGTGCCTGGTCGGGTCTGCAGGGGGACCGGCCTGGCCCTGCGACCCCCGCTCACCCTCCCGGCTTCCCTACGGGGGCGGAGGAGGGTGCATGGGGCACTGTGCACATTTGTCATGGCAGCCGCTTCTGGAACACCCCTCCTGGACCCCAGGATAAAGCCCAGAAAGCAGAGCCGCAGGGCAGAGGGAGCCCCCAGAGGCTTGGGCCAGGGTCAGCCCGAGTGCCAGGAGCGGTAGTCCGCAGCCGTGTGCTCGAGAGCCCCGGGCCAGGCACGGCAGCCCCTGAGGGCCCGGCTTCTCCAGGAGGCGAAGGGGCCTCGTCCTCTCCGGGGGCGCCAGGCCCCACGAGAGCTGCGGGAGCTGGGTGCTGGCGGGCCAGGGGAGGGGCCGTCGGAGGCAGCCAGGAAAAGAGAAGCGGTAGCGGTGTTCTGTCTCAGCAGACTCATGCACAGCTCCGTGGGCTCCTCGTGGAGCGTGTGCATGGGAAAGGGGGGGATGCCCGCAGTCTTCCTGCAGACCTTAGCCGGGGAGACTGGAGGGAGAGGCTTCAGGCTAACCAGCCCCTACCCTGGGAACCCAAAGCAATAGCAGACCGACGCCAGCCTGTACTCCCCAGCCTGGTAAAACGGGGATGGCCAGGCGCTGCAAGGCTGCGCCTTCCCAGAGTTCTGCAGGCCTGTGAGCCTCCTCTGAGGTCAGGTTCGGCTAGCGGTGTGTGAGGCCTTTGCCATGGGTCCCTTCGGGTTCACGTAGAAACAGCCCTCTTCTGGCTGGCTTGGATCAGGTCTGGGAGGACAGACCATGATAGGCTTTGGTGGTCTTCCACGCTGTGAGCCCATGTTCCTGTGAGGTCGCATCTTTTAGCATCCATGGCTCCCCACCATGTTCCAGTGGGCTACTTCACTCACTGGATCAGTTCTAATTGCTTCCATGGGGACTTAAGACTTTCCACTTCTCGAAGTTCCTCTTTCAGAGCTTCTAGTGGTGACTAGGCCTGACACCTGTTCCAAGCCTGTGAGCTTAGCAGGGATTTCCCCAGCTGCCCGCTACCGGCTGGTCATCTTTTCCAAGCCCCTCCTCTGGGCCACCTTCTCCCAGCTGTCCATCTGTCCTGCTAGCCTCAACGAGAATGCTGGCAGAGACAGCCTTACCAGAGAGAGTTTACACACTGGATTCTAACAAGAACTGATGTTGCTGCCTGTGCGGGGCAGCGTCATGTCATAGAATCCCCCCACAATCTGAAGGTGGAGGAACACTTTACAGGTGGAGAGACAGACTAAGAGAGGGCAGGTGCTTCAAATAGGATTGGGGTTTAAAGCCAATAAGCCTGGTTTCAGAGGACTGACAGCATATTCAAAGCAACAAGGAGGGGGCTGGACAGATCACTTAATGGTTAAAGGCTCTTGCAAAGCCTGAGGGCCATTGTTGGGTTACCCAGTGTGCACAAAATGACGCATGTATCTGGAGTTCCATTGCAATGGAAGAGATCCTGTCGTAACCCTCATGTCTCTCTCTTCCTCTCTCTTCCAATGAAGGAAGGAATGAGGGAGGGATGGGTGGTCCTGGGGGAAAGGGGAAAGCTAGGGGTACCACTGGGGGAGGCTGTTCCATCTGTGCCCCAGTCCTCTGTGTCCAATGCCACCTCCTGCCTCATTGTGCGCTGCAGCTCCTAGGCAGTTTTTGCCCCTTTTCTCTTCCTCTTTGCATTCTACAGAGCAAGGGAGCTAGGAGGAAGCAATATATCTGGGCCCAGGTTGAGGATGGCCTTGGTGCTCAGCCTGGAGCCTGGCGCTGTCTGTGCTTGCACCTTCCCAGGTAGGCTGGGCCATGCTCTGTGGATAAAAGGCCTGGGACTTTTTTTTGAGGGCCCCTCCATGCCCTGTGGTTAATATGTAATCAGGTGTGATTTCTAAGGAGCCTGCTCCATAAACTGGCTGGGTGATGTCACCCAGCTTCTTGCCCAGATGCTGTTGAGCCAACTGCTATGGGCCTGGTGGATAGCAGGGGGTCCACCAGGCCTCACTCTTGCTCCTTGCTCTGGGGATCACCGGGGCTTCCAAGTAACCTGGCTTGCCCTAACATTGTAGTCTGAAGGCTTTGAAGGCCTGGGCCCCAGCCCCTGCCCCCTACGCTCTGCTTCCTGAGTCAGCTTGTGTCCCAAGGACAGGTACCCTGGGATCACTGGGGGTGGCTAGACCTCTGAGCCAGCACTTCTGTCTTCCTCCTTAGAGTATCAGCAAAATGGGGCAGAGGCTAAGGGTCACAGGAAGCCGTAGGCAGGAGCCTGTGCCAATGCTGGGTGTGGCTCACTGCTGAGGTGGGCAGCCTTGCAGTTCTGGTCTCCTCTGTGCAGGCAGAGGGGAGGGGTAAGGACATTGGAGGAGGCGCTCAGAGAAACTGCAAACATCCAGGACGAAGAGGAAGAGAAAGCCCTGACCTCTCCCTTCCCTGTCTGGACACCAAGCCACTTCCTCTGCTCTCCCGTTCTAAGAGAGAATCATGAGCACTTTGGGCCTTTGGAGGCCGGGTGGGTTTGGCAGGTGCAGATATCTGAGATGAGGAAGGGGCTTCAGGGGCACAGGGTGCAGGAATTCAGGCTTAAGGGACACCTGCTGTCTGGCCAGCCCAGGGCCCTTTTTTTTTTTTTTTTTCTTTTGAAACAAGAGCTCATGTAGTCCAGGCTGGCCTTGAACTTCTTCTTTTTTAAAATATATTTTATTTATTTATATGAGAGAGAGAGAGAGAGAGAAAGAGAGAAAAGGAGACAGAGAGAATAAGGATGGGCATGCCAGAGCCTCCAGCCTCTGCAAACAAACTCCAAATGCATGCGCCCCTTTGTGCATCTGGCTTACGTGGGTCCTGGAGAGTCGAACCGGGGTCCTTTGGCTTTGCAGGCAAATGCCCTAACCACTAAGCCATCTTCTCCAGCCCCTGGCCTTGAACATCTGATCCTCCTGCTTCCACCTTCCAAGTGCTAGGATTACAGGTATGTGTCAACATGCCTAGCTCCATGCACCTTCTTTTTGGGTATGTTTTATTGGCCTCTGAAGTACCTGTGTGGACTGAGTGGCTCACACCTGTAATCCCAGCACTTGGGAGGCTGAGGCAGAAAATTAATGAGAGTTTGAAGGCAGCCAGGTACACAGTGAGACCCTATCTCAAGATAACTATAGCAAAAAAAAAAAGTTGAAGCTGGCTGAGGTGAGCAAGGAAAGAGTCCATCTGTGAAGCAGCCCTGGACACACCCTTCCATGCTACACTGGCATAGGAGGGCAGGCTTCCTGCCCTTAGGTCTCTGCCCAGTGTCCCTTAAGCCTGAAATTCCTGCTCCATATCCTATTGTTATTTGGATCACGAGAGGACACTTGCTCAAAGCAGTTCTGTATCCTTTCTTCTTTGCTGCCCACCTCCCTCCCGCATGTGTCCCTGGCACCTGGAAGGGGTTATTTGGAAAGTCTGGAGGGATTTTTGTCAAGCACATAGAGGTTCGAGGTTCCCTCCTTATTTTATTACCATAGCAGTGGTTAAGGGGATGGGAGTAGACACACAAACTCACTTCTCTTCTTTTCAAAATATTTTACTTTATTTATTTAAGAGAGAGAGAGCGAGAGAGCCAGGCGTGGTGGTGCACACCTTTAATCCCAGCACCCGGGAGGCAGAGGTGGGAGGATCGCCATGAGTTGGAGGCCAGCCTGAGACTACATAGTGAATTCCAGGTCAGGCTGTGCTAGAGCAAGACCCTACCTTAAAAGAGAGAGAGAGAGAAGAGAGAGAGAGAACCTCTATCCATTGCAAATGAACTCTAGATTCATGCATTATGTTGGGCCTCTAGCTTATGTGGGTACTAAGGAATTGAACCTGGATCCTTAGGCCTCACAGGCAAGTGCCTTAACCACTAAACAATCTCTCCAGCCCCACTTCTTTTTTAAAAAATATTTATTTACTTTTTAATTTTTAAATTATTAGGGGGAGAGAGAGAGGAGAGAGAGAGAGAGAATGGGCACACCAGGGTCTCTAGCTACTGCAAACAAACTCCATATGCACGTGCCACGAAGTGCATCTGGCTTACATGGGTAATGGGGGGTTGAACCTGGGTCCTTAGGCTTCATAGGGAGGTGCTTTAACTGCTAAGCCATATCTCCAGCCCTACTTGTTTAAGAGAGGAGGAGAGGCAAGAAGAGAGGGAATGGGTGCACCACGGCCTCCAGCCATTGCTAAGGAACTCCAAACACACGGACACTTTCTGCATCTGGCCTTACATGGATACCTGAGAATTGAACACAGACTGTCATGGGCACACCAGGGCCTCCAGCTGCTGCAAACAAACTGCAGATCCATGTGCAACTTTATGAACTGGACTTTTTTATGCACATAGGGTACTGGGGAAATGGAACCTGGGTCGTTAGGCTTTGCTGGCAAGCGCCTTAACTGCTGGGCCATCTCTCCAGCCCACGTTTCTTGGTCTATTTGTAGAGAGAAAAGAAACTGTCTTTTGTATAGGCTGGATTCCTAGAAGTGGTATTGTCAGGGTCATGGATTTTGAACATTTTAAATTTTCATAGATTTTGCCAAACTACTTTCCAGAAAGGATGTAGTGACCGGCAGCTGCTGGCAGGGTGTTAAGACATTTAAACTCACAGCCAGCACTGGCTAGTCCCTCTTTTACTTTTTTCCGGGTCTGGGTGTGTAGGGTACTGACAGCGCCGCCGGTTTAGCTTGATTCTGATTAGTGGATTTTAGAAATCTAGTGTATGCTTTTTTTTTTTTTTAATTGGCATTTCCTTTCTTTCATCTTTGCCTGGCGACTCGGATAGCATTTTTGGTAGTGAGGTAGTCGAAACTTGAGCTTTAAGGAGAGAGGGATTGTCAGGGCGCAGATTCCCGTCTTTCAGCTCCCCTAAGTCTGCAGAAGGTCAGGCACCATGGGCTGGGTGGCAGCCAGACTGCGCCTCTAGTGCCGCATCAGGAACACCCAGGAGATGCCCGCGGGCACCTTGAGAAAGGGCAATGGCTCGGTGCCAGTTCTGATGGTCGAAACAGAGTGAGTGCATGGAAATGGTACGCGATAAGAAGGACCCAGATGCTCACTCCTGGCCTCGCGCCGCCGCGGAGTGAGGGACTAGGCGGGAGCAGGGGAGGCAGGAGCCAGGCCCTCAATTGCCAGCTGGCTCTCAAGCCTCAGTTTCCCGCCCGAGGCCGAGTGTAAGAGACGAGTCTAGGATGACCAAGCATCTGGGATGCCACCTTCGGGATACCGGGCATTGCGCGGCGCAGGACGGCTCGGCTGCGCGGGGTCCAGACCAGGAGACCGCTGGGTGGGCGGCTGGGGGATATCGGGGGGCTGCTGCCGAGGGACAAAGCGGCGGCACCACCCCGAAGCGCGGGCCAATGGAATGAATGGGCTATAAATACCGGCCAATGGGCGGCCCGCGACGCGCCCCTTAAGAGCCCCGGGAGCGGCGAGCTGCCGCTGTTCGCCTGCGCCGCGCCCGGAGCTGCCGAGAGATCAGCGCCCCCGCCCCGTCCAGTGTCGGGGTGAGCGGGCCCAAGGGCCGGGGGCGGCCGCGCGGGGCGGAGGGGCGCGGGGCAGCGGCGTGGAGGGGCGGGCGGGCGGCCTGGAGCGCGCCAGGGCCCCGGGATGCTCGGACGCTGGGCGCGCGCTGCAGACCCCGCCGACCTTGGCAGCGTCCCGGGGGGGGGGGCGTCTGCGGGCCTGAGTGACCAGCGGGTCCGGGAGGCCGGTGCGTGGAGCCCTGCTGACCCCGCGCCTCTCCGCAGCCCGCCGCCGCCGCCATGCCCTTCTCCAACAGTCACAACGCGCTGAAGCTGCGCTTTCCGGCCGAGGACGAGTACCCCGACCTGAGCGGCCACAACAACCACATGGCCAAGGTGCTGACCCCCGAGCTGTATGCCGAGCTGCGGGCCAAGAGCACGCCGAGCGGCTTCACGGTGGACGACGTCATCCAGACCGGAGTGGACAATCCGGGTGCGCGCCCGCCCGCCCCTCCCTCCCTCCCTCCCTCCCTCCGCGCGGTCGGGCTTCCATCTGGGACCCAGGGTCCCGCGGCCAGTCTCCGCCCTCCCCCGGGCCGGGGGCGTGCTGTGGGGGGCTCGCGCTCGTTCCCGCGCTCAGCTGCAGGCCCCCCGCGGGGCGCCCCAGCCGGGCGGTGACGTCACTGTCCCCGCGCCCCTCCCCCAGGCCACCCGTACATCATGACAGTGGGGTGCGTGGCGGGCGACGAGGAGTCCTACGACGTGTTCAAGGCGCTCTTCGACCCCATCATCGAGGACCGGCACGGCGGCTACCAGCCCAGCGATGAGCACAAGACGGACCTCAACCCTGACAACCTGCAGGTGCGGGGCCCGGCGGGGCTCTGGGGACGGGGGTGCGCACCCCAACCACGCCGCCGCTCACCCCGCTGCGTCCGCAGGGCGGCGACGACCTGGACCCCAACTACGTGCTCAGCTCGCGGGTGCGCACGGGCCGCAGCATCCGCGGCTTCTGCCTCCCGCCGCACTGCAGCCGCGGGGAGCGCCGCGCCATCGAGAAGCTCGCCGTGGAAGGTAGGTCGGGCGGGTGGCGGGCGGTCCCCGGCCTGGGGTCCCGAGGGCCGTGGGGTCCTGACCTCGCCGTCCCGCAGCCCTGGCCAGCCTGGACGGAGACCTGTCGGGCAGGTACTACGCGCTCAAGAGCATGACGGAGGCGGAGCAGCAGCAGCTCATCGACGACCATTTCCTCTTTGACAAGCCCGTGTCGCCGCTGCTGCTGGCCTCGGGCATGGCCCGCGACTGGCCGGACGCCCGCGGCATCTGGTGAGTCTCCTCCCCGCCCCGTCTCCGTCTCCGTCTCCATGGAGGGTGGGGCCTCCGGGGCCGAGGAGGCCGCGGGAGGGCGGGCCCCGTGCGCGCGGAGCCACCCCAGCCCGGTGCCCAGGTGACCTTGGTCCCGCAGGGGTGCGGGGCCCCGCGCCGCCGGAGGCCTCGGGGGGGGGATGGGGACGGGACTCGTCGGCGTCTCTTCTCCGCCCTCCTCTAGGGAGCTGGCGCTTCTTGTTTTCTCTCCTTCTCACCCTTTCCCCCCGCCGGGATTCTGCCAGGTGCCAGTGACGCAAAAGCCTCCGCACCAGTTCGGGCAGGGCTCCTACCCCTGCGGTCGGTGCGGGCGGCGGTGGAGGAGGCGCAGGCGCCGCCCGCCTCGCTCGGTGGTGGGCTGCCCGGCTGCACCCGCCCCCTGCCAGCCACAAAGCTCGTGGCTGCAGGTTGGGGTGCATGCGAGGAGCCGTGGTGCCATCATCTCTCATTGTTGATGAGGCTGGGGTCTCAGGGACAGCCCACACCCCTGCATCCCTCAGAACCAGCACTACTGGGGCGTGGGAAGTTTCTCTGGTCCGAGGTCACCTGGAGTGGCTTTCAGGATGTGCCCACATTCTGCGAGGAGAGTTGGCTTAACTGTGCCTCTCCCCCAGGCACAATGACAATAAGACCTTCCTGGTGTGGATCAACGAGGAGGACCACCTGCGGGTCATTTCCATGCAGAAGGGGGGCAACATGAAGGAGGTGTTCACCCGCTTCTGCACTGGCCTCACCCAGGTCAGGCCTGGTGCCCACACCTTGGGACTGCCTGCTGGGGGCTTGGTGCCAGGGAGGGCCTAGGGACCGAGCCCAAAGCCCAGTTCTCCCAGTTCCAGTTGGTTCCTTGGAGGACTCCCAGCCAGGCCTCCCCTCTGACCTTCCCTTCTCCACTTTCAGATTGAAACTCTTTTCAAGTCTAAGAACTACGAGTTCATGTGGAACCCCCACCTGGGCTACATCCTCACCTGCCCATCCAACCTGGGCACCGGACTGCGGGCAGGTGTGCACATCAAGCTGCCCCACTTGGGCAAGCACGAGAAGTTCTCAGAGGTGCTCAAGCGACTGCGGCTTCAGAAGCGAGGCACAGGTGAGGGGCAGGTGGCACAGGTGAGAGGAAGGAATTCTCGGTTTCTTCTGCCCTGCTGACCTGTCTCCCGATGTCCAGGTGGTGTGGACACGGCTGCTGTGGGAGGGGTCTTCGATGTCTCCAATGCAGACCGTCTGGGCTTCTCAGAGGTGGAGCTGGTGCAGATGGTGGTAGACGGGGTGAAACTGCTCATCGAGATGGAGCAGCGGCTTGAGCAGGGCCAGGCCATCGACGATCTCATGCCTGCCCAGAAGTGAAGCCTGGCCTGCGCCGCCACCAGCCTGCTGCTTCCTAACTTATTGCCCGGGCAGTGCCCGCCATGCACCCCTGATACTTGCCGCCTGGCGGCTGAGCCCTTAGCCTCGCCATAGAGACTTTTGTTGCCCTGGGTAGAGTTTATTTTTTTGATGGCTAAGCTGTTGCTGATGTTGAAATAAACTAGGGCTTGGCCTGTCCTGTGTGTCTGAGTGGTGCCTCTCCTTTCCTAGGGACAATGGAGGTGGGGGGCTTGTCTTAGTCCTGGCCATCTGTGCCAGCTCACCTACTACAAGAGAGTGGGGGGGGGGTGTTGGCGCTGTTGTTCCAGCTCTTTCCTGTCCTTGGAAGGGACATGAGGGAAAGGAAAGGAGGAGCTCCAAGGCTCTGAGTCCCAGCCTGAGCATGTAAGGACATTTGGGCCTTTGGGGTGGAGCCTAGTACTTGCCTCAGCCCCATCCTGGGAGAGGGGAACAGATGGAGGGGCAGAAACTTGATACCTTTCCAGTTCCATCCCATCTTCCAGGCAGCCTGCAGAGCCAGGAATCTATCTCTCCCTGCCTTCTCTCCTCTCCTGCGCCCCCCCCCCCACCTACTCTATCTCCTGAATAATCTTCTGTCCCACTTCCTGCTCCCAGCCTCTCCCCTCCGGGTCCCCAGGTTCAGCCCTCTAGTTCTATCCAGGCAGCAGCAAAATCCTTTTGGTCCTGACCCTTTGCGTACAGCCTCCTTTTCAGGGACCTAGGGACAGCCCCTCCACTTCCACTCCTCACCTGGCCCCTTCTACAAGACGGGACTCTGCTGTTCCTGCTCTGCCCTACCTCGGGAAGGGACATGGCAGTAGGGTGGGAGTTCCAAGTTTCTGAGCCCCTGCCATCAGGGTCAGGTTGGGTTCCATGGGCTCTTAGGAGGGGATCTGCCGAAGGTAGAGCTGAGGCGGGATCCCTGCTCCCCAGCCCCCACAGCGCCTCCTTCAAGATGGCTTGTGCTGCCACCTGCTGGCCGGGTTATCCTCTACCCTACCCCTAGTGCCAGGATCTAGGGACACCCCTACTGCATGTGATTTGGTTGGGTGGATGGGTGTCACCCACAAACCTCACACCCATTGAATGATGCTTGCTCAGTAAAGATTGTGGGTTAATACATTCTTATTTCCTGTGGACATGGAATGGGCCAGGAAATTGGGAGACCACAGTAGGCATGTCTCTCAATGGTCAGGCTCCATGGCGGCGGGGGGGGGGGGGTCCCCAATGCTGGGTTTGGCCTCTGTGGAGCCCTCAGCGTCAGAATTAGCGTTGGGAAGCCGGGCGTGGTGGCGCACGCCTTTAGTCCCAGCACTCGGGAGGCAGAGGTAGGAGGATCGCTGAGAGTTCGAGGCCACCCTGAGAATACATAGTTAATTCCAGGTCAGCCTGGACCAGAGTGAGACCCTACCTTGCAAAACCAAAAAAAAAAAAAAAAAAATTAGCGTTGGGGTGGGTAGAGTAGGTAGAGGCAGGTTTTCCCCGGGATCTTGGCATCCCTCTTTTGTATCCTGGATGTCACTCACTTCTCTTCCCTGGGTGTCCTGGTCAGTTCCAGCTGCATTTTAGACCAGGCCAGAATGAGGACTGGCACCTTTCCCTCAGCTTTGGTGTTCTCCAGCTGGTGGGGGATAAGCCAGCCAGCCACACTGTAGACTCCAGTCTGGTGACTCAGGGGAGAAAGTTGACAAGAATCAGCTCTTTAGAGCCACTCCTGTCAGTGGCAGGAAGTGAGTCCGAGAGGGGAGGATGCCGGCTGCATGGAAAACGGCAGGCGCAGAGGGACACGGCTGCCATCCTCCATGCTGATGCCATTGCCACACATGCCACCTGTGAGCCTCACAGTGAGTGACACCTCAGAACGATGACGGGGCAGGGACACGGTGCCCAACAAATGAGGCAAGGCTTTCCTGGCCTACCTGCCAGCAACTATCTGGAGCCTGTGTGGTCCCCACTCAGGAAACCATCATTTCTCCTGCTCCTTGAACCCAGAAGTCCCTCCCACTGGCTAAGGCCCCTTACCACCTGCTGGGTCAACCAGACTGCCCCTGGGGTTGGGCTGACCCTGCCTGAGGTGGACACAGCACTGAGGCCTGCACAGATACGCCCATCCCTTGATAGTGTTCTAAAATTCTCCTCATCGTGCCTGCGTAGCCCAGGGTAGCCCAAAACTCATGGCAACCCTCCCACCTCAGCTTCGGTGTTAGATTATAGATGTGAGCCACAATACCTAGCAGCCTGCTTTTTTTTTTTTTTTTTTTGTTTTTGTTTTGCTGTATTATATGTGCCATCGTAAGCTGCCTGATGTTTGAGGCGAGGCAGGGTTTAAACACATGATGTTCAGTCGGGGATTGCTGCTCCACCTGCCTGTGTGCTCACCAGCTCCATGGGACCTCCCACACAGTCCAGACAGCCTCCCCTTTCCTCTGGAGTCAAGATTTAAATTTGCATTTGCATTTTATGCACTGTGGAACATAAGTGTCAAAGCATCCACCCAGGACAGAACCCGGGGGTGGAAGAAGGCAGTAAGGCACTGTGCTCAAGGGGAGCCTGGCTGCACTGAGCGCCCGGTGTGCACCTGGGAACTCCTTGATTTCTCTATGGAACAGCCTGCAGCGGGGCTTCGTCAGCCACCAACTGGCTGGGGCTTTCCTGTGGTGGGAGTGAGTACCCTCTGCACTGAAGGAGGCCTCCAACCTCCCCAACATGAGTAGGACTCTCCACCCCTCACCTTGTGACCATCAGAAGCATATCTAGACACTGACATCGGAGTACCACTGCCCTAGAGAAATAATTAAGAGATACAATTACTTGAACAGGAAAGAACTGGTCAGGACTGTTTGCCAACAACAAAAGCCTGGCCAGCCCCACCCCTCCTACCTCGTGCAGGCAAACATCATACTGGTGTGGAGAATTCAGTGAGGTGATGACAGGCTGAGAAAGCTGACAAGCAAAACAGGTTATAAAACAGCTTGTACCAAGATCCCACACAGAATATGTATGGAAAAACCCCCGGAACTCTGGTCGGCTGTGGGTGTTGGGGAAACAGGTGATCTCCTTCTTTATACTTTATTTTCCAAACTTTCCACAGTGAACATGTAGTACTTATATAAGTAAAGTCATGTTTTTTGCCATGTTGGGGATCGAACTCAGGGCAACTAACCTACCACTGGGCTACACCCCCCAGCCCTCAAAATAACCTTTTTTTTTTTTTTTTTTGTAGTTTTTTGAGGTAGGGTCTCACTCTAGCCCAGGCTGACCTGGACTTCACTATGTAGTCTCAGGGTGACCTTGGATTCATGGCAATCCTCCTACCTCTGCCTCCTGAGTGCTGGGATTAAAAGCGTACCATGCCTGGCCTCAAAATAACTTTTTTTTTTTGGTGTGTGTGTGTTTTTGTTTTTTTGAAGTAGGGTTTCACTCTAGCCCAGGCTTACCTAAATTCACTATGTAGTCTCAGGGTGGCCTCGAACTCACGCTTATCCTCCTACCTCTGCCTCCTAAATGCTGGGATTAAAGGCATGTGCCACCCGGCTCAAAATAAAAAAAATTTTTTTTTTAAAGATTTTAATGTGTCACATCTGGTGAGAGATCATTAAGGCATTAGCTACCCCACCCTCACTCCATGCTTGGAGAGGAAAAAAGACTAGTCCTGGGTCAAATAGGGCCACTGGGCTCCCAGTCATGGCCTCTTTTCACTATTCTCTGACTTTTAAGACATTCCAGACTCCTCATGGGTGGGTCCTGCTTCCCAGCGGTGGTTGAGAAGGCTGCAATTGCCTGGCCGCCTTCTTATGATGCATTTCTATTTCCAAGCCAGCCTGGTACTTAAGCCTCCCAGATGCCCTGAGGCAGCCACATGTTGCACTCACAGGGATTCTAGTTCATGTCTTTTACACTGTCAAAAAGGAAACTCTGGGGCCGGGCATGGTGGCGCATGCCTTTAATCCCAGCACTTTCGAGGCAGAGGTAGGAGGAATGCCGTGAGTTCGAGGCCACCCTGAGACTACACAGTGAATTCCAGGTCAGCCTGGGCTAGAGTGAGACCCTACCTCAAAACAAAAACAAACAACAAACAAACAAAGAAGTCACTCTTTACTTGTGAGATTTCAGCCAAATGGGCTGCAGCGTTTCAGCCATAGAAATGAGGCTTTACCCTGAAGGACTGGGTTCGAGTCTGGCTGTCTGCTGACTGGTCCCTTTCCACCGTCTCCCCACTCCCTCGCTATGCACACCTGGCTCTGCTTTGCTGAGGTCAGGAACAGCTTTGGCTCACAAGTCCTGATGCCCACACCTTCTCAGGGCTAGGTACTACCTGAACCTAAAAACAGTAATCTCCAGACAAGATACAGGTACACTTGCCAGCTGCTCCCTCTCTGGCCAGCCTATAGGCACTGATGGTGGTGGTTCCGATGATCAATCTCCCCTCTACTTTAGCTACAAAGTCCTGGTGCTTAGCCTGGCCTGTGTTCCCAGATTTTCCTTGCACCCAGGTGTGGCCAAGTGATCCAAGAACGTTCTAGCAGCCACTTTGGGATATGAGGACAAGACCATCCTGCACACGGTGATGTGAGAGCTTCTGACCTATGCTACTCCTGGAAGGGGATCTGTCCAAGAGGTAGGTGGATGGAAGACCACCTTGGCCCTGGGTGGCCCCTGAGCCCATCCAAACTCAGGATGTCTCACCAAGGTTGGCCTGATGAGAGTCAACAGTGTCAGGCTTGGGTTGGTAGCTTTGTGTCTCACTTGGGGAAGGGCTTCCTTTTGCATGTCTGCATTTTGCTTCACATTCTCTGCCATCCTATACCTGTAAAGGTGGCCCTGTCCCAACAGCTTCCTTTTGGGGGAAGGTCCTTGTTTCTTGCTTGCTGTCTCTGAGCCACCAACAGTCCCACCGTCAAGTGGGAGCTCAAATACAAGAGACTTTTTTTTTTTTTCAGGCTTAAAAGCAGCCCATCCTCATCCAGATCTGGAATTGCTGACTCTGGCTGGACCACGTGTGCTGCTGCCTCAGTCATGCACCAGCCTCCTGGGCGGAGGAGCAGGAAGAGGCCACAGGCCTCATCTCTCCCCTCTTCCTAGACAGAGAGGAGGAGCCAGGCACTGCTTTCTCCTGGCCTCTAGTCAAGGATTACATGACTTTGCTTTTTCAGCAAAGTCCCAGTGTTTGGCTAAATTCATTAACGACGTTCTACTAGGCAATGCAGCCATGCACAGTATGTGCTACACACTTCACACTACCAGGACAAATGAAAGCACAGCATGGCTGCCGTAACAGGAACTCTCAGTTACTCTGACAGGGTGGGTTCTCTAGAGCTCACAGTATGGGGGAGCGGATCAGGGATGAGGCCACTGGGTAGCAGAGGTGTGGCCAATGGACTGAGCTGTGTGCAAGAGCCTGGTCGGGAAGAGGGTGGGGAACAGCAGCTCCATCCCAGAATGCCTAGTACGGTCTGGAATGGGGCTTAGGGGGTGGGAGTTCCTGGTGTTGGAAAGGTGCTCTGGGGCCCCTCTACCCAGGACTCCTGGTGCTGTGCCAATGGAAATGACTGCGTAGGCTGCTTCCATGACTGCTTTGAGAAGGTTTGCACTGCCCACGCCTGCTGGCAGCTCCCTTGAGAAGAGGGGGGCTGAGTGAGGCAAGCTAGTGCAGATCCTGTTCTGAAAGGCATGACAGAGAGGCTGCAAGACAAGCCTTTCTTCCAGGTCCCAAGAGCCAGCTGTCCCATGTCTTAATATGGCACAAGCACAAATCTGCCCCCAGGTGCAAGGTCACTTTCCAATGAAGTACTGGGGAATGAGGTTGCTAACAGAAGTGTGTCGTCTGAGACATACTGACAGCTGCCTTGGAGCTTGCTGGTGTCACTGTTCCACATAGCCTAAGTGGGAGATGAGATGGCCCCTGGGTGCTGCCTTCCCACCTGCTGCTCCTCCCCTTCTACACCTTTTGTCTGTTAGGTCTCCTCTGCCCTGGCCCAGCCTGGCCTCCTCTCATGCACTCAAACACAGGTCTGCCAGGGAGACTGAGCTTCTCAATGACAGACAGGGTTTACACAGTTCTTCCTCCCCTTCCTTGAAGGCTCTAGCCGTGGCTGATCTGAAACTCACAATGTAGCCCTAGGATGGCCTTGAACTCACAGCCATCATCCTAAGTTTCCCCTGTAGTGGGATTAGTGTGTGCCACCATACCTGATGTTATTGTGTCTCTAGACTCAACACAGGGTTCTCCAGAATAGCCTCCTCCATCTTTTTTTATTTTTTTTTTTCAATGTAGGGTCTCACTCTAGCCCAGGATGACCTGGAATTCACTATGTAGTCCCAGGGTGGCCTCAAACTCACTGTAATCCTCCTACCTCTGCCTCCCAAGTGCTGGAATTAAAAGCGTGTGTCACCACGCCCAGCTAGCCTCCCTCTCTTAAACCCCCCAAACATTCATGCAATGAGCAGCCATATCAACAAATAGATGAAGAGTCTCACTACCTCCTGTGACAATGGCAAAGGACTTGGAGCAGGTAACCCACAGAAAAAAACTTGTTTTTTTCTTTTTCTTTTAAAATTTTATTTATTTGCAACGAGAGAGAGAGAGAGAGAGAGAGAGAGAATAGGCACGCCAGGGCATCTAGCCACTGCAAACGAACTCCAGATGCATGTACCCCTTGTGCATCTGGCTTACGTGGGTCCTGGAGAATCGAACCAGGATCCTTTGGCTTTGCAGGCAAATGCCTTAACCGATAAGCCATTTCTCCAGCCCACAAACTTGGTTTATTGTTTTTTTTTTTTTTTTTTTTTTTTCAAGGTAGGGTCTTGCTCTAGTCCAGGCTGACCTGGAATTCACTATACAGTCTCAGGGTGGCCTTGAACTCTGGGTGATCCTCCTACCTCTGCCTCTCAAGTGCTAGGACTAAAGGTGTGTACCACCACGCCCTATTTAAAAAAATATATTTTATTTTTATTTGAGAGACAGAGAGAGAGAGAGAGAGAGAGAGAGAGAGAGAGAGTATGCCAGGGCCTCCAGCCACTGCAAATGAACTCTAGATGTATGCACCACTTTGTGCTAAGCCATCTCTCCAGCCCAGTTTTAAAAATTATTTATTTCCAAGCAGAGAGAGAGAGAGAGAGAGAGAGAGAGGGGAAGGAAGGAGGAAGGGGAGAGAATAGGCATGCTAGGGCCTTCAGCCACTGCAAACGAACTCCAGATGCATGTACCACATTGTGTATCTAGCTTTACATGGGTACTGGGGAATTGAACTTTGGTCGTTAGGTTTTGCAGGCAAGCATCTTAACCACTGAGACATCTCTCCAGACCCCTCCCATTTTTTGTTTCTGTTTATATTTATTTCCATGTGTATGCATGTATGATCAGGCCAGGGTCTCTTGCTGCTGGCTTCAGATGTACATAAGGAAAATACAGGAGTTGCCCAGCTTCTCAGGTTCCAGGGGCCTGGCAGAAGTGCAGGAGATCCTGGGGAGCTGAGACTTCCCTCAGGTGAGAGAGATGGGGTGTGGTGTGCTGACTTGAGGTTAAGTGAATGGTACATGGGCAGAACAGGGGATGCAAAGGTAGTCACTGAGGGAAGAGCCATTGTGGTTACTGACTCTTTTCAATGACAAACCCCCTCCCAAGGGCCTTGACTCAGCAGCAGCCAGTCTTGGGATAAGCAAGTATCAGGGAGCTGGGAAAGCAAGTTAGGACCCTCAGGTTTGCAACCAGTCAGTCCATTGTGCTGATAAAACACAACCAAAGCAGGCCAGCCAGCAGACAGCGAAGGCCAGTACCAGTAAAAAGAAAACCCAAGTGGCTGGAGGGGGTATGCACCATGGGGTGACCCCTTAAACCAGGCAGGGCTTCCTCCCAAGGAGGAGTCGGACCTGCATGCACCAGATGCTGACAAAACCAGGCCACTGCTGCATCATGGCCTGCTACAATGTCTTAGTGTGGCGAATGCAGACCTAGGTGCTAAGTCAGACATCTAACCCCCGATGGCTCACCCCATGGCAAATGCCAGCCTGAGGCAGGACCATCTCTCCATGTCCATACTGATCACCTCCAGGACAGTCTGCGCATGATCAGAGATCTCTCCATGTCCATACTGATCACCTCCAGGACAGTCTGCGCATGATCAGAGATCTCTCCATGTCATACTGATCACCTCCAGGACAGTCTGCGCATGATCAGAGATCTCTCCATGTCATACTGATCACCTCCAGGACAGTCTGCGCATGATCAGAGATGAACGACACAAAGTGGGATCATGGATGTGGTTGCTCACACCTGTAATCTCAGCACATGGGAGGGCTGCCATGAGTCCGGGGATACCCTAAGCTACGCACTGAGGCCCTATTTCAGAAAAGGAAGAGGGGATCATTGGTACAGAGCTTTTGGTGGAGAGCAAGCACTAACCCTACCTGGAGACCTTGGCTCCACTCTCAGCCCAATCTCTCTGGCCTGGTCTGTCCCACAGGAAGTGCTCTGGTGTCTGAGACCAGACAGGATGGGCAGAAAGCCAAACCTAACCCCACAGCTGCTGCCTGTCTGGGAGGAGTGGCAGTGGGGACCTTTCCAGACATCTCCTAACACTTCATTAGCACTTCTGCAGACACAAGTACTCATTCCACACCGCAGGCTGGTGCACCCCTAGGTACCTGGGACACAGGAAGAGGGATGAAACTTCACCACACAGGGCTTCCATTATAGGGCAGGCAGGACAGACTTGGTAGGTTTGTAAACAAAGTCCACCATCAACTGCATGGAAAGAGAGTGGAGGCTGGCAAGGAGACCTGGGTGTCCTCTGAGGTTGTCGGCAGCCTTCCACCTGTCAGTGCCCTTGTACCAGACTCACTACTTCTACTGTCTGCTGGGAAAACCTGCAAAGGCTTGGGGTCAGGGAGGCGGCAGTCCAGACCTATGAAGGTCCCAACAGCCGGCCAGAGATCATCAGACTTTTCATCTAAGAAAAAGTCCATTTTCTGACAATTGGCCTTGCATGTTAGGCAAGTGCTCTGTGGCTGAGCCACATCCTGTTTATTCAGGCCCCTTTTGCAGTGGAGGCTGCCATCTCCTTAGAGCCCTACTGCACAGGCTGTTGACCTGATATTTCTCTGTCCAGAAGCCCTGAATCAGATGATCCCACTGTCACCCCGAGTTGAAGAAGAGGCAGAGCTGAGGTTGAAACTATCAGTGGTCACAAAGTGGGGTCTGGGCTGCAGGTCTGTCTCAGCAGTGCAGCACTTGCCTAGCACACTTGGTGCACATGCTACATAGCAAGTTGAAGGCTACGTGAAGCTCTCAGTTGGTAGAGTGCTTGCCCAAGCATGCACCAAGCCCTGCGTTCAGTCCCAATACCGAATAAACTGGATGTGGATATAAGAATAAACATTAGCTCTACCTGGCTTTTAGTCTTTCAAAATAACAAAAGCAAAGAACTACTTAAAAGTAGTTCTTAGCTAGGTGTGGTGGAACTTGCCTATAATCACAGCATTGGATGGGGGGTTGTCTGTCTGGATCACATTGGAAGAAGTTATTAACTGTTCTCTGACTCGACTAGCAAGGACACCACCTGGATTTTCACTCAGAGGGGTGGAGTCACACCTGGACTTTTGGACTGGGACAACACTCCTGGTATGTCTTTCTCACCACTCTCTGGAAAAGCAACAATCTCCTCTCCCACTGCTATTTATAGGATCTTATAGTAAATCAACAATTACATGGACAGAAGATACTCCAAATATGCAAACAACAAAATGTGAGCCAGTCCTCTCATCTGACATGAGCTAGAGACAGCTTTAGAACACCCTCCTCCCAGCTCTGGTCCCCACTGGACTACTCAGACTACCATAGGGCTCAGGACAGTTCCCACAGCATTTCTCCTAACAGAGGAATAGAGATGAAAAACAATTATAAAAAACAAAAGGGGGCCTTTAATCCCAGCACTTGGGAGGCAGAGGTAGGAGGATTGCCGTGAGTTCGAGGCCACCCTGAGACTACATAGTTAATTCCAGGTCAGCCTGGATCAGAGTGAAACCCTATCTCGAAAAACCAAAAAACAAACAAACAAACAACAACAACAAAAAAAAAAAAAGGGGGGGGGAAGCCGGGCGTGGTGGCGCACGCCTTTAATCCCAGCACTCGGGAGGCAGAAGTAGGAGGATCGCCGTGAATTCGAGGCCACCCTGAGACTACATGATGAATTCCAGGTCAGCCTGAGCTAGAGTGAAACCCTACCTCAAAAAACTAAAAAAACAAAACAAAACAAAAAACAAAAGGGGGGCTGTAGAGATGGCTCAGAGGTTAAACAACTGCTGGCAAAGTCAAAGGACCCAGGTTTGATTCCTCATTTAAAGCTGGATGCACAGTATTGTACATGCATCTGGAGTTCATTTGCAGTGGCTAGAGGACCTGGCAAACCCATCTCTCTCTCAAACAAACAAACAAACAAACAAGCAAACAAACAAAGAGGGGGATGGAGAGAAGGCTCAGTAGTTAAGGTGATTGCCTGCAAAGCGTAGTATCTGGGATTGATTCCCCAGTACCCATATAAAACCAGATGTACAAAGTGGCACATGCTTCTGGAGTGTCTGCAGCAGCTGGAGGCCCTGGCACACCTATTTGGTCTCTCTTCTCTCTCTCTCTGTTGCAAATATATATATATATATATATATATATATATATTTTTTTTTTTTTTTTTTTTTTGGTTTTTCGAGGTAGGGTCTCACTCTGGTCCAGGCTGACCTGGAATTAACTATGTAGTCTCAGGGTGGCCTTGAACTCATGGCGATCCTCCTACCTCTGCCTCCTGAGTACTGGGATTAAAGGCGTGCGCCACCACGACTGGCAAATATATATATTTTTAAAAAGGTCCGTGTATCTCAGGCCAGCCTTTAACTTGTGATCCCCCTGCCTCAGATTCAAGTGCTGGGATTACAGGTGTGTACCATCACAGCCTGCTGAGACCTCCTCCTGGCTTTAGAGACACCTGCTGGGAATATGATCAAAGTGGTGCTTACATCTCCAAAGTTGGGGTGGCATTTCCAGAGATGACGGGAGGTCCTAAAAGCCTGGCATATTCTTCCCGGGTAGGAAAGCTGTTTTGTTCCTCGGTCTGCCTCACCTGAGAGCACATGGACAACACTGCAGGGTCAGGTAGTTTCACTTGAGATGGCCAGGGGGTGGATAACTTCAGCCTTATTATTATTTTTTAAAAAGTTTTTCAAGGTAGGGTCTCACTTTAGCACAGGCTGACCTGGAATTTGCTCTGTAGTCTCAGACTGGCCTTAAACTCAGTGATCCTCCTACCTCTGCCTCCTGAGTGCCACACCCAGCAACTTTAACCTTTTGAGTCTGAAATAACTTTCAATCCACCTAGACTATACCTTTTCAAAATTCGTTGTCTGCAGAGCCTATCTGCTATTTTGAGAATGGGGATTCTAAGAAGGGCATGGGCACGTTTGTGATGATCAATTTTCATGTTTTGACTTTGGTGAAGGAGTAACTATGTGGCCTCATTGCCTGGTAAGTCTTTTTTTTTTTTTTTTAGGTAGGGGGTTCTCACTCTAGCCCAGGCTGACCTGGACTTCACTATGTAATCTTAGGGTGGCCTTGAATTTATGGCAATCTTCTACCACTGCCTCCCAAATGCTGGGATTAAAGGTGTGCGCCACCACATCCAGCAGTCATTTTTTTTTTTTTTTTTTTTTAATGCAACCAACTCTGGAGCCAGTGCCTGATGCTGCTGTCAGTTCTCACTTCCTCAGTAACATGTTCTCACTGTCAGTTCTCACTTCCTCAGTACTTACCTCCACAGTAACATGTTAAAACACAGGCATAAGCCTGGTGTGGTGGCGCACGCCTTTAATCCCAGCACTCGGGAGGCAGAGGTAGGAGGATCACCATGAGTTCAAGGCCACCCTGAGACTACATAGTGAATTCCAGGTCAGCCTGGACCAGAGTGAGACCTTACCTTGAAAAACCAAAAAAAAAAAAAAAAAAAAAAAAAAAAAAAAAAAAAAAAACCAGGCATAAAGGGCCAGGCATGGTGGTAGCACAAGCCTTTAATCCCAGCACTTGGGAAGCAGAGGTAGGAGTATCACCATGAGTTCAAGGCCAGCTTGAGACTACATAGTGATTTCCAGGTCAGCCTGGACTAGAGTGAAACCCTATCTCCAAAAACTAACTAAATAAAAATAAATAAAAAAGCTGTGCATGGTGCTGTATGCCTTTAATCCCAGCACTTGGGAGGCAGAGGTAGGAAGATTGCTGAGAATTCGAGGACACCCTGAGACTAGAGTGAATTCCAGGTCATCCTGAGCTGGAGTGAGACCCTACCTTGAAAAACAAAACAAAATAAAAATAAAATAAAATAAATGCAGGCACAAGCAATAAAACCAATCCAGGGACTGGAGAGATGGCTTAGTGGTTAAGGTGCATGCCTGCGAAGCCTAAGGACCCTGGCTCCATTCTCCAGGTCCCACATAAAGCCAGATGCACATGGTGACGCATGCATCTGTAATTCGTTTGCAGTGGCTAGAGGCCCTGGCATGCTCATTCTCACTCTCTTGTCTCTAATAAATGAATAAATAAATAAAAAATTAAAACAAACAAACAAAAAAAACCAATCCAGGGGCTGGGGAGATGGCTCAGTGATTAAAAAGCACTTGCTTGCAAAGCCTGCTGGCCTGGTTGCCATTCCACAACACCCACATAAAGCTGGATGCAAAATGGTACATGCATTTAGCATTCATTTGCATAAGCAAGAGATCCTGGTGTATGACCAGCACACAGAACACATGTGTGTGCAAATACATTTTAAAAGAAAGCAATCCAGGGCTGGAGAGATGGCTTAGCAGTTAAGGTGCCTGCCTGCTAAGCCTAAGAATGCTGGTTCCAATCTCCAGGTCCCAAGTTTAGCCAGATGCAAGGGCGCAATGCCACACTTGCCCACAAGGGGGTGCAAACATCTGGATTTCGTTCACAGCAATTGAGAGACTGCTGGCACTCCCGTCTCTGTCTCCCTCTCCCTGTCTCTCTCTCCAAAAATAAATAATAATTAAAATAAAAATTAAAAAAAAGAAAGCAATCCAAAAACATGTATGCACATGGAGAGTGGCTGTTTATTTTATTAGGGTTCATGACAAACTCATTCCTTCAAGGAGTTTAACATCTAGTATTCCCTTAGTTCTTGAGAATATTGAGCCCCATTTCACCAAACACATGAAGGAAGACCATGTGTGGGTCCTGTACTTTGAGACCAAGGACAGTCTGCATGTGAACTTCTTCCAAGAGGCCCATGTGTACATGGAGAGCAACAACCCTCCTGTCCTGATAGGCTTTGTGACCTTTTAATGAGACAGAAGCACATCTAAACCAGGCATGGTGGCACACACCTTTAATTCCAGCACTTGGGAGGCTGAGGTAAAGAACTGCCCTGAGTTTAAGGCCCCCTGGGCTACAGTGAGACC